>CM061921.1:37688977-38408129 GCA_031002005.1 Vandiemenella viatica
AATCAAAAGGTCATTACAGGAATGGAATTGTATCTACAGAGTTTGTGGAAAACTATTTTAGCGACAGATTAATTGAGATGGAATAAATTGGTTGATATTGATGGAAATAATCGATGAAAAACTTAATTTTGAATTAGAAATTGTCTGTGCGATTCTTAGCCATGTTCTCTGGGTCAGGTCTCTTCTGAATACAAGAAACCCTGTCTTCTGCTTACGGTGGCTGTGTTACTGTAAACCACGCAGACAGCTTTCTGTAAGAGGCAAAGATACCAACTTGTGCATAGCTTCAGATTCATCCGCTTATGACAGCAAAACTGAAATTGTTACTTACCATTTCGTGTGTTAAACTGGGTGCTATAACGTGAAGGACAATACAGTCATATAGGCAACATCTCATAGAAATAATAAATAGGCAGGCTTTTCTAGCAAACCCAAAAACAATTTACACAAGGTTACTGAACCAGAAAGGCCTTCAGCTTCGCATACTCACGTCTGCCCCACATAACAGGCCTCCCAGCTGACATCTCCAATACACGATAGGCATTAAAATCGTCTTCTTTCTCCCTGCAACTGGTAATCGTACTATTTTATACTGACTGACATAAGACCACCAGAATTAGCTTCGCAACTATTGGCACAGCCAGATTCAGATACCATCTCTAATGGTATAAGCCTACTCGAAGACCGCGCCATGTCGCGTTATTGGCTCTGAAAAATCCTGTCAGTCTGATACTGACAACACTGGCTCTCCATGACGTGGACAGGTTAATGACCAGAGGTAACGACCCCACACGCACAAACCCTTAGTGAACAATTTCTTTGGTGGGAGCATAGCTATACTGTCACCAACTCTAGTACCCCTACCAGCAAGGCAGTGCAACCAGGTGGGATCCCATACATCGTTATGCAAGGATTGAAGAACGCAGCCACTAATCGCGAGTACTCTTACATCATTCTGATATCAAGACATTCACATGATACAGCAGGGCAGAACGCTGTGGCAGTATTTCATTCAGCAAGATATCGCTCCAAACACAGCACAGCTAGTAAGACTTTCAGCGAGTTTTGGAAATCAGTATAGGAAAGTACGATGATGGTTCCTAGGTACAGCCCATTGCAAATTTCTTTCTTATTCCTTCGTAGCACTTCCGTTAGCCCGTAATACTTTCTTTTTTGCTTATGGCTTTACGCCTCCTCGACGTCTCGGTAATTAGAGGCGGGAAAGGACGGGTGAGGTGACGAATAGGAAGGAATTTGGCCATAGCCTGTTGAAGGAACCACCCAGGCATTCGCCCGGAGTGATTTGGGGAAACCGTGGAAAACCCAAATCTGAATGGCTGGAAGGTGATTAGAACTCACGTCCTCCCGAATACGAAGCCAGAGCGTTAACCGCTCACCCACCACGCTCGATCCTCAATCATAATAACTACCGGTATTGCTCCGAAACCACCATTTCAGATGTTTACAGCTTTATCCATTTGGTTCAAAAGATAATGATTCCGATGGGTGGCAGTTGCCAGTATTTCTGAGAAAATCACCAGATTGAACTAGGTAGGTGAGCGGTAACGCTCGGGGAGGAGGGTTCGAATCCCCGTCCAGCTACACATATTTCGGTTTTCCATGGTTTCCGGAAATCACTCCACGCGAATACCGAGATGGGTTGTACAAAATGCCATGGTGAAATTCCTACCAACACCTTTTACTCAGTCCTCTACCGGCTGTAATGAACTCGACGTCAACGAATCGTAAAACCAGGGAAAAAAAAACCAAACACAATACTAAAACAATCCAACGACGATAACTTACGAGGAAGGTTTCTCAAATGTCACTCTCCGATTTTAAGATGTTGAGATATTTTATAGTATGGTTAACATATATTTTTTGTCGGCGAAAATACACTTTTAAGGGCGAAATATCACCCTCTCCCCCAATAGGGGGGGAGGGGTTTAAACTAAAAATTTTGATGTTTCATATATAAAAAACCTTTTTTTTCGCCGAAACAAATTGTAAAACTTTTCTATCGAAGAAAGATATTAAACACAATTTTGGCATCCCGGTTGCTTATTTTTCACCCCCATGCGCATTATTTCAAACTAAAGTGTGAAGGTTTCGGTATTTCTTCAAAAAATAATTAAAGACACCTACAAAAAAATTCGGTTCATCACAGTTTACAATTTATTGTACGGAAATTGATTATTTTTCTACATAAAAAAATTACTTGACACACCTAATTTCGGTGTGTTATTTCACTCCCTAAGAAGGTTTTACCGCAAATAAAAAAATCAGACTTAGTTCTTTCACATATTTCAGAATTACTGATATTGAAAGGGGTAGGTATGACGTCTCTGGTATAGTGTGATTAATTGATCTTTGGGGGTAGTTTATATCCTTAAATTTGCACAAGTGTTTCATTTGTAGGGATGAGAAATATTTAAAAAAAAAAAATTCCGTTGATATTTACAGATTTTATGAGGGAATTTTGAAAAATGTGGAAATGGGGTCACTACTAGAAAACTAAGTAATCGGACAGTGGAAATTTTATCTTTTACCCTCCACTGCTGTAGAAAGACAGATATTTGTTTGACGAAATCACATATTTTTTGTTTGTTTGAACCAGCAATTTTTTTCCTTAACACACATTACATTGGGGTGCCATTTAACCCCCAGAAAAGTTTTTTCTGCAGATAAGACAAAATTATTTTGGATTGAGAATTTCATCTTTTTTTACGACTGGTTTGATGCAATCCTCCATCCTTTCCTATCCTGTGCTAACCTCTTCATCTCTACATATCCCTTACAGCCCACGTCCTCAATTATCTGCTTCATATATTCTAATCTCTGTCTTCCTCTACAGTTCTTACCTTCTCATCTTCTATAATATCGAAAAAATGATTAAAACTGGCGGGGGCATAAGCTTGATGAGCTGACTTTTGGTTTTCGATGGTTTCCCCAAATCACTCCAGGTGAAAGCCGGGATGCTTCCTTCGAAAAGGCCATGGCCGAATTCCTTCCCGTTCCTTTTTACCAATACCATCCTGCCTCTAATCATTTCGGCGTTGATTAGGCGTAAAGCCATAAGTACAAAAAATGACTTTTGGGTCAGTTAATTCTAAATTTCGTTTTTTTTTTTATTTTTTTATTTTTTTTTTTTTGTAAAAATGAAAAACCCCTAAAAAATTTTTTTGGAATAACGCGTAGCATATATTTTTTTATGAGATATTTCTCTTCGTATTTTCAAATTTTAGTTTGGAGTATTTAAAACGCGGAGAGTGAAAGTTGTGTCACTGGGCTGAGAAAATTATGTTCATTATCCGACATCATGAGTAATATTTTAAAATTTGTTTCGTTGAAATCGATAGTTTTTTAATACGAATAATCAAAATTTCCAGTTTGCACTATCAATCTTTTGGTGCTACTTCATCCCCTAAGTATATCTTTCCGCCTTTAAAAATTTTCCAACGTTAGATTTTTGTCTGCTATAAATTAATGCAAAATTATAAAAATCTGTTAGGCAACCTTCCTTGTTATTTGCGACATATTCACAATTCGTGCACATAAGAACATAGCGGGAATCGACACCTTAACGATGAATCTTAATACTAGGGTGTACTGTACATATCGTACTTCACAAACACAAAACACGGTTCTGAGAGCTGGGAGACAGATTACGATACAAAAATCGAATCAGAAACTTTACAACCACCACAAGTAAGATAACAGATTGTGTAACGATTCGCTAAACTCCCCGTTACATATCACTTTTTATTGTGTATAAAGTAAAGGAATAGAATATTTTTCCATTTCTTGGGATGTCTGTATGTTCGAAAGATGCACATTGAAAGGATAAGAGGCAAGGATTTTACGCTTCAGTGAAGGGCAGACGGGCTGGCGCCTTTTCGGCAGAATGTTAAGAGGATTAGGGATTTCTGTCGAGCAGAATTCCTTCCTCCCGAAGGAGACATCGGCTCCCGAGGTTTGCCGAAACTTAACGTGGCCAAGAGAAGCACAGATTCACATGACGTCAGATGGTCAGCCAATCACAGGGACCATAGTACTAAGATTCGGGGAATTTTATGTTCTATGTCGTCTTCGAGCCATAAGAGGCGGAGTCAGAGTTTACCTCCATGGCGGCAGAAAAAGACGAGTCACTTCCTGCCTGACTTCCCTCCAGTTGGGAGCCCAGACAAGTCACTGGTGACTTGCGGTCCATGTGTGCTGGGCTGACTTGTGTCCTGGAGACCATCTGAGGCGCACTTCTAACTTACGACTTGCCGCATACTGCTGGCGTGGCCAGTTACGACGCTCAGCGCTACCTGCCGTGGAACGGTAATGTGTTTCTTCGAAGCCATTCAGCCTGCAACTTCCCTGAAACTGTACCCGTAAGCGCATCTGAGATAAAGATCCTTGCTCTGATCTGATAAACCACTGAGCTAGACTGTGTAACTGTCGAATGACAGGTTAATCATTCGTGGCGTCCCAACCTATTAAAATTCATTATTGTTTGCCATCATCATAACTGGTAACATACTTTGTATTAGAATAATTGTGAGATTTTTTAAAGTACAACTATACTTGTTTGCTTGCATTTAAAGGGCTCATTGTACGTCAGAGCGTTGCTTAGAAAATTGCAAAACCTCTTATTTATTAACGTAATGGTAAATACGTTCAGATTTGTAGATGCCATTGTGAAAATCTTTATTAAAATGTCTTTTTGTGACAGTTTTCAAATCCCAGAATCATCCAATTCTCATTTGAATAATTTATATTTTGATATTCAATTATAGTATCCTATATAGCGTAAGATATTAAGAATTAATTAATAATTCTCCCCCCCCCTGGCGATACGCTACAATTGCTAATTAGGGTGATATTGCAGCAGTACTGAAAATTTTGAGAAAAATTGAGGTCTGGAGTAAATTACATGTTGCTTTAAAGTTGAAAGTGGGAAGTTGTGGAATTACGTTAAGGAATTTGGAAAGGAGTGTTTTAGTACATAGGAAGAGTTCTTTTCTGTAACTTATGTGAAATTAAATTGACTTCAACAAACGGATTTAAATTTTAATTTTCCAATGGTGCAGTGAGTGCACGGAAGCAAATTATGCTGTCTACATGAAAGCAATATTACCAGATAAAATAAATGATGTACAATTGAGCATGTTTTGATGTATAGTAAATTTAAATGTTCGGTCATATTTCCCAGTTTTCAAAGTCATGTTTGCATACATATTTCTTTATTTTTTGGTCATAAAGATCCGAACCCTACTGATGACACATAAGGTGCCAAATACGGAAAAATAGTCATTATAATGAGCTCAGACTATTAAATAATGATGTTTCATTTCATAGTAATTGTAGAAATCTGTTCTTGTTTTTATAAATATGATATTCTACACTTCACCTAAGAGGATCACCATCAAATCACTGTTTCAAAAAGTAGGTTACGAGTCAAAAATTATATTATTTATCACAAGAATGAGTCGGTATGTTGTCTTTCTAAAAAAAAAAAAAAGGGGGGGCGGTTAGTTATTTTTTTCGAAAGAGCTTCTTCAGGGTGGTTAGACAATCTGAACTTATAAATTTGAATTTTTATTTCACGTGCCTTCTTGATTGTTTTAGTATGACACATTGTTATTTATTGTCTCGTTTTGTATATATTGTGTATTTTTCCATAAGCTAAATGAATAAGGGAGTAACTAGGCTGTATATTCCAGAAATATTGGCAAAGCACAGCGGCCGCGAAGTAATAAAGCTGACGTGGACAAGGAGTGTCCAGTCCCCCACATTTATCGGTCGATGCACTAATTTAACACGTCCCTCGGCTATGTAATTACAACGGAATGTCACGCATGTCCGCTATTTGCCCGTCAAATTAATACTTCTCCCTCAACTGAAACTGATGGAATTTTGTGCGCGATAAAGTCACAGAAAACGCGCAACACTCACAAGCATGCGTTTAATTTAAAAAAAAAAAAAAAAAAAAAGAAGGTTAAAACGTTCTTAGACATGCGATAGTCTTAATTTTGATGCCATCTTGATCAGAATTCTAATTTACTATGCAAAAGAATAATTTTCATGGTAAAATTTCACTTTTCTAAACTTCAATTAAACTGCTCCATTCGCCTCAGGATCGGCTGGTTCCATCTCCAATGGTGACAGAAATTTTGGTCAGTCGTGACATGACTAGCAGGGTAAAAGAGATGGTAGTCCGTAATTCCCAACACATTCAGATTAAATACCATACCTCTCAACAGTAGGTTTGAAGTGATAGGTAAGTTCAACTGGGGGGTCTGATGTGTCTTACGGAAGAGTAGACCTCAATGAGTCAGTACCGTGCTTCAGCCTCTTGAATACACCTACGTGTCAGTATTCCACAAAAACAGTAACACTTCCTTATAATTCCACACTGGGAGAGGCAACGGACATGTAAATAGTGTTAAACTAGAATTACTTGTGTTGCTAATAGTAGCCTACTGAAAAGTACATTTTAACATAGGAACACTATCATAATTTTCATTCAGGAAAGAAATGAGTTCCATGTAAAAACCGGCTGGAAATAAAAAACTTATTGCTGTTACGTTTTTTTTTCCTCGGCTTTTACGCCTCGTCGACGTAGAGGTCATTAGAAATGGGAGAGGATTGGTTTCAAGGAACGGGAAGGTATTCCACCAAGGTTTTTTTTATAAAGGAACAATCTCGGTGTTCTCCTGTAGTGATTTCGGGAAAACACGGAAAACCGAAATCTGGAGTCGGACGGAAATCTGAACCCGCATCATCTCGAATGAACGGCTCGAGCGTTACCGCTTACAAACTTGGCTCAGTGACATTTTTCTAAACATTTTTCAGTGATTTGATACTTTAATAAGTTATTAAAGCTTTCTCACAAAATAAAAGCCCTTATTGTCAATGATATTTATTTGGTGAGTGTACACTGATTTTTGGAATACTGTAAGTTGTTGACGCAATGTTAACAGCTTTTCTAGGACCAGGCAATTCGAGCCCTATGCTACAAAACAGAAAGGATCTGTGTTCTGATAAAAAATGTTAATAGAAAAATGGATCTCTGATTACATGATAACCATGTTGGCTACCCCAAGCCATGCCGCAAAGATGTTCACCGAGCGTGGTGGTGTAACGGATAGCGTTCTGGCCTCGCATTCGGGAGGACGGTGGTTTGAATCCCCGTCCGGACATCCAGATTTGGGTTTTCCATGGTTTCCCAAATCACTCCAGGCAAATGCCGGGATGTTTCCTTAAAAAGGCCATGGCCGAATTCCTTCCCATTCCTTGCCCCCATCCTTTCCCGTCTCTAAAGACCTCGCTGTTGAGAGACATAAAGCAGATATAAAAAAAAACAAAGATGTTTATCGTTTTAACAATCCTTCTACACTCCGAAGGTACAACCTTAAGTTGTTTCATTAAATGTGTGATCTATTTATCTTTTTCCCGACTACACTTCTGTTTGTGGAAATTGTAACTTACAGAAGGAATAATCCGAATCACTCCAAAATCGTGGGATATATAGATCATTGTAACCATAATATATGATTAAGTTTCGAGAGAGATGGCAAGTAAACCCAGCAGCCCCCGTTTTATGTGATCGGACAGATGTTACGCCATGTTCAGTCGGTGCAGAGCTATCAAACGAAGTGTCAGTATGAATCATCGACGTCAAATGGCGCAATATGAGCACGTGTTTGTTGTACTGTTAAGGTACGCGCATACTAGGGCGGGCCGCGCCGCGTCGCATCTCATTGAGCGAAAATGCTGCAACGCACATCTGGACGCAGCAAATCACATTTCTTTTATTGTCGCCGCCATCGGGTCTCGAAGATTAATTCAGCCGCTCCTGCACTGCAAAAGTGCACGTCAGACAAACAGATCTTTTCTTGAGATATTCATTGAAGAAGAAGAAAATTAAGCGGAAAAGGCAATGGGATTAATTTAAAATGGAATTTAGTGCTTTGCATAGGAACACTGAAAAGCAAGCATGTTATAACAGAAGTTCTTTCGAATTGCGGTTCTCTTTATTTTTAATACAGAAAAATAAATATTTTCCTTAGTTTTGGTAGCTTTTGTAGTTGCTGAATGCCGTTTTGTTATTTTGGTCGTCGGCGGATTAGGAAAAAAAATAAGATGGCAAAACGTTTAGCCACTCCGTCAGCTTCCATTGACCAGAATCCATCAATGCCTCAGACTGCAATGGGCATGTGAACGCCGTCAATCGCGCGATGAGTGGCAAAATGTAGTGTTTCCGGACGAGTCGTGCTTCAACTTGTCCTATTGTTATGGCAGCGTAAGTGTTGGACGCTACCGTGGTGAACGAAATCGGTAGATAGCATTGTTGAGCGGCATAGCGAACAAACGCCAAGTGTAATGTTTCGGTGTGCCATTGGCAATAATATGTCATCTCGCCTCCTACGTTTTGAGCACATTGTGATCGGCAACCGCTACATAAGCTAGGTTTTAGAGCCCGAGGCACTGCTCCTCCTGCAGACAGCTTCATGTGTTCATGTTTCAACAGGAGACGACAAGACTTCTTAGAAGAACGACGGGTACCACTGCTTCCCTGGCTTGCATTTTCGCCTGAAAAGTCACGCTTTGAACATGTGTGGGATATGGTCGATCCGAAATGTGTTCGTTCTGGTCCTCCTCCAACCACTATCGATGCTTTGAGGACGCGTCTTCAAACCACGTAGCAGTGTGTTCCGTAACAGAATATCCAGGCTGTCTTTGATTTAGTACCACGACTTATGGATTTTCTTCATCAGTAGGACTAATATCCTTAGCATGCTGTCCTCCCTCCGCTAAGAAAGGGACGGAAATACGAGGGTGAGTCAAATGAAAACCTTTAATATTTTTTAAATATTATTGTGCAGAAGTGGTACAAAGCTGTATCACTTTTCAACATAATCTCCCCCACGCTCAATGCAAGTCCTCCAGCGCTTACAAAGTGCATAAATTCCTTTAGAAAAAAATTCTTTTGGTAGTCCGCGCAACCACTCATGCACCGCGTGGCATACCTCTTCATCAGAACGGAGTTTCTTTCCTCCCATTGCTTCTTTGAGTGGTCCAAACATATGGAAATCACTTGGGGCAAGGTCTGGTGAGTATGGTGGATGAGGAAGACACTCAAAATTCAGGTCTGTGATTGTTGCAACTGTTGTATGGGCAGTGCGGGGCCTTGCATTGTCATGTTGTAAAAGGGTCGCTTTGATTTGATTGCAGGCCGAAGATGATTTTTTAGGAGATCTGTGTATGATGCACTGGTGACAGTGGTCCCTCTAGGCATGTAATGCTCCAAAATGACACCTTTTTTGTCCCAAAAGAGAGTCAGCATAACCTTCCCTGCTGATGGTTCTGTTCGAAACTTCTTTGGTTTTGGTGATGAGGAATGGCGCCATTCCTTGCTGGCTCTCTTCGTTTGCGGTTGGTGGAAGTGAACCCAGGTTTCGTCCCCAGTAACGATTCTTGCAAGGAAGCCATCACCTTCTCGTTCCAAGCGCCGAAGAAGTTCTTCACAAGCATCAACACGTCGTTCTCTCATTTCAGGAGTCAGCTGCCGTGGCACCCATCTTGCAGACACTTTGTGAAACTGGAGCACATCATGCACAATGTGGTGTGCTGAACCATGACTAATCTTTAAACATGCTGCAATGTCATTCAGTGTCACTCAGCGGTTTTCCATCTCTATGGCTCCAACTGCTGCAATGTTCTGTGGAGTCACAACTCGTAGTGCCTGACCTGGACGAGGAGCATCTTCCACTGAAGTCACACCATTTGCGAACTTCCTACTCTATTCGTAGACTTGCTGCTGTGACAAACATGCATCACTGTACTAAACCTTCATTCTTCGATGAATTTCAATAGGTTTCACACCTTCACTACTCAGAAACCAAATAACAGAACGCTGTTCTTCCCTGGTGCAAGTATCAAGTGGGGCAGCCATCTTTATACTGATACTGCGACGGTATTTGTGCATCTGCACTATGCTGCCACCTACATGCCATTCTGCACGCTGCTTGTAGAACGCTTACCAACTAACAGGATAACGGTGCGAAATTTCGATTTTTTATTACAAATTTAAGGTTTTCATTTGACTCACCCTCGTAGTACTTCGGCAAGGTGTTTCACAAATTTAACGGTTATGCTTGCGACTGATTTATATAAAACCTACAATTATAAACGCCAACTATAACGAGAAACAACAGTAGATGTTACGGAGAGCAAACCACGACTAACGTCATTACATTTCGGAACTAGCATAAAACTAGAATTTAAAGGCAATTGGTCATGTCTGATCGTCTCAATAATTACGTGTCAGCATCTTTGAAGGAAGTTTTGCAGTGTCACCGTGACTGCAGACGGAGGAACGATATTCGTATTGCAAACCGTTTACATCTATCCCATAGTGCCAAAAGAACAAATCGAATTCTTCTTGTTTTTAATGCTAGGTGCATGCACAGAGGGCATTAGACAATCTTCTGCAGTACGAATGTATACATAGAGTTTCTGAAATCAACATTGACATTTTTTAAATTCAAAATTAATTTGGACGGTAGGAGTTCCACCTTCACTACGCTTGGTAATACATGCTAAGATCTAATGTTTGCTACTAAATCTTCTACAGGGCGTTCGCCGGGAAACGCAACCCACTGTTAGCGCTACAAGGAAGAAACTGCTCCCGGCGAGGGAGCGCTCAGTTTCCGGCATTGTTCGACCGTCGGCCGCGGACTATTTCATAATAATTACGCTTCATAAACTTCATAAACTTGTGTGCTAAGCATTTAAATGTGACGTAATTCATTAGCTTACCTTATAAAAGATGCTGGAAGTGTTGATCCTCTTGTGTAATGCACATTTCACATCTGAACATATTTCGAGACACACGCTGCCCTAACTGACTTAATGATTTTTTTGGGTGACTGTTCTAGTCGAAAAGCGATATCGTCAATTTTCTCCTCTGTTAGAATACGGTTGACCGACAGTCTCTTTTTGTTAAAAAATGAACCCGTTTCTCTTACTTTTTTAACCAGACGCAGAATTGTTGATTTAGCTGGCAGTAAAGCGCCAGGAAATTCGCGACGAAATTTACTGCGACACTTTTTAAACGACTTCTTCTTCACATATGTATCGTAGAGAAATATTCTTTGTTGCAAACTGTAACGTACCATAATTTTACTCACACTCAAACACGGTACAGATTAATAAGAGTATGAAGCCCCAAACCAGCCAAACCGCAAAGAAACGTTTATTCACAACACTGATTAATAAGAGACTGAAGTCACAAACTATCTACAATGCAAAGAAACCGTTCTTAACAATGTAAGGGTCACTGCACTGCACTGTTGGGGCAGCGGAGGTGTTAAACAGTGCGGTGATTCACGGTGCCGTGTGGCGGAAACTGCTGGCTGGACTGACCGAGCAAGTTGCCGACGGCAACAGACTGGGAGGGTAGCGTTTACCGGCGAACGCCCTGTATAAATGCTTTACCACAGGTACCATATTTTTATATCGTAGGCCTTTAAAGCATCCACTGATGTTAAGCAATCAACAATAAATACGCTTTACTAATATACAAATTCGATTATTTCGCCCCTAAAGACGTGTAACTCCTAAAAACTAGCGGCGTTGCTCTGATACGGCCTAAACCAAAGTATTTTCTCTTTTCGTCTCAAAGCAAACTTAAGCTATCGCAAAGCTGGCGCCAGTTCATGGAAAATGAGGGACACAATATTGATAAATAACAGAATGGAACATACTTCTGTAATTCTTTTTAAAATTCAATATGTCTATAAAACCTCGGGGATATTGCAACTAAAACAAACTGAACACAGGAATGGTAAGAATATGAAAGCTTATTACTCAACATCCATAAAGTTATGATACGCTTGGATAACCTTAACGACACCGGCGTTAGTAGCGTAGGGACTAGAGTGCCGATGGTCGACGGTTCGAGTCCGGCCTAGGGCATGTGTGCTTAGTGTAAGTGTTGTTCATGTATACATGTCATGTCCGTCCTGTGGTGTCTAGAGTTACTTGCAAAATAATATACAATGGAGAAACTGAGAAACTGAAAACACTGGATGATCTGAAATATCACACTGCTGGATGTATTGCTCAAAGAAAAGCCAAATGCCATTAAAAAAAACCTTTAACAACCGGAACCACAAGCAAACTGCGGCCGTCTATACCCGTGACGGGCAACGAATTCCTGCGTCTGATTTCGATCGTCAGTGTGAACGGATATGTCGGACAACCTTTACGAAGTACGAGTAAGCGGCAACTGATACTCTATATATTTTGATCCCCTAATGTAGTTAGATCGTGTGGAACAATCAACATACATTACTTTGTGAACATCAATGAAAAAAAATTATTACTTTTTTAGAAATGAAATTACTCAGATTATCGGTGAACGCACCATGATATGTATGAAATAGTCAGCTACACAGAGAATTAAATTTCACTTACATTTATGAATTTATAAAACGACAAACCAAAATTTTATCAAACGAATAAGTGTAGTACCTGTTTCCGCAATTTTACGAACTAGGGAAAAGAATGGGCCAAACTAGGCTAAAAAAAGAAGAAGAAGAGAACCACCAAATAAAATAAAAATACCGTGTGGCCAGCCATCTTCTATTTTCCATTTCGTTTGTTAGGTGCAGATAAGATTTTCGTCAGTGCTAAAAACTAAATGTATACCATAAAAAAGTGTAATTATTATAAACCAATTTCATTTTAACTGTTTTAATAGTGATAACCGTATTTATTACTTTTAATATTGATATCCCTGTGGCCAATATTGTCATAAAATATTTATTGCATCACAGTTCTGTAGTTACTGAGAGAACATAATGGACTGACTGCAACGATGATAATACGTAAGTTATGTTTGTAAAATTCAACATTGTCCTGTATAGCAAAATTTGCTGAACGGATAATAAATATATGTAAAAAAAAACAAAAACAAAAAATGCACGTAACATGGTCAAAAATTTCAAATAACAATGCATGAGGCTTGCATTACTGGATCTAACAGCTCCTCTAGATTCCAAGCTAACACATACAGACCACGGCGAAAAAAAAGATGCGCATCTGACGGCTCTGTAGATGTAAACACGTATCCACCGACAATTTCAGTCTAAATCTGAACACCTATTATTAACTGACAGATGTACAGTTTCTTTTTTGTTAGTAGGAAAGATTTGTTGAAAATCGTGAAACTGTTTCAACCGTAATTCCAGCAAGTCAAAAGCTCTTTCCACAGCAAGTCTCGGGAACGATCTGCCTAGACGAAGCGGCAGCTGCAGCGAAGTTGAGCAAACACACGCCAACAGTCGCTCAGCTCATGGGTGAATACGATACACCAACAATATATCCTGAAACTGAGGAAAGAAAACAATAATATACGTACGCTTAAAAAAAAAGAATTATCCTGTAAGATTCAACCTGATTAGTGGCAATTTCTCGAAAAACTTCATAGATGTTGCTATAGATAATGTATGGGAAGTTGTAAATAGAAAAAGTAAATTCATAGTTAAAACTTTCAACTACGGTGGTCGTTTAATTTTTCTGTGATTTACTAGAACACCAAGCGACTAGTGAAATGATACTACATTTTTAATTCATATTCACAAAAAACCTGTAGAAATCAACAAAGCAGGCAATTCAGGGGAGGTTATCAACAAAAGTTACTTGGTATTTAAACACCAGAGTGCCTCTGAGATCAGTTCTCAGTCCTCTGATTTAATAACCTGCACTAGTGATGTAGGAGTGGACATTTTCCTGGCGTGTGAGGTGCACCGCCGGATTGTGTTGTAAAAACACCATGTTTCAACGGCTTGCTCCACCGTCTTGTTCAAGTGTGACTCTACTGACCGATAGTTGTCCTCGAAATAGCGTGTACACCCGTGAAGATATCATTAAATGAATATAATCACTTTAGATGGTTTATTTGTATCATGACGCGGGCATCTAATTTGCACATTTTGCGATTAATTGTTTTTCTGTATGGATGCCGCCAGTCCACTTGATCCGTATGACCACGACTGCCGCCATATTATGGTCGATATTCTAATACTATCCTCGTGGGTGTCACCATCTGTTCGTCAACCGTGTAAACTGTGTTTTGTGCAACAAATGTCAATTTTTTGTCTGAACTTGAAGCGGAACTAGGAAACCGTTCCAGCATTCGTCTAGGTGATTGCAGGTAATCCGGGCGCGGGATTTGAACCTATGCCTGTTGTACATCGTTCGTCCAGTAAGATCATCAGCCTCCTCCTATACCGAACTAATAACTTTATTTCTGCACTTTCGCCCCAACCTGCGGCAATATTTCCCCCCCCCCCTTCTCCCCTCTTCATTTCATCCCTTCTGTCCCTCATTGTGACGGAAAATTGGGTAACAAAGCATACCTTAAATTATGAACCCATTATCTAAAACCTTCCTTTAATAAAATTCTTCCTGTTTCCTATAATAACCCATTTTTTTCAGAACTTGTTCAGTTTGTACTGTGTATGCTCACTTAATTTTCAACATTTTCATTTAGCTCCACATTTTAAATCTTTTACATTTCATTTTGCTATAATCTAAGTTTCACTTCCATAAAACTACGTTCTTCATTTACACAGCTCAGTTAAGTGTTTATCCAAAGCATATATATATATATATATATATTTCTTTCTTATTTTATTCTGTTTTCCCATTAAAAAAGACTTTACTTTTCTAAGCTTGTTCATCATATAATTCCTTCTTTGAGTACCTGTTGCAGTTTTACATCCAAAACAAGTGAATTCTGTAAGCATATTTACACTTTTAATGTCGTTATTTCAGTGCAATTAATACAACCCACCACATCGTTTCTAACTGTCCTTTTCGAGCCTACGAAGAAACAATAGTGGACATACACGATGCGTCGATCAGTGCAGTTGAATGGATAAAAACAATAGATCTAGTGATATAATATTGTACGAACGTGTGATGTCTACATTTGACCTCACCTTTTATATATCATGTTAAATATCAAACGATAAATAAAATGAAAAAGTACAATTAATCACTTCTGACTTTCTGTTGTTTATGTATTTGATAATATTTCTCTCCCGATAATTTGTTTTTCGAATTAAACAATTCGCTCTTATCTGCAAAAATGAACAGAATATTACAACGTGAATCGTACTTACGTGTGGTAGTTTCTGCAAGTCAGTTTGATTTTTTCTTTTGGTAAAATATTGAATTTATAAAAAAAATTTAGTAATCTATCATGTTTCCTAATTTCTTGATAAGGATTTGAAATTTTTACTCGTGCTGTTTTAACAACTCTGTGTGAATGTCATTTACTTTTGTTGACGCTTAATAGTTTAAATCTTTCAAATTCCTCCCAAACTCTTTACTTAAATTTGGATCTTCCTTATTAGCAGTATCAACGAAGAACTCGTATTCCAGCACACGAATTGAACAGCTTATTTATTATATATTCCACCTCTTTTTGAGTTTAAAATGTGGTTCCCATTGTCAACTGTGATTTAATAAATTGTCTTTCAGTAACTATAAATTCTGATTGATATGCCTATACATGGAGTCCAAAGCAACTATTATTTCTCTATTTCTTCACATTTTCTTTGTATCATTTCTATTTGACTTTCAACATTTACTGATAGTAAAAAAATGATACAGCTCTTTTATTTCTGTAACTCCAACATTTTTCTATTTAGTAGATTCATATATTTCAATATTTTTTGCTGTTATCCATTGTATTCTGTCGGTCAATCGTGATCTGCAGTAATTTCTAGATGCCTTTGCTTTATGTTCGCCTCCATTCTTCTGTATAAATTTGTTTCACAATTTTTTCTCAGTACCGCTTTTAAAGTTTCTACAATTTTCAGTTAGTTATGATGTTCTTTAAGTTTGTCTTCTTCCAATCTGTTCGGTTTTTGAATTTTCGTTTCTATCTTGAATTCCGATCTGCACTATTTGATATATGTCAAATATATATTATCTCCCGAATATGCTTTAGAGTCCAGTATTTTGTTTCTCATTCTTTCTTATAGTGTGATTTTCAACGATTGTATTATTATTCATAAATATATATATATATATTTTGGTACGAAAAAGCTATACTTTTCACTTCTTATTTATGGCTTTACGCCTCGTCGACATTGAGGTCATTAGAGATGGGATGAGTCTGGGGCAAGGAACTGGAAGGAATTCGGCCATGGCCTTTTTGATGAAGCATGGAGTGATTTGGGGAAACCATGGAAAATCCAAATCTGGATGCCCGGATGGAGATTCGAACCCGCGTCCTCCCGAATGTGAGGCTCGGTTATACTTTTCACAACTTTCCAAAATTGTGTTTCCTTTACATTTTTGTATTTTGAATCCAAATTCTTTGGATGGCTTTGTTATGGGGATGGTTTCGATGCTGTCAAGACTACTGTACGTTCTCTTCCATTAATAGGCTGGAGGATTCTGAAATTTGGTTCTACCGCAAAAATTCTAGTAATCCCGTGGACATAAAACGTAACCAATGAAGAAGTGATTCGCCGTGTTGTGAAATAAGAGGAACTCCCGACCATCATAAAACGCAGGAAAGCAAAGTATTTTAAATATATTTTTCTGAGTACAGACTTTTGCTGGTTACCGTTGAATGCAATATGGAGGGAAGACAAAGACCTGGATGAAAGACAATTTTTCCAAGGTGAGGGCACAAGAAGAAAAAGACATCCAAGATTCTGGATGTCACATTTGTCTAGCAAATCTTACTATTATTAGCACTAGTATTCTCCAGAAGCAGCTATTCTTATGGGCTACGTCACTGTACGAGAGTTTAATTTGTATGTCAGATAAACCTACTTAAAGCGGTTATGGAAACTGACACGTTAGCAACATAGAATCAGATTCTAAAGCACGTTGTAACATTTTTATACGACTGTTTTGGGTGAGTGATTTTTACGTCCATCAGGATATTTTCATGGTATCCGAAATCATTTCAGGCGAATACTGGGATGGTTTTTTTAAGGCAATGAAGGAATTCCTTCCTGTTCCTTGCTCTCCCATTTTCTTCCGGCTCTAATTACCTCGACGTCGACGATGAAATCCTAATTTTTTAAAAAAATATTATTACTTTTTTAACGATTGCTATTATACGTTTAAGTCGTTTTTATGTGATAAATCATGTTACCAAAAACGTTTCCAAAAGGTAACTGTGGAAATATATTCATCAATATAGTAATCGGCTTTTTAATATTTTTGTTATTTGATGCTGTCATCGATAGTAGAAGAAGAATATTTTTGTCTAAGCAATTTCTTTAGCAAAGCAAGGCAGCTTTGATATATCAGAACGCAAGAATTGTCATAAAACCCAAACCACCTGGCTGTGTTACGTATTTCAACCCACAAATTACTAATCAGTGGCTGCCACAAATAAATATGCATTCGCTCTGATGTTGCCAACACGTTATGCCACATATTCCACGTAAGTAATTACTGTTGATTCGGCAGCTATACTATATGGATTGCATTCGCTGCCGCAAAACGATAAATCTCGAGTTCGGTATTTGCTGTGCTGCGAAATTGTGGTGTGGCTTGTATTTATTTCCATCAGTTGATTAGTGTGGACTATCACAATTTGTACAATCTTTTTGCTCCTCAGGCACTTTGAGTCAACCCTGAACAGTGAGTTAGGTAGCTCGCATATCAGTACTACAAACATCTCATGCGGATGCATAATTTCCTGTCAAAAATAGAGTGGTACGTACCATAGCCTCGGCTGCAGATATTTCTTCTGCATCTTTGAATCGTAGGCCGAGGGAGAGAGATTAGAGAAGGCGGTATGCCAGGTCTTTTCTCTTGCTTTCGTTCTGTTTTTGAATACGAATCAGCCATGCGCAACACTTGCTGATTACAGTCCACTGCCCTCGCGTCTGCCATCAGCAGAATGACTCCTCTGATGTGAAAAGCACATCTCTCCGTCCAGTTGCAGAGATATTACCATATATTGGCTCTCAAAGTTTCCACCAAAACGATGGCATCATCTCCAAAAATACGGCTTTACTCTTACTGACGTCAATATACACAGCTCCAATAAAATTTTAATTATAACGAAAAATTTAATCACAAATATTAAAACTATCCACATACTGTAATTTTTAATAACAAGTGTGGCTATTTTTCATTTACACCATGTGGTCTTAAGCAGACGCATTTTATCTTATAGTACTTTTGTATGACGACCAACAGATCCAGAAATCACGTACTACAAATAATTTATAGCATTGTAACTAAATAAGATTTCTTTAAGAATGACCTAAGCAATGAAATGGAGTTTCGGACACTGCAAGTGAACCATGTAAGCATTTGAGATGTGCGTTACAGTATTAATGTCTAACGAAACCCTTAGAGGCAGAATGGTGGAAGTGTTATACGGAGGAAACATCTATAATACAACGTTACCAAAATATATGCAACGAAGACGACTCCATAAAATAACTTTGAGAGGAGATGCCTTTGGTTAGGGCCATATATTCGGGAGGACGTGGGTTTGAATTTTCGTTCAGCCATTCTGATTTCGGTTTTTCCAGGGTTTCCCGAAATCACAACAGGTAAATGCTGGGATGGTTCCTTAAAAAAGCCATGGTCGAATTCCTTTCCGTTCCTTGCCCCCAGTTCTTTCCGTCTCTAACGATATCGACAAGGCGTAGAGACATAAGCTAAAAAAAAAGAAGTTTTTAGATAGCGCGAACACCTGCAAGGGCGCTGCAAGAGCTTTGTGTTATCATTTTTGTGTAATATGTAATTTTTAAACATCCCTGCAGTATGCTAAGTGTCTAAGTAAAACCGCCTAAAAATCGTAAACCGTATCGCCGATAAGTACAATTCTGAACGTTTTATTCGAAAGGGATCAAATGCGTACTGTATGGCCTGTCTACTGTTTTGGTATTTTATACATGTAACAGTCACATCCTTCATACGTTTGAACTAGCAGTAACATTAAACAATTTAATTTCTTCACGGTTTGGTGGTCACCTTACGAATAACTCTCACCATTCCTCTCTAAGTTAGGTAACAATACGCCGTCCGTATGCCAGTGGCTATACTACTCAATCAAGGCAGTAAATATTTTTGGTAGGTAAGAATGAAAACATCTTAAATGAAAAATTACACTTTCGTCCAAATAAAAATTAGTTATACACAACTGATTCAAATGCATACATTGAACTGTACAGAATAAGTCTCATCAATGCGTGAAATAGAAAATTAAAATCAAACTAAGAAATACTTACTTAACTCATAATTTCCGGGCAGAGAGGTAAGTAAGACTTTCCCCTGACGTTTCGTCTTCAACTGCGGAAGACATCCTCGGAGGCTAAGCGGCAACTGCAATGAGGCAAATATGGCCGGTGTAGGGGCGCCACAGTCCATCACGTGACGTCGGCTGAGCGGCTATCTCTGGTAATACCAACCTTATTGATAGAAGCTAATCGATTGTTAACGTGCTGATGCAACGTTGAAGTCCAAATTGTGTCTAATTTAACACCTTCCTCTTTTCTATTATAAATATTGCGATATTTATAAATTTCAGTGGCTTCTCTATATGTACGAGCATAGTAGTGGGAAGTTTTTGATAAAACACTGGTCTCGTTAAATTTAATTTCATGGTCGCCCTCTTGGTAAACATGTTCAGCTATGGCCTATTTCTGTATATGTCCCAGGCCATATATACGGCGCTCCTTCGTGCCCTCATTGCAGTTGCCGCTTAGCCTCCGAGGATGTCTTCGGCAGTTGAAGACGAAACGTCAGGGAAAAGTTTTACTTATCGACCACGGCATCTCAGCCGGGAAATTATGAGTGAAGTTAATACCGGCCGTGAAAGCCTACATTGTATGATAAGAAATACTTAGTTTAACAAAATTCATTATAAACGTAGATTGTCTGTATTGGCCAAAAGAACTAATGTCATATTCATAATAAAATATAGAAATGAAAAAATATAAATTGGTGCATTGTTAGCCTAATGTCTGTTAAATCAGTGTTAATATTTACTACATATAAATGAAAAATTAGTTTTATATTTCTTTTTTCTCAATTAAAACATAATATTTGTTGTGAATTTGTTGATCATCGAAGTTACGCATTACTAAATTTTGTAATGATTGCTGTCGAATGGAATGGTTTCGATTGACTTAAGTATTGAGTTAAGATTTAAATCTCTGAACGTTTACTTGCAGAAGTATATCAGTTCCTTAGTAGTATCCGTGTTAGTATTACGTGGTGAAGGTTGCTTCCGTTATTATTTATCTCGTTCAGTAAGAAACGGTAAAAAAAAAATATATGTGTTTGGCTCGTATTGAGCTGGTTTAGAAAAATTGTGTTCGGTGGCTCACCCGGTCTCCGACATTTGTAACTTCTGTTCTGTGAAGTGTTTGTAACTACCTTTCGTTTCTTACATCGTACACTCTTCCGCCTTTAAAGATCTCACAGCAACCGTAAAGCAATAGAAATATCTACCTTGAATGAAATTACACTGTGCAATATAGTATAATACACAGAATTTACAAGCTTCCTGGTATCTGTGTCACTTGACATTTCCTTATGTTTTTATTGGGGCTGTTATTCGTTAAATTGTAGTTAATGTGACAGTTGAAGAATCCAGAAATTTATACTTTTTTCGTAAGGTAATTAGGTTTTTAGAAACTACCCCACCTAATTGGTTCAAAGAACTGATAAAATACTTTTAAATCATTTAGACAGTGGACCTATTGCAGACGTATAATATAGCGCGGTTACTACTACCTTATCAAGAAGTTAAATTACTCTTTCGGTCATTAAAGATACTATCTGAATTCATTGCATAGTTGTCACATCAGGAAACACAGTCTGAATCGAACTATCCAGTGAGCGTCAATTTAAAACCTCTCTTATGGTAGATTATTCGTACGTGTAATGAAGCTTAAACAATGTTAAGTATAAATGCTGTAAACGCCATAAGTAGTGTGAAGCTATTGATTGCGCATAATCCACCCTTTCAGAAACCATCAACGGAGAGTACATCATAGTAGTCCAGATATAATTGCATGAAATGTTGAAATCATCTCTACACATCAACTTCCGTCATAGCTATCTATAAACGATTCTGCACGCTTCTATAATCTGCCACTGTGAAAATTAAAAGTATATCGTTTCCATATTTGTGTGTTATTAGCACAGGATTAAACAAAATGTATCAGAAAGTTTAAGTTGAACGGGTTTGCAGGTAATCCGTATTAACAGACGTTTATTTCACTTCGTATATAGGGAAGGGCGTTAGCAGGGGCTTAAAAGTCCTCTTCATCTCGTGAGAGGGGAGACATAATAACAAGTGGCAGGCAGCGGCTGATACTCCACGACTTTGAAGTTCAGTGAACGCAATAATACTTCTCTCTACACAAGCGTTGCCGACATGTATACCAGGATACATCGACACATTTTGCATTACGCCGCTAAAATATTCTAAACAAAATGTCGAATAGTATTACGACCGAAATGTCACACATCCAATTTTCCGTCTGTATTACTCCCTACAATCTAACAGAATTGCCAAAATCAGTCGGTGACAAAGTTTAAAATTATTAACGGCCTAATCTTAATCCAATAGAGATTAAGTTGAATCTAAAATATGCAGAATTCATAGTGTTTTTCTTAAATGGCAAGCAAACTTTCACAAGCTTGTGAAAGTAACGGCAGGGCCTATTCAAACCTGTAACGTCCAGATACGAGGTCTGTCCCAAAAGATTCAGACCTTTATCATACTGTATCTTCGCTCCTGACAATTTTAGTGCCATACGCCGGCAAATATAAACCGTAAGTTTGCTGAATTCCCTAGATCGATTGTATGCAATTTTATATTAAATTACTGTGCAATAAATATTAAAGAATGGTATTATGAACATATCTACTTCGAATTAATTAATTCCTATCCTTTAATCCCTATAATCGAGAAAAAACTGGAATTTGATTTACGAAATTCTATATATTCCAGTTTAAACTCTCATGAAAAATCAGAATATGATATTCAATCCAATAAGTAAGCGTATAACACACTAAAACTAATATCGATAATTTTTTCCTTCCTTTGTAATTTCACTTCTTTTATGCAATCAAAAATCTGTTCAATAATAAAACATTTTAATTTATAGATACGTTTATGCATATCACTAGCCTATAAATTACTAGAATGCTCTGCTTCTGTTTATGTTCGATCATCAAAGATTGTCTTCAGATGACACAACGTGACTATAGTATTTCAGACACATGAAGCTAGTGCCTTCTCGGGCACGTAAGGTATGTATAAATAGCTTGTACTGCGAGTCTATTATAGCGTAGTTTCCAGACATAGACGTTGACGAGGCGTAGATCCACCAAAAAAAAAAAAATGTAAAAAAGTGTATAATGTCATACAACGAAATATAAGATTTTTTTATATCCAACAAGGAACGCTAAATCAGAACCGCAACTCAAAGCGATGGAAATAAAACATAACCCACGTAAAAAAATGAGTGTTTCATTTCTTTAAAATGGTCAAAAGAGACAGTTATTGCGGAGTGGTACTAGTAATTAAAAAAAAAAAAATCGCGAAAAGAAAAACAATACGAATTCAAACATTGGTAGCTCAACGGAAACTGCTTCTCAAAATCTGACCACAAAGACTTACTCAGTATCAAGGGACAGCGCGTGTTGGGTGGCGGTAACGCTCTGGCTTCGCATTTGGGAGGATGCGGGTTCGAATCCCCTACCGGGCATCCAGATTTGGGTTTTCCATGGTTTTCCCAAATCACTCCGGGATGGATCCTTTAAAACGTCATGGCAGAATTCTTTCCCGCTTCTTGGTCCCAGTCGTTTACCGACTCTAATGACCTCGATGTCAACAAGGCGTATAGCAGTAAAAAAAAAAAAAAAAAAAAAAAAAAAAAAAAAAAAAAAAAACTGAAAATGCATTTCGTAAGAACTACAAAAAGACCAATGCTGGATTCCTTCCCGTTCCTCCTCGAATGACCATGACGTCTACGAGGTGAGAAGCCATAAGAACTGTTTTGGAAGAAACTGTGGGTCCGTTGAAGTATCTAGCCTTGAAGAGATCTTTTTAGACGAAAATAGCAATATAGGCCTACTTCCAAGTATTCGTCATGTACTCTAAAAAAATCTCGGCAACTTATATGTTGCACAAATAACAACATCACTCCTTCTTACTTTTGTAAACCATTTAATAATTTCTATGTTAGATGTTTCCACAAAATATGAAAATTATACTTTCCAAGAGGAATGATAACTGTAGCAAACCGTTTATAACCAGTGGAGGCAATAATGAAAGAATATTGGAATACGAGATAGTGCGTTGGCCATACGTTACTGTAATTTATATGGAAGCTTCATTAATGCATAGGCTAGTAGGCTGCGCTTTCTTTGACGCGCAAAGAAAGACACCTGTAAATGCAGCCACAGTGCAAATAGCGAAGATGATGTTGACATATATAGCCCTATAATACACAGACGGAAAAAAAAATCCCAACACCAAGAAAAAATTATTGTAGAGTAATGAAATTTGGACAATGCATTTGTCAAGTTAACATGTTTAATTGATTAAATTTTCAAGATCACAGGTTAATTTAAGCTCAAGAAAATGCATTTCAAATGTGAAATACTGTTAAATTAATAGCCGGTGTAACCTCCAGAATTTTGAATGCAAGCCTGCAAACGTGAATGCATTGTGTCATACAGGTTTCGAATGTCACTTTGTGGTATGGAGTTCCATGCTTGTTGTACTTGTGCTGTCAATACTGGGACGGTCAGTGCTGGCTGTGGATGATGCTGGAGTTGTCGTCCAATGATATCCCATACGTGTTCAATTGGAGACAGATCTGGTGATCTCGCAGGCCAAGGTAACATGTCGACACTCTGTAGAGCACGTTGCGAGACAACAGCGGTATGAGGGCGAGCGTTATCCTGTTGAAAAACTCCCCCTTGAATGCTGTTCATGAATGGCAGCACTACAGGTTGAATTACCAGACTGACGTACAAATTTGCAGTCAGTGTGTTTGGTATAACCACAAGAGTGCTCCTGCTGTCATAGGAAATTGCTCCCCAGACCATGACTCCAGGTGTAGGTCCAGTGTGTCTAGGCCGCAGACAGTTTGGTTGCAGGCGTTCCCCTGGCCTCCTTCTGACCAACACTCGGCCATCACTGGCACCAAGGCAGAACCTGCTTTCATCAGAAAACACAACAGATCTCCACTCCGTCCTCCAATGAGCTCTGGCTTGACACCACTGGAGTCGCAAACGGCGATGGCTTGTAGTCAGTGGAATGCACGCTACAGGGCGCCTGGCTCGGAGCTGTCCTTGAAGTAACCGATTTCTAACAGTTCGTTGTGTCACTGTGGTACCAACTGCAGCTCGAATTTCTGTAGTGCTGCCATTCATGAACAGCATTCAAGGGTGAGTTTTTCAACAGGATAACGCTCGCCCTCATACCGCTGTTGTCTCGCAACGTGCTCTACAGAGTGTCGACATGTTACCTTGGCCTGCGAGATCACCAGATCTGTCTCCAATTGAACACGTATGGGATATCATTGGACGACAACTCCAGCATCATCCACAGCCAGCACTGACCGTCCCAGTATTGACAGCACAAGTACAACAAGCATGGAACTCCATACCACAAAGTGACATTCGAAACCTGTATGACACAATGCATTCACGTTTGCAGGCTTGCATTCAAAATTCTGGAGGTTACACCGGCTATTAATTTAACAGTATTTCACATTTGAAATGCATTTTCTTGAGCTTAAATTAACCTGTGATCTTGAAAATTTAATCAATTAAACATGTTAACTTGACAAATGCATTGTCCAAATTTCATTACTCTACAATAATTTTTTCTTGGTGTTGGGATTTTTTTTTCCGTCTGTGTATGTCAGCCATCTGCGGTAGGATCACTTAATAATTATCTCTGGTTCAAAATCCCTCCCGCCAAGCTCACAAAGGCAGTATCGTTAGAAAATTACCGTACGCATTTCGTAAGAACTACAAGAAGACCATGGCCGAATTCCTTCGCGATACCGGTCCCTTCTCTTTTCTTGCCTGCAATGACCGTCATTCAATAAGTGGATTATCTTTCTTTGTGTAAAGCTTTACGTCGGGATCCAAGAGAATGAAGAAGTAGATGCATTAGCAAAATTAGCAACTGCAAAGGGGAAGGAAATTCCATTTCTCCCTGCATCGGATCTTCTTGCAGTGTATAAATAAGGAGCTAGAACAGCGTTGAATATAGAATGGCAACAACCACAAATGGAGAGAGGACATCACTATAAACTGATTCATCTAATCACCCCATTGACGTTGTGACGTTGTGATATTGGCGTAGAGAAAACTGAAAACTACCATAGCTCATTCGTAGCCACCTTCCAACTCACCTTTACACACTTCATCTGTTGGAGTCTGTACGTTACCCGCTGTTGTATGTAATTATCATTAATTCTTTTGCCTCGACACATGATTGCTAAGTTAATAAGTGCGTTTATTTAGACAATACCTTGGGCGCCAGACGGTTTAATCAAATACCTAGACGCATTGATACAAAATCATGAATCATATGGAAAGGGGACTAATGTAACCATATTATGAGTTAAAAATCCCACGAATTATCAAGAAAATTACAACCGTCTTTATTTTAATTTCAAAAACAAGTTAACGTGAAAGATTTTATTCAGCTGATACGAACATTAGTTCACAACAATGGAAATCAAATATCTAAGGCTGAAACTACTCACTGATAAACACAAAATAAAAAATAAAAATACAATTGGTAGTCATTGGGAACTGCAGACAGAAGTGAAAATTTAAAACTATGTATATCATACGCCCATCATATCATACAGATGTACTAAATAATAATAATAATTCCGTGTGGTCATGATGATCTTGTGACAGGATTTCTATTGGCTTCGCATTCTAATCCTGACTAGCCACCATAACCTAACCAGGTAGTGGTACCAGGTACAGGGGACCTACAGTTTAACGTGGAATCCGAACCACGGAAGCGTTCTGTCGTACTTCACATTCCACAGCAAGCTTTGTCAGAGGGGTAGGTAGGGTTCAGGGGCTACGAAAATCCTCGCCGAGACAGGGATTCGAACCCGGGACCTTTCGGTCCCCAGCCAGACACCTTAACTACTGATCTACCAGACCGTTACAGATTTATTGTTAACATTAGCATGTCGGTGTGCGAACTCATAAGATTTTACCCATCAAAAACTCACCCAACGCACCTTAAGAAGTGTTCCCTTCAAAAACTAAAAACGTTACTTCATTACACGAAAGTTGATCTAATCTTCCCGAAGGAGATATACCAAGCTATTGTGTTAGAAGCAATAACGCTAATTCCTTTCCTCAGGGGCCTACAGTTTAACGTGGAATCAGAACTACAAAACGTCCCAGTGTAGCACATATACCTAATCGAATAAAACTCCTAAAGGCTCCTGCTCAACACGGGATTTGAAACCGCGACCGAAGAGAGAAACTGTCGGAATTCAGCGCCTTCATTACTGAGCTACCAAACAGCCTTGCTTTGAAGTATACGTGTGCTAAGTACTATCAAAATCGGATAAAAACTGTGAAATGAAGAACAATAGCAAAAAAATCATTTTTATATATTAGATACAATAATACATAATCTCTACTTTCTCTGCTGTCCAAGCGCAACACGTCATACTTATAGCTACAGATATACTGTTAACATTAGCATGTTGGTCACGCAAACTCATAAGATTTTGTACATTTTACCTATCCAAAAAACGTTCAACACGCCATAGTGTATTGGTGACGCGAAATCTCGAACTCATAAATTTACTCCCCTTCCCTCCTCCCCCACAAACATCGCTAAACACGCCTAGAGAAGTTTTAACTTCAATAATTCTTAGCAATTCATATAATTCACCTCAGTGGAGGGCATGAAAGTTTCCATAGGCGTTACTGGGTTTGACAAACCGGGTGCTGGTAATAATTGTGGCGTTAGCTGGGCTCGTATACCATGTGCTGAATGCAATTAGAACCACTGAGATGCAACGGCTGTTGAACATTGCGTTGTCAAGGTTATTATGATTATTATTATTGCTTCGCGATTCACTAAAAGTGGATTGCACCAATCCTAATGTGTAACCAATTTTGTTGATAGGAAGGGATATACGGGATATGGGAGGAGGCGCCCATGGGCTATTTTAGGAACCATCCCGGCATTCGCCCGGAGTGATCTAGGAAATTCAAGGAAAACTCAGATCAGGATGGCCGAGGTGATTTATCAAGAACTACTCCTATCGGATTTTAAAAGTTTACTCACCCGATAAATCCTTCCTATTCCATTCCCTAATCGCTCTTGGAGAAAATGAGTACAGAACTGAATTGGTTGTGGTCCTGATTTCTCTTATCTTATTTTTCCGGTCATTCCTAGATATGAATGATGCTGGTAATAATATTTGTTTGCTGTCATTAAGAAACAAGTCAGTCGTGAATTTTCCTATTAGCTTCGAGAGCAATGCCTTCGGTGTTCCAGGTCTTCGCAACCTAACACATTCAACATCGCACTTACGCTTTCCCTTCAACTATATATACCCGTCACGAATCGGGCGGCTCTTCTTTGGATCTTCTCCAAAGTTTCCATTAAACCCTTTTGATAGGGACCCCATACAGAACAACAATATTCTAAGTGAGGACGCACTAGTGACTTATATGCAATTGATTTAACTTCCGGTGTGCACTGTTTTAAATTACGACCTTGAAATCGGAGCATACGATTTGCTTTTTCAATTACCTTCTCGATATGCTCATTCCTCGGCAAGTTATTACGAATTGTTACCCCTAGGTATTTAGCGGAATCTATCGTTGTAAGGACAGTGCCATTAATTGTATAGTCGGAACTAAATGGTGTCATTTTTTTACTTGTACGCATGGCGTGGCACTTTGTAGCGTTTAACTCTAACTGCCAGTATTTACACCACCAATTATTTTCATATAATAGTCTTGTAACAAAGCGCAGTCATCTTGTATTTTGATTTCATGATAAATAATAGCATCATCGGCAAATAGCCTATTCTTCCCCCTTATTACGTAGCACAAATCATTAATGTATATTAGAAACAACAGAGACCCTATCACAGTTCCCTGAGGAACCCCGGCCCTCACTTCGCTAAGTGATGAACGCTCACCGTCGAGGATTACACACTGTATTCTGCCCTTCAGAAAGTCAGCAACCCAGCCGCATATTTGTCTAGATATGCCATAACCACAAAGGTTCCTAAGTAACCTAGTGTGAGGCACAGTGTCGAAAGCTTTTTTTAAATCTAATAGTACTAACTCAACCTGGGATTGCTCATCTACAATACGGCACAAGTCGCGAATTAAAAGTGGAAGTTGTGTTTCGCATCATCAGCCTTTTCTGAACTCGTGTTGATTTTGATTTATAAGCTTTCCATTATCCAAAAACTTCATAACATTTGAATAGATGATGTGTTCTAAAATCCTGCAAAATATTGATGTTAACGAAATCGGCCTATAATTTTGAGTATCATTAACATTCCCATTTTTAAGCACTGGACTTACGATGGCGGTCTTCCATTCACATGGTATTTTTCCTTGCTCCAAGGAGACGGTATATAATTTCATCAAATACGGCGCAATTTCGTTTGCGTACCAAGAGTAGAATCTTGTAGGAATACCGTCTGGTACGGGAGCTTTATCGGTTTTTACATTCATAAGCACTTTAGTTATTCCCTCGACATCAAGAACGCGATTTCGTCCTGGAGTGCCAAAGTTGGTTACCAGGGCACCCGGTGGTGTCTCTCTGTCTAGGTACAGATGGTGTAGCGTCGTGGAGGGAAGGCGACTTGAAACACTGGAAGGATGGCTCCGTCGACGTCAGTTAGTCAGCCGCAGCGTGGGTTGATCTGTAGTATATTGAGAGATTTTAGCTATAATATATTCTAATTTTCGCTCGGGATAATTTTTCTCAAGCTGCAGCTATGTAATGTAATTCCACCCAACGAAGCAGAGCTCAAGGTTGGGCAAAGTCACTTCGCGTGGGAAGCAGACCCCTACCATGTTAGCCCAGAAAGCCCTTAGCAAGGGATTTTTAGACGAATAGGACTAGGTCACATGACTTCCCCCCTGCCCGTTTCTACTCTGGAGAGCGCAGTCTAGAACAGCCTCCGGAGCAGTCGATTCGCCGATTCTCAGGATGGACCACGTCGCCATACAGCATGCAGATTTTATTAGGTAATGGCTAATGCAAGTTATACCCTCTGGCTGGCTTAGAAAGAATATTCCGAGTGACAGGATTTTATTAGTAAGAGATGCCTTTTATGAGAGCTAGTTTATGCAGTATTTTTCAGTTTTTCAAGTGTATTTTTATGTGCCTATTTTTATTGAAGCTATTAAAGCCACTCCATTCTTTCAACTACATGTTTTCATTTGTATCGCTGATTCCTGCTCATTACTAGCTTTAAGTGTGGGCAGAACGTAGTCACTCTGATCCTAGGGCCACATATCTTCGGAAACTAATCGGAGAGTGGTCGATCAGAGACGAATCCAAACTTCGGCTGTGGTGATTTGCCGCTCAGTTACTACAAATCCTCTGCACATCTTGAAGCCACGGTCCAAGTCCAGACTCCAGTCGACTTCTCCACTTGAATCCACAGCCACCAATTCCCCTCTTCTTCAGTGGTCTGTACCATCACACCACCCTGAAAGGTATCTCGCCAAAGTACCTCACAGACGACTTGCAATAAATTGTGACACACTCTCCTTTCTTTCAAATCTCGCCTGAAATACTCTTATCCGTACAGTGCTAGACAAGGCTCTTCGTTCTCTCCCTCCTGGGACATCATCATTTAGCTGACAGGCTCATCCAGGCCTCTGCGCAGCCAAACCCTTTCATAAGTAGTATATTTTATTGCTCTCGCATCAAATGTGAATTAATATTAAACTAGATGTAACATCACAAGTTCTAGCGCAGTGTGGGTGACGAAATTAACCTACTTTATAAAGGAAATGCTCACGACTTTATTTGCGGTGGCATAAACGTCGTTACTTTCATTTGTAATTAGGGCATTACGGCTTGTCAACGCCGAAGTAATTAAACCCGGGGAAGGTTGGGAGGCTATGAACAGGAAAGAGTTCGGCCATGGCGTTTTGAAGTAATCATCCACCCATTCGCCTTAACCCATGGAAAATCTGTATGACCCGGATGTGGATCGAACCCACGTACTCTCGCATGCTAGCCTCGTACGTTTGCCGTTCACTCACCAGACATTGTTATATACACTGTATGGCACCTGCTCCGAAGTTACTAAAACAAGTGGCTAAAATATTGAGAGCTAGTACATTGGAACATTTTCCTATTGTGATGAAGTGTGGTATCATCATGTTTAGTAATTCTGTAGGTTACAGTATTATCTTCGTAACTATAAAAGTGTATAAAAGGGTGAGTATCGTCCAGCAGGAAAAGAAGTTAATTCATGTCGTTGGAGAGCATACGAACTCAGCAGAACCTATGAGCACTGGTCAATCCTTTCTAGAAAACATTAATTATTGCACCAAGGGCGTATCCAGGATCAGGACTAGGGGGGGGGGCAAGATCTGAACTAGGGGGGAGGGCAAGATCTGAACTAAGGGGGGGCCAACTCGTATTTTTTCTAGGAAGTGGGGTGGGGTACTGATACATGACGATTTATTACAAACTGAAACTCATACCTATTGAAGAAACTATTTTTATTATTGATTAACATAGTAATCCAACCACTTAATCTAAGGACTACTATGTAGTTAATTAAGATCGTAACTCAATTATAGTTTTTTATGTAAACATTAATCGGATCAGTTTCTTAGAAAAAGTTTCAGTAACTTTATTTGCCAATATCTCACGGTGTAGTTTCACGAAATTTCGATCCACACTCATCAGGCATCATCCAGTCACTCTTTCCTCTCCCATAGTGTTCCTGAACCAGTTCTTCACTCCTAGAAGGGTACTGAAGGCAACTTGACTTTTCTTCTAGGGGGGGGGGCAGAAGTCCCCCCCCCTGCCCCTCGTTGGATACGCCCATGTATTGCACTATGAGTAATTTGTAGCTTCAGTGATACCTCTCTTAAGGCAGCAAACGTGTAACACCTATAAATAAAGTCAAAAGAATTAAACATTTGGAAGGTGCTGAAGAATCTGTATAGCAACACTGAATTTCGTACGTTCATACTGGGGACACTCTCACCCGCAAGACATCTTAAAGACCTTCGGAGGGCCTTGAAAAAGAAGTTGAATGATCACGAAACGTAAAAAGGTCTTGTACCAAATGCTCAAGAGGCACGCTCTTCAAAGAGTTTATTGTGCTGCGATGAAAGGTTAAAGATTACAGATTCTGTCCCGTGTTTGCAGTATTTTCAATCGTATTTTAAAGAACGTTTCGATAAAAATTCAATTTTCCTCTTAATTAACTTTAATAAATTAGCCCTACTTACAGTTTTCGTGTTATAACTCTTACTACTGCCTTAATTACTTTGTTATGACAAAGTATATACTTTGCTACGAAATAGGAGCTTAGGAAGTATTGTTTTAAGAGAAGAACTTATTAGAAGTTTTCACATCACTACCATTTATGTTCTATTCTTTACTGAAAATTCTCCCTCATTGGCACATCCTCGTAACTTTTAATCGTTTCATTTTCTACTTTTCACTCACCTGTGTCGCCAATATTGTTAGGATCTCTGTATATTACACTTAATTTATTTATAAATTATCTGTACTTGTGTTTTCCATCGTTATCTTGATCTATCAGGTTTTCAGTATTTTATTTGTGGACAAAAATTTGCTTCTGCCGTTTGCCAAATGTTTCTTCACCTGCGTTCTCTCAGGTTTTAGACACTTCTTTACCTCAGAAACCTCAACTGCCTTTCTAGCATAACTTAGTCTAGTACTAACGTTCGCATTGTTGTTTCTTGTGAGATTTCTTTGGACACATTAAATCTTTTGTTCTTTATTGCATCGCTAATTCTTTGAATTTAAATTGTTTTTATATTTTCACAGTTGTCATTAAAGCTTCGTATGTCGTTTTGAGCTTTACTGTAACACAACCCAGTGCAGTGTTGTTTTTGGGGAGGGGGGGAGGTGCTTGGGCAGCGTCCGAGGCCGTGGAGGTTGGCAGAGTGAAATGTGGGGGGGGAGGAGCGCTTGAAGTGCTGTTGACAACCATGGCCAACCGTTCTATAGCCCGTTCAGCTAAGAGAGGAGGCTCAAGGTCATTCTATCCCCAAGTGAAGAGGAAAGTTGCCACTCTCCTGGACTCAGCGCTCAGCTCGGAGAGGTAGCAAGGGTGGGGTTTGAAGTGAGGAGTGGGAACAGGGGAACATGACCTTGACCCGCCTTTTTCGAGTGAACAGGGTATAAACGTGGAAACGTGGGCTGTGATTATTACCATCTGTTGCTAACTGTATGTGAGCTTTATGCAGATATGTTTTGAATATTCCCTTTATATAAATTATTGTTTCTGAATCTTTAAACGAGAAACAACTCAGCACTCGCTTTGATGAGTACGGAAAACATCATAAAGTGGTAATCCGGATGGGCAGCACGACGGGACAGATGTTTCAACCAACGCTCTATAAACTGGTGCTTTAAAAAGGAATATGAAAGCGCGTAGAAAATTATTCAGATAACATTCAAATTCGACTAAAGTGTCAGTTGGCAGAAATACGCTTTCTTACACAAAGTGTTATTTCGGTTCATTGTAACTACCATTGGTGATACGGTTAATATAATAACCGAAATCAGTTTCCTGCCAAACTCGGTCCAACATACAGAGCGTCACTTCTGCAAATGCGGTGTGGTTTCGATTTCTGAGCACAGTGAGATTATCCAGTAAAAGGTAAACATGTACTCTATCTTTAATGAAACCCATTTAAAAAAATGCATGGGTGTCAAGTCTGGGGAGCGATGAATCTGTGCAACTGGCCTTGCACAGATTGCATCAGTGACAGTAAACATTTAAACTGCGAATATCATTGGCACTTGAAGTTAATGAATTTGATCTACACCACTACTTAAATAACCATTGGGGAGTTCTGCTACAAAATACTTTAGCAGATACTTTATATATATATATATATATATATATAGGGTGGGGCATTTAATATGTTATCTGGAAATATTTCGGAAAGAAAGCATTTTAACAAACAATAACCTATATAAAAAATAATCGTACAGTAGGGGGCTACAATTATGTGATATTGGTTTTTTCACAGGTGGCGCTGTTGTCGTTACAACAAGGTCAACTTAATTCTTTTAAATGGGAACCCCTATTTTTTTTTTTTTTGAAGATTCCGATTCCTCATGAAAAAATAAAAATAGTTTGCTTAACTCACTTTTCTGTTAGCCTCACAGATGGCGCTGTAATCGCGAAAAATGAATATTCGCGTTTTTTGTGTATAATTTTAATTATTGTTTAAATAATTACATGTAATTTTCATTCTGTAAAAATGGAAGGTAATTTTAAAGGATAATGACGAAATTGATTTCTTAAATGCTTTTTCTTACTTATTTGCAGCCATGTCTACAGCAGGTGCTCAAAAAGGTGAGCATTTACTTCCAGACATTTTCTGACACACTTCGAGCTGTTCAGGCATCATTTCGGCAAAGGGTCAGAAAATGTCTGGAAGTAAATGCTCACCTTTTTGAGCACCTGCTGTAGACATGGCTGCAAATAAGTAAGAAAAAGCATTTAAAAAATCAATTTCGTCATTATCCTTTAAAATTACCTTCCATTTTTACAGAATGAAAATTATATGTAATTATTTAAACAATATATAAAATTATACACAAAAAACGCGAATATTCATTTTTCGCGATTACAGCGCCATCTGTGAGGCTAACAGAAAAGTGAGTTAAGCAAACTATTTTTATTTTTTCATGAGGAATCGGAATCTTCAAAAAAAAATAGGGGTTCCCATTTAAAAGAATTAAGTTGACCTTGTTGTAACGACAACAGCGCCACCTGTGAAAAAACCAATATCACATAATTGTAGCCCCTACTGTACGATTATTTTTTATATAGGTTATTGATTGTTAAAATGCTTTCTTTCCGAAATATTTACAGAAAACATATTAAATGCCCCACCCTGTATATAAAAATCTCGCGTCACGATGTTTGTCCGAGATAAACTCCGAAACTACTTAACTGATTTTGATAAAATTTGGCTTACTGTATGTAATTTGGTCCAACTTAAAAGATAGGATAGTTTTTATCGGGATTATTGACCTTAATATTTATTATTGCGAATTAAATGTTCGTTCAATGTTTGTCATAGGACAATGGTTTGTAATTATGTGTAAGTGCCGTAAGTTCGAGCGTTCTGGTGGCTTAGTGATTAAGCCGTCTGACTGGAGGTCCAAAGGTCCCTGGTTCGAATCCCTGCGCCGGCGGGTATTTTTATACGCTCCTAATTCGCCCTTCACCTCCGGCGCAGGGGTGGAATGTGCAGCCAATAGAAACCCTGTCAATATGTCATTACGACCACACGAAATTGTTACTATCGTTCCATAGGTTTCTAACAGATGGCGATGTATTAATTTATCGACACAACACTTGGTGAACTTGGTAACTTGGTGAACATCCAGTACATGGCGTCGTGTTTCGATTTATTTATGTTACAGTCTACTCCACGTCATATGTGTTTATGTATGACATAATCCAGTTTAGTGATTTTTTCGTGTAGTATCATTTTTATAATTGTGCTGTGTATTGTGTTGTGTATCGTTTGTATGTTATTATATTTAACGACAAAGTAATAACACACATGAACATTGAATAAAACGTTACGATAAATTCAAAAACGTCAAAGTATTTGTTGCTTGCTTCTCATTTTTCTTCATCTTTTCGTTATGGCCAACTAGGAACCAAGTGTAAATTTCAGTTCTTCCCCTGTTGTTTTTTTTTTTTTTTTTTTTTTTTTTTTTTTTTTTCTTCCTCTCCAGTACTCCTTCATTAATGCACTATTTTTTCCACTTCTCTCTTAAGACCATTTTTCACTCTTTTTCTTCTCCTCTCTATCTTGGAATCTTACCATATTCAAAATCTGCTTTTGAAAACATTTTCTTTCCATATTGTTCACTGATATTATTTCGTTTCAAATCTTTCTCAACCTGTTGAACCCCAAAAAATTTTTAAATATCTATTTTGTTAGCCTGGTGTCATCCATTCGATAGATGTGTCGAAAAAATATCATTCTCCTTTTTTCTGACTGATTCTGCTATTTTTTCAATGTTATGATATATTTCCTTATTAGTTCTTATCTTCCATTGTACTGTATTTTTCAATGGACCCAAAATTTTCCTTATAATTCTCCATTGCAAAATTCCAAGCTTATCCAATTTCTAATTTAATAGCGAGCGGTCTGGTGGCTCAGTGATTAAGGGGTCTGACTGGATTACGACCACACGGAATTATAATTATTATTATTCAATATCAGGCATTTACTTGAATAGAGGCATTCCGGTTTCAGCACTGTATTATTTTAAGGCTTTTAGAAAGGCACTTTTTGTTGTAATTCAACTATTTTTATTTTAATTGTTGCAATTATAAATTTCAGTGAAATGCAGCCAAAAAAAATCTAATCTCAACAATGCGTGTAGCAGAGAGGCATGAATCAAACGTGTTGAGAGGGTTCATCAATCAGCAGAACAAATCGCCTCAAGTAACGAAGCTCAAAGAATCAGGACAGCAGAACGTCGTATGCAAGAATCTCAAGAACAGCGTGATGAACGTCTGCGACAGAATATTTCGCGAACAAGAGCCGCACGAGAACAGCACATCGCTACATTTATTTACAGAGAACAAGAGAGACAGCAAATCAGCCGTGCATTAACACGTGTATCATTTATTCGTCTTGTATTCGAATACGCACCAGACATTGATTACTCTGCACATTCTAAAATTGCAATCGGTGCAATGGGCAAAGTATGCCAATACTGTCAGGCGTTGAAATTCCGCAATGAAGCAGCCGGCATGTGTTGTGCATCAGGAAATGTTGTATTATTACCACTCCCCCCCCCCCCCCAGAACCTTTACAATCACTTCTTACTGGCGAATCAAACGATTCAAAATTGTTTCTGCGCAAGACATGCAAATTGAGTTCTTGCTTCCAGATGACGTATTTGGAGCAACTAAAATTTGGGATCTCACATCTGATGGACGTCATTTTGAAACTACATTCGAAATACAAGGCCAGGTTTACCATAAGATTGGGTCGTAGATGCCGATGCCTAATGATGTCCCGTAGTTTATTCAATTCTATTTTATGGGAAGTTGTGAAGAACTCGTGACAACTTGGTGCAAGTATAATTTCATTGAACAAGCAAAAAAGAGAGCAATTGTGGTATTGTTGTAATTTTTTTTTGAAACTTATTCAATTGTTTAAAAGAGTGTCGCCACAATTAAAGGATGACAACTATCAAATTGTCATCCATGCCGACAAATTACCAACAGGAGAACACGCTGGCAGGTTTAACGCGCCAACTATAGATGAAGTTACTGTTATTATAGTTGGTGATCCAGTTGACAATAGAGCCATTAAACTCACACTTAGAGATGACACTGTTAGTATAATTTCGGATCTACAACGTTCGTATGACGCACTCCAGTATCCACTCATATTCTTGCAAGGGCAGGATGAATATCACATCAACATCAAACAGTGTGATCCAGTTACTGGTAAATTTAATATTCAACTATTTAATTCCTTATTTTATTAATACAATAGACCCGCGGTATTCCGAACAGAGGCCGGATTACCGCGGGCCCACTATATTAATTTCTTATTCTTCTAATTTTTTTTTACTATTTAATTTCTTATTTTTTTAGGTAATGAAACAAATAAGAAAGTTACTTCAGTGAAGTACTACGTCCACCGATTGAGGATTAGACGTAATCATCTACATCAGGATAACTATCTCCTTTGATATCGTCAACTGTACCATTAATACGTTGTGGATATGTACGCTAAGATTGAAAACGAACGTTTGCGATTGATTCGATACAACCAGGCTAAATTACGATCGGAGGAATACATCCACTTAAGAGATGCTATTATAGGCAATATAGATGAAAATTTAAAAGCCAATGATATCAGTAATGCATTTAATTTACCTTCAAGCTACATCGGCAGTCCACGGAACATGCAGGAATACATACAAGATGCGATGACTTTCGTACGTCATTATGGTCGTCCAGATTTTTTATTACAGTTACATGTAATCCGAATTGGGAGGAAATACAAACTTTGCTATTACCATGTCAACAATCAATGCATCGTCATGATATCACGGTACGTTTGTTCAAACAAAAATTAAAATCATTGATTGATTTAATCGTAAAACATTCGATTTCGGTAACACACGTTGCTATCTGTATTCGATTGTGTGGCAAATGCGAGGTTTGCCTCATTCTCACATTCTTATTTGGCTTGAAGTTAAAATCCGTCCAGGAGAAAATGATCAAATAATTTCAGCCGAAATTCCGGACCCGGTAATTTATCATGAATTGTTTGATATTGTTACCAGTCACATGATCCACCGACCATGTGGTATTTTTAATATGACATCGCCATGCATGGAAGATGGAAAATGAATGAAGCGTTTCCAAAGGAATATACGAATGATACTATTACGGATATCGACGGTTATCCGTTGTATCGCTGCAGAAACGCTGAGAATCGTGGCCACACATTTTCGATGCGAATGTCAAATTCTAGGAACCAAGTTGAAATTGACAATCAGTGGATGGTACCATACTCACCATTGCTTTCAAAAACGTATAAGGCTCATATTAATGTAGAGTTTCGCAGTTCTGTAAAATCCATTAATTAGCAAATACGTTAATAAAGGCAGTGATTTGGCCATATTTGAAGTAAAAATGTAAATAAAAATGACGAAACAGCACGATACCAGATAGACAGATACATCAGCAGCAACGAAGCTATCTGGAATATTTTTAGTTTTCCAATACATGAAAGGGACCCTTTTTATCCAGTATCTTGCAATACATCTTGAAAACGGTCAACGAGTATATTTCACCGAACAAAATATTCTAAAAAGAGCACTTGAGCCACCAAAAACGACATTAACTGAATTTTTCACATTGTGTCAAAAAAACTGATGTGTTCGGCCAATTCGCAAAAACATTATTATATACCGATGTTCCACGCTATTTTACATGGAACAAATTAGGTAAAAAATGGGAGCCACGTAAACAAGGACAATCACATCTTTTTATCGCAGGCATATTCAAAATCAAGACATTAGTACGACTTTACACAGTACATCCGAAACAACGTGAATGCTTCTTTTTGCGTTTGTTGTTGGTGAATGTTCCAGAACCAACTTCTTTCGAGTTTTTACGAACAATTAATGGTTGAGTGTTCAATACATTTCAAGATGCATGTCGCGAGTTGCAGTTGCTGGTGGACGACAATCATTGGGACCTGACACTTGCTGATGCAGTGTTGACATCCAAGCCGAATAGTATTCATCAACTGTTTGCAATTATTTTGACATCATGTTATCCAACACAGTCATCGATTTTGTGGGAAAAATATAAAACAAGTATGACTGAAGACATATTACACAGACGGAAAAAAAAATCCCAACACCAAGAAAAAATTATTGTAGAGTAATGAAATTTGGACAATGCATTTGTCAAGTTAACATGTTTAATTGATTAAATTTTCAAGATCACAGGTTAATTTAAGCTCAAGAAAATGCATTTCAAATGTGAAATACTGTTAAATTAATAGCCGGTGTAACCTCCAGAATTTTGAATGCAAGCCTGCAAACGTGAATGCATTGTGTCATACAGGTTTCGAATGTCACTTTGTGGTATGGAGTTCCATGCTTGTTGTACTTGTGCTGTCAATACTGGGACGGTCAGTGCTGGCTGTGGATGATGCTGGAGTTGTCGTCCAATGATATCCCATACGTGTTCAATTGGAGACAGATCTGGTGATCTCGCAGGCCAAGGTAACATGTCGACACTCTGTAGAGCACGTTGCGAGACAACAGCGGTATGAGGGCGAGCGTTATCCTGTTGAAAAACTCCCCCTTGAATGCTGTTCATGAATGGCAGCACTGCAGGTTGAATTACCAGACTGACGTACAAATTTGCAGTCAGTGTGTTTGGTATAACCACAAGAGTGCTCCTGCTGTCATAGGAAATTGCTCCCCAGACCATGACTCCAGGTGTAGGTCCAGTGTGTCTAGGCCGCAGACAGTTTGGTTGCAGGCGTTCCCCTGGCCTCCTTCTGACCAACACTCGGCCATCACTGGCACCAAGGCAGAACCTGCTTTCATCAGAAAACACAACAGATCTCCACTCCGTCCTCCAATGAGCTCTGGCTTGACACCACTGTAGTCGCAAACGGCGATGGCTTGTAGTCAGTGGAATGCACGCTACAGGGCGCCTGGCTCGGAGCTGTCCTTGAAGTAACCGATTTCTAACAGTTCGTTGTGTCACTGTGGTACCAACTGCAGCTCGAATTTCTGTAGTGCTGCCATTCATGAACAGCATTCAAGGGGGAGTTTTTCAACAGGATAACGCTGGCCCTCATACCGCTGTTGTCTCGCAACGTGCTCTACAGAGTGTCGACATGTTACCTTGGCCTGCGAGATCACCAGATCTGTCTCCAATTGAACACGTATGGGATATCATTGGACGAAAACTCCAGCATCATCCACAGCCAGCACTGACCGTCCCAGTATTGACAGCACAAGTACAACAAGCATGGAACTCCATACCACAAAGTGACATTCGAAACCTGTATGACACAATGCATTCACGTTTGCAGGCTTGCATTCAAAATTCTGGAGGTTACACCGGCTATTAATTTAACAGTATTTCACATTTGAAATGCATTTTCTTGAGCTTAAATTAACCTGTGATCTTGAAAATTTAATCAATTAAACATGTTAACTTGACAAATGCATTGTCCAAATTTCATTACTCTACAATAATTTTTTCTTGGTGTTGGGATTTTTTTTTCCGTCTGTGTACACCGAGTTAAACAAACAAACCTAATTATTAATTTAAAATAATGAAAATAATTGTTAAAAATGTTCATCTACCTCATTTATAAAACTGAAATTTCAATTTATAAATAAATAAAAAATAATTTAATTATTTATATAAATATCAATTTTTTTATATATTTTCAATTAAGTAATTTGTAATAAATTCTAATTAAAAATTTTAGTTTCGATTGTCCTTAATTTCAACTATCCGAAACTCTTTACCAATTACTTTTGAATTTTCAAATTGACTAAAACGTTTTTGTCTTTATTAGTGAATATTAATTTTACTACATTAGGTAGTTTAGAATAACATTGATCCAAAGTACTATAACTACTGAGTCATAAGCTTGGAATTTTGCAATGGAGAATTATAAGGAAAATTTTGGGTCCATTGAAAAATACAGTACAATGGAAGATAAGAACTAATAAGGAAATATATCAAAACATTGAAAAAATAACAGAATCATTCAGAAAAACGGAGAATGATATTTTTTCGACACATCTATCGAATGGATGACACCAGGCTAACAAAATAGATATTTAAAATATTTTTTGGGATTCAACAGGTTGAGAAAGATTTGAAACGAAATAATATCAGTGAACAGTATGGAAAGAAAATGTTTCAAAAGCAGATTTTGAATATGGCAAGATTCCAAGATAGAGAGGAGAAGAAAAAGGGTGAAAAATGGTCTTAAGAGAGAAGTGGAAAAAATAGTGCAATAATGAAGGAGTACTGGAGAGGAAGAAAACATCCCTTCTTTAATAATCGTGACTGTGCACAATTGAGCATTTCACTTGGTGATCATACTCTTTCTTCAAGGAAAGTCACTGGTACAAAAACCATGTAGGTTTTCACCAATGCTTTTCCTGCTAGGTATGTGGTATTCGGTGAATCAACAAGGACGTGGTGGTTGCATTGTTCACTAACATCAGCGTTAAAAATGATTACGTTGGCTCTTAAAGCACAATCAGATCATTCTCATGCCCTGATGGGAAAATTAATTGATAGAATAAATGTAAGTGAATTGTCATGCAGCCTCAGTTCAACGCTTGTTTTTGCACAGTAGAAACTAGAAATGAAGGCTTATAAAAATTTGTTAGTGTATAATGACGTTAATTATAAAGTGAGACAACATTTGAAGTACCGTTTAGCGGAAATACTGTTTGGTGTCAACAAGATGTGAACACGTTAATTTTAATGTGGGATTGAATAAATTAAAACATTATATGTTGCTTTTTCATTTATTTACCCACCTTTAGGCAGTTAAATTTACATTTGCAGCAGCACACTTACACGTTACAAAATACATATCCATTACAATTTATTCTTGAAAGCTACAGATCTGCAATGTTGTAGTAGACTATCTTCACGATAAAATTCTTGAAACAACAGGTCTTCTCCTAGCCTTTGGCGTAAATACTTGCCAAACATCATCATCTTTGTTAACGGTAACACACAGTTTATTAAAATTCTTAGTGTTTCATGGTATTCTGCAAAATTTTATTATACACGTCCCGTCCCTTTCCATTCAAATACACCATCTTTTCTCTTTAATCCCTTGCATTCCAAGAATATGGACTTCAGGTTTGCGGTTGTGAAGTGAACGAATAACCCTTTTAACACACCACCGTCCACACAACACTAGAAGTCAGTACTCCACAACACGATCATGTAGTTTAGACATTATGATGAAATGTTGGCGGGGAAATCAATTTCTACCAGCGTTCGTATCTCACATTTGAATGAGTTGTTGTTCCTTGTTATTAGTTTTCTGGTTACGATAATTTGCCAAATTGTTAATATGGTGACATCCTATGGATATCTCAACCAACGTATTCTTCGAGTAATTAAATTCTGAAGTTTGATTCATTTGTAGTGGAAATCGAGTTGTAAGTTTGAAAAATCAACCAAACCGATTTCACATACATCTTCACTAAGACCGATCGGCGGAAAGTATGCAAAACTCAGGACTGAACTATTATTACAGACAAGCATAGCGTCACAGACATGTCATATTCTGACCAAGGTGCAGGCACACTTTTTCACACAGGTATTTTAAATACAAATTACTGTATATATGTAAAGAAATTTTTCACACGAAGAGTGGATTTAGTTAACTATGATTTTGTTTCACAACTACAACAGAATTGGCTATAGTTACATTAACATTGACATTCTATTGCCACCTGTTTAAATAAAACTAATAAGCAAAATTTGCTTCGGTACTACAATTCTTAAAAACAAAAACACATCTTGATAGTTTCCGAGCTATCTTGCAAGGACTATCGTTATTCCCTCCTCCCCCCCCCCCAAAAAAAAAATCTAGGAAGAGCGTCGTTGTTCTTCGAACAGTGATAATAGCATAGCATCCTGAGACTCATAGTATATTACGACGGAAAGAGGCTTTATAAGAGGTCAATACAAACATTAATCTCAAAGAGGAACTCTCAAATGGTCACGAGTTAAAATTCAGCACTTCTCGGCCGTTAAACCGTTTACGATCAGGACTTTATAGGTGCACAGGTAATACGTCATGTGGGGATACTATGTATACGACTGAAGAAAAATCCAAATTGGCCATCATTTCCTCGCCTCTGATAACAAAGAAGCAGCTTGACGGGACTTAATACCGATAATCACAACTAATTTCAGGCAAGGCAGTTAAATTGGGTCAATTTTATAACAAAACTATATAAATGAAGTTTTATTTGACGCAGAAAGAAAAAAAGTAATTAGAAAACATTGTTATTAATGCTGGTTCTGCAATAAAAGTTGTGGGAAAGAGGGAGGGGGGGGGGGGGCAAATCGGTGTCCGAATATGATATGAAATTGTCTTAACATTCTATTTGGGAAATGTGTTTTTCTTAAGATGGATTACGGGAACAATCACAGTATCCTTTTAAGTAATGACTGAAAACAAACTAAAAAGGCCAGGATCTCCAGTCCAACACAGAAACGTGTTACCAAGAAATTGCCATCAGTTCCAAAAAGCGCCTGGTATCAATCTTTATGGAAAAAGTGGACTCCCAACAGTGTTAGGCTGACAAAGAAGAGTTGTTCGATTTAAATCAAATCTCCTTCAAATGCACTAAATATTTTATCTTCCACAATACCTTTTTAACCAAAGTAATATCGCTTTAAATACCTTTTCCTGTTTGCTACAAGTTATCAGAAGATATATTAGGTAATAATTAAGTTTTTACGCTAAACGCAACTCAACATCTAGAAAAAAATCTAGCGTAATATTTAACAACCTGGACGTAATACGTAAAATATTTATAAAATATTATAATATGTAAAAATATAGGCTAAATAAAAGCTGGCGAAACCTTATTTCGATCAAAAACCAATAAATGAAAAAAAAAAAAAAAAAAAGAAACTGACTCCTGGGAATTTCTCATTAGATGATACAAGGAATAATCAAAAACGTTTTTGTGATTCTTACCTTTTCATTTGGAATTAAGATTAGGCCTTACTACATAGCAAGAACTTACCACAGAATCAGATGTGATGGCGTAAGAAATGAACAGTGCATTACGAAACAAAAGGGTACAGGCTGTGTCGAGGCCCGACCGGTTGTTTCTAAGTAAATACTCGTTATCAGGGCAAAATAAACAAAATCTGGTATTAGCTAAACAGATTTATAGTTGGTTTCTGGACGTTCGTCCATATAGTCCAGTCCTATGATACAACAAGTATGGTATCTGCGGTGAAGTCTGTACAGAAAGGTGTCGAGTGGGCGTTATTACTATTCCTTCGCGATACACACCAGCGTTAAATACGAACGTTGTAGGAGCGATAATGTTTCCGTAAAAATTAAATTTGGATTTCACAAATGTCAAAATTGTTTGTTTTTTTTCGTTTCCATCTTGGCTAGTACTCTAGAAGGTACCGTAAGTCTAATACCGCCAGAGTAAGTGCTTAACATTACAAGGAAGTATGCTTTTTGTTTTTGTGATAATTTGTGGTAGATGTAAAAGACCTCCCGAAAGAACTTTGTTTCTTCATCTGAAAAAGCCGTCTAGGCAGTTGCGTCAACTTAATTGACCTGTTTTGCGTTATACAGTAATATCGCTACCGCAGCTTCTTTCGTACCATACAGTATACCATCGTTTATCGATGTCATCTGGAACTTGTCGCAGTTATAATGATGTCTTAATATATAATATAAGATGAAGATGATGTGGTTCTAGTAAATTAAATAAAAAGTCAGAGAAACATATCGCTTTGAATTTAATGAAGTTCTTTTCAGAAACTTCCAACACCATTAAAGACAGTTAACATATGTGATATCAAACCTTGTAACCAGAAAAAAGAAAACAGATTATGGTGGAAGCAAGTACAGTTTCACACTGTTAATAGCCACTTTCACATGTTCTAACATTCAGAATAGATTGAATGTCCGCAGAACTATCGGAAGAACGCATCAGCGCCCTTGTTACAAGTTTATGGGTTTGACACAAAAAAAAAAATTCCGGACTCAGTGATTATTATTGAAACCAGCATTTTACTGTTAGTGGACCATTTCAACGATGGGGACCTGCGAAAAGGAGATCGGGAGTCCCCGTTTGCAGCAGGCCCTCCATTTTCAAAGGAACTCCTTGTATACTACTTCTTGCTTGTTTTCTTTCCATCTTCTCGGACAGTCAGAAACCTCCTTAGATCTAAAATATTTAATCGGAAAACTATTCGGAAATCTCATACAAATGCTGGAGTGACTCACAGTATTTATATGTAGTTAGTATATTACTTAGAACTTTAACCAACCAAATAATACGCAGACTCTTCGGTTCTCGCTAGACTATTTCAAGTATTGGTCTACCAATAGAAATCTTTCTAACATTGCTTCATCCTTCCGTCCGGGAATTATCGATTGATTCCAGAAAGAACTACCACGTTGTTGAAATTTCTTGTATTTCAATACATACAACTTATTTCGAAAAAAAAAAAAAAAAAAAAAAAAAAAAAAAAAAAAAAAAAATACAGAAATTACCTCTAAAGATTGAAGGGTTTCCTATTTGAGGAAAGTGACTTCTTGATCACTCAGTTGTAATTATAACAAAAAATATCAACGCTGAATATTATAAGGGGGCGTCCATTAATTACGTGACCTCAAATGGGGGGGGAGAAGTCCGGTGAAATCTCGCTACGAGGGGGAGTAGACGTAAATATCACGTAAACTTTTTATTTCAGATTGCCGCCCTTCAAACCACAATAGAGCTAAAAAGGAAAAGTCTCCAGAATCACAAGGTGGATCTCACCAAATCTCATCACAGAGTGGAGGTCCAGATTTACGAAAAAACGCCACACGTAAATAATGGACGCCCCTAAGTGACCATGAGTTATAAACGAATCACATGACATATTATTGGACTTAATAGGATTAATGAAAAATGGGTGTACACTTTAATTGAATTTATTAAAACTTAAGAATGGTGAAATTTATGCAAACATGAAATGTGTTTTACTAGCATTTTAACAATTACACCTTGCCAAATGTCTTTGATTTTTAATCAGTTAGACCAATTGAGACTTCTCAGGGTTCGTTTACTGGGTAGAACTGATTGCATAAGTTTTCAAAACTAATGAAGTTTTACCGTTAGGAGCAGATTGCGAGGTCACGTGACCCTCATAAACCAGACCAGCGCTGCAGGGTCGTCCGCGCATGGCGTAGTGTGTTGAATTCTTCGGTGGGCAGCGTCGTTCACCCAATTGTCAAACTGCCTAGGCGCGGTGGCGAGGCTTCCTTGAAGGTTACTTGCAGCTGCACCAGATGAGAATTTCATCCCATCCGTTCCTCTCCTCCGAAAAAAACTCTTCACATTGCAATGAGGCGTATATCACTCGGCGAATCACAACTCTGCCCGTGAAGACACTTGCTTCTGGTAGGCTCAACAGATAAACAGAACATCCAGAAGTTAATAATATTGCACGCAATTTACTAGGAAACCGTGCCAACACTTTTTTCGGTCGCCCGCCACTTGCTAACGGCGTCTCTTGGGTCGTTTGCGAAACGTGCCCAAATGGAAAGCGAACCTTAAAGCTATTAATGATGGGCAATAAATCCATTGAATGCCCAAGCCAGGTAGAATGTTTAGTCACCCACCGGACTTGTAAATCTGGGCTCGCTTTATCCTGCCACGTCGCTCTGTTCATTTGACTCCATACTAGTCTTGTGTAGTTCGCGAACGAACTAGTTCGGAAAAGCGCTCCCACGAGCGAAATACGCGAACTAGTTCCCAGATCTCTCGCTCCTTAGTTCGTTCGATCTTTTCCCGAAGAGCAATTTTTGTTTTAGTTTATTATCTAAAAGGTAACACAGTTCGCTGTGGACACATTTCACTGAAGAGACAGATATAAAAATAAAATAAAAAAATGTAACTGTTAAACATTAATAATTATTGCAGAAGAAAAAACGGAAATTTAACATGGAATGTGAAAACAAAACACACTTTGATCCCATTAACACTTAAAAGACAACTATTATAACAAAGAAGAGAACGCGTGAAGTAGCGCTAGCAAAGCGAGCGAACGAGCTGTCTGTCTGGAATTCCAGAGCGGAGCGACCTAGTTCGGGAACTAAACACAGCGCTACCGCTCGCGAACTAAGTGAGCGGTATAGTTCGCGAACTAAACACAGCGCTACCGCTCACGAACTAAACTGAGCGGTATCGTTCGCGAACTAAACACAGCGCTACCGCTCACGAACTAACTGAGCGGTATCGTTCGCGAACTAAATTGAGCATTCCCGGTCGCGAACTATCACCATTCGCCGGTAGGATTACCAACATTTTTTCGGTTAATGGAAGAATGTTTTTTGGAATAACCTATAAAAATATAGTACACTTCAAAAATATAATTTTTTACGAAAGAGTAGAAAAGGACAAAGGATATGTTTTTTTACTATTTTATTTTTTAAGCTATTTTTTTTTTTTTTTTTTTGCACTTCTTGCATCTTTAAAAATTTTCTGTCTACAGTAAAATTGTAATATGCTTTATCGCTTTCAGTTATTAAATTAATGTCGACCATAAGCTCATTTTTACTAATGAAATACTGCTCTTACTTTTACCTAGATTTCGTGTAATATTGTTATTTCAGAGTAAAGTTCGTTCACTTTGATACTCATTTTTTCTCATAATTTTAGAACCTCTAATATTGTCTCACAGACATCAAATGAAACCTCGTGTTTTAAATTTAATTTTTGGATTTTCTATAGCCAATCGCTTTCATTAAAACTAACTATTTACTAAGATACTCCAGACTTTTATCAACGAATACTAGATCATTATTTTTAATATTATCACTTTCTGTGGAGAATTTGGCTTCTAAAGGCTTTTTCTTGTTTTCTTAACCAAAGAAACAGTATCTTTTACATTTTTCTAGCTCTGATTTTAAATCCGACACAATATAATACTTATCTCAGTCTGTTCGTTAACAGATTTGTGAAAGTTATGTAAAGAAATGACTTGCGAAATTCAAAAAGATTTTAACTTTTGTGTCTTCATCAGTTTCGTTCGTCGCCAAAATATTGTGAAGGTGTGTTGGGTTATCCTCCCCTACACTAATTAAAAAATAGCTCAATGACTTTACTGGAAATTTACGCACTTTCGTTATTGTTACAACTTTCTCATTCAAGGTTCATTGTCATTTTTATATGTCTAATTGTTAGGTATCATATTGGAAGTATTACTGTTACTTTTCTTAATAATGTAGGTAATATTGTTTCTGTCATATAGTACTTAACTTGTAGCCAATAGTAGAATTATATTTTGTTCATGATTTCCAAAACTATATTTAAATAAAAAAAGCCGATTACTTATAAACGGGTATTTTAATTCATCAAAATAAACGCATTTATAATATTTTATAAGTAATGTTGTGTTGTTGTTGGGGTTTAAGGGCGCGTCGCCGGCGGGGTCATTAGCGTCTTTTATAAGTAATGTTTCTTCCATGAACTAATAAATAAATCCATTAAAAAAATTAATATTCTACGAATGCATGTTAAGTAAATAGTAAAAACAGCACAGTTATTCAGTTTACCCATTTGTGCAAAGGACAATGAACACTTTGGTTTATCGGTGGCAACTGATCATGCCAATGTCATTTGAAAGGGCTATTATTAAGCATTAACTTTTGTTAAGAAGGTCATATTAAATTCTATTTAGAAACGACAAAAAAAAAGATTATGTCCTAATAAAACTGACATAACAAATAAAATAGCGCGTGCAGTAGCGGTAGCAAGGCGAGCGAACGATCTGTTTCTCTGAATTCGAGACGCGAACTAACGAACTAATAAAGCGAACTAGTTCGCGAGGGAGCTACGAACTAAACTGAGCGCTCTTCTTCGCGAACTTTAATGCACAAGTCTACTCCATACCGCATCGCCAAAACGTCACAGATGCTAGGCTATCACTCGGTACCAAATAACACTGACACTTTGTACTTAATAATTCATTAATCATTACAAGTTTTAACAATATCTCTGAAATGCTGTACAAGCTTAAATTAATGCCAATTGTTTGATAATACGAGTAACATGTAGAAACTGCAATTTTTTTTATAAATCAAAGTCGATCGAGTACATAATAAGCTTTGGAAAAGTCGATTTTTTTTCTAATATAAAAAAACTGTGGCGTTTGGCCGCCAAGCGATACAGCTAGTTCTCGACGACCATCTTTTTGGGTATATCATCGATCCAGCTGTGTTTGATTCTTCAAGTGTGTACGATTGCTTAGTTTTATACGTAAAATCCTCATTTAAGACACCTGAGGATGGACGAGAACCGGCGATGCCAACTACTCGAGATCGGTGAAATCGTTCTTGGGAAACATTTGCTCGAAGTATTACTATGTTTCCATATCGTTCGATGACTTTTCGTTGCTTGACGACGGAAACATCTTTCAAATTATTCATTACGATGTCAATTTTGTTTCCGGAACTCTCCATTGCGTCAGCTGTCAACGAGGTTTAAAGCAATTGGCTAGTTGAGACCGCACATTTGTAATCGCTTAGTCCTTAGCGTTTCTGGTAGGGGTGAGACGCATTTACCTTTCTTCAGTTTAATTACATTGAAGTGACCAGGCTTGGTCAACGAAAACATGGTGCCCTCTTTCGCCATGGCAGATGTTACAGTGCCGTTGTTGATGCATTCGCAGAGTCTTTATCGCGTCGTTTAAATGAGTTTTTTTCGTGTCACTGGAATGCTTGTGAAACGTTCATTATAACGGTACACGATTTCTGGAATCAAACTTCATTTTTTTCTGGCTATTTTAGGACTTCAGTAGTTCACTCGCTTTTCTTATATGGTTTTCTGTTTCCACCATTTAACCTTTCACAACTGCTATATTTAACTAACTCCATCCTTTCCTATATTGTGATAACCTCTTCATCTCTACATATCCCTTACAACCCACGTCCTCAATTATCTGCTTCATATATTCTAATCTCTGTATTCCTCCACAGTTCTTACCTTCGACCGTTCCCTCCACCAGCAAATTAACCAATCCAGCTTGTCTCAAAATATGACCTACCAGCCCTTCTCTTCTTTCTGTAAGCTTCTTCGACAAACTTCTTTCCTCACCCATCATTTCCAAAACTCATTCATTTCTTAATTTGTGTTTCCACTTAATTTTCATCAGTCTTCTGTAACACCACATTTCAAATGCTTCAATTTTCCTTCTTTCCGGTATTCCTAAAGTCCATGTTTCGCTACCGTAAAGTGCTATGCTCCACAAATAGAGTTTTAAACAGTTTTTCATGAAGGCTCACTTGGTAGGGAGCTATTCTGCTTTTAACATCATTCCTGCTTCTGTCATCGGCTGTAATTTTGCTTCCCAAATAACAGAATTCGCTTACTCTCCAATTGCATTCGATCCTATTTTTATATTTAATCTGCTAGTATTTGTATCATTTCTGCTACATTTCATCAATTTAGTCTTGCTTTGATTTATATTCAGGTCAAAATCTTCCTTCAGTATTTTGTTCATGCCAATCAGTAATTTCTCAATATCCTCAGCCCTTTCTGCTAACAAGACAATGTCACCAACAAATCGGAGCATACTTAATTTTTCTCCCTGAACATTTATGCCAAATGGAAATTTTTCTTTTAATATCTTTATTGCTTCCTCTACATACAAGTTGAATATTAAGGGGGGTAGACTACAACCTTGTCTCACACCCTTTTTAACTGATGCTTGTCTCTCATAATTCTCTGCTTTAATTACAGCCCCTTGATTCTTATATAGTTAATAAAGTATTTTTCTATCTCGATACTTTAGGCCTGACTTCTTTAAAATTTTGAACATCTTGTCCCACCTAACATAATAAAAATATTTTTCTAAATCAAGAAATGCCATAAAAGTATCTTTGTTATTCTTGATCCGCCCTTCAGGTATTAATCTTAAAGCCAGAATTGCTTCCCTTGTACCGAGATTTTTCCTAAACCCAAACTGATATTCACTTACTGTCTCTTCTACTAACCTTTCCATCCTTCTGTATATTATTCTGGTTCAGTGATTTTGAAGCATGTGATGTTAGACTAATGATGCGATAATTCTCACATTTGTCGCCTTGTGCTTTCTTTGGAAGTGTGTAGATGATATTTTATTAAAATCGGTTGGAATTTCTCCTGTTTCATAACTTTTTGATATCAGCTTGAATAATCATTCGATTCCTTTTTCCTCTAGCGATTTAAGAAGTTCTGCAGGGATCTCATCAATTCCAACTGCCTTATTTGCTTTCAAGTTATTAATTCTGTGCTCAAAACAGGATCGCCTAAGTCATCTATGTTAACACCGTCTTCCCTATCCATTACGCTATTGTTCAAGTCGTCCCCATCATACAGTTTCTCAATGTATTCCTTCCATCAGTTAGCTCTATCGTTTGAGCTTAAAACAGGATTCCGTTCAGCAGCCGTCATGTTCACACTTCTTTTATTCATTTCTCCAAAATTATGTTTGCTCTTCATATATACAACTTCTACTTTACCTATTACCATTTCCTTTTCTACTTCTTCACACTTTTCTTCTAGACATTTTTCTTTTGCTTTTTGCATTTCCTGTTTATTTAATTTCTAAACTGCCTGTACTGCTCTCTTCCTGCTTCATCCTGAGCATTTTTGTACCTTCTCCTCTGATCCATCAGCTCCAAAATTTCTTCTGAGATCCAAGGTTTTTGGGCAGCTTGTTCCCTAAAGCCTAAAGTTTCTTTACCAGCTTTCATTATTTCGGTCTTTAATAAATTCCTCGGTTGAGCTCATTTCAGAGTTATTTCTTAGACCTAAGTCTACCATTTCTTCAAATTTTTCTCTGAAGCTAGACTGTTTCATTTTATTCACTTCCATTCTGTTCTGCTTATTCACTTGAATTTCAGCCTGCACTCCATTACTATTAAATTATGGTCAGAGTCTATGTCTGCTCCTGTGTACGCTTTACAGTCTAGAACTTGATTCCTGAATCTCTGTTTGACCATGATATAATCTAGCTGATATCTGCCTGTATCCCCAGGACGTTTCCAGGTGTATATCCTTCTTACATGGTTCTTAAACAGTGTGTTTGCCACTACTAGTTTATATCTTTCACAAAATTCTACCAACCTGCTTCCCCGCACATTTCTTTCTCCTAGACCAAAAACTTCCTACAATATTCCTCTCTTTTCCTTCTCCCACTATCGGATTCCAATCACCCATAATTATTAGATTTTCGTCCCCCTTCACATATTGGATTAATTCTTCAATTTCGGTGTATATTTCCTCTACTTCTTCGTCATCTTCCTGTGACGTTGCCATGTACACTTGTACTAACGTGGTTTCTAACCTCATCAAAATAATCCTGTCACTAAACTGTTCATAATAACCCACCAGTTTCCCTACTCTCTTATTCATTATAAATCCTACACGTGTGACTCAATTAACATGTTGTGTGTTAATTATCCTGTGTTCCCAAGACCAGAAATCCTGTGCGTCCTTCCATTTAATCTCACTAATTCCAACAACATCTAACTTAAGGTGTTCCATCTCCCTTTTTAGATTTTCTAACCTACCTGCCCTCTTAAGACTTCTAACATTCCACGCTCCGACTCGTAGAATGTTTCTATCCATTCTGATGACTCTTCCCTGAGCAGTCCCCACCCGGAGATCCGATTGGGGGACTATTTTACCTCCGGAATATTTTACCCAGGAAGAAGCTATCATGATATATGTAATATGAGAGGATTACATGTCCTCCGGATACCCTTTGGGTCTTTAATACAGTGGTTTCCCGTTGCCTTATGCATCCCCATGCCGTTGATCATTTCTGATTCATCCGTATTTAGGAGCCGTTTCCAACCCCAAGGGTAAGAGGGTGCCCTGGACCACTCCCAGCTCTTCCGCCCTCCTTTCGGAGGCCTTTAGCAAGCAGTGGGTGACTCCTTATACCGGGATCATTCAGTCGCCAGAGCCTCGTCCGTGCAAACAGAGTGCACCACGTGAAGGAGAGGTTGGCATTTGGTTGGAAAACGCTAGTATAGTGTCTCCCAAACCCTTGCACTGTCATATTAATCCATTTCAAATATGAAGGCCAGCTTCGTTCAGGAATTTTGTGATGGCTGTTAAAATCTGTGAATCAAACTGATGCAGCAAGATTATTATTTTGGTTCGTAAACGATGAGCACATAAATTTTTTAGACAATACTGTAGTTTGTTTTGTACACGTCAATTTGTCTCAGTGTGTTGAGGCGCCGCACACTGGATCGTGGAGGTACAACGCATCGGGCACGAGCACAGCCCCCCGCGTACAGGCCGTCCTGACTGTGAATTTCAGGCGGTTTTCCGCAGCCATTAAGGCGAATGCTGGGACGGTCCTCAAATCTGCGAACAATAAACTATACATTTCACAAACAAAAAACACACGCTGGACACAGATACACGATTCAAACAGAGATGGCAACGCCTCACTTTTCCCATTAGTTCTCTGTACGAACTGGCATTAGTTATAAAATGCTTGGCGTCACTGGCCGTAAGACCGTAGCTTCAAATTTAACCAAGCCAACGATGAATAAAACTCACTGAAGGCATCAGACCCTAAAATGTTTGTAAAAGAATAGTATAGTTTGTTTTGTGAACAGTATATTTTGTGCACCAGGAGGGTTCGACTGTTTTTCACAGTAAGGAGAATCAGTCACGTTTATAAGGAACGGGAATACCAGTTATAAAAAACTGCGCAACGGAGCATAATCGAATAATTGGCGTTCAACAAAGTAAGCTTGAAAGTAACAAGTATATTAGCCATCAATTCTCCCTACCCCCGCACGACATGTGAAAAAGGTGCCGTTGGTAATGTAACTAATCAACAAAGAATGTACGCCGAGAGACCTTATAGAGCACACCCCGCTCGTTTTTTTATGTAACTTGAACCAAAATAATATTATTTAGTACGAAATGCATTACTGTGGAAAATTTAATACCATTTCCAGATCAATAAAAGTAAACTTCAAAAAATTATGATGCTTTTAAAATAAAATTGCTATAGTAGAAATTAAGCAGTGAAAGCAGAAGTGGAACACTGGCAGCATTGAAGCAACGCCCTTTGCAAATGCGGACAGGTGTCGTCTCTACCGATTAAACATGTAAGCCGAGCGTTAGAAAGCCATGAGTAGCCACCAAGGTGGACCATCCGTCGAAGAGCGTCCAATCTCTACACTCCCTTAGAGAGTGGATCCCGCTCAATTGTCGTTTCAGGCGAGCCAATACTAAATTGTTTCGTATGAAATACACAAAAACACTTTGGTTGAAAATTTAAGGTAGTTTCTAGATCAATAAACGTATATTTCGAAAAAATTGTGTTACCTTGAAAGAGAAAATGTCAAAGCACATATTAATAAGAAAGTGGAAGCAGAACTAACGGAACGCAGGGAGAATTGAAGGAAACTCGCTTGGAACTGTCAAGCAAACAAAAGCAACGATGTCTGCGGCACCACCAGTGTGGGGAAAGGGGCTTCCAATAACTACGTGATCTCATATAGGGGAAAGTCCGGCGAAATCTCACCATGTGGGTGAGGAGGGGTTATTTCCGATTCCTGCCCTTCAAACAACAGTAGAGGTAAGAAAAAAAAGGTCTCCAAAATCACGAGTTCGATCTCACGTTTCGGGGAGGGGGGGGGGGGCGGGGGTCCAGATATACAAAAAACACCTTACGTAATTAATGGACGCCCCAAAATAGAACTTGCTCCGATGGACTCTGACTGCCCAGAAAACAATGATACCATACTCGATCAGCCTGAAAACTTTACTTCTGTAAACCTACCCCGAAAAGCGTGCTATAGCAGTTAAGTAATGATAAGTAGTGTCTCTTGAGTACCAAAATAAAATGATTAGTGGTTAAGCACCAAATATCGAAATAAAATGTTAAGTTACAAGCAATATTTGTTGTTTCATTGGCCTTTTGGCTGCAGAATGGCGAATTCACATTAAAAATTGCTGTAATAGCCCCGGCTGCTACGTAATCCCAATTTTTGTTGTTGTTTCACATTCCGTTTTCCATTTAGGGCAAGCAGTCTTTCTTAATCCATGAAGGAAGGCCGTATATGCTAGCAGAATTGCTTCTTTTTTTTTTGCTTATGGCTTTACTCCTTTACGCCTCGTCGACGTCGAGGTCAGTAGGGGAAGAAAGGGTTGGGGAAGGGAAGAGGAACTGGAAGGAATTCGTCCATGGCCTTTATAATGGAAGCGTCCTTGCATTCGCCCGATTTGGGTAAACCATGGAAAACCCAAATCTGGATGCCCGGATGGGGATTCGAACCAGCATCCTCCCGAATGCGAGGCCAGAGCGTTACAGCTCACCCATCACTCTCGGTCTCAAATGATTGACAATTTTACTGTTGGTTGTCTGGTGAAAAGCTTGATTCACATTAGGCTGATTTTTTATTTTTTATTTATTTATTATGTAATCTTGCCTGCCACAGCACACACATTATACACTGCTTGACTTTCTGCCGTATAAACGCTTGTTTGGAATGGGCGAGGCTATACCAGTTCTAAAATTTTTAATCACTGTGTAGTTATTATTTTTTCCTCCGTGGGTTCCAATTTTTTGTTAATGATAGGTTGGTGGCATAAAAATATTCGGTTATTGTATGGAAAGCTGGATAAGGATACCTCTTGGTCTCTATAATCAATGGGAGCATTATCCTCAATGGATAAATTTCATGGGTTTTTATTTTTGTGTTTAATTTCCTTTGTAAGCGTTAAAACAAGGCGTAAGCGTACCTTTACTCGCTGTCCAGATTCATTGCGAGCAAGAAAACAAATCACCTATATGAGTCACGGTTTAATCTCAATAATTTTGTTCATATTAAACGATTCATGCCTATAAACTGTACCTTGATAACTTATAACTTCACAATGATATCAACATGTTTATAAATCCATTACAGACCTTTTTAACAACATTTTTGCTGTCCTAAAATGCGTACATAGTCCAATCATCCACAAATACTCACTCAGAGTCCAACCATATTGTTTATATTCTACTCTCTCATTGGATCTATACTTCAGCGTTCAGCGACTTTCTTAAACTGAGACTCCTTGCTCCAGAGATATTCTTGTTGTATATCCAATGTACTCGAAAAAATGAACGTGAGAAAAATTTTTGCTATCTCACACTTTGCATGTTTGTTTTTATTATTATTTTCTTAGAATCTTTATTTTTCTTGGAAGTGGGCGTGATGATATTGCTGTGCGTCAATTCAAAAAAGTGGTTGCTAGGAGTTCTCTTTTATGGTAAAGAGACTTGTCTTTAACCTCTACCAGGAGTGCGATTGTGGTAGTTGGTCTCATTGCTCCTGAACATATTTTCAGGCCTCTAAATTGTAAAGATGTCCAATTTTTGCAGACGTACATAGGCGCGTTCCCATAAAAGTACTTCCATATTTTAATGTTAAGCGGATGACAGAACGATACAGTGTTACTCAGATAGATAAGTAGATGTGCCGATACTACATAAAATAAGGCTCACTGCTGTGGAATAAGTTCAGAGTATTTTTAGCGCGTCGTAACCCATGCAAACCTCCTATCTAAATGGAGACCCTGTAGCTTTTATTTCTTTATTTTTATCAGTAAGGGCTATAGATCTAAACGTATTTGTGTCTGGCTACTTAGTCGATACTTGTGAATATAAATGATGTGGATGCTGACAGATTCAGGTGTTTTTGTTTCAAGCATGTACCTAGAGCTCTTGATGTTTCTTCTAGTCTCATTCGCGTTACCATGAAGCTTGTAGACCATATATAGATTCATATTCCGTTTGCATATCGCAGGATCTTTACTGTAGGTTGTATAACACGTTCTATATCGGCTATATCCACTGCATAAAGTGCGTGTCATATCTTGTGTCCGTTCCCTATGGAGTGGAGCATGATGAACTGGGCAGGTTCCCGTTACCTTCACATAGTGTCGGTAAGAGTTCCTGTAAGTGTGGATCACTGTGATGGTTTATGAGTTTTTCTGCATCTGATCCATGTGTCTGGAATGACTGCTGATGTTATTTTATAATGTAAATATTCTTTGTTAGCGACAACCGACCCTGCGTTCCACTGTAAAAGCTTAAATTTAGCTTTCCTTGTTAAAAAGCTCCGTAATCATAACTATTACTGTAGACGGGTCAGCAGAGAGGATGGTTAGCCCTGGATCCTTTTAATTATTTGGATGATGACTCTGTATACTTTCTCTATTAATTACTTTGCTATGTGAGCTGTGTGCTGACTAATGTTAAATAGTTCTATTGTTCAGTCGTTTGTTGTATTGTTTCCTGTGTGTGAGGAGAGTCTGGATTACCTCGTATAAGCTCTAAATATGTTTCCCTTGACTGATTGTAAAATCGTGGTTTAACACGTATTGAGGCTGCTACAGGTGATACAGCACTTGCGCATCTGAAAACAGTAAGTTTCTTCTTTGGCTTGGATAGAGCGGGGGAGGGTTTTCTAAAGCATATTACTGGGGTAGATAATTCCGCATATGTTTCCAGCCTCCTTGAAACTGATGTTTCGTTTGTCCAATACAATGTTTATCTTAGCACGCTTGCTGAATTCTGAATATGTTCTGCCTGTACGTCCACGTTCTCTATGACAATGTATGCAACATGGCTTAGATTTTTTGCACTGGTTTTTTACGTGTTTTTCTCCGAATTTTGTGCACCTGGTTTGTGATTTGTGCTGATTGCTTGTGTGTTTAATTCTTAGACAGTTATAGCATTGGTGTACTGATGCTGTATACAGAAGATTTTGGCAACGTATTTCCTACACGGATAATTATTCTGGTAATGTTTCAGATTCGAATGACACTATACATCTTCGCAGGGGTATTATTTTACTTCGTTACGTGCTATCACCCTCTCGTTATGCGTCTGATTCTGACCACGGGGAGCTGAATCGTGCCGAGCGTGGTGGGTGAGTGTTAACGTTCTGGCCTTGAATTCGAGAGGACATGAATTGGAATCTCGGTCCGGCCATTCAGATTTGGTATTCCATGGTTTCCCAAAATCACTCCAAGCGAATGCCGGGATGCTTCCTTCAAAAGGCCATGCAAAATCCTTTCCGTTCCATGCCCTCAGTCCTTTCCCACCTATAATGACTGCGACGTCGACGAAGCGTAGAGCGACAAGGAAAAACAGGAACTGAATCGCGAATGTTACTTAGTTCGTCATCCCCAATTTCTTTTATCTACATTCCGTATCAGGCCTTGACGAGTAACGTATGCCACGAGCTGCAATGTGGATAATACTGGTGAATGTATGACGCTATTGGTGGCCTGTGGAGCCTCAAAGTCTATTTTGATGCGCTTATATTTTGAATAAATTTATTGTCATCTGGGTTAGCTTCAAATACTGTTTTCTACAATGCCATAGGGTAAAGGTTTCCATGTTTTTTTTCACTTATGGTTTTGCGCCTTGTCGACGTCATCAGAAGCGGGATGGAACTGGGGACAGGAAACGGGAAGGAATTCGGCCATGGCCTTTTCAAGGAAGCATCCCGGCATTCATCTGTAGTGATTTTGGGAAACCGTAGATAAATCCAAATCTGGATGCCCTGACGGGGATTCGATCCGGCGTCCTCCCGAATGCGAGGCCAGAGCGTTAACCGTTCTCCCACCATACTCGGTGGTTTTTCCCTATCCCGCCAATAAATATGTAGTATGATCCTTGTGATTCCACTTTGTAACAATTTGCCTTGCTATGTACATATGCACGTGTGAGGATCATTGTATTTTCTATCAAACAAAAACCTGTTACTACTTTTCTGTTTAGCGTTCTGGCCTCGCATTCGGGAGGGCGGCGGTTCGAACCCCCGTCTGGGCATCCAGATGTGGGTTTTCCATGGTTTCCCAAATCACTCCAGGCAAATTCCGGGATGCTTCCTTCAAAAGGCCATGGCCGAACTCCTTCCCATTCCTTGCCCCCCATCCTTTTCCGTCTCTAAAGACCTCGCTGTTAGAGAGACGTAAAGCAGATAAAAAAACTTTTCTGTTTAGTTTATCGGGGCTGTGTTACATTCTCTTCTTGAATTACATTTCTACTCCATTAACTGTATTATCCCTACGCAATACATTGACTGTAGCGTTATTTGTTCGTTTATACACATTTTCTGCTGCATGAGCCTTTTGCTTGTCGTTGTTCCCATTTTTCTCTTCATAACGCCGCTTGTGCGTATCATATTTATATATTTCTATGTTGAGATCACGTGTGTCGGTGTAAAGAACCTGAAATTCATTCATTACCACCGCTTGGAGAGTTTCTGCTGGTGTAGTTTGATGGTGTGTTCGATGGGTCGCCAGCCCCGACATAATTTTCACTTTCCATTTCACAATCTGTTCACTTACAAATGAGTGGAACTCAATTAATTGAAAAATACACACATCACTAAATACCGATGTCCAAGTTACAAACGCTACACTCTCGCTTAAGGAAACCCGATGTAGCTTCCTCGGCGGCTCGCGTAGAACTGTAGTTCTACTTTATCAACATCACCCTTATACAGTTTCACCACATTCCGAGTTGATATCTCGTAGCGAACGGACGTGTTTATCGAGCGCTCAAGATAGAATAACAACCTTGGCTAACGTGTGACGGACTTGATTCAGGAAACTTGGTACAGGAAACTACGCGCGGCAATTACCTACATCTAACTGCCCTCCTAGCTGTTAGGGAAATTTGTGTGTCAGGGACTATCCACTGGGTAGTATCCCGCGGGCGCTGAGGTTTAGGGTTGCTCTTGTCGCCGGGAATCCTAACGGTGACAACGAGGCACAAGAGCAACACCCCCACCATAGGCATGTCAGGGGTAAGGAGAGAAGAACAACCCGACGACGAAGAACAAAACAGTGAGGTGATGGAGGAAGAGACCGACCAGGATACTCAACTGACAACACAAGAACAGAACGAACAGTCAAATAGACAAGCATTTATATTTACTGGAAAACAGTTTAGTATAGGACAAGAAGGCGAAGTTCCGCAAGAAGGATTGAACTTTACAACAGTGTACGACAGAAGACGACGAGCACAAAATAAACAAAGAGAGGTACAGGAAATCCGACAAAACTTTCGAGAGAAGATGAAGTTGGACAACAGATTTGCAGTTCTATCAGACCACTCCGAAGAAAGCGATGGAGACCAAGAGGAGCACATGGATGATGCGTCACAATCAGGACAAGAAGAAGAAACAGAAGAACAAGGACCCCCACTTCCAAGGATACCACCAATTGTAACCTACCAAATAGGGAACTTCCTAGCACTAAACCAGAAGATAAAAAGCTTCATTACAGGAGAACTCAAAGTGATCTTCCGCGGAGACAGCCTAAAGTACCATCTTGAGACCATGGAAGATTATGAAATGGTGAGAAGTTTCTTCTTGAGAGAGAAAATAAACTTCTATACTCACCAGACCCCAGTTGACAAAAAGCTAAAGGTGGTAATCAAGGGGCTACCACCAACAACTCCAGAGGACATCATCAAAACTGAACTTGTTAATTATGGGTTCGACGTACAAATGGTACACCAATTTAAAAAGAGAGATCCAGATACAAGGGACCTAATTCCACTTTCTACCTATTGTGTAACCCTAAATCCCGGAGAAAAGTCCGAGGAAATATACCACATGAGAGGAATACTACACACTAGAGTAAGTGTGGAGAGTTACAAATCCAGATTGGGACCAAGTCAGTGCCATCGATGTCAGAGACTGGGGCACACCGCAAATTATTGTCAAATGCCCAGTCGATGTGTGAAATGCGCGGGATGGCACGCTACAAAAAATTGCAAAATGAGCCATCAGGAGAAGGCAAAATGTGTAAATTGTGAGGGGGATCACCCAGCCTCGTGGAAGGGATGCCAGGCATACCAGGCCCTTTTGAGACCAATCAAAGCGAAGGTCCAAAATGAGGACAAATCAAAGGACACAAGAAAGCCAAGAAATCAGGAGAAGGAAAAATTTATCCGTGACAGCGACACAAAGCAGTCAGAAGACAAAAACAAAGGGAACGTGGAACCAGGAAGAAGCTATGCAGATAAGGTGAAAACAAACCAACAAAAAGAAAATTTGCAGAAGCACCGAGAAGAGAAAGGAAGAGGCAGAGGAAATCAAAGACAAAAAGAAAACACCTTTATGGAGGATCTCGAGTGAAATGGAAGACATCCTTGGGAGCATGAGTTTTAAAAAGGCAATCTCCATCCTTATGATAACACTAAAAGAAATAAAAGAAGCCACAAGTGTCTGGGGCAAAATCATCGCAATAATCAAAGGATTGAGCGAAATGATAGATTAATGGCTAATAAGAAGGGGAAACTACTTGATACCAATGTATATATTTTCAACGCAAATGGTTTAAAAAGTAAGAAACAAGAAATCATTGATTTTTTAAAACGGAAGAAAGTGGACATGATGCTTATAACGGAAACACATCTAAAACCCACAGACAATTTCCGAATACCAACCATGAAAATTTACAGAAAGGACAGAGAGAGACAAAGGGGAGGGGGCACGGCAATCCTGATAAAATCAACCCTCACGCACCAACCAAAAACTTTGCCGGAACTTGAGAACATGGAAGCCAGTGCAGTGAGCATCAATGCAATAGATGGAGAAGTAACATTTATCGCCGCATACGTGAGCCCTCGGAAACAACTAACAGAGAATGACTTAAATAGTGCCATGTCAATATCTGAGAGGGTCATACTGGGTGGCGATCTAAATGCTAAACATCCGGCTTGGAATAGTAGAGTCACAAACGGAAAGGGTCAAAGATTAATAGAAATATCTGAAAGACTAAATTTAACAGTTATGGGCCCCGAGGAACCGCCTTACATTCCTACCTCCGCAAGACAACAACCAGATGTGCTGATATAGTGATAGCAAAGAATATAAGACGAACTATAAATCTGGAAACCATAAATGACCTATCATCGGACCACAATCCAGTTTTGCTACAAATCAGGAAGTGGGCAAGCAGTCAAGAAAACCCGAAAATCCTTAAACAGACGGACTGGGATAGATTCACTAATTTAATTCAACAAAATATCTGTCCCACCATGGAATTAAATAATAAGCTGCAGATAGATAAAGCAATAAATACACTAACAAAAACTATTAAAGAAGCAGAAAAACATGCCTCAGTCGTAACGGTAATGGAGACAAAAATGGAAGAACAAGGGTCAGCACTTATAGAAGAACTGAAGTACCTTAAGAACCAACACCGGAAGCGCTGGCAGAGATTTAGGGACCCAGCGGACAAAAGGGAAATGAACAGGTTCGCCAGGGAGATTAGGAAACGATTACAGGAAAGAAGAACCGAACAATGGGAGGACAAAATGTCCCGACTAACCCTCCAACACCGTGACGCATGGAGCCTAGTGCGAGCACTTAAAGAACCAAAACCAGGCAACCAAGCTATCATGGGTCCGAATGGAGCGGTCTTTGACTCAATGAGCCAGGCAGAAATTTTAGCAGATCATTTTGAAGCACAACATGCAACACCAGAAGTACAACTAACTATTGCCCAACAACGGGAAGAGGAAGAAACCAAGCAAATTGCCGAAAACATCAGGAAGTGTGAGGATCCAGTAAACCCTGAGCTAACGAGCCCAACAGAGATAAAAACAATCATCAGGCGACTTAGCAGCAACAAAGCACCAGGAGATGATAAAATCTCAAATATGCACCTTAAAAAACTGCCAAGAAAAGCAATAGTGTTAATAACAAGAATCATAAATAGCTGTATGCTACACTGCTACTTCCCAAAAAACTGGAAAACGGCCAAAATCATAGCCATCCCCAAAACAGGGAAAGCAAATACAGACCCAACCAATTATAGACCAATCAGCCTGCTCAGCAGTCTATCAAAAATCTATGAAAGGGTACTAAAAACAAGAATTACTCGACAACTTGAAGAAAATCATACAATACGACTGGAACAATTTGGATTTAAAGATAAATTATCGGCAACGCTACAACTGTACAGAATGGCCGAATTGATAAGCAAAGGTTTCAACACTTCCAAGTCAACAGCTGTGGTCTTCCTGGATATCCAGAAAGCATATGATAAAGTTTGGCACGATATGCTGTTAAGGAAGCTACAACAAGAGACACAGATAGATCAGTGCTACATACGAATAATAGCAGACTACCTTACAAATCGAACCTTTTACGTGTCAGTAAAAGGACAGAGATCGACAAAACGACTAATGACAGCGGGAGTACCACAGGGATCAGTCATATCACCACCATGTTTTAAAGTGTACGTAAACAAATTCCCTGCAATTCCGGGAATCACCTTAGCTCAGTTCGCTGATGATACAGCTGCTATGTGTTCAGGACGTCAACTCAATGCAATAATTAATAAGATGCAGAGACAACTGCAAGAAGTAGAGAAATGGTGCACAACAAATAAAGTGTGCATCAACGCCAACAAGAGCGCGGCAGTATTCTTCACAAAAAAAAGAAGGAAACCGGACACACAATTACAACTCGCAGGACATGTAATCCCCTGGAAAGAAAAACACAAATACCTAGGAGTGATATTAGATTCCAAACTCCTGTACAACCACCACATCAAGGACAAATGCCAAAAATCCCTAGGTATTCTAATGAACCTATACCCGATTCTGTACAGTAAGGAACTGTCATTAGAAACAAAAATACGCCTATACAAAACCATAATTCGACCAACCATGCTCTATGGATGTGAAGTATGGGGAACGGCAAGTAAAGTCCACATACAGAAAATACAAATAATACAAAATAGAAGCCTACGGATAATATTAAAGGCAAATAGATATACAAGAATAGACGATCTCCACGATTGGACAAATATACCAAGGATACATACGGCTAGTTTCCAACAAACTGAAAGATTTCACGAAAATATGACCAGAACAAGGCAGTCAGTAGAAAACTTAAGAGACGTTGGGAACTACAAACCAAAGAGATGGCATAAGTATAAAGTCCCCCTAAGTATACTTTACCAACCAGAATAAGACAATAAAATAAAATTATACCTAACCACAGATCCTGTCCAGTATATACAACAAGGAGGTTTTCCCCCTGATAAGGGTTTTACCCTCCAAAGTGCACACCACAAAAAGAGAGAACAAATACAACTTGACACGAAGAAGCAGAGCTACCAAAGGTAGCGGGGCTTGCAGAAAGACACAATGTGACACACACACAAAAAAAAAAAAAAAAAAAAAAAAAGTTTCACCACAACAACTTGACACTACTGTTTTCTACATGAAACCGATTGAACAAGAGATCTGATTGAGACAATAATCATTATCATAACTTAACTGAGTCTGACATTATACTGTGTAGAAATTTGGAGACGTGGTGAAATGAATCTAAAATGGAGCATCCACTTCACAATTTGCAAGTTTACGGTTCCTACTAGACACAACAAATTGTTTGGCTCTTTTAATACAGAGTGATTTTTTAAATATAGATTACACATGCTGAACTGTACTGCCAATTTTGGTACTAAGTTGTGTCGGAAACGCAAGAAATTCTCCATGGCAGTGGCCGAGTTCTTGACCAGCTGAATTCAGATCGTCACAGTGAAGTAGTGCCACTCTTAATTTATTTCAAGTGGAACAATAGACATGTAACATTGCTTTTTATGGAATCAATGGAAAAAATTACTTAAAATTTCAGAACGTTAATTGTTTTTTGTTCCACTTGGTCTCTCTTCATCATGGAATGTAGACTACCAATTGACACTTGTTTCAGGCAAACTGGATTGCAAATTCGTTCAGAGTGGCAAAAGTGAATTCTACTGGGCTTATGTATTCTCCCACAGTGCTTAACTAGCTCATACGACATTTAATGGATATCACTGGATTGGTGGTGAAACGCTCTCGGCAACTGTATAAATTTCATGAATTTGATCTTAGCTTTTTGATATGTAGGCCTATAGTTCAAGATAGTGCTTACTTCTGTCTATTTAAAACATCTACCATATAAAACAACACGATAAAAGCAATATTTGATTCATTAAATCGGTAGATTCTGAAGGGAGCTGCCTATTGAGACTTCAGCGAGCGTCGCAGCATTATCGAGTCAAAGTTATACTGTTCATGAATTTCCAAACGCAGTGAAAGGAACGCCAAATAGCGAATAGCCAGCTCCGCAATGCGACTCGATTCCCTTCTCTATTTACTTTTATCAGCTATTTTCAATCATGAACTTATGAGGCATCTAAAGCTTCGTTCCTAGACGTCTTGTAATGAAGGCCGCACGCCGCATGCCGAAGTGTAGGGATGAACGCGCGCCGCAGTCTAGCCCTAGCTACCCCGCCACCACCGCCGCACCACGTTGCCTAATTTCGTTTGGCACAGAGCACTTTACAGCAACAGAAGGGGTGCGCACCTCTGCTGCAAACCGATGGCAACAGCGCATCACTACACACGCCTGTGATGTTTACCGACATAGAGTGGGTAGCTGCGTCTCGTCCCCGCTAGCAGAGGGGGCACCGTTCCCATGGCGTGTTGTTGGGTATCCGTCCCGTCCCGGGATGCCTCCGTTAAGACACGTCGTGGGAACGTAGCTTAAGAGTTATGAGTACTGCGTCATGAACTTCCAGTCACTAAGTCTGCTACAGTGGCGGAAGGGACTTGTTCCAATGGGATAGCTCAAGTGTTGCCATCTGCATGCAAAACGTGTAACTTGTATCCTGCGTGATAAGTATATTTTTGTTTGTGAAATATGTAGTTTATGAGGCGGAGATTGGGGACCGTCCCAGCATTGGCCTAAGTGATTACGGAGAAACATCTAAAAATCGTAGTCAAGGCTGGCACGTGGACGCCAGGATTCGAACCTGGTCCCGTTGTACTTCCCTGATCGAGTGTGGAGATCCTCTGGCCTTCCAGTGGTACAACTGGATTTTGGATATAGACAATAAATTTGGAGCTGCATCGTCAGACTAACTTCCCAGATTATTTATCATCGGGTTTTCTTGTGCTCGCCAATATGGAAGCAAATTCAACGGCATTTTCACGTTATGAAGTGAAATACTTAGGCAAGGTTTGTAGACCATGGAGAGGAAAGGGGGCAAGAGACGGGATGGAATTCGGCCATGGCCATTTTGATGGATCCATCCCGTTTTTTGCGTGCTGTGATTTCGGAAAACCACGGAAAATTGAAATCGGTAACCGGATAGGGATTTGAACATGCCGAGCCGCTCACCCGCCTGTACGATGTTTCGCAGTTAGGGAGTGGTGGGGCTGGAATCGAATAGGGCAGGGCGGCGGCGGCAGTGCGGGCGCAGGCGCGGAGCTGGTCCAGGCTGAGCTCAGCTCAGTGTGCAGCGGCCAGCGGGGTAGCCGGCAAGACGTGGGACTCGGTCAGGTCAGGTAAGGCCACACGTGACACTCAACAACTCCTTATTCCACAACATCTGTTACTACCGCTGATATTCAAGAATATTATAAACAACGAAATGTCTTGGCTAAAACTTTTACCTGACTGCAGTTTTCCACTGCTTTTAATTTTTGTGGTATTTTAAATTCATTCGCCTATGTTATTCACAAATATCACATTAAAAAATGCTGCTTTATTAATTAGAAGATATTAGGAAGTGCAGGTAATTTGGAATTTCTGCAGACACTTTTTCTCTGTTACCATCAAGTGACAACCAAGCATAAAACAGTTTTTGGGATTAGAGTTGTATTTTTTTATTATTATTATAATACGGTATAAAATTTTCCGAATTCTTTGTTACTACTTGAAGGAAAGCCGAAAATTTTGTGGATATAAGAAACTTCATCTTTTACAGGACTCATTGTAGTACATAGCGTTAATTTTGTAGGGCTATAAGTATCTATTCTCTAAGCTGTTATAATCAGTATTGCTTGAACCGCTTCTCCCGACGTGTAAGAAAACAAAATATCAAACGTCATTCATTTTAACAGATCCTACATAACGTGAGGTACTAAACAAAATCTTATCTTCCTGCACATACCACGGATGATAAAATAAATAAAATATTTCTTGTTGCTTCAAATATATTCGTCATAATATATAGGGAGTGTTACTTCGCAGATTGCTGTTTTTTCCAGTTTCGAGATTTTTTACAAAACACGAAAATTTTTTAGATTAAAAATGCGGAACACTTCAACGTCTTTATTAGACGCGTGTTATCTATAGTTTGAAGCTCATCTTGTAGCTGGTAAGTTATGACAACATGATACCCAGCATAAATTCCAGTCTTGTTAACAGTGTAAGAAATGTATTTATTATAAAAATTTCAGAATGACACGTGAACTTTACAATCAGGCATATTTAATTACTGGTGTTTCATTATGAAAATTGTATATGGATTCTGGTTCATTAGAGAACAACACCAAAGTTTGTTTCTTCCTGATTTTATACTCGATTATTTAGCTTCTCATTGAAAATTAGTCATTATTTAGTCCCAAATACATTACCAAAAATCTTGATAAAATGGTTAAAACATCGGTTTAAAATGCTAGAAACCCAGCGTTTATTTCCTAGAGCAGCTCTTGAGATTACAAGAACAATAACACCAAACTGGTAGATATAAATTACTTCTTTCATTTGATTTTTCTAACTTCAATACTGCGTTACATCATTATGCGTTAAAATTTGTCAGATAACAAGGAAAACGGACATGTTTACTTGGCCAAAGAGTACAAATTATCTATAAATACAATGAAACTGAAAAAGTATGTACAATTAAGCTATTTCATTAAAAAATGATTTGGGGCTACTATCAGTAAGCTACACAGCGCGTGGTGGTGTAACGGCTAGCGTTCTGGCCTCGCATTCGGGAGGACGGTTCGAATCCCCGTCCGGGCATACAGATTTGGGTTTTCCATGGTTTCCCAAATCACTCCAGGCAAATTCCGGGATGCTTCCTACAAAAGGCCATGGCCGAATTCCTTCCCATTCCTTTTCCGTCTCTAAAGACCTCGCTGTTAGAGAGATGTTAAGCAGATAAAAAAAGAAGGAATCAACTTTTTTTTGAAAAAAATGTGTCTTTGTCGGTCAAAATGTTTATCGTGACTTCAACTTACGAGCGTTTTCGGTAGAATGAAGTTACAGATTGTTGTGGAGACCATTCATGCAAAAATAATTTGCTTTCAGTGACATGCAGTGGTCGTGGATTGTGTTGTTCTTGACCAAGTTGGTTTAAGAGGGTTGTGTGCACTCGAACAGTCCACGCGAACGTAGTTAAGGGCAACTGCTAGTATATATATATATATTATACACGATTCTCGATATCGGACGGAATTCTTGTAGGAATCTGTCCTGACTTTCATCTCCGGCAATGACTGTGTACCGTAGGTGAAATGCACTATGTTCGGCCCGTGGCTCGGATTCCACGTTAAACTGCACGTCTCTGAGAAAAGCCGTCCTATTTCTGATACATTCACACACAGTTTGTCTCCTTCGGGAATACTTAACCAACCTTCATGTTGCGGACTAAATTAAGTTTTATACACCAGTAATGTTCCAACAATTCTGATGTTCGCGCTTGATGCGCGGATTTTCAGCTCCCAATATCCGAACGTTATGGCGATTAAACTGTCCAGACACAAAGAAAGTGACTTCATCAGCGAACATCACCTTTTACGGGTAGGGGTACCCATTGTCGTCTTCAATTGCGACTAGCCATGAAGCAGCAAATTCAGTACATTAAAGAAGGCCATTTGCCTGTAAAACGTGCGTAAGTTGCAGTTTATAGACCTGAAGATATAGCCACTTATGGAGGACCTTATGGTTGATTTCAGTTCATGCAGTTCCCGTGAAGCACGACGAACCGATTTCTGAGGGCTTTGTGGTAATTCAACTTTCACATTGTCTACAAGTTTCTCGTAACACACCTGGTCGTCCACTCCATCACAAGTTCATTATAGTACCAGTCTGCACCATGGAGGATCTCTTCCAAATTGTCGCTGAACAGTTTGGCCATATATCAGACTCAGCATGCCAATTCACACCTTGGGCCTTCTCGTGTGGTGGTGTTGTCATCATCTGTACAAATATTAAGAAAATTTTGCGAGATGTAAACAAGTTTTAGCACAAAAAAAAAAAAATAGGAAATATAAAGAAAAAGAAACATGTCTCTCATACAGTTTAGGACTTTTTGGACACCATGTATAGTACAAATGCGAAGTATGGAGCGTCATTTATTTCAAATAATGCGGAATCAATTATATAAAACCTTAGAACTACAACTCGTGTACCAATTGAACACCGCATACTAAACGAATGTTGCGTATCTTTCCTGAGGTATTTGATTTCATTACGAATGATTCAGTTAAAAGTAATCATTGTTAATGTCGGGATTTAAATATTAGTGACCTTTTTATTACTGCTGAACCTCATTTCATGTTACCAGTCCTTACGCAATGTTACAGAAACTTAAATAGCGACTCTTCTCCAGTTATTTCATTTGAAGTCAGCGTAACCAGAAACTGTACTGTAGTTAATTGAAAGTTAATCGAAAGACTGAAACGCAAAAATAGTTTGCATATTTCAGCTAATATCTATAGCAAGAACTAACATTTCTGTGATACATAGTTCAAATATTAAATATGTGGATTGCAGATAGAGCCAATTTCATATCAATGCCGATCAACGTTCCGGACGAATAATTCTGCGCCAGGTGGGAGCGAAGCACGGGAATTCACGCGCATTATTTAGCGACGCGAATGTGATAACGATCAGCTCGGAAAGGCGATGTAATTCAATGCATCCGCACACTCAATCACGCCTGTCAGGCGGAAATCACGAGCTCAGAGAACTAATTCACCTAACAGTTGGCACCGCCGTAACGAACGACCAAAATAATTCGAAGCCAGATCACTATTTCTCGTGGATAAAAAATAAGGTTTAGTTGTCCAAAATGACTAAAATATGTAAGAGTAATTTCCGTAACAAATTTTGCTAACTGAATTTATTTGTACTGTAGCCCAGTCATCTCAAACATTCTTTTGCATGAATTAATAAGACTGTATAATAATAAATCATTGGGTCCCTGAGATCTGGTATGGACCGTGAAATAGCTCGAAGATAAGGCAGGGAAAGGAAAACAATCTTAAGATGACAAGGGTAATAACTTTGGTGAAATAACTAACATTCTACGTCACGCACGTACAGTACATAGTTCAGATTCCCAAATTTTCACAGTTTATCAATTTGAGGAGAATTTTCCCTGGCGACAAATGACATCAGTGATGATAATGGTTAACTTGTTTTCCGAGATACTCACTACTGGTACCAACACAATAATTATCGGAATGATATAAGAGAATTAATAAGTAAATCTTTTTTTCCTTCTATGGGTTATTAATTTTACTAACAAGAATACTTTCTTTTATCAAATTATTTTAGGTTCTGAATAATAATTTTGTCATATAATTCGAAACTTTACAGCCCTGTTATTAAAAATCTTTCTAATAAACACGATCGGATTATATTCAATAAAAAAACTGTGAAATATGACCTCTTTTTAATTAGAGCATTTACGGCTCGTCGCTGAGGAGGTATTTAGAATCGGGAGAGGATCGTGGGAATGGAACTGGAAGGAAATAGTCATTTTGGGCAGGAACTATACCGTCCTTTCCCTGTAGTGATTTCTGGAGACCACGGAAAACCGAAATTCTAATGGCCATTCTCAGAGCCCACACCCGAATCATATTTTTCCATTGAACTGAAAGGCATCAGTCAGTCTTAGTGTGCATAAATCTTGCAATGAAACCCTCTTATCTACACCTTCACTTCGTGACGTCTAACAAATTAAGATCCTATGAGATGTTTCTCAGCAGAATATTCAAAAGTTTTTATTTATCTCAGTCGTGAGGATGCAGCAAATCTGGATTTGTGTAAGTTTTTCATGTCTGCAACCAAATTATGAAAGATAAAAGAGCCTCTCTGATATCTGTAATGAGATGACGAGCTTCTAACAAGCCCCCATTCAAGGCTGCGCGATGAAAAGCTTTTTGAGATTGTGAACACTGCGTACAGAGATTGCTCTTTCCATGAGCGGTCGACCGCTGCTTCAAATAAATAACCGCCTCTATTTCAGCTCACACTTATTTAACCACTTAAAAAATGGGCAGCTTTTTCTAAAAATGTCCCCAAGTCATATTTGCTCAAAGGAAAGGAAGAAAGCGCTATGAAGTAATATAACAAGCTGCACTTAACTGAAAAAGGTGAAATTAAAATTAGGAAATTTAATTCGTTTCACGAATAGTAAGGAAAGGCCTTGGGACAATACTATGTTTTATACCAATATAAAATTCCTCGACATAAGACCAAGTGACTCTCAATAGGCAAAACTAGAATAGCCGCATGACTTCCTAATAATTATGGGGATTATGTAGTCATTTATTTACAACGAATTAGCTACAAATACACAAGCTACCTGCCTTTTTTCCTCCCAAGTTTCCATAACGTTCCCGCCCAAAATATTTCAACCTCAAGCACCTCCGTCGAGATTTTAGCTGATCGTTTCTCAAGAGTTCCCACTGATTTCTCAACTTTCTTTTTCTAGAAAGTTCTTTCTTAAATACTTATACAGCTCATTCAGTAATCGAGAATGGGTTTACCATTTTATCTAAATAATGCGTATTTGTTCCCAAGTCTTTCTGGGATCACTGTCATCAGATGCCCAAATATTCAACCCAGTCTTTCTCATGATGGTAGTGATCTTTTCAATTTTGCTATCTTCAAGAAAGCCTATGATTCAGTAGACTGTGGGACCCTTCTAAAAATTCTCAGCAGGCTCGACATAATGATAATCCCTGGTTCTGATCAGACGAGCTTTCTCAGGCACACTCCGACAAGTCAAGTCAACGGCGGCACTGCCTACCCTTTTCTCGAAGCTATTCGGGCCATTTTTGAACCTCAATTTCTTCAGTCGTATTCATGCTACATTTCCCAAATTTGTGTTATGCATAGATATCAGCAATCTTAGCAAACATACTAAATTTTATTTTTTTACTGTTCGGATGTTAATCAGATGCAAACTTCAGCGCTTTTGTCATTCACTCATTCATTGACCGATAATCATCAAAGCTCTAAGGCACTAGAAACTGCAGATTAATGCATGATCTCATGGTGAATCGATAAATATAAACACACAATGTCTTATGAAATCACTCTGCGACAGTATAATAGTTGCTTTCACTCGACCTTCTAAAATAATAATACCTTTCGGGTCTCCATTTTCACTTTGATTATAACAGTTGGACTGTTCGTATAGCAAATAGTAAAATACACAATTATGGCACTAGAAGTAAAAATGATCTTCACAAGACTTACAAGTCATTGTCATTTGTTCAAAAAGGGGTCCGATATTCAGGGATACATATCTTCAATATGCTCCCAACACATATTAAATGTCTAGGAAAAAATTGAAAGAATTTTTAATTGACAACTCCTCCTACTCTGTCGAAGAATTTATTTCTAAGGTATCTAAAAAATAACTGCCAGTAACTTGTGTAAATATAGTTCACATAATTAATTTACCATGTATGCTATGACTGTACATCTCCTGGTGTATGTATTTAGTTTGTTACGTAATAGTTTACGGTACCATATATGTTATGACTGTACATCTTGTGGTGTATGTATTATTTTGTTATGGAATTTTTTTTAATGTACCATATATGCTATGACTGTACATCTTCTGGTGTATGTATTATTTTGTAATGGAAGTGTTTAATGTACACACTTTGACAGTAAATTTGGCCGCCGCTGAAAAATTCTATCACTCATATTTTGCAAAATCTGACATCAATGTCATCCTAAGAAACAGTAACGCAATACTGGCTTGCCGCTATTACATTACTGCTGCCTAGGATGACATTGATGTCAGATTTTGCAAAATGTGAGTGATACAATTTTTCAGCGGTGGCCAAATTTATTGTCAAAGTGTGTACCATGTATGCTATGACTGTACATCTAGTGGTGTACTTATTATTTTGTTATGCAACTGTTTATCTGTAAATTGACAACTTTCCACATCCCACAGAGCCAGTCTCTTATATTGGGATCACAGGCTATACATTAATCGAAACCGCATCAAAATTCACAGTTCATCCCAGCTTGCAGACAGACACAAATTCAGCAAACAGATGATTCTTTCTCGTTGATTATTAATAGTACCCCTAACTATTTAAAAAAAATCTAAAATGTACAGACTTTGATTACAATTTTAGATGAGCGTGGCTCAAATCTCGGTTGGAACTACGATTTTGAAGAGATTTTTTTCTCTTTTCTTTCGTTTTATACAAATGAGTTAACCTGGACACTCCGATCTTTAAATTCCATGTTAAACTGTAGTTACATCAGGACAGAGGTGGAATGCACGGCAAATCGAAATTCTTTTGCCAAGTCTTAAGACGACACGAATTTTCTTTTTTTTACTTTATTTAGAATGCCTTGAATTGAGGGTGCATTGCCTCCTAATGAATGAGATATATACTACCAATCATTCATATGTTGGAGATTGAACGGTTGCACTATTGGCGAGAACAGCAACGAGCCGCGGAATTCGAGAGTCATGAAGTGGAATCACCATAGATTACGACAGGAAGGCATCGACACATGGGAAAGAGACGCGCAAAACTGTAAACCCTGTTCAGCATTATACCGAATAAACAGAAAATATTAAGACAATCACTTATTGAATACATACATAAAATTATACGTAATAGTTGGATTTAAAATATCGCTCGCTTACATTTTTAACACGCAATTAATAATCTACAAATTTGGCTGAAAAAAGACCAGCATAAAGTTGTCGGCTAAACCAAATATTAGAAATGGAGTGGTGCTGATTGTTGTAAGAAAATGAATTGGATTAATTTTGATCTAGTAAGTGGTGTACAGATACGTGTTTCTAATCAATATGTTTGCTAGAAGATTTTTTTTTTTTTTTTTTTTTTTTGTTTACACACACAATTAACAAGAATTAGTGGAGGCTCAGAATGTTTAGCCACTGAGTAATTCTTATATAGCCAGAACACAATAACAACGAATAATTCATTTTCTATGCAGTAAATTGCTGGCCTGATAGATTGGAGACTTTGTTGACAATGATACCAACAATTATTGAAATCATGTGGAGAATACAGACGAATCTTATATTCTATTCCAACCATGATGTAAAGTATAACCGGTCACGAGAAATAATAGTTCCTCTATTGCGTTTATTTTTCACTAGTTTAAAACACAACATTATCTTGAAACTACAGTTCTTAAGAAACTGATATGACAAAAATTAGTTGAATAAGCTCAAGCTTCGAAATTTCCCTGCATATTGTTTTGAAAAAGTTAGCAACTGAATTTTTTTTGTTCTTATTAATTTTGGTCTATATTATTTTTACATGTTTATTCATAGAGCTTCGAATTTTTAATCACGATTCATTCACGAAATAAGAATAATAATGTCCCCTTCGGTAGCAATGTTTGCCGAGAATTCTAGCTGCGTAATTAAAATCTGGTGGACGTTATCTAATTGATATCTGAAAAGCGGAAGTTTCGTTCAGATTTTCCTTATATTAAAATAGAAGTACTTCTAAAAGCGGACGAAAAATTTTAATAAAATGAAGAGTTCTTTGTTCTGGCTGTTGTAGCCAAAAAAAAGGTGGCTTATTAACGGAGATCTTCGCTACGGCATTTTTCAGTGAGATGTTCTCGGGCTAATATCTGCATGAACAGTTTTGATAACTTAAGAGCACTCACTGATAATCAGATTTTCTCGTTTGAAACGTGTTGTGTGAACAAAACAGTCGGATAACCTTCTTGACCACTGCATAGGACTTTCACCGCAACATCTCCGGGAGGTAATGGCGGTTTTGGTGGTCTTTCCGCTGCCAGAACAGTAATGTTTACTACTACCAACCCCTTTCGTCGCCGGCCTCGGTAGCGTAGGGGCTAGAGTAGGTCGCCGGTTGAGTCCGGCCGAGGGCATGGGTGTTTAGTGATGTGTCTGTGAATGTCTTGTCCGTGTTGTAGTGTCCTTGTCAATACTTGATAGCAACAAATCACATTGGGCTGGCTAAAACCCTTTCGTCGTTTGGAGTGATGGAGACAAAGATGTCATTTTAAAGATGGACCACTGGAAGGAGATGGAGATGATGATGAATATTGGCTTAAGGAGCATACTTTGGAACTCGAATAGAGATATTTGGACCTATTGAATATCGGGCGAACAACATTTGACTTTTTCTGATGCGTCTGCAGTAAAATTAATTGTTAGTATTGCAATGACCTGTGGATATTGTTTTGGTTTTAACTCCGGCAATTAACAAAGTGAGCATATTACAAAACAGTTAAGTAATAATCTGGTTTTTATCAGTTGTGTGGCTGTCTCAATTAGTATCCGGTGAGTTTTTATTACTAAAAAACGTGGAGATAAATCGGATCCATCAGAAAATAATTCTCTATCGTCAACTCTCAAATGACCAAAATATATCTTTAGAAAAGTGATTCACAAAGTTTTTGGAAGAAGGCTCGATTAATGGAATTCCAAAATAGCCCCCCTTCCATCGAAAGGCCTTAGCTTGACCTAAAGTTTCAAGAAGGAGGCTCGAGCAATGCAATTTCAAACTATGTAAATGACAGCAGGCCTTAACCTGACCTAAAGTTCCAGTAAGGAAGCTAGAGCAATGGAATTCCAAAGTATAGTATATAATTAACAGTAATCTTTAACCCAACATAAAGTTTCAAAAGGGAGGCTCCAACAATGCAATCTTCGCCACATAAACAATATATTTCACAAACAAAAATATACCTGTCACACACAGAACATAGTTACCTGTTTCACAGACAGGTGGCAACACAATATTCCTCCAATAAGCAAATGCTCCGGATCTGACAAAAACGGTTGTACGACTGTTTGTGCACAAGTCGTCCCATTCTCATAATTACACACCTCACGCTTGCGTGCATGTGCCGGCATATTGTGGTCCACCAGGGCCGATACGAAAAAGTAGGGCGCTGTAGATACTCGTAGTACAAGGTTGTGGCACGATCGAAAAGCAAAATTAACGACAGGTTATAACTGAAAGAAATGTTCCGTGTCATTAGTTATGCTAAGTTTGGAAATCATAGATGTCAGTGGAGGAGCCACATAGTTCAGTAAATACTGCGATCTTTTACAAACAGCACAAGCTTGCTCAAACCCTCATCAAGCAAAGGAATTTTCCTCGAAGCTGAAAGATTAGAATGACCCCCGTTCCACTCAGTATGTCTCCTTAGCCGAGCAAAATAAATCAGTAAATTTATAATTTTAAACACATCGATACAACAACGTCTTAGGCCTGGAAAACAGTTTTATTTATTTTTGTGGAGATTAAACTGAAACAGTTTCTTATATTTTTGAATACTGGAATATATTGCTTAGTTCTCTGCTATGTTTAAAGATACACAGAAAATTCAAAAGTTTATAACATTCAGACGCATGCAGTCTACTTTAGGGATGTAATATGCGTGAGAGTGGTAAGGTATGTGGCATAAAGAAACTCGGATTCGTAGAACATTAACGTTAACATTCCAAGTAAAATACGATATACTCATTCTACGTGAGTATTCTGGTCTCAAAAACGAATGCCTGCAGAATCTTATATGCTGTTGGTACGTAAAAAACAAAAATTAATATTTTTATACGATCATGATACTCTGATATTGCATACCTTGCCATCATATTTTATTTATTTGAATAAAATATTTTTTTTGCGTTACACAATGAATCTGACAGATTTTTATATGAATCATTATTCATGTTATCCAATCGAAGATACCGGTTAGTGTAGGTTTTAATATTAAGAAACAATTGCTAAATACTGTGCGTTAGCCTCTTTTGAACAGCGTCCTACTCCCATTCTAAATATTCATTCAGGATAGCGATCACCAATTTCATTTTCCAGATATCATTTGTGTCTACTTCTGGAACGACCCCTTCCACATCCCAAAATTCTCACATAAACGGTAAATTTTGTATGGGAACATGTTAAAATGGAGTATTAATACTTCCTGCTAGAAATATTACGTCACGTTTGTGACAGTTTTGGTTGCGTGTCATTCAAATTCGGTTGTTTAAAATACGATAAATTTTGTCCGTGAAAAATTCAGTGACAGCTCACGATAGAACAAAAACATAATCACCTGTGCACTTCCAGAAAAATCCTTTTAGGGTAGGGGTTCGCAAATTTGTTCGTACTACGCCCCCCTTCCATCGAAAGAAAAATTAGCATTCCCCTCCTACCGCCACAATTTCATTATTAGGAAGATGATAAATGGATACTTTTCGGTACTAAGAATAACATCTCAGAGGAAACTCACTAGGTATGTGATGTTAGAATAAAGGTTTTCAGCTCTATGAGGCGGTGAAGGAGACATAGTATTTGCGACGGTATAGAGCTAATGTATCGTCCACATGGGCGACGCAGCTATCTCGCACCCCACGACTCCTTTGGACCGAGCGTGGTGGGTGAGTGGTTAACGCTCTGATTTCGCATTCGGGAGAACGTGGGTTCCAATCCACATCCGGGCATCCAGGTTTGAATTTTTCATGGTTTTCCCAAATCACTCCAGGTGAATGCCGGAATGCATCCTACAAAAGACCATGGCCTAATTCCTTCCCGTTCCTTGTCCCCCCCATCCTTTCCCGACTCTAATGACCTCGACGTCGACGAGACGTAAATCCATAATAATAATAATAATAATAAAAGACTCCTTTGACATATCTTCGCTACCCCAAGTTTGGGAACCTAAACTTTAGCGTCTGTCTACATATAACTAAAACACAAAATGAGCACTACAATGCATAACCTTCTGATAAACTTACCATTCAGTTCTCCGCTTTCTACAATACCAAATTCCTCAAAGCGTTGATTCAATTATTACCACCAAGGTAATGCGGCTTTTCTTATAAACTGTAGAGCCTGAAATTAATTTCTCATATTATTGATCCAAATATTAGCGTAAATTTCTTGAAAGTCTAGATAAGAATTAATGTTCAGAGGTATTTTTCATCTTCATTTCTTACGCTGAGCCAAATCGTATAGCCAATTACTATCCAAATTTAAAGGAGTCTTTTACTTGAAGTCCTAGGACTTGCAAATATCAAAACGTTGATGATTTGCGCTGGTTAATGCACGAGCCGAAATTAACTCTGCTCAGCCAGATTGGAGTTGTGTTATGTGTTGGTCTAGCAACTTGAAATGGCAGCCTGCCTGTGGCCTACTTGTCCAGTTATTACCGCCATATAGAAGGGCATTATTCCGCAGTCGTTAAGGGCACAAGCACTCCCTTTACACCGCCTCCTGTTCTCCACGGGAACTACAGTGAGTTATGTGCTGAGGGTGGGTGTTTATTGCCAAGAACAGGTGACCTAAAGGAAGATGATTACACTTTTCTTTACAAAACTAGGGAAATGATAAAATAAAAAATGTAACATGGCAGAGACCATACTGTTATTAACATCTAACGCGCTGAACGGTATCAAGCAATCTTTACATTTTCTTTACTTTTATGACACAGTTAAAAAGAAGAGTAATTCGGTAGTTTCCTTTTATTTATTTTTGATCAATAGTGAAGGTTCAGAAACTATATTTAGACATTAGATTTCTGACTGACTAAAGATTCTAGTATCTGGCTTGAGAGAAATCACTCGAAGGTGATTTATAATATCCGTAATTTGCAAACAAGTAATGAGCACAATGTAACTAATGTTTGCTTTTGTAAATTATAACCAAAAGAACTTCATTGTGTTTTTTCACTGTCACATTGGTGAAATTCCTGGAGATTAATTTCAATTTTTGTGAGATTTTACGGTTTTTAGGTATCGTTAAAGGATTGAGGAGCAAAGATTGGGGGGAAGTGATTTGTCCATCGTCTTTTGAAGAAACTACCCCGGCTATTTCCAGGAGTGATTTTAGGAAACCATTGGAAACAGAAATCTTGATCGAACCTACATCTCCTTTAATGTCACTCCCAAATGTTATATCCATTCAGCGAGCAGGCTCAGTAAAAAATATACATTTCTTTGTCGTCTATGTACTTTCATCAAACAGTAGTTTACTTGTCAGTAATGTTAGAACTTCTAAAACTAAAAGTTATGAACACTTATAGCCCCTGTTCCGGTGGGTGAGTTGTTAAAACCCTACCCTGCTAGCCTGACATTAGGGAGGACAGGCCATACTGATTTCTGTTTTCCATGGTTTCCCAAAATCACTTCCCTTTTTTCTTATGGCTTTACACCTTGGCGATATCGAGGTCATTAGAAGCTGGAAAGGACTGGAAGCAACAAACAGAAAGGAATTCGCCCATGTCGCCTGGAGTGATTTTGGGAAACATTCCTCCCGAATGCCAGGCCAGAGAGTTACCGCTCACCCACATCACTCTGTGAGATGGTTCCTTCAAATGGGAAAGGTCGAATTCCTTTCCCTTCCATGTATCAGTACTCTCCCGGCTGTAATAATCTCAACGTCGACAAGCCATGAAGACCTGAGAAAAAATAATGATAACTAACAAAGAGGTAAACAATTGTTCTGAACAATCGATGGGAGTGGTTGAGAGAGATATATTTTATTTAAATTTTCTGCGTTGAGTAGAGAATCTGTGATGCACCGAGAATTTCTATTAAGTCCTACTTTTTTACGTAACATGAAGTGGCTTGAATTCCAAAATAATCATTTTGTAATTTAGAACTTTAACTTTGTTACCAGGATATTCACTCTATACATAAGGAATGAAATCGGGAAACTGTCCAAAAATGTTTCTGTTTGACCCAAATTTTGATTTAATATCTCTTCGATGTGTTATCAGTTTTGTTATGAGAAGCTAAATTAAACGAGTAGCATAAATTCTTCCCTGTTGGTGTCGTAATCACTTTGGAAGTACTGCTTCACCTGATGAAGATAGCGGAGCTAGCAGTTGAACGTTGTGTTTGGAAGAAACTGTTCGGTTTAACACCGCTGAAGATAATATTACTGTTTTTTTTTTAAATAAAAAAAAGCCCTGGTGTCTATCTGTATCTCAATATCCTCAAAAATTAATTTTAAAACTTTCGCCTCGTGGCCGAATTCACTAAGACTTGTGTCTGGTACTACACACATGGTTAGCTAATTCTATGTGTGGTTGTCGAATGAAATTTTATTAATCTTATCTAGGCCAACAGGGTGCACAATTCTCAATCACCAGATTGACGGCCAAACGGCTGGAAAAATCACAAACCTCTCTGTAGTGTGTATTGAGTAAGCATATACGACAATATTGATAGTGATTCGTCCATTGGATGGAGATGTTAAATTTTTTAGAATAAGTGTGTCCTTTGAAAGAGTAGGCAGGAAGGCACCGGCACCTGGTTTCACGCCCCTTTCTTCCTTCTTCCTTCATCCTTATATACACAACACTTATCTATATACACGCAATAATACTCTCAGGTTAGAACTGGTACTCTACCTTAGTATTCAAGCCCAGACTCAATATAGTAATCAGTATCTCGACCTTCGAATGAGTTGACCATCCTAATTTTATTTCATATTACTGCAATGGTAATGTTAAATTAGGGTCAGTGTAAAATACAGCTTAATTTAACTACCGAGTGTTGTTCCTGGAAGGTGAGAGCTAAAATTTTAAATTGTCATTCGGATGACATAAGTTCGGTTCCTGGTTCAGTCACCCAGGGTTCGTTTTTCCATTGTGTCCTTAAATCACTCTATTCGAATGGCGGGATAGCTTATTTACTCGTGTGATTCCCGTTTCTTGTCAACAATCCTTTCTCATGTCGAATGACTTCATTGGATACAGCAGTAGAAAGAAATGATAGATCGTCCTCCGTCTACACAGCTTGTGGCGACTGGCTTCCTACGCCTCGCCACTAACTTAAAGACCATACCGAGTAGCGGGGGATCTAGAGCGTTAATAAACTACGTGGCTCGGTCTAGTGGGGGAAGGGTTGAGTAGAAAGCTACGCTGGGCTATGTGGAAAAAGGGGAGGAGGAGGTTTCGAGCCAAGCCACGTAGCCTTTCATTAACCCCTTTTATTATTATTATTTATTTTCCATATAAAACTTGCCCAGCACCTAGTATCTAATCTGGGCCCTTATTTACATATATTTGTATCTTTTATATATATATATATATATATTATAACGTATTAACATATAAACAATGAATGCAAGAAAATTTTGATTCAATTTCCAATATCTATTACATCTACTGTTATTAAACAGAATGGGTACTACATCTACTACTACTGATATTGTCCCTAATATTACTACTAACATTACTACTACTACTACTACTAATACAATTACTACTACTACTACTACTACTACTACTATTATCACCACCAATTGTCACAGCCACACTTCGGTCCACTATTGTTCATTTTTCTTGGTGTTGTGTGCGCTCGAAAGGTAGAGTCCCCTGGAACCGGCAGCAAAGTCAGCCGCCCAGGCCATCAAGAGTTGACCTCCTGGAATACCAAGATGGCCCCAGCTGTCGCTCAGAAGACGGCCTCTCTAGAGCACACTGAAGTTACTCCGTTGATTGATGTTGCTCATTGTCGTAAAATATCTTCCGTCAATCCGGTGTTGTGAAAGCCAGACTTCCAGCATCATTGTTCCCTCTGCAGTTGTTTCTGGAATTAGCTTCCTCTATTCCACGAGTTGCAATTGTGTTCTCCTCTTCTGCTATCTGTGGCCTTTGATTTCGATCGGCATTTTTCCTTTTTATAAATTTCTCCATCCAAAATTTTGTGGCTAGGTTCACTAATCCCTTGCCGTACTTTGACGAGTCTGACTCCTGATAACAATTCTGGACCAAACATTGATATCACGATTCAGACTCGTGGAAACAAATTCGGGCCAAACGAAAACATCACGAGTGACACTCGTGGAACTAAGTGCGGACCAAACGTAAACTACAATGTTTTCAAAAGAACCATAGTATGCCGGACTACTAATTTTTAGAGTTGTTAGTATTTTCCTATTAGATATTCGTGCAAGGGAAGCATTTATTCTTGTAATTAAATTGATTGTTGGCAATATTTACATTTAGGCGTCGCACTATTACATTACTTCTGAAGAAGCCATACCTGAAAAAGCCCAGGAAGATTATAATTTCTATTAAAGCATTGTTCGTGTATAGTTTTGAAATTGTTATTTCTTGTCTATTATGCAGGATTTATGGTACTAATATGTTGAAATATTGATTGAGATATTGTATAAAAAAATATGTATATAAAAAGGCACAAGGATTAAATTAATGTTGACGTCCGCAAGAACAGTATCGCGTGGAACAAGTAATCTTATTGCCATATAACAGGTATCCGTTCGTCGGCTTCTATTGCGATTGTCTCGCGCATCACGCTGCCCGTTTAGCGTCACCAACCGCTTGGGCATGGATTTCGTCGAGCTAAATGGTACGGCATGGGGTTAATATTTTTTGTTGCAGTTAAAATAAGCTACAGAACGCACAACAGCATGTGAATATTTATTTCCGTCATTTATTTATCTCTGTGTGTAGTTTACGTTAGTCTGACAACAGAAAACCGTACAAAATGTGTTCTGGAATCGATAGGGAAAAAAGCTACGTGGCACGCGAAAGAGGGAAAGGGGAGGGTGTGTAGAGGCAAAAGCTACATCAGGCTACGTGTGGGGGAGGGGAGGGGGGTTCACAGAAGGTACGTAGTTTATGGACGCTCGTTTAATACAGATATTAACAAAGTGCTCGGGCGGTTAGAATTCTAACTCAGGACGTGGGGACGGGTGGAAAGGAAAAACAGAAAGAATTCAGACGCCAGCCGCATCCGCGAGTTTGCGTTACTGTACAATGTGTGTTAGTATATAGCAGTTCGTTTGTTCAAGTGTTATTGATGTTAGTTAAAAGAACTTGGAGTCTGCCTACAAATTGTTTCCTAAAGGTCAGCAAATTTTTCAGTTAATCCTTTCTACCAGAACAACATGAGTGCGTTTTGTATGCAAAATATCCCAATAAACCTAAAAATTACAAAACAAATGTTTGTATTGATTATACAGATCTGAAAAAAATTCGTTTTGAAAATTATTGTTTAATTTTGATAATTGCTACATATACTAAATTCGTAAAAACTAAACTGTGTTTTGTGATGAAACTGAGTGATGGAATTTTTTCATTATTTTGCAGTAATCAGTAGTTTCAATGCAACAAACAAACACCTCTTACTTCACAGAAGGCTCTTTCATCGATCATCCATGTTATTGGTCTAAAGCTTAAAAGAGACAGAAGGAAAACGTTACCATTTGACAACAAGAAAATCTGGATAGGTCTATCAATATGAAATGACAACCTCTTTGTATGGCTTTACGGCTTGTTAATATCATAGGCGGGAAAGGGCTGAGTACAAAGAGCAGCAAGACTTTCCGCCATGGTCTTTTGAAGAAAACATCATTTGTAATAATTTCGGGAAACCATGCAAAACCGAAATCTGGATGACCGAATGGGGATTCGAGCCAGCGTCCTCCCGACTGCGAGGCCAGAGCGTTACCGCTCACCCACCATGCTCGGCAAAAAAACAAAGAATCACCAATGTTTAATAATGAAGATACGAAACGGCAACTTCCGCATCAGGTTTCTCTTGAAGGATAAGCGAAGTTTTTGCAAACGAATAAATAGTGAAAATGGTCAGATTCTCATCATTTTTGCAACTGAAACACGAGTGTGCGAACTCGCATTCCCACATATGCCCTTCTTCAGATGCTTCATTTACATTTTTTCTAACAGTCCTGGTGTCTTTCATCGCCATACAACAAATTTTGTTAGGTAATTACGGGGAAAGTAGCAATCCTTGTTTTCCAACGATCCGCCAGCGTACGGGTTATTGAACTGGCACTGCGTTTCAAGGGTTCACTGGTTAGTAGTATGGAGTTTGGTACTTGGGAGACGTCTATGCCGTATGAAAATGTGGAACAGGGAGTGTGGTGGAATTGGGAAGTATGTTTGATAGTCAACAAGTTGAATCCCGTTACTTGGCGTACCTGTGCCTGGTTAAAAAGCCAACTCTATCTATATATATAAAGATGAATGTATGTATGTATGTTTGTTTGTTCTTCATACAAATCCACAGTTTTCATCCGATCTCGATGAAACTTTGCTCACTTATCCTTTGAAACAAGGAGAAAAATACTGTATACATTTGGTTGAAAAATTATCTGTATAAATAATACATGTTGTTTTATAATTTTGAAAAATTACTGAACGGCGATATACAGACGCGTTGGAAGAGTAGGTCACTGTACTGTCTTTCCATATAGCGGTCAGGTAGCTCAGTGGTTAAAGCGCTTACCCACTCATGTTTGGATTGTGGTCTCCTTTTCAAATCTCCGTGGCGGCTAAGATTTTTAAAATTTGTTTTTGATCGTAAGAGTCACGCCTGGGCCGTCGGTTATTCGGATTGAATGTTGAAGTGTAGATATCACAATGTTAGGGGTGCAATGCGAGGAAAATCGTAGTTTGATCCCTCAGGGATGAGTCGCAGTGTGTGTGATCAGTAGTAAAAATACTATAAATGCGGAAGTAAGTCTCTGTCTTTTGTTACGTTTTGACAACTAGATGCCTATACCGATATTGACGGAATTTGACAAAAAAATCTGTAGGGAAGGTACAGAAATTTTTTTTTCGGTATCCTTAACAGTTGTAGTCACGAAATTTTGAGAACTTATCGAATGGTGACAGAGAGACGGATGTGTGTGTTAGTCTGTAATGTTACGTCGCTTTCTCAAGCTATACTTCTCGCGCATTATGTTAGTGTATAATTTGTTAATAAATTTAGTTTCGTGAAAAAATCGTATTATTTAGTATAGATGTCGATTTTCTATGTCCTATTGCTTTGTGTCTGCTTAAATGTTTCTGGCACCGGTTTATTTTGCCTTCTTTTTTGACATGCCTTGCGGGTGCAAACTGGCCAAAGTTGTAGCTCTAGCAGAGCACGAGCAGCTAAGTTATTAGAACCCAAGAATCGGATGCTCATGCTGAAGAAAGAAGAAAAGTACAAGCTGAAATAAAGCTGCCCTTAGTTAACACCTCCCCCCCCCACACCCCCTCACATTCGTTTGTTTTTCTGTTTTTAAATATGTTGGAAATTGATTCTCTTCAAAAGACAGGTTCGATCGTAGAATGATATAGTGATGGTTTCCCACCATATTATGCCGACTCGGTGTTGTTTGAGACCAATCCTTCGCTACCAGCAACTTTCTATATTCAATTCTGGCAAAGAAATTCTTAATCCACGCGTACGAAGTCGCGGGTTCCAGCTAGTAAGAGATAATTATGGTAATAAAAGTATTTAATGTAGATGTAATTAACGAAACATATTCTTATAAACTGAAAATAATAATTTTTTAAACAAACTTCGCCAACGGGGCTCGACCGAAATCCTTTCGCAATGTGACAAAAATGGGAACTTTTTTTCTTTACCACCGATCCTTTGTGCTTGAAAACGAAATATAGTGTAACTACCTCTAGCATTAAGTGTACGGAAAAAATATGGAATGAGCACGTTGTGGAAGGGCAAATACATAAAAGAGTCTGTGAAAGAATGTAGCAAAAAGAAGAAAAAGAAATGTAGGTCATATTTTAATACGTAAATGCTTTGTTATTTTAACACTTTAACGTGATCATTTGAAGAACTGTAAATAAAATCAAAGACAAGAATATTTGAAACGGGTAATTAAGGTCGTCAGTGTTAACGGATATGTATATAAGTTTCATTAGCGACAAAATTTGAAGTAAGAAGACTCACGCAGTACTATGAATTCCTTTGTCAATCCGGAATGCTCATTCGTTTTTGTGATAAAATGTCACAGAGGTTAGTAACTTTGTTATGCGGTGGTAACAACATCCACACATTATCGGGGTTTCAGAATTACAAAATTTGCCCTTAAAATTGTAATAGTCTCTATGACTGTAAGGCACAATAATTCGTTAGTTCCTAAAAGTTTCAAGTATCTTTTGCGAGAGATTGACAATAAATGTTAGGTATTTGTCCTCTTTTGACACTATCAGCTCTAATACGATATTATTTATAGGGTGGGGCAGGAGGGGGGGAAGGTGTGTTAACGTCTCATAGGAAAGTAGTTTGTTAGAGTCGGGAGAGGGGTTATTGTGGATAGGAAATGGAAAGGAATTAGGTCATTACATTTTGAGTAAACCATCCCGAAACTCGCGTACCAGATTCAGTTCTGGAGACACATCTGTAGTGAATAAAAGCACTGTCATGAAGAAAACACCAAAATCTGTCAGAGATCAGAAAAATATTCTATTTCAAAGAAGTACTCGTATATACAGGTAATTTACTCCAGATAGAAAGGACTTAGTAGGATTTAAAGATAAGTGTGAGCCGATGATACAGAGTAAAGGTGCCTGTCTGTTCTGTCTTATTTCTTTTGTTAATTTATTTGTGTAATGAGTTCGTGCTAAATGTAATTTACTCTTCGTGTTGTGTGTGAGGCTGTAAGAGATGGAGATACAAAGATAAAAGGTTAGCCTGCGTGTTTATATTTTGCATCAAAAGGATGAATCACTATGAATATTGTCACATGTTGTTGTTGTTAGGACTTGAGGAAGCGTTGACAACGGGATCATTAGCACCGTAAAAAACAACTAGTACGATAAAAATAAGCAAATTTGCTGTCTACATGGCGGAATGTAAAGAGGTCGACCATGTATACAGCATAGTAATGTAAAATGATAGAACGTGGCTGAACAGCGGCCAAAAGAACCTAAAATGTGCCCAAAATTTTACAGGACAAGACCGGCCAATGTTGCCACTATCATTATTTAAAATAAGGGCAGATCATTGGTTAGGCTAACGTCTGCCCTTAAATCTGCATAAGGAGGCAACCGCTGAGCTACGTGGCAAAGATCTTACCCAACAATTTCAGAGATCACTCCAAAGAGTATCATTAGGAAGGTCTTGCAGTTGCTCCTACAGTGGTGTCTACATTACTTCTAAACGTATGCGCCAAAACGGGAACATCAACGGGTCCTCAATACACTGGAGAAGTATTTCGAAAATAACCCACAGCTTCTCAAATCTATCGCATTTCCATGCAGTAATGAATAGATTTCGAAAAATACTGATCTGCTTATGCTTATAGCTTTATACCGCGTCGACATGGAGGTCCTTGGAGGGGGGAAGGACTGAGGCAAGGAACGAGAAGGAATTCGGTCTTGGCCTTTTGAAGCAACCATCCCGACTTTCGCCTGGAGTGATTTCGGGATCGATGGCGAATTTAACTCCAATGAGGGTATACAGTTGTACATCGTATGTCGTAGAAAACGATAAGAAGTCCAACTATGGAATAAGACAGTGCCATCAAGAGCTAATTTAAGTTTAGTGATAACACCAAGACAAAGGTTACACTTGATTACTAAAAAGACATTGACATCAAACTGCTTAACGAGGCCGAGATGTTGGCGTAATAGGCCACGTTTATTAGTGCATCGGCAACTCATGAGCTACTCCAGTTGCTATGTGGTGCTCATTTCCAGAGTGTGAATATACGAGCTAAGGAAACCGCATAGCCATAAAGGCGAACTGTATACTTAAAACATCGAAAATATCAGCACATGTGTATGGAAGAACATATTATTCATCGCTAGGAGGAACAGCCACCCGAAAGGATGCTTTACACCTCGTCCATTGCCGTGTTTGGTATATGATACCAGATATCCGACCGACTCCTGGGGTTATGAAGAACAGAGACCTGGTAGTAACGAGATGCCCTCGTTATACGCTGCTGATACTACCAGTTGCAAGAAACGATGAAGAGGGGCACACTGTTCATCTGATTTCCTAAAGACGCCATTAATGATAAACAACGAAGCTGAAAATAACTTACATCTATGTCAGAGAACTACTGGCAGAATTCTTATGCATTAACAAGAGTAGCATGCAAAATTTAAAATGATAAGAAAGATGCATCTGTTAGTGGCGTAAGTGCTACTAATATGCATAAACTACAAGAAGGACTGCAATGAAGTCTTCCTGAGATGTGAAACCCATCTGTACTGGTCTGCTGGCCTAAGCTGTCGGTCAACAAACCAATACAGATGATTTGAACCCACGAATGAGGGCGCAGCTAGCCTCCGAAATATTCTGTTTCTACAACACAATCTGGAGGTATACTAATCAAGACTTCATTGCAATCATACGCCGGGAAAGTCTCCGTTCTTATAACAAAGAGGATTGCATCATGGACCATTTTAAACAGCAGAAAGATGTATCTATCAGTTCATATACACGCGTGGCAAAAGTGAAAATTTAAATAATTTAGAAAAAAATTAGTTCGACCGGTGCTGTCTCCATCGTGGGAAAATGCAACTGTCTGACGCCCAAGTAATAGTACCGCTCTTTTTACCAGCAACAAAAAACAGCGTGAAATCTTAGTGATACATCGCTGATCTCTACTTAAGTGCCAGTTTGTGTAGGCTGTATTTTTCAAGGCCGTGCGTGGGAACCGTAACGTCTTTAATTTTGGGTGGCCACGACAACCATGCAAAAGTTATATTCAGGATGACCAGGATGCAGGATCCAAGATTTGAACTCGGCATTGTTGCACCTCGTACCTTCTCGTGCCAGCCCAACTGAATATATCATTCAAAGTCTCGCTGTTAAAATGTAATAACTCGTTGCCGTATGAATTTCTGCACAATTTCCGGTTTGTGTCATATTATCATCGTAGTGAACACAGCTGATCACGTATACCTCACAAAACCAACGGGTGGCTGCTCGAGCGTACACGATCGCGCTTTAGACAAGATATCATATGGGGTGAGGACACCCGGAAAAAAATGTGAATTCGATGCCAGTTACAAGGCTAATTGTAACGTGATCGGCGTAGCGGTACTTGGCAGTTTCTCGATTATTTCCAGTGTGTAGATCAGTGCGCCACTGTGACTCCACATTTGCGACGTATCTAACCAAAATCGGAAACGATAAACATTTAAAGTGACGCGATTAGAGAAATGGAAACTTGGCCTAGGACGTGATAATGTTGTATGCAGCACGGAACGGACGTCATAAGTCTGTATGAGTTGTAATGGAAAAGTTGTATAGAACGGCGGTAGCAGACCAGTTCGAATGCGTTGCCGAAGATACCATTATGGTCTAAAAACGCATCCGTGACTTAGCGGACGTCCGCCACCGCCGACTACACCAATAAAAAGTCGTCAAGCCAAGTGGATTATCCTACAAGATCAACATACTTGATAACGACTGGTGCTGACGTAAAAAGCCAACGGCTTGTGGAAACCTCCAATGCGGTATCAACTATCACTTAAACATAGCACCTATCTCTGTTTCACGGTAATTCCCATTAAAAACTCGATTTTGGCTTGATTTTTAGGAATGCGTGGATCAGATAAAAGTTTCATAGAAAGTGCAAACCACGTACTCTATTCCAGGGAGATTCCAGTGCCTCGAAACTAGAGCTGTAAAAGTAACGAGAAATTCTGCACCCTTATGTATTCATTACTAAATCAATCAGTACCCGTTACTTTCGAATCGTTACTCGTTACTTTTGTTACAAACGAACACTAGCATGAACCATCGCATCTAGTCGAGTCGCGTTCACCTGACTGTGACATATCTAGTGACGATAACTAAACGGTTATATTCAAAACCCTGCATACAAGCCTAATATGATAACGGGACGTGTATTTAACAAATATTATAATCTCATCAAAGTATTTCGTTTTTAAATAGGAGGTTTCACCACTGTCTTCCTTTACTGTTTTCATTTATTTTTGTGAATTCTTCATCTTTTTGTGATTAGATTCGTAATTTTTGTTGCGTCGCAGTTACAAAAAACATTCAACATCAAAGCCAGTACCGCATTGATCACATGGATCCTGCGGTAATTAAAATTCTTTGATTGCTATGTCACATTACTTCTGATACAATTGAGCACTAACATGAAGCATCGTATGAATGACTTCGTTAGTACCTTGTAAAGTTCAAGTAAATTGTTCATTGAGTAAAGTAAATTTAGGTAAATGGTTCGTACGTTTTATTACTGCACTGAATATTACATATTTCAGAATAATACCTAATATCACAATCGCAGCACACTTAAATCAACTAATTTCAAAACAAACTTCTGCTCATTCAATCGCTGGGTGAACCGTTTCAGCTCCTGCATGACGCATGATACGTAGTTGTTCGTTCGTTTATTGAATCAAACTGACGTCTATACGACAAATACGAGTAACGAAATGAATTTGTGAGTAACGATTTGGTACTTCGAATCAGGCGACGAACCCGTTACTCTGTAACGAATACATATGGTTTTCTACAGCTCTACTCGAAACTTTCCTAACATCGCTCTAATCATCTAATAATACTGTAAATTGTAAGCGAATCTATTTCCCTGTCGTGCTTGCGTGCCTTATTTCATGGGCAAACGTTTATTGCAAGAACAGAATACATGATACAAATAAGAGAACGAGTCAGCCACATATATTAGCATGTTAGTGTCACAAGAACCAACAATTGATCGCTCAGATAATGAGATACGGAATGCCAGTACGTGTAGACTGTTTGTCTCGTACAACCAACGTAACCACATGGCACACTATATGGTAAACGGTACTGTAGACGAAATGCATGCTGGAAACCATATACACACATTCTAATGTGCCACAAGATTTAATCGAAAACTTCATGCATGGAAAGCTAGGTGCTCTCTCTGGAGACATTGGACTGATCTTTTCAACATGATCTCGCATACTTATATTGCAATTCTATATAGTATACGGCTACTTCGACATAGACATCTCGAGAAACAAATCTTTAGTGTGTGCTTTATGAAATCTGAGGAAAAAAATTGACTCCACGAGTTCAACGACTATAACTATGGGTAAAACGTGCATTGATGTAATGTTTACTACAATCGTTTGCGTACGGATTCCCTAAACGGCGTAGTACCAAACATGTACTATCAAGTAATTACATTCCTTAGACTGAAGTCAAGTAACATAAATATAAAAGATTAGCTCAACCAAGATTAAAAAATTATTTCTTTCACCACTTGAAGACTAATTCATGCATAAACTCGCCTATCCTCCTTACTTATTTATGACACATGTGCGATTTACTCTTATCTGGGTCCGAAAAACATTTCAGAGAATTGTCCGCAGTAAGTTTATATTCTCGCGGATGAGATATTTCATTTCCTCCACAGCGGGCTCGTTAATCAAGACATAACGGGCTGGAGAAAAATGTATGCTCGGTTTGTAGGCCTCGCCAAAAACTGCTACGTACCCAGCTTTGTCTGAGAAAAATATTTAGAGAATTGTTTTAAAAATATAAACATACTGTGATATCACTATTTAAAAATAAACGCAATATCTTTGTTTTATGGACACACAACCAACGAAAGCAGGAAGGAACGAACTTATTTCGCAGATTGCTCTATTACATATGTGATTAAAAGAAAAATGTGGTTCACGGGTCATTGAGACTTATAGTTAGAGACAATAAAAATTTATTCGCACTATGGAAAATGTTTTCTTACGTCGGTTATATCAGCAATAACCTTCAAGCTTGACTAAAGTGCACGTCAAGTTGAAGTGTGAAAGATTATGTTTTATCGCACGGTGTAAAATAGTGTGGTGACTCACTAAGGATGGTAAATTCATCCTTACTATTGGTGAAGATGTTATTGTAATTGATGATAATGAATATAAAAGATCACTGAGACTAATTGAACTTCACACACTTACAACGGTCACATCAACACTGATAATGCTGCTCAAGGAATTTAAAAGGGTCGGCGGAATATGCTGGAATGCGAGTAAGCATAGCTTCATAGTTATTGACAAAGACTGCGACATGTATCGTAGGTGCTTCGCAACAGCTTTGATTCATTTTAATAAATAGTCGATCACACTTGGCACCGGCGTCGTTACGAGCATGGACAAGTTACGAGGACATCTTCAGGTTGGATGTTGTGCAGTGCTGGTTCTCCCTGCACAACATCCAACCTGAAGATGGTGGCAGAGTCAGCCGCCGAAAGCTCGTTGTCGCATTTCAACAACATACGGCGGAAAACCCGTGAAGACTACATTTCACCTAATGAACTTGTTGAAAGATGCAGGTTACTTACAACGCCATCATCAGCAGGACATACGGCACACTACAATGGAATTATTTGAGTCATTGAACTTCGTAAAAGAAACGGTATTGTGTAACATGGATCAAGATGCATCAGAATTCGATAGATAATTTGGAAGGGATTTCTGGAAAAGGCGTGTAATGATCAGAGGATGATCTGTGGCTAGACGATATTGTGGAAATAATACCTTAGTCTCTTAAAAGCAACGTTTACGGGTACATACATATTTATGCCAAATAAATAAATTGCGTGTGAATTTGTTTGCCTGGAAACCCCAAAATTTAGTTCGGAACCAAGTGAGAGAGTTTCTGTTTGTCGCGGAATCCGCCTCTTATCATGGCTGGACCACCTACAGTTTAACGTTGAATCCGAACCAAGGACCGTTACGGCACACTCATAAAATTACAGCAAAGCCCCTTAAAATTCTTGGGCGCAGTGGGATCCGAACCCGGAATCTTGAGCTTTTTAGACATGCACCTTGGAGACTGATACACATTCAAAGTTTGCTTTCACGCTACCGCTCAAGAACAAGACAGATGGTGAGGTTATTGTCGCTTTGATTAGTATACCAAGTCCTGATCGCGTATCTAAAAATTTACAGACTGACAGCGGAGAGGACTTTTATAATTCAAAGTGTAAGGTGCTCATGACTAGCAATGGGATCAATCGCTACTCATTTTATACATATCTTAAAGCATCAAGAGTTATTCGATTCGTCTATGAAGATTGAAACACGGTGAAAATTTTCATTGGCTGGAATTACTTGCATACTTAATTTCCAATTACAATAAAAAGTGACATAATTATATCATGATGAAACCAAGTGACGTTAAAGGCTACTCATTACTTTCTACCGTATACATGCGAATTCACACTACTTCAGCAAAAGTTGGTGATCAGGTTAGAAACAACAGATATAAGGAAAACTTTTATAAAGGCTACCTGCCCAGCAACAATTACAATTAGAAACATCAAAGCGTATTTCTGGTTGAACGAGTGGTAAAAAGAAGAAAAAATATGGTGGTTAGGTTTCGATAAATCAAATATGTGATAACAATTTATTTAAATTGTAAAATATATTATTTTACTATTAAATATAGAGTGTTGTTATTTACAAAAAGTTGCTGCATGCATATATATTTATCTTTAAGCTTCACGTTAAGAGAATAGTTTCTGGAGTAATCAATTAAATTTTTGCACAATTAACAAAACATCTTTATTGCATTCCACTGCATTGTACAACTATTTGCAGATTATATATCTGACAACTAGTAGAAATTAAGTACGTCTGAAAACTATTTAGAAGGACTTGCATATCAATATATATATATATATATATATAATTACATCTATTTACAAAATTCTTAATTACAGAGCATCATATTTGAACTACAACGAATATTTGATATATTTCATTTCCAGATCTCCAGTCATTGGTATATGTACACATTTATTCACTTATACTCTTATTTATACACAGACTTGTTCCGCCACGGCAGAGTTTCTAAAGATCTCTCTTATCATTTGATCTAGAAATGATACCTTAATAGTCTTGCGTTGAAAGTCCGATTTGACGCGGTGCAGTAGATGGCTTTTTACAGGAGCACATTTAAGAGATTTACATAATTCTCGATCCGGAGATTTTTAGTGACAGTGCCTGCGGGACCATTTGCCAATCTTGAGGTCTGGTCGGACGCTTGTTGGAATGCGTACATTTTCGACTTGATTCCAATAAGCTCCAAATTCTATATTAAAGGGCTTGCACGTAACACACGGTTCTCCAAAATTTATAAACTCTGGGTAAACAACTAATAGTGCATGCCGTTGGTACACAAAATCCTTGAACTTCAAAGTATATCGACTCTGAGTAGATCTACTGGAACAATTAATCTTTTGGAAGTCCAAGAGACCTTTGCGCCGATAATGTTTCAGACATCTACCACAAATGTGTATAGAGCCACCCTGTTTGCTTATTGATTAACTAATAATTCGCGACACGTCACGAATCAAGCAATAACGAAATTTTCCGTAACCGTCAGTAATCATAAACATAATAATTTGCTTATTTTTGTCTGAAGCGTGGTGTAGGGACCCAACAACTGTATATTTAATCTTGCTGTTAGGTTCCAGACCTAATAAAGTTAGCCCGGATTTTTTCTCAGAAATTCTGAAATACCTGACAATTTCACGAGAAACTCAATACCTGTATAATCGAAACGTCTGAAACCGAGCGTGGTGGTGTAACGGTTAGCGTTCTGGCCTCACATTCGGGATTTGTGTTTTCCATGGTTTCCCAAATCACTCCAGGCAAATGCCGGGATGCTTCCTTCAAAAGGCCATGGCCGAATTCCTTCCCATTCCTTGCTCCCCCCCCCCATCCTTTCCCGTCTCTAAAGACCTCGCTGTTAAGAGACGTTAAGCAGTTAAAAAAAAATAAAAAAAACGTCTGAAGACTCTGTATAGTAAGAGTGTTTGTGTTTTATGTTTCGCCTTTACGTAAAACGTATGATTCGTTCAGATAAAGCAGAGCTCGTCTTTATTTCGAACAATGACCACAGCCTCCTTTTTACTGATGCCAAGTGGCACAGCTGTATGTGAAGACTCCCGATACAATAGTTCGCATTTAGCAATGTGTATGTTTGAGGAAATAATGCGTTCGAGGTATTTGCTACTACCATAATAGTAAAATTCACTTAATTTAGTTCTGACCTCACTTAGACTCCAGACAAATCAGCCAGGGAACCAGTTACCTAGCGTGGTGGTGTAACGGCTAGCGTTCTGGCCTCGCATTCGGGAGGACGGCGGTTCGAATCCCCGTCCGGGCATCCAGATTTGGGTTTTCCATGGTTTCCCCAAATCACTCCAGGTGAATGCCGGGATGCTTACTTCAAAAGGCTATGGCCAAATTCCTTCCCATTCCTTGCCCCCCATCCTTTCCCGTCTCTAAAGACCTAGTTGTTATAGGAGACGTTAAGCAGTTAAAGAAAAAACAGGGAACCAGTTGTGTCAACCTTAAGCATCCTAGTAAAAGGGCAGTTTTTAAATGATTATCCTTCTTAAGTTTAAAGACTCTAAACAGAAAGAAACCTGATCTCTTACGGCCGAGGTGGAAAAATTAGTAACTGTTTAATAAGAGCTGAAACACAAATTTATAAAAATTATTGGCTCTTTGTAATTTATTAAATTCTGATCACCGGAGTTTAATCTCTTACTGAATCGTTTATCCTAGCCTCAGATTTTACCTACATTGCATTCAACGAGCGTGTTGGGTGAGCAAATAACACTCCGGCCTCGCATTCTGGAGGACGTGGGTTCTAATCTCCGTCCAAGCATTCAGATTTGAGTTTTCCATGATTTCCATAAATCACTCCATGGGAAGGACATGGCAGAAATCCTTCCAGTTCCTTGCCCCCATCCTTTCCCACCTCTAATGACCTCCACGTCGACGAGCCGTAAAGCCATAAAAAATGCGCTCGTCTCGACTGCACCGTATGTACTCGAACACGTAGCCGTCAGATGAGGTCGGACTGTAGAGGTGGAAGCTCCGGCTGTTGTCGGACACTGGTCCCGAGACGATTTGCTGTGACCGGCAGCTTCTGATTGTGCCGTGCTGCGACAATTGCCGGCTACGGGTGGCTGGTGGACGACATGACCCACGCTGCGACGGCAGACATTACAGGGTTAGACCCCACTGCTGCTGCTGTAGAGTCGACCAGCGTGCAGAGGTGAGCGGTAGTAGCTGGAGGGGCCGACCACCATAGGTGGGCACAGTTAACCAAAAAGTTAACTTCGTTAATCCTTAATCCGCTACTCAAAAAATTAACTTCGATAATCGTTAAAGGGTTACATGTTTGCAAGTTTAACGCAAGTTAAAGTTAACCGTTAAAAGTTAACCATCCAAAAGTGGAACTGATGTTTATATTTTGCAATAAGTATTACTGCAACCAGTACCAAGGTGTTATGTACCGTGATGTGAATAATTAATACGTCTACCAAATATGCTTTTAGAAATTGAGTTTTTCTTTAATGTTTTACCAGTTTCTTAAAAATATCGGATTCTTCAACATGTAGTAAAATCATGTTGGCAACGAAAAGGATTATAATTCATCGGTCCACACCAGCCTGGAATATGATGGTGCCGGTAGCTAAGAAGCCAAAAGTTTTATTGACGTAGACTTTTATTAGCAGATGGAGGTGAAATCAAATCTATTCTGCTGCTATCTACATCAGAAGAAGCTACCGCATCATTTGAAGTAGGCTTTGAATTATTTTTCTTTCTTCCCACAAGTTCGCCCTGCTTTTACTTTTTCTTCAAACTGTTCATATTTGAATATATACATCCTCTTCATATGTTGTTTAAGATTATTAAGGCTATACACGTAAGACTTGGTTGTAGAAAGTTTAGGTAAACACAGTTTGCATTCATATAGCAATTGTTCTCCCAGTCTTTATTTAACACAACATAATCGCATAAATGTGGCCAAGGATTTTTAATCTTCTCGTTGTTATTGTTAGTGTTGTTGCTTTCACTAACGGATTCAAGAGTTCAGTTTTCATGACGTAATCATATAACGAGTGTCAGTTTAATTTATTTCTCTAACGAACACCAAACCAGTAGAAACTAAAAAGTGACATTTTCCTGGCAGCAAAGAAAGTTGTTATAAAAATAACAAAATCAATCACCGATCGAATTAGAAACGACTAGTGAGTTCCTGTGTGCAGATGTAAAATAGAAACACTCCAAAACTCTAGCTTTCCTGCTAACATCCACGCCATGCCTTACCATAAAAGTTGTACATGCATCACACTCGCATTTCATATTACCTAATTCGTTCGCCATCCGACTCGCCGAATGGTCGAGAGTGGCGTGGTGTGCAATTCAAACAAATACGTTAACTACCAATGTAACGGACTAAAGTTAACGGTAGTTCAATTTAACGGAAGTTAAGAAGACCGTTAACGATATTTTATGTTAACTTAAAAGTTAAATTTTTTCAATTTTGTTAACTTCGCTAATTAACGATTAACGGATTAACGGTTTTCTGCCCAGCTGTGCCGACCACCTTGTTGCGAAAGTGGCTGCTGGTTCGTATGCCCCATGCTGTGACGCATTGATAGCTCGTGGATGCGATTGGCTGTCGGCTTCTAGAGTCTACAGATGGACTTGGTTGTGCAATTTCAGTGGAAATTTCTCGACTTGTGGAGGCGACCGGCAGAATGGATAGAGCTTATGTGTTTGTTAGGACGAACACGACCGGTAGCCCCCGTAGTCTCCATATTGCAGCAAGTTGTGATGCAGGTTGAGGCTTGTTCCTGCGATTACTAACACCGTGGAAGCCGCAGGCAGTCTAGGGAGTGAAGGTCAGAGAAGAGACTGGAAAGACAAATCCTGGTGGTTAAGTTACCTCCATTTTGGAGAAATGTCCGTGGGCGCTGCTGGTATATAAAAGAAATATAACAATTTAATAAAATAGAAATTATTGTAATGATAGAGTAGCTCTTAATATTATTAAACCTATCAGAATTAACTAGCGGGAGAATGTAATTTAAGTTCCAAACATTTTTTTTTCGTAAAGAGATCCTCACTACTTCAGTTGAACTTCTCCCTGAGGTCTATATGTAAATGCTTTTATCTGGCTTAGGTATGAATAGGTTGCCCAAGAATGCGTATGAAAGCTAATGGAAGGGGTGGTGGAAACGTTTTCAGCTCCCTAATAAGTTAATCTCGTCTCTTGTAGACAGGGAGAGGAATACGTGCGGTTGAAACTCAGTTAGGATATTGTATTTCTGGACAACTGTCTGTGTAGGCAGAGCGGTAGTAAAATTTCAGCACACACTCTCCCGCCAGTGGCAGCAAAACAATCCTCTCGTCATATCCGGTAAATCCCACTCCAATGTTGTCTCGCCCAGAAGACACATTTGCTTCTCAGGCCCCGGTATGCTGGGAAAAAACAGTCGTTAGCATCTGGGGTGGGATTTAAGATAGACGCAGCAGTCCAGCGACATAACGACTGGCTTTTAAAAGATAACAGCACACAATTCCTGCGAGCATCATATGCCAACCTGTTAATTAAGCCATCCCAACATGGCATTGGGGCTGTCAGCAAAATAACAATTTACTCTCTAAAAACTGCCGTCTTCAAAATAAAATTTCTAAATATACATAACGTTACGAAAGCTAGGTACAGATAAGTAAAAATGCATTTCTTCCGCTAATTGACGTATTTCATACAATCATTTAAAGTTATATTGGAATAAAAAATAAATTTATTTTGATACAGTATTTTTCCCTGTTTACAAAAATAAAAGTTACATAAGCAGAGGTCACAAGGGTATATGACGCAACTCTCCATAATGGGCGGCCGCCATATTGAAAAATGAAAGAAACACGTCATATTCATATTACTGTAACAGATTTGTAACAGCACTATCTATTTCCTGCAGCTTCGCCTGCATTTTTCTAAGTGTGTGGACATATTTAAAATATCAACTAAAAGAAACAGAATTGAGGAATGTGAATGAAATATGCTTTTATCAGATATTCCTCGTGTGGAAGCAGTTTCACTATCGAAAAATACGTAAATCTTTGGAAGAAAAATAAATTAATACTTAAACGAATTTTTGTAAAAATAAATTTTAAAGGTACAGACAGCGATTAGTAGCAAGGTAATCCGAGAATCCCTCAAAGTAAACCTATACCACAGTGTTCAGTAACATTGCCAACAAATAAAAGCTCTCATAACACGTGGTCAGATGCAATGTAACTTCGTACACATACACACCATCGGCGAGTATATTAGTGCTGTAATTCTCTGTGACAGGTAGAACGACCACCAGAGTGCATTAGTTTTGTTCTTGTTTATTTTTGTTGCCAGCCTTGGTAGGGTATAAGGGCGTGAACAGCGTCAGATGTTTATTGATCACTGTTAAGAACACGGAAATGCCGTGCACTCATGTGAGACAGCGATATCAGCACCTGACAGAGTTTGAAAGGGGCCTCACTGTGGGTCTCCATTTGCTTGGCTGGTCTAATCGTGCAATATCCAAATTTGTGGAGCGTTCGGATGTGACAGCGTCCCGATGTTGGACTCCGTGGGAACGTGAGGGCATACTCGTCGCCAAGGTTCCGGTCGACCACGACTGCCCATCACAAAGGAACTTTGCCGTATTGTGTGCCAAACGCATCGTAATCCCTTCACATCATAGTCTGCCATGCGAGAACAAGTAATGGAATCCCTGCAACATTCTCTGACATTCCGCACCAATAGCTTATATATATATATATAAATCGCATTTGGCCTAGTTAGCCATACAGCCAGCTCAACGTGTATGTTTCTCTTACAATGTATACATTTCATTTCAGTGTAATTATTTTCCAGCTTCGGTAAGGACGACAAAGGACGAATACAACATCTAATTAAAACCACCCATGCCCTCAGCCGGACCGAACCGGCGAGCCCTGCAACACGAAGCAAGCACGCTACCACTGCGCTGCCGGGGTCAGCGCACCAATAGTTGGAGACTAGCAGCAGCTGTCCTATCCCAGATTGGAAGCCATTTAACTTTTGGCCACAACCTGAAATATTGGGGACACGGGTTCGATACCTGAGGCAAGGAGTGGCTCTGACCAAAGTATGTTTGATGGAAAGTAGGCAGGCAAACTCGCGCTAGAAATGACAAAAGCCAATTCCAGTACATTGGAGTTTAATGAATTCCAACTAGTCACCGAGCGGGGCGGTGTAACGGTTAGCGTTCTCACCTCGCATTCGGGAGGACGGCGGTTCGAATCCCCGTCCGGGCATCCAGATTTGGGTTTTCAATGGTTTCCCCAAATCACTCCAGGCAAATGCCGGGATGCTTCCTTCAAAAGGCCATGGCCGAATTCCTTCCCATTCCTTGCCCCCATCCTTGCCCCCCATCCTTTCCCGTCTCTAAAGACCTCGATGTTAAAAAGAGACGTAACGCAGTAAAAAAAATCCAACTAGTCTATGGACAGCCTGAAATAGGATGTTGGTTATGCTAGGTGCGGGAGAGAAAGTTACTGTTTCCCCAAGTCAGATCCGCTCGTCAACTTTGGCAGCAATATTACGTAGCAGCACAGCGATGCAAACTGTACAGCACTACGTAGCAACTTGATGCTGATGGCCCCTCCCTGTGGTCCCCGTGATCCTTTATGCTAGTCGACAACAGATAACCTCGTGCCACTTATTTATCCATGAATAGCAGCACGTCTGCTCTACCAGTGTGGTTGTCAACAAAAACAATGGATGACACCAACTCTTGCTTACACGACACTCATTTTCCATATGACCCTGACGGTAGCGCGCCTTCCTACACGGGCTATTTACCCCAACTGACCGTACGCTGCATCTGATCCTATGGGTAGCGTGCCTTCCTACATGGGCTATTTACCCCAACTCACTGTGCTCTGCATCTGATCCTATGGGTAGCGTGCCTTCCTACACGGGCTATTTACCCCAACTGACCGTACGCTGCATCTGATCCTGTGGGTAGCGTGCCTTCCTACATGGGCTATTTACCCCAACTCACTGTGCTCTGCATCTGATCCTATGGGTAGCGCGCCTTCCTACACGGGATATTTACCCCAACTGACCGTGCTCTGCATCTGACCCTATGGGTAGCGCACCTTCCTACACGGGATATTTACCCCAACTGACCGTACGCTGCATCTGATCCTGTGGGTAGCGTGCCTTCCTACATGGGCTATTTACCCCAACTCACTGTGCTCTGCATCTGATCCTATGGGTAGCGCGCCTTCCTACACGGGATATTTACCCCAACTGACCGTACGCTGCATCTGATCCTGTGGGTAGCGTGCCTTCCTACATGGGCTATTTACCCCAACTCACTGTGCTCTGCATCTGATCCTATGGGTAGCGTGCCTTCCTACACGTGCTATTTACCCCAACTGACCGTGCTCTGCATCTGACCCTATGGGTAGCGCGCCTTCCTACACGGGATATTTACCCCAACTGACCGTACGCTGCATCTGATCCTGTGGGTAGCGTGCCTTCCTACATGGGCTATTTACCCCAACTCACTGTGCTCTGCATCTGATCCTATGGGTAGCGCGCCTTCCTACACGGGATATTTACCCCAACTGACCGTACGCTGCATCTGATCCTGTGGGTAGCGTGCCTTCCTACATGGGCTATTTACCCCAACTGACTGTGCTCTGCATCTGACCCTGACGGTAGCGCGCCTTCCTACACGTGCTATTTACCCCGACTGACCGTGTTCTGCATCTGATCCTATAGGTAGCGTGCCTTCCTACACGTGCTATTTACCCCAACTGACCGTGCTCTGCATCTGATCCTATGGGTAGCGCGCCTTCCTACACGTGCTATTTACCCCGACTGACCGTGTTCTGCATCTGATCCTATGGGTAGCGTGCCTTCCTACACGTGCTATTTACCCCAACTGACCGTGCTCTGCATCTGATCCTATGGGTAGCGCGCCTTCCTACACGTGCTATTTACCCCAACTGACCGTGCTCTGCATCTGATCCTATGGGTAGCGCGCCTTCCTACACGTGCTATTTACCCCGACTGACCGTGTTCTGCATCTGATCCTATGGGTAGCGCGCCTTCCTACACGTGCTATTTACCCCAACTGACCGTGCTCTGCATCTGATCCTATGGGTAGCGCGCCTTCCTACACGTGCTATTTACCCCGACTGACCGTGTTCTGCATCTGATCCTATGGGTAGCGTGCCTTCCTACACGTGCTATTTACCCCAACTGACCGTGCTCTGCATCTGATCCTATGGGTAGCGCGCCTTCCTACACGTGCTATTTACCCCGACTGACCGTGCTCTGCATCTGATCCTATGGGTAGCGCGCCTTCCTACACGTGCTATTTAACCCAACTGACCGTGCTCTGCATCTGATCCTATGGGTAGCGCGCCTTCCTACACGTGCTATTTACCCCGACTGACCGTGCGCTGCAGCGCGCCCGCCAGCTCGGCTGTCCACCATGTGTGGCCAACGCAGTTTCGACAGTCGGCCCGCTACGTCTAAATATCTTTTAACAAATACATTTTACTGTAATATTCAATATATTACACAGCCATACTAGGGAATTACTGTCCCATGTCTAGACTTCAGTTAACAACGGAACGTCGAGGGCATCCTGCATCCTCATGTATTACCTCCCATGTGACTGTATCGTGGAGCCATTTCTCGACAGGACAATGATCGTCCACATATGGCACATGTTTCTATGAACTTTCCGCGTGCTATTGAGGTACTCCCGTGGCCATCAAGATCCCCAGATCTTTCCCTGATAGAACATGTGAGGGACCAGCTTGGACGTCCATTCTGCACCAGTATCCAGGATATGAAGAACCAGTAACAACAGTTGGGGCCAGCTTGCCACAGGAGATGTTTAAACGGCTTTATGGCACCCTTCCAAAATGAATCAGTGCAATAATTCAGGCTGGAGGGGGTGGAACGTAATATTGATATGTGGGCTCATACTGCCAATCATGTATATGATTTCTGAAAGGAGTTTTTTTTTTTACACTAGTCGTTATCTCCCTTCATACCTAACTGAAATCGAAAAATGAGGTATCCTTTTAGAGATTAAGGTCTCCGTTTTGTTTACATCTCATTTTATGGTAGGGATCTTTCAGAATTTGACCCTTGAAGGGCAAAAGGATGAATATTTCTACAAAGTGTTTTTGGGTAACGAGCCATTTATCTTCCTCACTCCCTAATCGAAATCGATAAATGAGGTATCATTTTAAAGACTAAGATCTCCGCTTTGGCTACATTACATTATAAGAAAAGGATTTCTCGGAATCGACCCTTAAAGGGCAAAAATAATTACTATGAAGGTAGCCCATATGAGAAAGTTCAGACCTAAGCAGGTAGATAGCTGCAGCAAATATCACAGAGATATCAATAGTGTGTGTTTTTTTTAATAATTAGCTTTTTGGATTTTTTTCTGTTTGGGAACCATTTCTGTTTTACTATACAATTCCTAAGTAAACATTTTACTCGCGAAATTTTCTCACGGGCTATGCTTGCAGCAAAACGAATCATATGCCGAGTGCATTTTGTTCAGGTTAGTTGTATTGCGTTAGGTCAGTGACAGTTTGTCATACATATGTTTTACGAGTCCAACCGTTTTTCCTAATCGTTCCGTAATATATTGTAGGCCTAAGTATTTTGTTATGTATCTATTACACTAAATAAATAAACAACTGCTACAAATGAGGCGGTTTTTCTTTCATCCTATAAAAAAAACCACCAACCTCAACAGTCATTTTGTTTCAGAAATTTTGGCACGGGTCATCTAGTTAATTGTAAATTTGACTCAATTTGGTAATCACTGAAATAAAATCACAAATCCTCTCAACCCGTGAAGTTTCATTCCGATTCCTCTTCCCCTGCTGGGTGCTTCACTTTTTTGTCAGGCTACGTATTATGATAGCCTTTCCTGCAGACTCGTGCGTGGGGACCTAGGTATGTGGACGAGGTTCGAAATTAACGGAGGAAATCAAATATAATTTGATCAAATGTTTTTGGTTTTATTTTTTTAATCATATACGCAGTGACTAGCAGGCTAAAATAAAGAACGTAGAAATAGAAAAATAATAACAAATATTTTATCCCAAGCGGGAATGGAAGCTGCGATCCTAAAGACAGAGACGCGAGACATTAATGGGAACAGCTAATCAGGTTTTATCGCTTATTATGCTTTTCTATTTGTATAAACTCATCAATTTGTAAACTTAATTTCTCATAAACGAAGACTTACCAGGATGAACGGCATTTATCTGGGATAGGGGGCCTCCATTAATTACGTGAGGTCAACATAAAAAGGGGGTCCAGTAAAGTCTCCCCAAGGGGGAGGGGGTCGATAAAAATTTCACGTCACCTTTTTATTTCATATTGCTGCCCTTCCTTCAAAGAATATTCTGCCGCCTTGTTCCTGAAGCCATCTCTTCAAACATAATCTCACGTTAAAATGGGGGGAGGGATTCGCACCAGTTCTCACCAATGGGGAGGGGGTACAACTTTTAAGAAACACACCTCACATCAGTAATGGCCGCCCCCATACCTGAGGTGTCATAATGTTCCGAATCCCGCACTACTGATGCCTTCCACCGAAGTTACAGAAGCAAACGAAATAAGGTGTCCAAAAAGAGTGAAGTTAAGAACAGATATTTAATTCCTGCTCAGCTCCTACGCTTTAAAACTGTTAAACACTATCAACATCTGTTCAGTAGTTTCTGCTTGGTTTTCGTATAAACAGATACGGCTCGCTCTTATATACTCATGTATATATATATATCAGAGGAGTAGAAACTCTAGTATAAGAGAAAGTATTCCAAGTATTTGATTTAATAACATTACCACGTATTTTTGGGAATTTCATTTTTACAGACATGCAGGTTCGTAGTTACTATTATTCTTCTTCATGTTGACGCTGTAGACTCATGTGTTTTACTAGAAATAGAAAATGCATGGAGTATTTAATTTTACAAGCTAGTTTACAATTTTCATGAGAGATTAACAATCTCTTGAAGTAATTATAAACTTTATATTGGTTATTTATATTACCATTAGAAAAAATTTCTTATCCAAAGCGATCAACTTAGAGACGAGATGGTTGTTGCTACATTAGAGACATTAATCATTTCAAAGTGAAATATTAACATTTATCCGCAATTATACGAGTCAGGTAAATGGTTCATAAGGTGAGAATGGTTTTGCAGGTTTCAAAACGCAAATCTTATTAGCATGATTTTGTGTCTCATTAGGCGTTGCAGCCAATGTCCTCGCGCACAATAGCGGCGAACATCGTATCGACTCAAGCCTCACCAGCTGCACGGAGACAATGCTGCCCCAGTTTACAAGCTCCACTTACACTTTCTACATAAACAAAATAGAAACTGCAAGGAAGAGCCTCGCACTAATCTCCTTGACGCCGAAAAGCAGTAAAAAAAGTGGTTAAAAAAAAGCAACTAAGAAGATGCAACAATGCAGGGCAAAATTTTTCTGAACATTTGTATTAAGCCATTATTTAAAAAGATATGCAGCATTTCTAACGTGTTTCACGTTTCGTCACTGATACAAATATGTACCGAAAAATAGTTACAGTTTGTGTCACAATGTTGTTCATTTTCCAACCTGACGAACATTTCTACTTAGGCCCTACCTGTTGTGTTTCTCTCTCTTTTTTTTTTTTTTTTAAACGAGCGTGGTGGGTGTTTTTTTTCTGTCATCAGTCTTTCGACTGACTTGATGCAGTACTCCATCCCTTCCTATCTTTTGCTAACCTCTTCATCTCTACATATCCCTTACAACCCACGTCCTCAATTATCTGCTTCATATATTCTAATCTCTGTCTTCCTCTACAGTTCTTACCTTTGACTGTTCCCTCCACCAGCAAATTAACCAATCCAGCACGTCTCAACATATGACCTACCAACCTCACTCTTCTTTCTGTAAGCTTCTTACAACAAACTTCTTTTCTCACCCATCATTTCCAAAACTCGTTAATTTCTTACTTTGTCTGTCCAATTAATTTAGGAGATCCTGTTTTGTGGATAGAATTTAATAGAGCTCTGAACAACTTGAAAGCAAATAAGGCAGTTGGAATGGATGAGATCCCCGCAGAACTTCTTAAATTCCTAGGAGAGGAAGGAATCGAAAGATTATTCAAGTTGATATCTAAAAGTTATGAAACAGGAGAAATTCAAAATGATTTTAATAAAAATATCATCGTCACACTTCCGAAGCACAAGCCGACAAATGTGAGCATTATCGCACCATTAGTCTAACATCACATGCTTCAAAATTACTTACCACAATAATATACAGAAGAATGGAAAGGGTAGTAAAAGACATAGTAGTTGAAGATCAGTTTGGGTTTATGAAAAATCGCGGTACAGTGGAAGCAATTCTGGCTTTAAGATTAATACTTGAAGGGCGGATCAAGAAAAACGAAGATACTTTTATGGCATTTGTTGATTTAGAAAAAGTTTTTGATAATGTTAGGTGAGACAAGATGTTCAAAATTTTAAAGAAGTCAGGTTTAAAGTATCAATGGTTAACTCTCTGAAAAGACACACACATGTGCGTCTTCCTGTGGTTTTCTTTCAATTCTGCTCCGTATTATGCTGTTTGTTCAGAACAGAAATGCGTATGTTTACGGGAAGAATAAAAGAAACTAAAGCACAGAAATGAGATTTTTTTATGTTTTAATGGGCCGTATTTGGCGGGAAATATTTTCACTGTTTTGTTTATGATGGTAATTAGCTTATAATATCTCGTTGGCCGGGGTATTAGTTTTCACTTGAAAAACCTTGTATGGTGCCAGCTTGCAAAAGTAGCAAAGTTAATTTATTTTAATTCAATAATATTCATCATGGGCTCGTCACATGACAATTCTCAGGGGATCACACAAAAGAAATGGGTTCACATTAAAAGAATATGAATTTATTCATTAAGACAAAATTGTTGTCATTTCAAGATCACAAATGTATGGCAAACATATGATAGGCACCCAGGCTAATAGCTCTTTAATTCTGGCATGAGTCTCTCAGGGCAGTTTCCAGGGTTTTGAGATGTTGCAGTAAGTCTTTATATCAGCAGGCGGTACACATTACCCGGCATGGACACTGGTCGGCGGCGGCGTCGGCGAGCCAGGGTTTGACCAGCGCGACCGGCTGATACACGCAGCTACCTCCGTCTCACTTGTAGCAGCAGCCACTGACCACAACCTTGCTCTGGGCGTCCAGCAACGTTCTCCCTCCTCCCGACGACATAGAACATAGCAAAAGAAAAACCTCGGAGGAGTAGATGCCATCCCCTCCATCCTCTGGCTGTCCCCACACTGTTACCACATACGGCAAGCCCTCCAGAAAAAACAAAAATATCACGAGAAGAGAGGGCGGTCTGTGTCCCGCGCCCCTTCGCCAAGCCAAACATGTCTCTGCGGACAGGCGTCTGCCTTCTATCATCGACTGGCCCTCAGATACACACAGTGTTGGGCAGCACACCTCCGCGCCAGCGAGCCGACGTGCTCTGTAGGACATTACAACTTCAACTGCCACCTCCACAAAAATTTGAAATTTCCTATTTAAAGTTCAAATTTTTCATTCGGTCCATGTGACATGTCCTCTCACTTTGTCCCGAAACATTTCATCCTCACGCTCTTTAGCCAGACCTGTCTCTTCAACCTATCGTTTGCCCGAGTCATACAATACCTTGATAAAAACCACCCATTTCGACACTTTCCTCTGCTGAAAAGTCATGCGGATTGTCTCATTGGTCAACAACCACTGCAGTGACTGCTCGATCTTACACTGCGCTCCGCTACGAGCATGAAACTCTCTCTGTGACATTCATTACAATGGGCATGGCGTAAATGATACCAGTTGGGTCCAACCTATCTTATGGCTACAGATACAACTTAAACAGTACACAACATCTAAACAATAACACACAGTGTTCAGAAAAATACTTAATCCTAAGAAACTATGGTCTCAGAAAATACATCGTTGTGCCGTTGTCCAGCCTTTCTGATGGTTACAGATATTACATTAACAATACAATACATATAAAATACCAGCACACAGTGGCTAAAAAAAAAAATTAATTTTACCAGATTGTGGCCTCACAAATCATCCTTCCTGTACTCTCTGTTAACAAAATTACAAATGAGAGTGCAAAAATGCAGAAGAATTAATATTTAAAAAAAATCACAAAGCCATCACATAAAGGCTTTATCGTCCACAATGCCCATATAACCAAACAGAGAAAACCATTGTGTCCGAAAACAAGTGAGCAATGAATCAGGGCCACGCAGTAATGATTAAGAACCCTAAACCAAACCACTATTTTCCTTATAGACTACTTATAACGCTAAGTACAGCTTTAAATATCCATAAAAACTTAAAATCTCCAAACTTTATCTGACAATAACTAAACTTAAACGAGGGGTCGGCATATTCTCTTCATGCGTACACACTCCTTGCAACTAACAGAATTTACAGTCGCAACGCTTCCCTGCAGAGCAGAACCGACGTCATAACAAACAGCCACCTTCGCGCAGATGGTAAGGCGCCTGCCCACAAACAGATGGAGCCCAGGTCCCTGCACCCCGGTGAAGTCAAGGACACCCTCTGCCTCAGTTGACACTCCCAGTTTCAAAACAACCCACACTCTTATGCTTCGGCTCCTAATTCGAAAGCCATGGTTCACCGACCTATTCCTCATATCGACCACATGACCAAAGTCATAACAGACACTTTAGAGAACTTGGTGTTCCACTACCTCAACGTTGTCCACCTTCACTAAGGTAGCCTTGCCACCTTGCGACCACAAACCTACTCCATATCCCTCAGAACTCTCAGAACGTAAACTACTAGTATTCTACCAAATCTACAGCCTCATTAACCTAGCATAAAAAAACAACAACATATTACACCCTGCAGAAAATGCCTCCACGCTGAATAATGCATATATAATCATACGAAGTTCGTCACCCTATCAAATAACTTGCATAATATCTAACAGCGGAAGCAATAACTATTCTTCGAGAAATCACATGGGAAACCTTTCACAATGTATAACTCGCAGCTATCCTCATCTAAATTAAAATCTCGCGTCATGTCTGGCGCCGAAAGAAATACTCCACTTGAAAATCAAACTTCATTCCCTACCTTACCAAACCACAATTTTCTCTAAAAATTCTCAAATGCTGAAGAAGTAACTCCGCTTGGACACAAATAAGAATATCTTCACTAATGTGCACTATTCAACGACAATCTGCATCTGGGATTCGTATTTCCCTATACTCTCAGCTGTCATGAATTATCTCTTCCGAACGGCAAAATTACTTTGCCAGCAGACGACTCTCAAAACAAAGGAGTGATGTCAGGGAATGAAATATCTGCTGGAGAAACATGATGCTGGTTTGACTTGGTGGAACCACATTATTCCCGCTTCCCGCTATTATGAAAAAAATCCAGAGTGTACAAAACCTCGTTATACCAGACTCGGCACACTTCCACCACCTCAAGCACAAATTAACGGAGCCCCAGGGGATAATTACCTTGTCCCTCATATGAATTCCACGACCTACTACCACCACATTAATTGAACGACAACCGGACTGCTTATGCTTATGCGTCCTTGGCCTTCTATCCGTTGCCAAAAGGAACGTCTGAAACCTTCCAATCCATGCACGTCCGTTGTCTCTTCACCTTAAACCCTTGTCCTTCCCACGAGGAAAATGCAAATACAGCTTGGGACTCGTCCATCGACTCCTTTTCTTCAATCTAAGTGCTCTTCATACATCATTGCCGCTCTGGCTACAACTGACTCTCAAAAATACCTTCCTTTATTTTTTTTTTTAACTCGACCAACGTCAAAACTTCCACCAACAACTTTTAAATGACTGGAAAATTAGGTCCACCAAGTATTCAGCAACTTCCTCACGAGAGCAGCCAGAGAAGTTTAGCAAAGAAAAATGACGTACCATCTCATATTCATTCCCACAATCGTTAAAAACTATTTCCTTCTCACCTGACATCAATCATCGCATCTTAGCATTCTCCACACGCAGTGACTGTTCTTCAATTCCTTCCCATGTACCAAATCAATTCAACTGTTTTTATGGCTAAGGTAATCTTCAACTACAACCAAAATTCCCTCCTCTCGCAACTCTCAGATGCTACCAGAATTTACTTTACGCACTTCTGCGAACTATCCACTATATGACACTAACATTATACTTATTTATTACCATAATTATTCTCTACTTCATATCCTTGGGTATGTCTGCGGTCCAAACCAAGTCTCCTTTTTTTTTCGGGTAGGGGCTAAGCCTAGTTAGCTCCCGTTTTGAGCCTTCCGTGTACCACGCACATCCAAAACTCATACTTATCGCTGGCGTTTGTGTTTCGGAAATTCTGAGCAAATTCTTTCCTCTCAGCCAAGTACACTGATTGACTGTGCATGAAGTTAGCACTAATTTCGCCTCTCAGTTCTCCGCAACAATCTCTCTCTTCGAAACCTCCCACATACGGCTCATAATCGCACCCCAGCTGCGTTTCGCTCACACAGTCACAAAAAAGCGTCCTGCTCAGAGGGTAGCATGCGTTCGGAAAACATCGCTCGCCGCCTGGCACTCTCTTGAGGCCTTCGGCCTGGAACAGATGTTCGGCATTTGTTCCCGCCTGTCCAAATATGCACAAATATCGCAGGTCTCGTCTTTCGTGTCCGACAGTTGGCATTTTCGATGGTTTGGTCTGTCTGTCCGTTCTTACAGATTCCGAACACCCCGACACATGGATGTCCTGCTGTTTATTTGTCTGTTTAATCGAAAAGCTCTCATGCGTTTCACCAAGACCGTAGCGCTCTACTTTCATCTTTGCAACGCGAATCTGAATCACCTCTTCTCCAAGTTGGGTCAAATCCGCACTGTGGCTCCTCTCAATTTCCACGACACGCGTTTCCAACATGTTACTCCTTTCTTCCGTCTCCTGACCTATTTCCGACGCGCGTCTTTGTACATCCAACACCTGCTCCTTAGGGTTATCAACAGCACTGCTTAACGTTTTCTCCGTCATTTGCAGCGATTGCACCGACTTATTAATTTCGCATACCCCTTTTTCCATCGTGGCCATCAATTCCTTCCTGAACGCCGACAACTGCTCATTAGTTTTCTTTTGTTCCTCGCTCATGAATGTTAATCGTTCATTAATGGGACTCAGCAGTTGCTGTACTATTACCAACATATCATGGGGCGTCATTATTGCGCTAGCGTGATTTTCCGGCAGCGACACAAACTGATCGCTCGTTTCTGCGGTTGGAGGAAAACTAGTAGTTCTTTCTTTACTGACTGTTTGCTGAATAGTTTGCTCAGCACTTCGAACCACGGCGTTGTTAATTAAATGACCGTGATTTCCCTCCATCGCGAATTCCTGCTCGTTTGGCTCTGACGGACTGTGATTTTGTGCCATCCCGGTAGATTTTCCGGACCTCAGTTTCATCCACCCAAAAGCACCCAAAATTTTAGAAACTACGTAAAACAAATATTTCACCACACTTCTCCTCCCACAATTCAATGTTTATACCGGTACATCCACGGGAAGCATCCACAAATTCTCAAACGCACAATTATTGATGGAATGAACGCTAAAACACACAAAACTCAATTATGCAGAGCATAGATGCTCGGGGCATTCTAAAAGCACGACAAGCAAGAAAAGTTTATAAAAAACCATACTCGTCACAGAAGACAGGCAAAAACAAGCATAATTTTCCGACGCTGAGATGCTGTGAAAATCTTACCTCCCTAGTCTCCAAACATTTTCCAACAACAGAATAACCATCAAAACCAACAAACAATTACAAACAAACGGGCAGCTCGAACATAACCAAAGACCATCACTTTACATCTTCCTCCACGATTGCCAAACAATTCATGCAACGTCGTATTTTTTTATACATCAACAACCCATGAACGATCAACAAACAGCGGTTCAATATCACACACATGAACAGATAATCACCTTGCTCGGGATGCCCACAGGAGTCTTCCGCTGTTGCAAATAACAATATTACAAATAATCAATCTTATCATTATACATTGTATATGCTGGACCTCTGCTATCACCGCCACACCGCAAAAATGCTGAAAAACACATAGAGATTTCTACTCGCTAAAACGAAACGCTTGCAACATCTCAAACAGTCAGGCCACAGGTTGGCGCGCCATGTTATAATATCTCGTTGGCCGGGGTATTAGTTTTCACTTGAAAAACCTTGTATGGTGCCAGCTTGCAAAAGTAGCAAAGTTAATTTATTTTAATTCAATAATATTCATCATGGGCTCGTCACATGACAATTCTCAGGGGATCACACAAAAGAAATGGGTTCACATTAAAGAATATGAATTTATTCATTAAGACAAAATTGTTGTCATTTCAAGATCACAAATGTATGGCAAACATATGATAGGCACCCAGGCTAATAGCTCTTTAATTCTGGCATGAGTCTCTCAGGGCAGTTTCCAGGGTTTTGAGATGTTGCAGTAAGTCTTTATATCAGCAGGCGGTACACATTACCCGGCAGGACACTGGTCGGCGGCGGCGTCGGCGAGCCAGGGTTTGACCAGCGCGACCGGCTGATACACGCAGCTACCTCCGTCTCACTTGTAGCAGCAGCCACTGACCACAACCTTGCTCTCGGGCGTCCAGCAACGTTCTCCCTCTCCCGACGACATAGAACATAGCAAAAGAAAAACCTCGGAGGAGTAGATGCCATCCCCTCCATCCTCTGGCTGTCCCACACACTGTACCACATACGGCAAGCCCTCCAGAAAAAACAAAAATATCACGAGAAGAGAGGGCGGTCTGTGTCCCGCGCCCCTTCGCCAAGCCAAACATGTCTCTGCGGACAGGCGTCTGCCTTCTATCATCGACTGGCCCTCAGATACACACAGTGTTGGGCAGCACACCTCCGCGCCAGCGAGCCGACGTGCTCTGTAGGACATTACAAGCTTTATCATGGTGTAGTTTGTTAATTTTTGAAGTGGTCAATATATGTAAGCTGTACAGAAAACTGGTTGCTCTGCTTCATTGATCTTAAATCGTGTTTAAAGATGTCATATTACTTGGCTCATGAAAAAAAAAATCTTTTCTGACGTGTTAAGTGACAGACGCCTGAATTGTCGAATTTGACAGTGTTTGAATAGATTTTTGCAAACCGCAATCGAACGCACTACTACTAAAAAAAAAAAAAAAAATCCTTAGTTTTAGAAAAACTATAGCTGTTTAGTTAAAATTCTCGTATTAACATTGTTATAAGTTCAAATGACTGAGAACAATGCAATGAGTTATGAATTAATAACTTCCAAAACAATGGCGACCTTTTTTCATTTAATTCGAACCTTCTTATTTAGTCCAACTGGTTGCTTCGCCAGTGCCCATTTCTAATATACATACTACTTGAAGGTTTGTAGTAATTTTCTGTTACATGTTCTTCGAATGTTCTCCTTCCTTATCAGATTTGCAGTGTTCAAATCCCAGCAAAGCAGCATATGATGCGTCATGTATGAGAATCATTCAGAATTTAATGGATATTTTTCAATAAGATACAAAATAAGTATTTCAAACTTACTTTAACCATTCTTCTGCCGAATGACAGTTTTGGTTTTATCAACTATGCTGTAGTTTATTTTACCTGAAATACAAACGCTTTCGTATTATTTAACACCGCTGTAAAAAATTGAGTCTCTTGGAAGGAAACTTCTGCTTTTCATGAGTTCCCAGTTCCCAATAGGACACTCAAAGTGTGGCAGCAAGCATAAAACTTTCTGACGTTTCGCTCTGTGTGAGCTGCAAATACGTATAATGAATGTGTTTACGGTAGATAGTATACAGCCATGCCATCGTAAACTGGATGTGTAAACTGCACTTCAATGTAGTGCCCATCGTTTGCTGTGATGGCTCATTGCTCGTTAAAATAACTATAAAAGAGTGGACACGATCCACTAAACGCTCGGATTCCTGAATGATGGAGGATGCTGAAACACTTCTCTGAGTAGGTTTTGTTTCCTGCTTTGTACTTCAAGGGTGATGTTAACATTGTTCTCAGCTTCCCCTAAAAAAAATCATTTTACGTACGAAATAACGTGAAAATCAATATTTTACTAAAATGTGATCTGTAACCAAATTTCTAAACAATTTTTCCCTTATTGAGAATAGTTCATATTTAAAGACCACACAGTTGAAGAGACAAAAACCTGAACAGAAAAATAAATAAACTTTAAGAAATTTTCTAGAATTGGGATTTGACCGCGGTGAACGAATCGTAAGCACCAGAGTGTGTTCAAAACTTTCCGGGTTGATTCTTATACGTTCCCTCAGTGATTGTGGAATGAGGACATATAAAACTGTTGATGGTGGTTATGGTGTTACTATTCCTTTATCACAATTACCTATTAGTCTCTTGTATTTGGATGTAATATGATATTATATTATTTTAAAAATCTAAAATAAAATCGTGAAAATTGATCTCGTATATAACCGTTTACACAAATAGACATATTTGGATATAGGGTACTTTTTTCGGGATAATTAACCCATTTTGATACGAAATTTTAAAAAACTAACCAAACGGTGACAAACTTTTTTAACTGCTTAACGTTTCTTAACAGCGATATCTTTAGAGACGGGAAAGGATGGGGGGCAAGGAATGGGAAGGAATTCGGCCATGGCCTTTTTGAAGGAAGCATCCCGGCATTTGCCTGGAGTGAATTGGGAAATCATGGAAAACCCAAATCTGGATGCCCGGCGGTGACAGACAGACGGATAGCATGTTATACTCGGGAACTGTTTGGTGGCTCAGTGATTAAGACGCCTGCTTACAAAAGTTTGGGTTCCGGTCACGGCTTCAATTCCCCGTGGGGATTTGTGTCTTGACCATATGAGCCACGCCAGGACGTTCCGTGGTTCGGATTCCACGTTAAACTTTAGGTTCAGCCACGACAAAGGTAGGATGCGTGGCAAATCTAAATTCTGTCACGCAGACGGCCAAACAGTTCTTTGGGATGTCCCGGCTGACGATGCCCTATGATTTCATTTTTTATGTTTAATCTGTCGCTCAGGCTTTGTTTCCCTAGCACTTAGGGAGCGTGCACAAACCACGTAGCTCCATTTTGGCTTCCCGTGAACCCCCCTCCCCCCCCCCACGTAGCCCTACGTGGCTTTTGCCCTACTCCCCCCCCCCCTCCCACGTAGCACGTAGCCTTTTTTCCCTTTTGATTCCAGAAGACATTTTGTACTGTTTTCTCTTGTCAGACTATTGTAAATTACATACGGAGATAGTTAAATGACGGAAATAAATATTCACATGCTGTTGTGAGTTCTGTTCCTCATTTTAACTGTGAAAAATGATATGAAAGGAAAGCTACGTGGCCTGGCTTGGAAACCCCCCCCCTCCCCTCACGTAGCCCAGCGTAGCTTTCCAGCCAACCCTCCACCCCCCCTGGACCGAGCCACGTAGTTTGTGTATGATCTTTTATTAAATTTCGTGTACAGACGCAAGCAATGTCAGCACCGACTAACGAAACTATTGGGCAAAAAAATGAAAAACATTATGTCGCAAGTGCAAGGTGAAATAGTAGAATATATATCGGTGTACAGTGTTATGGTCACTGCACAAGTTATCACATATCACACAGAGATCTTTAACTCTTTGCAGTTATCGGGAGTGCCTTCTTATAATTTAGGATTAAAAGTTCGGGTTCTCGTGCTATTTTTTTTTTTTTTTTTTAGTTTTGCTTTTACATGATTTTACGCCTTATCGACGTCGAGGTCATTAGAGGCGTGAAAGGGCTGGGGTAAAGGAACGGGAATAAATTCGGAACCATTTAGGCATTCGCCTGAAATGATTTGGGGAAACCATGGAAAACCAAATCTGGATGCCCGGACAAGGATTCGAACTCGCGTCCTCCGGAATGCGAGGCCAGAACGTTATCTCTCACCAACCACGCTCGGTCTCATACTACTGATGCGCTATCTCGATGCACTGCGTGAGCAACGGCACAGCCTACAAATAAACACAACGTAATGAAAGCTGTGATCATGGCTGGCATGGCAAAAGGCGATGATGTGTTGATTCCTCGAATCACAGTAATTTCGACAAACCTACCATTCCAGTTTAAAAACTACAGTTTCGATTAAAATTAGCCTTTGCGAAGACTATCTATAAAGCCCAGGGACAGATAGTGAAAGTTGCATGGGTACAGTTAGAAAACACGTGTTTTTTCCCCATGGCCAGTTATATGTAACTCCTGTTTTCCAACCCCCATAGGCTATACCTTGCAAATACCTTGTGTAAAAATCGTTATTGATGTAACTTGTCTCCAGAATGTGACATAATTTTAAATCACAAACAAAAATATGCCGGAGAAATTGTGGTAGGTAGTCTCTCACAGTTAAACAAACCCCTTCCTTTAGTTTGTTGCTATTTTTAACCATGTTGCAAATTGGTTCCGATCATGAGACACGTTCGTGGAAGAATGATATGGTGAAGGCTTCCCCGTCATATTACCCCAGTTTGATGCTTTTTGGGACAGCTTTAATGTAACTTACAGCGTTATATATCCAATTCCAGCAGTAAAAGTCCAAGTCTGCACGACGTCGTGGGTAACAGCTAGTTCTTTATAATTACAGGTGCATTTTTGAACTTTTAATTTACTGAAAAATAAAGCTCAGCTTGGTTTTCAACACGAAGGTTGGTTGGACCCTCCTGAAGATGATAGACTTAGTCTGATATTGAAGGTAGTTGACTAATTCCTTTCTTCCATGCCTAAGTTAACCCGGTAATCCTACCGGGTAAAGGGAACCATAGAAGCTTTCTGGCGCTCTTCACATTACACAACAAGCTGTTCTAAAGTTTATTATCGGTTTAAGGACTTATGAAAATCCCCGCTAATAGTAATTCCGTGCAGTCGTAATGACGTGGTGATAGGGTTTCTATTGGCTGCACATTCCGCCCCCTGTAGTAGCTGGTGAACGGTTAAGGCCCAGTCAAACAGAGCGCGGACTGCCCGCGCGGTCAGAACGCGGCGGTCTGACGGCAGTCCGCCGAAGTTGTAGTGGACAAACAAAGCGCGGGCAGCTGAAGGGCGAACCAGTGTTGAAGCAATCGTAGACGAAGGAAGGAAGGGATAGTTCATTTTTTTTTATTTGAGTCTGCCCTCTCCTTATTAACGTGTCCAGCAGTTCATCCGACGAAGAAGAATTGCTTCTTCTGCTCGCTTTAAATAGTTCACGGCGATAAAGTCAGTTTATACTTCACGAAACTATCCTGCCGCCTAAACCATTACCTGATACAGACACGCCCATTCCTCACGTATTTTTAGGCAATGGAAGATTCAAACTACAAACTTATTTAATGCGCCCTTTTGCAAAAACTACAGTTGTAAATGATGAAGGGGGAAAATATTCAACATCTTTGTAGGGTACGACGTGTAGTAGAAAATACCTTTGGAAGTTTAGCTCAGACGTGGCGTATATTTTTTTTTTTTGGCCTAAAGAGTTGGATGTAGATAGCGCAGTCGAAGCTGTCAAAGCTACATGTTGCCTTCACAATTTCGTAAGAAGTTAAACAAAACAGTTCACTGAAATTGAACTACAAGGTGACACAATAACATCAAATCAACATGCCAATGCTTTCTCAACCGCAAGTCGATTGAGAGAAAGATCAACTGATGCTGCCTATGCGGTAAGGAATAATTTTCTAAATTACTTCAACAACGAAAATTCATTTTAATTTTATCTTAATTATACTAATATATTATTGCATCTATGGGTTATGGAAAATAAAAGATGCCGTATAAAATAAATGTATATTTTCTTGTCTGGTTGAGCTTTTCAGATATTTCATTCCACGTTTTTGCTTTCTTGGCATGTTTTTGTACTCGGGAATGCCGAGATTCTTATAAAAATAAACATTCTCGAACGCATTGAATGAGACTTTCTAACTCGTCCACCATTGCCCGCCGCGGACTCGAATTCACAACCTGCCCGCCGCCCGCCGCGGACTGGGCTTCCGCCGCGCGGTAGGCCGCGCTCTGTTTGACTGGGATGATGAAATACTATGTACCACAGAGTCCGCGCGGACTGCCCGCGCGGGCTGCCCGCGTTCTGTTTGACCGGGCCTTTAACGTTCTGGCCTCGCATTCGGGAGGACGCGGGTTCGAATCCCCGTCCGAGCATCCAGATTTGGGTTTTCCATGGTTTCCCCAAATCACTCCAAGCGAATTCTGGGACGCTTCCTTCAAAAATGCCATGGCCGAATTCCTTCCCGTTCCTTGCCCCAATCCCATCCCGCCTCTATAGACCAAGCTGTCGACGAGGCGTAAAGCTCAAGCAAAAAACATGTAGTAGCTACCTAAACCTAACCCGGCCACCCTACCGGGTACAGGGGACCTACAGTTTAACTTGGAATCCAAACCACGGAAGCTTTCTGGCGTACTTCAATTTACACAGCAAGCTGTGCCAGAGGTGAAGAATGTAGGATTAAGGCCTTTGAAAATCCCCGCCCAGACAGGAATTCGAACCGAAGGACCTTCCGATCCCAAGTCAGACACCTTAACAACTGAGCCGCCAGACCGCTGAAATTCCCGCTTAAATAGGAGTTCCAACCGGTGAACTTTCGATCGCGAGTCGGATACCTTAACTACTGACCCACCAGACCGCCCTTATTGAAGAATACTGTTTAACAATTCAGACATGGCGCTAAGAGTTAGTCTTTATGCACTCTTTATTTGTGGAGATCTGGAATCAAATCCAGTGACCTAAAATTTAATATTCAGTGAATTCCATAAATATTTTTAGACGAATATGAGGATGATTGCTCTACAGACTTCCCTCGCTACAACCCAGCAAGGCTAGTTCCAACTTCCGTACTTCAGTGGTACAAGCTACCAATAATTGATAGTGAGCAACCTGTATAGCAAGGCTGCCAAACCAATTTCGGAGATGGACCACAATTTCGATTCTAAGTTAGCCTGAGGGACACATAATACTTGCCCATAATTACGATAGATATTTAAATATAACAAACATATACGCTGATCAACCAAAACATTTTGACTACCTACTTACTAGCATATTGGTCCACCTTTCGAACGCAATACAGCAGCGATTCGGTGTAGCATGGATTCTACAAGTCCTTGGTAGGCTGCCAGAGGTATCTGACACGAGATTTCTTAGCACAGGTCACGAAAGTCCCTTAAATTACGGGCCAGCAGTTTGTGAGCGCGGTGCCCGGGAAGGAGCATCTCCGAAATGAAGAGGCTGATCGGCTGTTCTTGTGCTACTGTAATGAGCATCTATGGAAAGTCTTGGAAGGATGGTGAAACCACGCTTAGGAGAAAATGTGGTGGACACCCACGCCAGATCCCACTACGTGGAGGTTGGAGTCTTGCCCGCTCTGTAAAGCGGGATAGGTGGCAGATCTGAGGGAAGAGTACAATTATGGTGCTTCGAGAAGTGTTTCATAGCGCAAGAATCACTTCTCTACCACAGATTTCCCCCTATCCCGCTTTACAGAGCGAGCAAGCCTCCGACCTCCATGTTCTGTGATGTGGCGTGGGTGTCCACTCCATTGTCGCCTACTCGTGGTTTCACCGTCCTTCTAACATTTTCTATAGATGCTCACTACAGTAGCACGCTAACAGCCGACCATCCTCTCCGTTTCCGAGATGCTCGTTCCCAGTACCGCGCCCACAAACCGCTGGTCCGTAATTTAAGGGAATTTCGTGAACTGTGCGTAGAAATCTGGTGTCAGATACCTCTGGAAGCCTACCAAGAACTTTTAGAATTCTTGTTACGCCGAATCGCTGCTGTATTGCGTTCGAAAGGTGGACCAATATGCTGGTAAGCAGGTGGTCATAATGTTTTGGCTGATAAGTGTAAGTAACAGAGTTTAATTACAGTCAAAAAGTAAAAACCATCACTGAGACCTTTGTAGAGGTTATCTTAATTATAATCAAAAAGTAAAAAACATCACTGATACCTTTGTAGAGGTTTTTGAGCTAGCATATTCTAGACCGGTGATGTTGACCTACCACCTTGTGGCCCGCGGGCCTGGGGCTGGGCAGGCTTGCTGTATATCGTTTGTTTTGTCCCTGTTGCAGCTTTGTTCTTCCTCTGCCTGAGGGAGCGATCAGCGCCGCGCGCCATGCTGCAGCCAGCGGGCGGAGGCCTCCTCGCAGCCAAGCCAGTCAAACACGCACCACCGCCAGGTACCAAACCATAATCCAAGTTGTGACACTTCCTTCTATATCTCAGAATCAATTTTTGTTCCTCGTTGTCGATATGATTCTCCATTGTTTCCAGACTTTAAAAACTCATGGCGCAGGACTGGCGAAGGTAGGTTATTTTCATTCTTAGCGTCGGCAGGAGGCGTGGTCTAACTATGAAGAAACCTCGAAGACTTCACCTTCGACGGAGAAACTTGTACTGCATTTCGAAACAAGGACATTCTGTCTGCAGTTCATTTGCTACCAACTGCCGAGAAGATTTAAGCCTCGAATAAATGTATCCAACGTGTTTCTACAAACCTAGAAGATGCAGCCTTCGACCTATCAGTATAGCGGAAAAGGTTACGTAAAACATTCTTAACAGAAACTTCCAGAGCTAGAATCCAACGAAAGAAATCGTTGGTAGTAACGAGAGACGATGAGAAGAGCTGTTTAGAAACGACCCAATGCTGGTGTGTTCGGCATGTGATATTACTGTGGACGATCCTGCGTTTCTAAAATTGGACTTTTTTGCCACTTAAGCACACATAAATATAAAACTAGAAAGACATATTCACACTAGCAAACGACAGAATGCCTTGAATGAATAACCAACCTGTGACATGAACGTAAATAATAATAATTATTATTTCATATATAGGCCTACATCCACCACGCTAGTACTGTGTGATGTGAGGGCATTTGCTGCTTCGAGCCCATATAGACATTTCACCTTTGGGGACAAAAAAAAAAAAATCGGTAGTACACAGTTCCTGATCACCAGATTGTGTACTAAACGCGTGAATAAAATCCAAAACTTCTCCGCAGTGGATACGAAGTGATAGTATGCGACACTGTTCATAGTGATTCGTCTGTAGGTTGGGGACTTAAAACTGGGAGTTCTTCGGAAAAGTCTACCTGAGAGGACCAACCAGCGACCACACACGATACATATATATCCATATGTACACTAATACTTACGATACGTTATTTCCATTGTCATATATGATATTGTCAAAGTTCTTCAGTTTGAGCATTATATCAAAGGATGGATATAGCATTGAATAGGTCCGTGCGTAGGCAGGGCCCGCTCTAGGGGGGAGGGGGCGGGGGCAAACCGGGCATTTGCCCGGGGCGCTAAAATTTAGGGGCGCCATTTCGGCTGTAAGTGTGAGAAAAATATTAATGATATTAATGTGTTAAATACCCAATTAATTAAAAAAATCCACATACCGATTTTTTTGTTCGTTAAAAACTTACAGTTCTTAGCTATTTGGGTGCGCCCCTAGAGACTGAAGAGACGGGGCGCGGACCTCATAGGGGCGCGCCGTATAGGAGCAACTTCAAAATGCGCCGCGTCCGCGCCACGTCTCTTCTGTGTGAATTGGGCCTTAGCACGCGAGTAGAACGCTGTTTCGACTTTTGCTGTCTCAACTTGCTTATTATTGCTAATTATTAAAGTGCTTTCATTACACAACAGCATTAGTCTTACTATTATGTTATTAGTGATAAGTGGAGGTTCATAAAATTTACTACAGGATTTTATAATTTCTAAAGGTAATCACATCTATGATTAAACTGTTATTTAGTTGGATATACGACATAAGCGCACAACAACAAAAGCGCACAACTGAAGGGCGGTAGGGGGGGGGGGACTGTTACACTTGACCTTTGCTACCTGCGCTGATTCCGACGTTATGCTGCCCACAAGTTACTAGACACGGCGAAAAGGAGTGTTTTTAGCAATTGCAGTTAGGCTCTAAAACACGGAATCGATAGTACTTGACGGGAGATGCTGAGTATTTATTTTATTGAATTGATGAACCAAAACAATATGGATCTTAGTTATTGGAAATCGAAGTGGAATATTTTGCATAATAATTTCTTCTCATAATCCGAGCCTCACAGATTTGTTGTAAAAATTAGATATAGGTATTGAAAGTGTTATGGTTGGGTTAAATTACATACGCTAGCTTTGATCACTTGTGAAAATACTGTAGTTGAGTGGGTGTGGGACAGTACTTATAATCATTAATAAATAAATAATATTAACAGCTGCTGATTACCGATTAGTTACTTCACATACAATTAGTATATTCAATTTCGCATGTTAACTGCTAATATATAATAACCCATGATGCTTATTATATATACGAATGCGGTTTCCAGATACTCTAATTGCTGCATTTGTAAACCGTTTCAACAAAAAGAAATCAGTGAATGTGAATAACTTTGTCAGTTGGTTTAATAAGTGCATTGCGCGACAATCACTCCACAACATCATTTCTTTTTTAATTCTTTTTTTTTTTTTTTTTTTTTTTTTTTTTTTTTTTTTTTTTTTTTGTGAACTTGGAACGTATTCCGTTTAAGTCTATAGAAATTGCCATTCTGTATACACGGTTTCTGCATTTGCAGCAAATTTACGGATCGGATCCTCCGCTAATAAGCTTTGACTGTGTAGTAACACTAGACTTACTTTATATTCACAGGGTATGGAAAATATTTTGTGTTGTGCATAAATATTTTTTACATCGACTCAGAATATGGTTTTAGCTTATCTAGAACAAGGATAAATATTTACTTTTATATTATTTTATAGTGTACATTGTTTGAGTTACGTGCGTGCCTCTTCCAAAATGTCTGACGGTCAAGGAAAACTATCTGGTTACCAGTTCAAAAAAAGAAGGTTGGGAAAGGAAGCGGAAAGGCAGAATCAAACTGGGGCGTTAAAAAAATAAACTGTATTCAGGATTTACCAAAACAAATCTTTGAATCCAATATCAGGTCGGGATACAAAAGAAGTACAGACTCGTCAGAGAATAATAGCATACAAATGAACGAAGTTTCTAAACCAATTGGAACTGCCACCAACGTGAGACTCGCAGAAGGCGTTCTAAAACTTTGTGGCCGAGAATTTTACGAGACGCCGTAAGAAGCTTTCTAGTAAGGCAAGGTCCACCTAAACTATTGCATAATTACAAATTTCCTTCCAATGACACAAGTCTACATATTAGCGCAAAATATTATGCACGAATTTTAAGCAACGGAGAGCAAATATTGCGAGATTAGCTACTATCTTTCACAAAACTGCGTTTACTGCTTCTGTTGCAAAATTTTCGGCTGTTTAGTTAGTTCTCTCTCAAAGGAGGGTTTTAAAAATTGGAAGCACCTTGGCGAAACTTTAAGAGAGCATGAAATTTCGAAAAATCATATTCAGGCACAAAAATCATGGCTATAAATGAACGAAAGATTAAATTGTTGTAAAACTGTAGATACTGCCACTCAAAGAGTTATTAATGCCGGAATAAATCATTGGAATGAGGTGCTTCTAAGAATCGTTGCAATTACCAAAATGCTTGGTAAAAGTTGTTTTCAAGGTACAAGCGACAAGTTGTTTGAGCATAATAACGGTTATTTCTTAAAAATAGTAGAGTTACTGTCTGAATACGATCCTATTATGGAAGGGCATGTGCGTTGAGTGCTCTAAAAAGTAGAGACTAAAGCTCAATATCTTGGGAAAAATATACAAACCGGGATAGTAGATCTGCTGGTTAATGAAATAAAAAAAATTCAAATATTTTTCCATAATTTTAAACTGTACTCCTGACTTTAGTAAGATACAGCAAATTACTCTTGTAATCAGATATGTTTCAACCAATAAATTTAATCCTGATGTTGAAATTAAAATTAATGAAAGCTTTTAAAGCTTCTTACCAGTCGAAAGATCCACAGGAAAACAAATGTCTGATACTATAGTTGGAGATCTTAATGACTTTGGTTTAAATTTGCAGGATGTCAGAGGCCAGTGACTGACAACGGGTCCAATATGAGGGGCAATAAAGCAGGAGTGCAATCTAGAATTAAACAATATAATTCGCGAGCATTCAATGTTTCGTATAGTAGCCATTCTCTCACTCTTGTTATTAATGGCAAAATCATCCTTGGAAGCCGCTAAAAAAATATGTTTATTCATTTCGGCATCTACTTTTCGATGGGCAACACTTTTAAAGCATGTTCAGGGTTCAACTTTGAAAACATGGAGTGACACTAGCTGGGAGAGTAGGATAGAGGCATTAAACCATTTAAAATTTCATTTGGGAGATGTATACGACGCCTTGCTAAGCCTTTACGACAACCAAGAAATTGATAATTTAATGATTTAGCCATTTTTGCAATTGAATATGAAATTTCTGATGAAGTAAATTTAAAGATGTAATAAAAAATTCGTAAACTGAAAGTAAGAAAAAAGTTTTTTTTTGTGATTTTAGCGTATTTGATGTAATTTCTTTTTATTTTAAAAATAATGGCATTTAGGTTGTTTGTGTGATAATATCCATCTGTAATAGCATTTAAAAATGTAAAAAAAAAATATGGTTAATTTGTGGCCATGTACAGATATTTCATAATTAATTTCTCTATTTTGTGCAGCTAGATCAATATTCAATAATTTTATTTATGAATATACTATTTTATTAAAATTAAAATATTTTATTCGATTAAAAATTAATTATTTTTTTAAATAAAATATATAATTCTACATAATCTTAAGGGGCGGAAATTTGTCTAATTGTCCGGGGCGGCAAAACCGCTAGAGCGGGCCCTGGCGTAGGCCTCTGGTTCTATGAGTTCTGTCTTGAACTAGGCGGACCGTCAAAAGCAGTTGAGTGGCAAAATAATTGCCACATTGGACCAAAACTTATCACTTACAGGTTACTGATTTGATTCAAAGGTCAGGATTGATTGATTTTGGAAGGAAAGCACAAGACATAAAACTTTTAATTTTTTTTTTAAAATCATACGCATCCTCTTGATCTTATTTTAATATTTTTAGGTTTTTGTAGTACATAAAACATTGTATTTTATATTATTTCATAGTGTGTCAGATTTTAATTACATACTTGGGGCTAATTAGCTGTCCCACGACGATTTCCAGATGTGAGCTGCACAAATCAGTTGACCACCAGTTTTGAGATACAGAAGTCACTACGCCACTCAAATTTACGTAAACTAGTTCACTGTGAGCAGAGAAAAATTCAGACATTCTGCTGCAGGCGTATACTGGATGCTCACGCAATATCACTGAAAAACGTTGCTGTGAAGAAATTCAACGAAAATAAATCTTCCGTTAACACCAGTTCATTAACACTCGTACACATTACAGAAAATGTTTCTACAAAATCAAATAATTCCTTGGCGACTGTAGCAGTCACTTTCCGATACAGATAAGTCTCCACTTACTACTACGCCGCAGTGACAGTGAATGCCCGCGGGTAACTTTAAGCACGTTCTATCATTTTAATATCTTAACACCTCAAATATTGCACATACTACTAAGATCATGGAACCTTTGTGTCGGAATACTTTAATACACTATACATTATTTAAAAATACCAAGCATAACAACAGCAATGCCGTTACATACGAACCCTTCCCATTCCGGCACAGTTTAATTGTTTTGTTAAAAATGAGTTAAGACTGAATATTCAGTGTTAAAATCACATTGCATTGCTCAAGCAAAATACTACAACATGTTCCATCAATATATTCGTAACACCTGGCTTGCAGAATAGCGAGTTCGGACAACTTCATTCTAAGTTCATCGTACCGAGGAGCGTGGTGGGTGAGCGATAACGCTCTGACCTCGAATTCGGGAGGACGTGGCTTCTAATCCCAGCCCGGGCATCCAGACTTGGGTTTTAATGGTTTTCCCAAATCACTCCAGGCGAATGCTGGGATGCTTCCTTTCAAAGTCCATGCCCGATATCTTTCCTGTTCCTTGCCATATCCTTCCTCGCATTTAATGACCTCGATGTCCACAAGACGTAAAGCCATTAACAAAAGAAATTTCATCGTCATTTATCTTGGTCAGCCAGTCTACTTGATCACTTGTTTCTCCATACACACTAAATCACCTAACATCTAGAACGCACATCACATAAACAGATATCAAATATTACAATTATATATATATATATATATATATATATATATCGGATCGGGAGTATGGGGCTACGCTACTAGATGGCGCCACAGACGCAGGGAACAGGATGCCAGCTTAACTGCAGCGCACAGCAGACTGGCTCTCTTCATGCCCCACCACCGAAGCAACATCATTCCGCTATCTGTCATTGTATATTGTGAGACTAAGACTAATAAACCGGATCCTTGTATCAGCTGTGTTCTCGTAGTTACTCTCCACTGTCCCAGGGATATCCACAGCTTACCTTCGCTGATGAGCCATCAACCTTGAGCCTGGATCTCCATTCAACCCGCCCGACTCCTGATCCTTCCTGGATGGATCCGACGTACATATATAACCTTAGTTCTCGTCACAAGACACAGTCATTAAAGTCAAAACAGGTAAGGTAGATTCTTTTTTTCTTATCTTACAAATCTTCAGATCTTCTTGATACACATCGTTTATCTTTTCATCTTATATACAATGTATCCTATATCGTCCTAAATCATTACCGATTGATAACCGTCTTCGTTTCTCTCGCCTTGTTCTTCAATAATTAAATCATCTTCCGTATTGTTGTGGGTCTATTTGTATACCTTGTTGTCTTTCTCATTCTCTTTAAATGCATGGCAGTACGACGACTTACAAGCAGCTCTTATTTCAGTCCCAGTATTCAACAATGCATAAATTGAAATGCCAAACATTTCCACGTTGATTAAAGGTCCTCGAACACCTTACTTTTTCACTTCTAGCTTTTATTCTTGTGACAAGTTTTTCTATGTTTTCATGGGACCTTTTATCTATTTCTTAACTATTCTCGTTTTCCAAAAACTTTCTTCGCAGTGTTTATAATACTGGATTTAGTTTGTTTATTTTTTCGACAGCTCGCGAACGATGTTTCACAGCAATTACTTCCTCACTTTTCTCATTAACAGGTTGATTAGCCGTAGTCTCAGATTTGACATCTTTCGCAGCTATGCTTATTTCTTTATTACTAGTCTCAGCTAGTTTCAATCCTAGCCCCATGCGCAATAGGCTAATTTCGCCGTCGCTTCCGTTCGGTTTTTTTTTTTTTTTTTCACAGTAGAGACAACTGACTTCCACTTCACTATTTGATACATCTTGATGTTGCAGTCTTCGTTGTCGCTACTCTTTAAAGAATCCTCTTTTATGCTGCTGCTCACTAACTGTCAGTTGTTTTCTTCCAAAGGAATTTTTGGTACACTATCTTCTAAATAATACGACTTACCCTATTACTTAACTTAATGCCTCTTTATGAGACTTATTTTCTTTCCATCCGTCAATTCTGGTCAACTCTGACATTTTTGCCAATTGTAATTACTGTTTTCCTGAATGTCTTTACATTATTCTTCATTGATCAATTCGAAGCATTTTCACCATTTGAGAGATTATTTCTTCATTTAATTGCTTCTTTTAAACTTTTTTATCCTTTTCTTTAGTATAATTTGCTAGAGTTGAGTGACTTTCTCCAGCTGTGACTCTCATATTTTCCCCGTTTCCCCCGGTCTCATCTCTACTCTTGTTATTCGTTCATTGGTATACATTACCTCTTCTTTTACTATTGAATGGTCCTGTTTGCATAACATCCACTATTCATTGGACCGTCTCAGTTACGGACTGGAATTTTCCTCTATATTTTCTACTCCACGTCACATTTCATCATCTCTTCTTCTTCTTCTTAAAGGTATATTATTATTGCTCCGCCACTGGTTCTGATCTCCTCTTTTTGCCTAACTCCGTCCATCACTGTTTGTAGTCGTTTCAAAATGCATCACATCTGCTCTGTCTTGTTGATATACCAGCACTTTCCCTCTGCGATATGGTATCATGCCATAGATTTTACCGTCTTCATATCTTCTCTCACTCCGGTACTCATTGTCACCATATCTGTCGTGCTTCGTTATGACGACACATTCCACCTGCCCAATCTTTCAACTCCGTCTAAAACTTCTTCAATGATGTTCCGCTTATTGAAAACCAGTCTGTCTTGTACCGACTTCGGTAGTTTCTGCTGCAATACCTCAATCTTCTCGTCATATACGAGGGCTTCAGCTAAATTTTATAACTCTTTCATCAACATTTCATAAAATTATCTTACACTTCCGTCATTTTTGCTATTACAGCTGCAGTTTTGGAAGTCGCTTTTCAACTTCCTCTGTTTCCTCTTAGACTAATATTCTACTATAAACTGTCTCAAGAATTCTCCATAATTATTACATTCTTCACTGACGTCACGGTTCCACGCGAACGCATCACCCACAACATGCTTTTACCATACGTATTTGCTCTTGTTACTGTACTAAGTGACTACTCTGATGGTAATTCCTTTCTGTAGCTTTAGCAAATACTGTCGATGCACCTAAATTCGTCGCTCAAGTTTTATCTCAGGTGATATCAGTTGATTGTTGGTTAAATCGCTGCACCTTACCACCGCGACACGTTGCAGTTACAGTTCTTTGACTTCTCGGATAATCCTTTGCCCCTCTTTCATGCCGTTAATTTGTTCCTGTACTTCGTTGGCTACATCCATTGTTCTCTGATATACTAAATTGATTTAGTTTTGCAATCCACTTGACTGTCATGAAACGTTTTGTCTAAATACTAGTTAATCCCATTCTGTGTTTCTCCAAATTCCTTAAAGTTCTCTCTCTTTTTTGTTGTTGCTTTTTTACCCCTTCAATACTCTCGTTTATTTTCTGTTTGAAAGCTTTTCTAACATGGTACTGTCCTTAAAGCGGTAGATTCCGCTAAAAAACTAGGAGTAACAATTCGTAATAATTTTTCGTGCAATGAGCATGTCGAGATTTAATTGGGAAAGCAAATCGTATGCTCCGATTTCTTTGTCGTAATTTAAAACAATGCACTCCGGATGTTAAATCGATTACATATAAGTCACTAGTGCGTCATCACTTAGAATATTGTTGTTCTGTATGGGGTCCTTTCAAAAGGGGTTAATGGAGTCATTAGAGAAGGTCCAAAGAAGAGCCGCCCGATTCGTGACAGGTATATAAAGTTGGAGGGAAAGCGTAAGTGCGATGTTGAAGGAGTTAGGTTGGGAAGACCTGGAACACCGAAGGCGTTGCTCTCGACAGAAACTAATTGAGAAATTCATGACTGACATATTTCAGAATTACAGCAAACAAATATTGCTACCAGCAACATTCATATCTCGGAATGACCACGAAAGAAAGATAAGAGAAATCAGGGCCAGAACCGATTCTTTTTTGTATTCATTTTTCCCACGAGCGATTAGGGAATGGAATAGAAAGGATTTAACGGGCGTGTATACTTAAAATCCGATAGGAGTAGCTTTCGATTAAGCTCTCCGGCCATCCTGATCTGGTTTTCCATGGTTTTCCCAGATCACTCCACGCGAATGCTGGGATGGTTCCTCACAATGGACAATGGGCGCCTCCTGCCATATCCCGTATATCCCTTCCAAACTATTACCCCTTTTAGTGAATCGCGGAGTAATAATAATAATTAATGTAGCTTAGTTTGACCATCTTTGGATCAGTTTTTTTTAGTCCTTTCTTTCTGTTCTTCCGCTTTCTGTTCATTCATTGTAAGTTGTTTATCCAGTTTTTATGTAATATCCCGTTTAATTTCTTTCTGCCGTTTCTCTGCTTTTTGTTCTATTGCTTTGATGTATTGCTTCTTTCGTTTCTTCTTGTCGTTCTTCTACTTTTTGCTCGACTGCATTGATAAGATGCATGATGAGCCGACAACATTTCCTTGGAATTGCTTTCCCCTTCCCCGAAATTAACTATTTCGATCGATGCCTATCCCGACACACTGTCACAATTTTATTTTCCCCAAATTTACCACAAAAACTATTTCCTGAACCATTAATTTCCAACCCAGAATTGTTTAAATCATGGCCATTCAAAACATAACCAGCCTCAGTTCTGACTAACGCCTCCCTGTATCCATAGTTACCAAAACAATTAATTTCGTTTGTAACAAACACTGATTTATCGCCATTTCAAATTCCACTTATTCACAAGGTTGGTAACACAACGTTGCTCAACGGTATGAAATACACACACAGTGCAGAAATAATCTACCGAAAAACACAAACCCACCAAAATTTTTGCAATATTAGTTTTAAACTTAATATAAAATCCATACCGAAATGCTGAAAACTAACAGAAAATTAAATTACAAAAAAATAACCCACTTAAAATTGCAAACATTATTTCTTAGCTAAGAGGTTCCACAGCGATTATAATCTGTTTGAAATAATTTACTATTTTCTAAATTTCGTTTACCTACGAAAACATATCTTTACTCATCAAACAAAATTTTTCATGTTTCCACTTTCATTTTACCAACTAACTGCATTTTCATCTAAATTTTACTTTCAAATTTATCGTAAACATTTCTGAAATTGTCAATAAATCTGCCGTAAAGTCCTCGTCATCAAATCTTGAAACGCCACGCCAAAGTAAATTTTTTCCTGGATTTTCCAACTTCTTAGTATCCTGAAAATGCTGCTTCGTTTTTAGATAGCGAACTGTTTGCAGTAGTTACCAATTTATTTCTGGTACTCTGTCATTAATTATGAGCTAATTACTGGAGTAATCAACTCATTCTGTTAACGGTAAACTAATTTTAAGTTTCTAATTACTTGATTTTAATTAATTAGCTATTCTCTTAACGATAGCCAAGTGTGAGCTATAACAAATATTTCACCACCTGTCTTTGTATAGAGATTCCGTATCCTAGCCTTCAGTGTTTCCCGTTATTAGTCTGAAGATTTACAGTTCACTCTTTGCTCATAGCTGTTTTGTATTTATTGTGTCAGCTTCTGCACCATAAATCAGTACAGGTCATATAGTCACTAAATATTCTTACCTTTCGAATGTTATATTTTTGTACGGCCTATGAAATTTTTAAGTACACTCATATCCTTGGTGCCTTTCTTGTTTGATATTTTTTTACTTCTCGGTCCAAATTATTATTGTTATATATTTGAGTCCCTAAGTTATGGTATTTGTTAACTTGTGTTATTACTCCTCCATCTCTTCCCATTTGCGTCTTAAATGTTGTTCTGATATAATCATTTTCATTGTCTTTTCGGTTTCTATACACATGTTATATTTTGTTGCTACTACATTAGCATGTGTAATAGTCTTTAAAGATTATCCTCTGACATGAGGAATACATCATCAGAGAGAAAAAAGAATCTGAAGGAGAATATTCAGTGATAAAATATTTTGTATCAGAAATAGCACTCGCCACGCATAAAACTACGGACATCTGATGTTTAATACAGTAAGATGTAATCTTCTGATTGTCCCATTATGTGCCGTCATCTGTGGAACAGGAGTTTTTTATTCTGCTGAGACTGCAGAAGTCTGCCTTCTGTATTATCTACTCTCAACCAAATTACATGTTGTCAAAAAGTTGTATTTATTTTTCTGACATGTTTTTTACTTCTAGTCTAAGCTAGATTTAACAAGGCTTCTTAATATGAGTCATGCATCGCAGTTAGGTAGATTATAGACTCTAACCATTTCTGACTATATGAAAGCAAAGTCAGGAATTTCTTCGACCACCGGATATCGTACCAGTGCTACAAACCGTTATATTTTAGTGACCTGGGCCACGGGGCGGATGTACATTATAAACACTACCTCTTTGAAATGGGCGAAGAATAATACCTAAAATATTTTGTACAGTATTCGAAAAATTATTGATTTTATTGCAAATATGAAAATTGATTACCATGGTAATGGTATGCATAAACCGAGCGTGGTGGTGTAACGGCTAGCGTTCTGGCCTCGCATTCGGGAGGACGGTGGTTCGATTCCCCGTCTGGGCATCCAGGTTTGGGTTTTCCATGGTTTCCCAAATCACTCCAGGCAAATGCCGGGATGCTTCCTTCAAGAGGCCATGGTCGAATTTCTTCTCATTCCTTGCCCCCCATCCTTTACCGTCTCTAAAGACCTCACTGTTAGAGTGACGTTAAGCAGATAAAAAAAAAGGTATGCATAAGAATTCTTTACCGGAATTTCTTAATTCGTTACTTTCTGTGAAAAGACAAACTAAATATCAGGTACCACTGATAACTTTCCATCAAAAATATTTTTCGAGCTAATTTCAAACCTTGACACATTAATATATAAATCAATTAATATCTTTTATTATCTCTTTTTAAGTTATTTCGAGTCAACAAAAAGCAGCTACAAGCAGTACTAAATTGTTGCAATCCAAATCACCGCTCAAATTTAATATTTAAGTTCAGCAAATCAATGGACACTTCTTCCTCGTGAATAGAATGATACAGTTTTAATTTCATAGCAATTCGTTTGCATCACGGGCTTTGATATTACGAAGTCAAATGAAAAATTTAATAAGCGCAACGAACTGTTGATATTTGAGAGGCACGCTCGTCCTTTTTTTTAACGTAACCGTTTAAAGGAAGAAACTTGCATCGCAAAACTTCTGCTTGCAGAAATTAATAGAAAAAGAGAACCCAAATATGTAGACAAATACATTATGAAAGAACTAAAGATAATGGCATTTCAAAAAAAAAAAAAAAAGGAACCAGGTGAGATGATTATAAATTTATTATTTTAGTTTAATTTATTTCCTTATTTCCGTTAATTAGTGGAAAAGAATTGCGGAATAGTTATTCTTTTGCAATATCTTTTCCCTTAAAGTATGTATTGAGCCAAATTTAAAAGTTTTGCACTGGAATGTGAATTATTGCAACGTAATTTCGTATACATTTACAGTGGAGCATTTATGTCGTCCCTATATCCCGTTGTGGGGTAAATGATTTGGATGAGCGTGTGTGGATCTCTCTCAACCAAGTGTTATCTTTTCCTCCCCATGGCGCATCCTACTTGCACGGGCAAAGCTCTGCTGATAAAGTTTCCTGGTATAAGGAGTACTTATTGCTTGCATACAAGAAGTTTGAATAAAGGGGAACAGTTAAACGTTCTTGGAATTTCTGACATTAAATGATACAGAAGAAATAAGTTATCAACGGAGTTACCATAGTGAGGTTTACAATTTGGCTAGAAAACAGGTTGTTGTGTCAGTTACTGTGAACAATTCACTAACCTGCTACCAACCACCTTCGTAGAATCATATATTCCACTATCAAGATGATGAAGAAGAAAATGTTTGCTTTTATTACATTTAAAGTACTAAGAGTGACCTTACAACCATAGGTAATTGGAATTCTGTAGTAGGAAAAGAATAATAAGCAAAAATTTTAGGAGATTTTGATCTAAAAGAAAGGAATGATAAAGGTATCAGGCCCTTAGAATCCTCTCAAAATTACAAACTATTCATTTATTTACTAACCGCCTTCAAAAAAGGAGGAGGTTCTCAATTCGTCTGAATTTTTTTTTTTTTTTTTTTAATGTATGTTCAGCGATATTTTCTACAATTTTGAACCTATTTAAATGAAATTTTTATAGTGGATAGAGTATTCCTCCAAAGTGATCCCATATTAATTTCTTTGAGAAACCACCCCTTCTACCCCTTTACACCCCTTAACATTTATATAAACCCACACTTTCTATCCGATTTTGATGGAACTTTGGAAATGTATAATAAAAAATAAACTGAAAATACTGTCAACTTTTGGTTTGAAAAAACCGAACCCCTCTCCCCCTATCCACCCCTTAATTTTTTCCAATGTTCTTTATACAGAGCAAAAGTCGACACCATTTAACTGATCTCCATTAAAGTTGGCACATACATGTAATTTTTCATGGAAAAGAATTCTGACCCAAAAAAATAAAATAAACACCCCTCTCTCCCTTTACACCCCTTAATTTGTATACAAACCCACATTTTTTATCCGATTTCAATTGAACTTTGGACAAGTATAGTCAAAAATAAAGAGAAAAATGCTGTCAACATTTGGTTCGAAAAAACTGAATCCCTCTCACCCTATCCACCCTTAATTTTTGCCAATGTTCTTTATACAAAACTATAGTCGACATCATTTAACTGATCTCCATTAAAGTTGTCATATACATGTAATATTTCATGGAGAAGGTTTCTGACCAAAAATAAAAGAAGCCACCCCATCTCCCCCTTTACAACCCTTAATTTTATAGAAACTTATATTTCATATCTGATTTTGATTGATCTTTGCCAATGTAAACTTTCAAAAAAACAGAAAAATCTTGTCAACATTTGGTCTGCCAAAGCTCTACCTCCTACCAACCCCTTAATTTTTTTCAATGTTATTTTTGTATATATATATATATAAACCTACAGTCGCCACCATGAAAGTTGGCGCTTATATGTATTTTTTCACGAGGAAGGTTTCTGATCTAAAAATAAAAAAAAAAACATCCCCACTCCCCATTAAACCGTTTAATTTTTATACAAACCCACAGTCTTTATCCAGTTTAGATAGAACTTAGCAAACTTTTACTGTAAAACATAGAAAAAAATAATGTTAGCTTTTGGTTTACAAAAACTGAACCTCTTTCCCCATTTCCGCCCCTTGAATTTTTGGAAAGCTACAGTTAACACCATTTGACCGATCTTTATGAAAGTTGGCACATATATGTATTTTTTTATAGAGAAGATTTCTGACCAAAAAAATAAAAAAACTACCCTAGCTCCCCTTTTACAGCCCTTGTTTGTACAAACCCACATTTTAATCAGATTTCGGTGGAACTTCACATGTGTGTACTTTAAAGCAAATAGAAAAAGAAACATACTACTCACATTACTTTGACAAAAACACAAATCCTATTCCCCTTTCTACCCCTTTAATTACTGTCAATGTTCATTATATAAAGCTACCGTTTCTATCTGATTTTGAAGGAAGTATGCCCATGTATACTTCAAAACAAACGGAAAAATACTGTCTGCATTTGGTTTAGAAAAGCCAAACCTCTCTTCCCCTTTCCATCCCTTTAATCTACACAAAGCACAGTTTCTATCTGATTCTGAAGAAAATTTGCACACGTATACTTTAAAAAATACATAACAATTGTGTTTAAATTAGGTTGCAGAAGCCCAACCCATCTTCCCTTCTACCCCCACCCCTCCTAATTTCCAATGTTCTTTATAGGTACCTACAGTTTTTTTTTCAGATTTCGATGGAACACTGCAAATGTATACTTAAGAACAAAGAGAAACATTATGTTTACAAAACCCAACCACTCACTCCTTTACCCCATTTAATTTTTGTAAATGTTCTTTACACAAAGCTACAGTTTTTATCTGGTTTCAATGGAACTTTGCACATGTATACTTTAAAACAAAGAGAAAAATGCTGTCCACACTACCTTAGCTAAAAACAAACTACTCTTCACCTCCTCACCCCTTAATTATTTTTTTATACACACCAAAATTTTTTATATGATATCAATAGAAATTTACAAACATATACTTTAAATCAACCAGAAAAGACACTCTAAATTTGGAATACAAAAGCCCAATCTGTCTTCTCCTTTACCCCCATCGTTTATAATTTCCAATGTTCTTTACAAAATCCACAGTTTTAAGTACCGTCAAAATCAATTAAACTATTTTTAAGTCATTGCAGAATATTTATAAAATGTATGTGTCCTAATGTCTCAACATGTACTTCAGATTTCAACTTGGACCCCGAGCTTTAAAGTTGTGAAAACCAATTAAATATCTATATTTTCTGTGTGATGCCGGAACGAACAGATATATTCCAGAGACAGATTTGTGTATGTGGTATGTATTAATGCCCAGATGTTACATGTTTCGATTATGGGGCAGCAGCTTCAACAGATGTTATGATTAGATCGAAACACAGCCTGGACCAAAATGTAAACTGACATTCCTTAACACAGCATCCAATTCACCCCATTCTGAAAGTAGTTGTAAAGACAGATTTTTTATTATTTTAAAGCATTCGCTTTAACCACTGAGCTACCAGGAAGTTAGCAAAATGAGAACTGAATACAAATCAACTATAATACCACTAAAAAATTTAAAAATAAAATAATTGTTTGAAAAACATAAAAACCGCCTTCAAAAAGGGCACTAAAAATTTTAAAATAACTTTATACCTTGCTTAGTAGAAATTAAATCTAAATGGACAATATTTTACATTAATGTTATTGAAATTTTTACATTAATTAGTTATTTTTGGAGTCGGTGCCAGCCAAAACAAGAAAAACAATAATAAGTAACAATAAAACATAAAAAATCGTGTTACTACTTACCCACAATTAATTCTAGAAACATTTTTCAACAAAACTGAAACATATAGATGATACACCGATATTATACTAACTATAAAATGTTTACTGCATGATGCAGCCTACCAACTGACACTATACCGCCAGAGATATGCCTGGATGACTAACGAGGCCGAGCCACAGATAACATACCGTTAATTTGTTTCCCTAAGCTGTCTCCCTCAAGAAACCAATCTTCTTCACGACATGCTGTAAAATATTTGGAATTTTTGTTCGTACTCTCGGTTCTTCACCTCGAACACCAAATAAAGTTCAGTATTTCGATCTGCGCGATCTGACAACTGGCACCGACTCCATAAATAACTAATTAATGTAAAAATTTCAATAACATTAATGTAAAATATTGTCCATTTAGATTTACTTTCTTCTAAGCAAGGTATAAAGTTATTTTAAAATTTTAGTTCCCTTTTTTGAAGACGGTTTTTATGTTTTTCAAACAATTATTTTTTTGCTTATGGCCTTACACCTCGTCAACGTCGAAGTCATTAGAGGCGGGAAAGGATGAGGGAAGGATCGGGAAGGAATTTAGGCATGGGCTTTTAAAGGAAGCATCCCGGCATTCGCCTGGAGTGATTTGGGTAAACCATGGAAAATCCACCCAAATCTGGATGCCCGGACGGGGATTTGAACCCGCGTCCTCCCAAATGTGAGGCCAGAGCCTTACGAACTAATAATAGCAAACGTACAATTTAATTCGCAATTGTAAACGTTCACGTAATAAACGAGGATCTACCATAATAAGTTCATGAATGAGTTTTCATTCTTAAAAAACTAATCCTTTTTTTTCCCGAGCTTTACTCCTCGTAGACATCTAGGTCATTAGTGGCGGGAAAGAATGCAGGTCTAGGAACGGGAAGTAATTCGGTCATGGTCTTTTGAAGAATCCGTCACTGCATCAATTTGGTGTGATTTGGGTAAACCCAAATCTGGATGGCCGGACGGGTATTCGAAACCGCTTCCTCCGAATGCGAGGCCAGAGCATTACCGCTCAACCACCACGCTCGGTCGTATGGAACAAATCATGTCATGGGCCTGATACAATCCGTGGCGTAGCGCGTGCTATAGGTTTTTCATATGGAACTGCTTTCAGCATCATGCATGAGCAACTGAAATTTCGTTAAGTTTGTTCTTGGTACATGCCCCACCAGTTGTCTCACGAACGCCAAATGAACAGAATAGGTCTGTACATGCAGCATTTCGCTCGGTACCCTAAGGAATGAGGGGGCTTCATGACGCATATTGTTACAAAGGATGAGTCTTGGGTTCACCACTTTCAACCGGAATCCAAACCATCCTTCATAGAATTGAAATGTCCCACATCCTCAAAAAAAAATCTTGAATGCCGCGGGAACTCCATTCGCCGGGAGTGATCTGCACTCCTGCAGTGGATGTGTTTCTTCTGGATGACATTGCTCATCCTCATACAGTAAGATAGACTCTGGAGCTGTTGAAAACATTTCGTTGGGAACGCTTGGAACATCCACCGTGCTGTCCCTACTTGACCCCCTCCCCTGAATTTCATCTGTTAGGGTCCCTAATATCTCATTAGAGTTGCCAACGTTTTGAAAATAATAATGCCGAAGTCTAAGCGGTTACTCATTGGATGCGACAGCAGCCAAAAATTTTTTTGTTCTCTGGCTTCCGAAGGCTTGTAAAGAGATGTGACAAGTGTCTGAATGCAAAGAGTGAATACATAGAAAAGTGAAATAAATTTCAGAGCGTTAATTTGAGTACTATGACCTATATCTCGTTTTTCGACTTATTTATTGACTTGCCATCGTAAATTTCACAAGGTGATTACCTCTGGTTTACTATGCGATTAATCCAAAACTACCATGTAGATTTCCATGAAACTTCTTGAAGTTATTCCATTTCAGTTTCATCAATTTTTGTCTAGTACTTTTAAAAAAATCAACAAAATCGAAAATATTCAGTAATTTTATTGATATACATCAATTTGTGTGATTCAATTTTTGTTAAAAGCGAATACTTTGGAAACTCTCATCCAAGTACTTAATCGTAATTTTTTTTTAATAAAATGGGTATTTTTAATAAACGTGCACCGATTACTCTTAAATAACAATTTGTTAGTAGAATTGTTTCATAAAAATTTTAAAATTTAAATTAGTGATGAAAACAGCAGCACAATCGACACAAGTATCTGATAAAAATAAAACATAATAATAAGTCGACTACAAAAATACCACGCAAGAATCCATTTTCAAAACCACTACATAGAAAAAATATTGTTTTTGGAACATTCCTACAAATAGATTATATCAGTTATAATGTAGAATTTCTATTTGTGTTAAATATCGTATTATTATTACCATTCTTTCTATTGTCAGTGATTTTACTCTACGATTTCTTAATTTCTATAGAAGTCAGCGCCAATCCATAAGCACAGCGGTGGAGTTTGGTATTTAACCCAGAACTTTCCCAATTAATATGGTGAAATAGAAATTACATATTCTGTTAGACAAGTCCCCTGTAAAAAATCATTCCACTACCGAGAGTCAAACCAGGTACCCCAGTGTTAGGTGCTGAACAACACATTCTGTTCCAACAACCTGAGCCAACACGGGGGGCTATACACTACCTGACAACTTGAAGCACCCAGAAAGGGAGGAGGAATCGAAATGAAATTTCACGGGTTGAGAGTGTATGTGAAGTCACTTATGTGATTACAAAATCGAGTTAAATTTACAAAGAACTTGGGGATCATACATCTCTATATATTTTTATATAATTATAAATATTCTTAATGAAATGGTGGCACTAACTACTCCTGCAATTGATCAGGTAATGATCCTTTGTTCTACTTTAATGCTTACCATAGCTCACTGACGCCATTTTTCAAATTGAAAATTCCTATAAGCCTCGTAATGTTTATTGCGCAGCGCCAATTCACCCCACAATTTTTAACTTCAAATAACACTGTAATTAAAGACGCACTGAAATTTACTTGACACATCAAAATTAGAATAATTTTATCAACGAGAGATCCGAATCAAAACAGCTTTTTCTTCAGAACATCAAAACAATACTAAGTGACATCTGTAAGCGAATTTGAGTCTAGGTACAGCGTGTTTAATATTTTTCGCCTCGAAACTCGCCATGCCGTGTCGGTTAGTTCAAATACGCTGGTCCCGTGTGATACAAACGCTTAGGACCTCAAGTCACAAACATGCGTGAGAGTCAGTACATAGTGTATCTAAAATAAGGAGATCATTAAATGATGGCAATAAATATTCTGAACCACGTAGCTTGCTTCGAGATCTCCCCCACCTGCCCCCCATGTGGCTCAACCCCTCCCCCCCTCAACCGAGTCATGTAGTTCATGTACGCTTTCTTGGCAGTATTAGCCTACTTGCCATCTTTACGTTGCACACTCTCTGGCCTGGATGCCGGTTGAAAAGGGTGACATAAAGCTGTTGTAGCCTCTCCTGAGACAAGCTAGCTCACCACTGTTGCAACTGGCTCCTGGTATCCTGGATATTCGAGCTGGGTCCAACACATGTTCCGTTCCGTTGCTGGTCAGGGGAGTACCTCAACACGCAGACAGTTCATAGAGACAAGTGCCGTGTGAGGACGAGCATTGTGCAGTTGAAAATGGCACCACGATGCTGCCGCATGGTGACACAGATATCCGTTACGTGCTGTTGTTCCGTTGTTCCATCAGAGTTCCTTCAGTCACTACTAGCCGTGACCTGAAGTAGGACCCGACTGCTCTCCACAGTATCACTCCAGGAGTAACATCGCCTAGTCTCTCCAAAACACTCGAAGAACGGAACCTCTTTCCAGGTAGCCGCCATACTCACTGACTATGGTCGTCCGAAGTAATGTTAGTAAGACTGATAACGTTTTTTTCTATGAGGAAAACTTTTGAGAATATTTGGTATGAGATTTACTTTTTAATAATTCATATTTTTAAAGAAATGGTTTATTAGTTTGTTATAGCTGATTTAATACATTTTGTTGAGTACTGAGATTAGCGAAAAAATTATTTATTAAAAATATTATATAGATTGCTTATATCTGTATTGAAACGTTCAATAGTACACTGAAAATCTCGCACACCTAGAAACATTTTTTTAATACAAAATTTGAGAGGTTCCCAGTAGTCTTTTCTTAGATTTTAAGAGTCAGTTACAATTTAAGTGAACAAGCACCAGAAAATCACAGAGGGTAATTTCTGGACAGTTGTACTTGGAAGGTCTGTTATGATATATTCCCTGAAAAATTTAATTAATATCGTTTTGAGCTAATTACATAAGTCAGTATAGTTGATCACCTTAATATGTTAAATCGTTAGTATAACCGTAACTGTATAAGATTTACTAAAAAAATTTCTGGGTAACTTCATAGGATTTCCCAATAAATATCAAAGAAAAGATTATTATCTTAAAAACCAAAATGTACACTTTTATTGAGTAACAGCAACAATGAAGAACTTAATTTCATTTAGAAGACCAATAAAAGAGAAAAATGATAAAACTTCATAACCTGTTTATGTATATATGTAAGGGAATTAACATAATACAAGGAGATGAAATGTTATATATGGTCATTTCATGAGCGCACAATGAAGCATCAACCACTCCGGCGTATGGGTGGTTTCAACTAAGTGTTGTGTTCGCCTTGGGTTGTCCTTCCTGAGGGAGCGTCCATAAACTACGTAGCTCGGTTTAGAGGGGAGGGGTTGACTGGAGAGCTACGCTGGGCTACGTAAAAAAAAGGGGGGGTTTCCGAGCCAGGCCACGTAGCTTTTCATTCCTATTATTTGTCACAATTAAAATGACATAAAGAACACACAACAGCAAGTAAATATTTATTTCCGTCATTTAATTACCTCCGTGTCAAATTTACTATAGTCTGACAAGAGAAAACAGTACAAAATGTCTTCTGGAATCAATATGAAAAAATTCAATGTGTTACGCGAGGGGGGGGGGGGGGAGACAAAAGACGTCAGGCTACGTGGGTGGAGGGGTTCACCACAGGAGGAAAAGAATGGAGCTATGTCGTTTATGGACGCTCACTAGGCAGAGAATAATAATGAAGAAGAAGACACTCGTTTGAGGTGACTGTATGGATAACACAGCCAAATGCCAATTTTAAAAAATGAAAAAGAAGATAAAACCTGCTCTTTCCTGATTAAGTATTAATCATGATTACTTATGCCATTGCTATCAGCATAAGGATATATAAACAATAAATTTAAAAATACCCAGCGTGGTTGGTGAGCAGTAATACACTGGCCTTGCATTCGGGAGGACGCGGATTCGAATCTCCTTTAGGCCAATCAGATTTTGATTTTTCATATTTTCCCGAAATCACCGGCTGAAGTTAATATTATGTAATCATAACTATTTTCGAAAAATTAATTACATGTTAAGGAACGTAATTTTTTAAAGGGTACAACAAGATTTAAAAAAAAAAAAATCGACTCATACAATTTTCCGTCATATAAGACATTTGTGTGTTATTTGAAGTTAGAAATCTAGTCTAAGCCATGGTTCAGTACACACCAATCTCGATTTTTTCTGTCAGCAATGCGATTTACTTATACGCATAATGCAAGTAATATTCCTCAAAGATGCAACGGACTTCTAATTTACTGTTTCATAATGCCACAAAATGGTTTCAACTTTATCAGGAACATCGTCATAACGTAAAGAATAGTTATTCCCCTTTTCAATCATATATGTCTAAGCTTCAAAGGTCGTAATTAAATTCTGGTGATATATTGCAAGAAGGATCATCTTAAAACCTAACTTCCTGAACTGCACCCCCACCATGACGCTAAACTCATCCCCGCAGGGGCCTGGTATGCAAATGCCAGGTACGGGTTTGGCGAACCCGCGGTGCCCGAGCTGGAAACTTGTGAGCGCCGCAAGTTTCCCACACCATAAATTCCTACCATGCTTCAACGACCACCGTAGGGCGTGGCGGTGGAACGTTGTGTGCCTAGGAGAACGGGGATCTTGGCTTAATCGCCCGGATCGTGAGGACGGTACGAACCTCTATAAAAAAAAACCTCAACCTCAAGGTCGGACCCGTGCCGAGGAGGTGCATGGGTGAGAGGCAGGCCACTCGCTAATGTGCAACCTCAGGGGCACCTGCGCACCCCTGTTGTATTAGCGCTTCTTTTTAAACTGGTTTTACTCGTGGGACCAAAACGAAGACTTCCACAAAAACCACAAAAGCCTGCGGTGCGGGTGTGCCGCAGGCTTAAATAAATACACCCAGTTCTAAGAAGCGGGTGAGGGTCGATAGCCCCCCCGCTTCTGAAAGTAACAGTGACAGAAAAGTTTGTTCGATACCGAACGCTTTTATAGTGATGCAAAGGGTGGAAGGAACCTTTGAGAATGTTTCACCTTCTTACATTTCAAAGGGGTTAGAGGGTCTGGTAGAGACCCTAAATTCGGTGAAAAAGCTGAGGAATGGGACGCTGCTGCTGGAAACTGCAACCAGTCCTTAACTGTGAGAAGTTCGGGGAGTTCGCAGTCAATTGCGAACTCCACAAATCCCTGAATAGTTCCAAAGGTGTTGTCACCCGTCGTGACTTGATTGACATAGGGACCGAGGAACTCGTTAAGGAGTGCAAGGAACAGAAAGTGGTCGAGGTACGTCAGATCACACGAAGGGTTAGTGGCGGTACTGAAAAGACTGCCACCTTCGTCCTGACGTTTGACACTCCAGTACTTCCAAAGAACATCAAAGCAGGGTATATCAACCTGAACGTCCGTCCGTATGTTCCGGACCTAATGCGCTGTTTTCAGTGTCAGCGGTTCGGAAATACGACGGCGTCATGTAAGGGCAACCCCACCTGTGGTAAGTGTGGCAAGGGGGCACATGAGCCGGGCGTTAGTTGCAAGCTACCACAGGTGTGCGTCAACTGCTCCGGATCGCACCCAGCCTGGAGTATGGAGTGTAAAGTGTATCTTGAAGAGCGCAAGATACAGTAGCTGAAGACTAAAGAGTGGATTCCCTATGGGGAAGCTAAAAAGATGGCCAGTCGCTCGCCGCTCCAATTTTTGGTACTAGTTTTGCAAAGATGGCTTCAGCTCCCGTCAGGAAGCAGAGTGATGCTACCCAGACGTCCTTTGCAGACATGAGCTCATGTCAATGCAAATGCGGTGCAAAACCCGCAAAGGTCGTAACGCCTAAGACCGCGGACGTCGGTAGCAGCACGTCTGCCACCTCGACCACACCAGCAGCAATAACGAATATTCCACCAGCACCTACAGTAGCAGTCAAGCTAACTCCACCCCCTGTACCTCCTCGCGCTGTTATAGCTATAGCGATACCATCTGCTACCAGCGCCAGTGGAGGTGACCAGAAGATCCGGGGTAGGAAGTTTAGACAGGCAGACCCTACCCAGTTTGTTAAGTCCCCCTCTTCGTCTCCTCCCAGACTGCCCAGCAATAGGGAGGGGAAGAGGCAGAGGAAGAAAAAGAAAAAGAATAGGGAGGAATTTGAGGAGTCCTCTGGATCGGAGATGTGTGTCTCCGCTTCCGTGTTGGGAGAAATTGACATGCTGGTGGACGAGTCTGGTCCCGTTCCTCAGCAGACAGCGACTGAAGACCCACCCGAACCAGGGCGGATGAGGATCAACAGGTAGGATGGCTCCCATACTCCAATGGAACATTGATGGTTTTATGGCTCACAAAGAGGAGTTACAACTCTTAGCACGGTCTGATCCATTGTGTCTCTGTCTTCAAGAGACACACTTCAAACCAACACATCAACCTGTGCTAAGAGGTTTTGACGTTTACCGAAAGGACGATACCGAGGGTGATAGAGCGAAAGGAGGGGTGGTGGTGTTTGTACGGAACACTCTCCATTCCGAACCTATAGCTCTCACCTCTCCCTTACAAGCAGTAGCGGTTAAAATACATGGACCATTGCAACTGACTGTCTGCTCCTTATATCTACCGCCGGGATCACCAGTTGATTGCGGTCAGCTGGCTGATATCACTCGCCAACTCTCTCGACCTTTTCTCCTATTGGGATACTTTAACGCGCACAATGCGTTGTGGGGATCGACCAACAATTGCCCCAGAGGTCGAGAGATTTGTAGGTTATTCGAGTAGGAGGATTTGTGCATCCTCAACACCGGTCAGATGACGCACTTTACTACTGCTTCCGGTTCGTCCTCTCCTATTGATCTCTCTCTTTGCCCTCCTTCAGTTGCAGACTCCGTGCATTGGGAAGTGGATCATGACCTACATCGAAGCGACCACTTCCCAATATGGATACATGTAGAGTTTGAACGAGGTTCAAGACCTTCTGTGCGAAAATGGAATATCAGCAGAGCTGACTGGCAGCTCTACAGTCGTTCAATCAAATCTCTAAGAGCGCCGTAACATTAATGAGAAGGTGAAACATCTCACAGATATAATTCACCGGGCTGCTGATGTTTCCATGCCTTGCAACTAAGGAGCGTTGCGCAGAACGCTCGTCCCCTGATGGAACGAGGAATGTCGTTCCGCTATACAGGGTCGCAGACGGACCTTGCGTCGGTTTAAGTTGCAGCCGACACCCGACAACCTCGCAGCGTTCCGGGTTTCTAGAGCTAAGGCGCGTCGTGTGATTAAGGAGAGCAAGAGGAGATCATGGCAGACCTTTGTGAGCACGTCATCATCAAAGGTATCGGAGTCTATCCGCCGTATATTTTGGAGGTACTCACGACCACCAGTATCTGGATTACTGGATCGGGGGCGTGTAGTTACCGACGAGTGAAGCATAGCACAGTTGATGGGAGAATACTTCGCTGCCATCACTTCGTGTGCCGGATTGGACCAACAGGTCCAACAACGAAGAACATCTGCCGCAAGGCAAATCTTTAACTTCGACTCGTCGGAATTGCAAGACTACAATAGCCCATTTTCATTTTGGGAGGTGGAGTCGGCTCTTAACAACGCCAAAGACACTGCGCCAGGGTCTGACCTGATCCAGTACCAGATGCTGAGGCATCTTAACAAAGATGCTAAAGAGTACCTCCTGGGTATTTTTAATGAAATTTGGACCGGAGGACACTTCCCCGACTCGTGGAAGGAAGCAACGGTGATCCCAATTTTAAAACCAGGTAAAGACAAGTTGTTGCCAGGTAGCTACCGTAGCATTGACTTAACGAGCTGCGTCGGGAAGACACTAGAGCGGATGGTGAACCGCCGCCTTGTCTGGTGTCTTGAGTCCCGTAAACTGTTGAGCCGTTTTCAGTGTGGATTCAGGAAGTTCCATTCCACCACGGATAACCTGATCCTACTGGAAGCGGCCATACAGGACGCTTTCATCCGCAGCCAACACCTTGTGGGTATATTTTTTGACATAGAAAAGGCATACGATACTACTTTTCAACATGTTATTTTAAAACAATTATATGAATGGGGTTTTAGGGGAAATCTGCCCCGATTTTTAAAATCATTTTTATCTCGAAGTTGCTTCCGGTACCGAGTCGGTAGAGAAGTGTCCGACCTTTTTATTCAGGAAAACGGTGTTCCTCAAGGTTCAGTTTTAAGTGTGACTCTTTTTGCAATAGCAATTAATAGCATCTCAACTGTTATAAGGAGGCCCATCCGGTACTCCTTATACGTTGACGACTTTTTAATTTTTATTGCATCGTCTTGCCTGAGAAGCGCTGAGCGGCAGCTGCAGCTCACGCTGAACAGGCTGTATGAATGGTCAATACACACCGGCTTTCGTATCTCTGCGGAGAAAACCCGGTGTGTGCTTTTTAGCCGCAGTAGAAGTCTTTTAGCAGAACCTCATCTCACCTTGAGGAACACCGTTTTAAGGTTTAGTGAAAAATGTTCGGTTTCTGGGCCTCATATTAGACAGTAGGCTTACATGGCTGCCACATCTTAAAGACGTTAAAGCCAGAGCCCTGAAAGCTCTCAATGTTTTAAAGTGTCTGTGTGGCAGGTCGTGGGGCGCTGACCACTCCTGCCTGCTACAGTTTTATAGAGGCTTTTTACGGTCACGCTTAGAGTACGGTTGTATTGTCTACGATTCGGCACGGGACAGTTATCTCCGTATACGGGAAAGTGTCCACCATGCAGGAATACGTCTCGCTACAGGTGCATACCGCACCAGCCCGATACCCAGCATTTGTGCTGAGTCTGGCAAGCCGCCGCTTTCCATCCGCCGGCATCTCCTCATGGTGCGATACTATATATATATATTTCCGCAACTCCTGGTAGTCCCGTGTACGACGTAGTTCTTCACCCTATCTTTGAACGGCTTTATACCAACCGCCAAAGGGCAACTAAACCGTTCAGCTACCGTACAAAGGCTATATTAGAGGAATATGGGTTTCAGATGCCCTCTTTTTATCACCAGGGTTGGAGTAAATCTCCTCCCTGGCTTTTAAAGAGGCCCAGAACAGTTTTAGAACTGACGCGGTACAACAAGCTGTGTACCACCGACAGTATTTTTATCCGAAGTTTTAGCGATATTTTAAATCAGTTTCGCGATTTTACCCCGGTATACACGGATGGGTCTAAGCAGGCTAACGCAGTTGGTTGCTCCGTGGTGTTCCCTCGAGCGACTTATAACTACAAACTGAATAGCTGTTGCAGCGTGTACACTGCAGAGTGTTACGCTTTGTTAAAGTTGCTCCAGCATATGAAAGTAAGTCGCGGCACGAAGTACATCATATGCTGTGATTCCCTCAGCTGCATCCAGGCCATAGGAAGCATGTACCCAGTACATAGACTTGTCCAAGACATACAGGACACCCTCCGATCGCTCCAGTCTTCTGGAAAGGAGGTCGCATTCTGCTGGGTACCTGGTCATGTGGGAATCAGGGGGAACGAGGCAGCTGATGAAGCTGCCAAGTTAGCCTGCAACAAGGTCATAGTTGACTTTGATCCGGTCCCAAAGTCTGACCTGACCTTGCCTTGGCGGGGAAAAGATTTGTTTTTGACATCTGGCAGAGGCAGTGGCTGGAGGTTGAGCATAATAAGCTCCGGCTGGTCAAACCGACCGTTTAGCCGTGGAGCAGCTCCTTCCAGCGGGCGAGGAGGGATGCGGTTCTCCTTACTCGCCTCCGTATAGGGCACTGTCCTCTGACACACAGCTTTCTTCTCCGCCGGGAGGACCCTCCGGAATGTAATGCTTGTGGCGTACCTCTGACGGTGCGTCACATTTTAATTGATTGTGTATTGTTTTTAGATTTAAGAGCAGACGTTGGCCTGGCCAACGATCTGTCTCTTATTTTAAACAATGAGACCAGTACCGTGTCGATTGTTTTAAAATTTTGTGTTTTGGTTGGTCTTGTGCCTAAAATTTTAGGCAGATCGGCCTAGTTTTAAGATTGACGGGTGGCCCCTATACAGCCACCCATCCATGTGCATAGTTTTTAATTTTTATATTTTTTAATTCCTTTCTCGCTGGCCACTATACAGCCGGCAAGACATGTAGTGTTTTTAATCATTTTGTGACACTGTATGGCCCCTTTACAGCCATTCAGGTTGTGTAGGGTCTTGAGTTCTGGTGCCCCTTTTTTAAGCCACGTTTTATATTTGTGAATTCTTTTATTTGCTGTCTGTATGGCCGACCCCTTAACAGTCGACCATGCAGACAGTATTTTAGTATACCTTTTAACCAAAGCATTAGTTGGTCTATGTTAGGGCGCTAATGACCTCGCTATCGACGCGCCCTAAAACACCACCACCACCACAACAACAACAACAACCGCTAAACACATCGCCATCCGCTAGGAGAATGTCACCCAAATCAGTATCTGGAAACGGAAATAGAGAAGCTCCGTGTTTTAACTGACGAGCGAGTTTCTTTTTTTAAAAAAAAAAAAAAAAAAAAGAAGAAATATTGCTTAACACATCGTAAGCTGTGATCTATAAAATATCTTGCGAAATGGAACAGTTTTTAGTTTAAAACATAGCAGCGGTAGAGTGCAAGCTGAGTAATTTCTTCTGGTTGCCCTTTGTGATTCCATTTGCTATGAATTAATTTCATGGGTCGCTGCAAACGTAGCACTCAAATTATCGCAGCTCAAAAGAAATTTAATTAACACTCACATTGCAAACGTTAAAACTCATTTCAGGATTTTTAACCTTTATCAGATTTCACGCAATACTGGCCAACTTCGATAAACAGTATATCTAACGTGTACATATGAAATGCCACACGACGTGCTCCATGCCAATTTAACTTCTAGGAAAATTTATTTGGTTTTCTCTTGACTTCCATAATAAGAATAGTTTTGGAGTTACTGTATATGTGAATCACGGTGGCAGTGTGTGTGTTCAACGTAGTGTAGTGTAGATGAGAGATGAAAGAAGGTAGGAGTACGGGTCAGTTACGTCTACTCTTCCGAAAGACAGCATAGATGTCACCAGATTTAATACCCGTGCTGCATGAATTATTACAATAGCGTCGTATGGCCTCTCTTCACACACACTGCGGAGAGGTTTTGGAACTAATCCAGGAATCTGGTGATTTGAAATTTATAGCCACCTCTCCTTCATTTTTTCTTATGGCTTTACGCCACATCGAGGTGTACGTCATTAGATGCGGGAAAGGACTGGGACTAGGAACGGGAAGAAATTTGACCATGGCCTTTTGAAGGAAACATCCCGGCATACGGCTGAAATGATTTTGGGAAACCATGGAAAATCCAAATCCGGAAGCCGGGCAGGGATTCGAACCCGCGTCCTCCCGAATGCGAGACCAGAACGTTACCGCTCACCCTCCATGTTCGGTCTTCCTACCGTGCTGTCCAAATTCCGAGCGATAAAAATTTATTGACCACCGGGCCTCGAACCAGCTAATCCACTGTCGAGTACCGGACACCTAATCCACAGTACAGCGGGCGTCAGTAACGTTTCTTTGAATTGCATTGGGAGTCTGCTGTGTATATGAGCAAAAATTATTAGGAACTAAATGATATAACTATCGTACTTTCTCAATTTTATAACCATTTGACTATAGCTATTCTTCTAACTTCACATTGGAAGAATTCTTGAAAATAGAGCTCTCTAGAACTTGGGACTCAGCTAAAAGTAAGAAAGATGATATGATTATGATGTTAGAAATCATTTTTCACAAGTGAAAAGAAACTGAAATCTAGAGCAGTGTTTGAATGTTAACAGTTGATCGCTAGACTCTTTGATATGCCTCATTATTCGATGGAGGGGGTCAAGTGGTCGATAATGGAACACAAAATTTGTATTTCTGGTTACCACTATTGTGGATCGATTTCCTTTCACATTTTGTAAGCCTACACTCTTTCTTCCCCGTGTTTAAACAACGCTGTACAACCGTACAGCATCTATCTGGTACGGGAATTGAAACATCCTTCCTATAAATCCAAAATTTCCTATCGCATTTTTGTAATTTCAGATGTTTATTGTAAGCCACTGGAAGCAATAATCAGATACTAATTGAAAGCCTCTTGATCAAGAGTGGTGGATGAGCGGTAACGCTCTGGCCTCGCATTCGGGAGGACGCGGGTTGGAATCCCCGACCGGCCAACCAGATTTTGGTTTTCCATGGTTTACCCAAATCACTCCAGGCGGATGCCTCGATGGTTTCTTCAAAGGCAATGGCCGAATTCCTTCCCGTTCCTTGTCCTTAGTCCCCAGTTATTTCCCGCTTCTAATGTCCTCGATGTCCCGAGGCGTAAAACTATAAAACAAGTAAGCCTCTGGAAGCCGTAAATTCAAATCCTGCTCCTCATAATTGAACAAAGCCTAATAATTATTTTACGTCCATGTGAAGTAAATGGCATATCTCATGATTTGTGACATACAGGATCCAAATAATTTGATGTAATGTTTCCATTAGATTTTTACCGAGCATGGTGGTGTAACGGCTTGCGTTCTGGCCTCGCATTCGGGAGGACGGCGGTTCGAATCCCCGTCCGGGCATCCAGATTTGGGTTTTCCATGGTTTCCCAAATCACTCCAGGCAAATGCTGGGATGCTAACTTCAAAAGGCCATGGCTGAATTCCTTCCCATTCCTTGCCCCCCCCCCCCATCCTTTCCCGTCTCTAAAGACCTCGCTGTTGAGAGACATTAAGCAGTCCATTAGATTTTATCGATCTGATCTCATGACAGGTGTTACGCAACTGAATAAAATCGTAAAAAACAATGCGAGAAGGTTCAGATTTTGAATTTCTTACTGTGAAATTCATAATATAGTCTGAGGAAAGCAATAATTATGTAAAAATATGTAGTTACACTTATAAAATGTAGGTAATGGAGTACGCTATCGCCCAGATATTTCACTATTCAATTTTTTTTTTTTTATTATTTTTTTATTTTATTTGTTTATTTTTTTATTATTTATTATTATTACTTTTTTTTTCTGTCGTCAGTCTTTTGACAGGTTTGATGCAATCCTCCACCCTTTACTATCTTGTGCTAACCTCTTAATCTCTACATACCCCTAAAAACACACGTCCTCAATTCCTCAATTATCTGCTTCATATATTCTAATCTCTGTCTTCCTCTACAGTTCTTACCTTCGACTGTTCCCTCCACTAACAAATTAACCAATCCACCATGCTCAAAATATTACCTACCAGCCTGTCTCTTCTTTCTGTAAGCTTCTTCCACAAACTTCTTTCCTCACCCATCATTTCTAAAACTCGTTCATTTATTACTTTGTCAGTCCATTTAATTTTCAGCATTTTTCTGTAGCACCACATTTGAAATGCTTCAATTTTCTTTCTTTCAGGTATTCCTAAAGTCCATGTTTCGCTACCATAAAGTGCTGTGCTCCATACATAGAGTTTTAAAAAGTTCTTTCTAATTCCTAGATCAATATTTGAAACTATAAGATTTCTCTTTTTCATGAAGTCTCTTTTTGTTAGTATGCTACTATTCTACTTTTCACATCATTCTTGCTTTGGCCATCAGTAGTAATTTTGCTTCTCAAGTAACAGAATTCACTTACTTCTCCTAATGCATCCGATCCTATTTTGATATTTAATCTACTGTAATTGGTATCATTTCTGCTACATTTCATCACTTTTGTTTTGCTTTGATTTATATTCAGTCCAAAATCTTCCTTCAGTATTTTGTTCATGCCATTCAGTAACTTCTCAATATCCTCAGATCTTTCTGCTAACATGACAATGTCATCAGCAAATCGTAGCATACTGATTTTGTCACCTTGAACACTTATGCCACATGGAAATGTTTCTTTATTGCTTCTTCTACATACAAGTTAAATATTAACGGGGATAGACTACAACCTTGTCTCACACCTTTTTTTTAACCGATGCATGTCTGTCATGATTCTCTACTTTTACAGTATTCTTTTTGTAAAGATAAAAAGCTCTGATTTAATGGCTTCTTATTTTGTCCTTAACGACAGCATTTTTCTTGATAACTGCCGGGATTGAGGTTAAGGAATTCGATCATGGACTTTTGAAGGAATTATTGGCATTCGCCTCAAATGATTTCGGGGAACCATGGAAAACAAGTAGGGATCGAACTCTTTCCTACCGAATACTAGTCCTGAACGGTAACCACTCACCCTCCAGGCTAGGTAAAATTATCCTGTTTTGCCAATTAAAAGTTGTTTTCAATCTACGATGATACATGTATATGAACTTAAATACTGATGTGCTGAACAAAACGTGGAAACAATATTGTGAATTACGCCAAAACTTAAGTATTTGATTCGGTTGAAATTTTACCTCCGTACTTTTATTATTTTCATAATTAATCTGTACGGCAGCAAGGTCAATTTCCACTTGCGTAGTAGAGCTTCATTATGAAGTATTAGAAATTAGTTAACCCCTCACATGTTCCGCAAATTGTATAACGAAAATGATTTAACATGATGTTCATGGCCACTTGGGCAGAAGAACTGGAAGTACATAACTTCGGTCCAAAGGTCTTAACGTATACAGTTAACACATAAAATGTTAACTTCAAGCATCGGAGGAGCTTCTTCGTGTTTCGACCGTCGTCTAAGCGAAAGCGGAAAAGAAGGGGGGGGGGGTCTTTGGTATTCCAGGAGGTTAACTCTCTATAGCCTGGGCGACTCACTATGTTCTTTGTTTCAGCGGATTCTGCCTTTGGTTTGAAAAGAAAACGTTAGTGGTTTAGTGATTAAGTGTAGCATAAATTGTAGCAACAATGGTAGATTAAATATAAAAATAGGATCGGAAACAATAGGAGAAGTAAGTGAATTCTGTTACTTAGGAAGTAAAATTACAACTGATGGCCGAAGTAGGAATGATATTAAAAGTAAAATAGCAATAGCCAAAAGAGCTTTCTTGAAAAAGAGAAATCTTTTAGTTTTAAAAATTGATCTAGGACTAATAAGAACTTTTTTAAACTTTATGGTAGCGAAGCATGGACGTTAGCAGTACCAGTAAAAAAGAAAATTGAACCATTGGTAATGTGGTGCTAAGGAAAGATTCTTAAAATTAAGTGGACAGATAAATTCCGAACTGTATGTACGTATTTTTTAAATGATGGGTGAGTAAAGAAGCTTATGGAAGATCCTTAGAGAAAGGATGGCGGTCACATTTTAAGACATGAGGCGTTGGTTAAATTGTTAGTGCTGGGAACAGTCTAATTTATTAATACTATATATATATATATATATAAAGCAGATAATCGAGGACATATGTTGTAAGGAATATGTTTAGATGAAGAGGTTAGCGCAAGATAGGATGGGATGGAGGATTGCATCAAACCAGTCGAAAGACTGATGACAGCAATAAATATATAAACTATTAGCCTCTTTTATATATATAAAAGAGGCTAAATAAGTATTTGGCGCCCTGCTATAATATATGTAAAAATAATTATAAAATAAAGAAAAAATAATATTAATTCAGGTCTTAATAGAAATTTTATAACTAGGAGATTTTTTATCTCGGCCTCTCATACGCCGCGGGTGAAAATTTCTTTTACAACAAAGGCCAAACCAGCTAATTTCGAACCTTGGCTCAATTACTGCGTTTTACAAATGACGACAACGAAACTGTCAAGGATATAAATAGTACAATTATTATCTCGGCTGTCCAGTGGTCGTTTCGGTTTAATTCTACAGCAATCTTCAAACCAGAACGACGTGGTACGCGATCGTTTATATGTTGTAAATAAATCTGCTAATTCTCGTCTTTGCAAGTCAAAGCAAGGAACCGCTAGTGGAGATGGGAAGAAACTTCGTTTGGATACAGTATTTCAAGTGGTGAAGGAGCTCCAAGCAGAATGTACTAACAACCTACAGCTAAGCAAATCAGTTAGTTGTCAGTTCCGTCTCTACAGGAACGATGAGAAAGCGATAATAAGCTGAAAACTGCAGATTGTGCTGTACTCGATTTTTGAAGAAAGTCACAATTCGGATGGGGGATATTGTAGTATGACAATACTACAGAAGTTATTTACATACCCGCATTAATAAATGCGAATATTGAGGAACAGTTAGTGTTGATTTAATTTAGTGGTAGAAATTAAATACGGAATATTGCAATGAATAGAGGAGAAAAGTGGAAAAGCAGTATAAGTAAATTAAAATTTATAAAAATAATGTCCAGGGGTCTTTTGAAAGTCCGTGGCGATTGTGACCCAGACTAGTTCACTTGTTCTCGAGTCTGGACCGTCAGGCGAGAAGCAACCTAGGAAAAAGTCAGCCCGGATACAAGGGGGGACCCAGTTGCTCAGTCACTCCAGTTGTTTAAATTCTCCAGTTCGGAAATTCAGTTACGAATCGCACGATGTAGCAGCGTATTGCATCGCACTGATTACGATGAAATAAGCTGTTTTAATTACTCCCACACACATACACACACACACACACACACACACACACACACACACACACACACACACATATCGCTTGCTCTCTCCTCCTCTCAATGAAATGAGTGGGTTCCATGTTAAAAGGGAATGTCCTGGTAAAGGTACGATTTGAGTGGAACATTGAAGTTGATAATTGTGGGGTACTTTTAAAGCGAAATTAAACATGTTAATATTTATGCCTTTTTTCTTAGCTGTTTCAGTAATTAAGGATTTCTAATGAGTTTTTCTTTCTTCTAGTGCAGCTGAAATAAAAACTTTGTTTTGGCATAGGCGTTTCGAGTTATTAAATCATCATCGGTGGTTTAGAAAAAAGAAAATAGAAATTCTTTTTTTATCTGACATCACACCATAGCCTTTTCTGTAGCCAAGGAGTGTTTTATTGTAACTTATTTGCACAACCAAATGAACAGATTAAACGGTGCTCAGAATCTAGATGTAAATTTAATGTAACTATATCCCGTTCGCAAGTCGGTATCTTCCCACCATTATAGGTGCACAGAACACATGTAATTAGGAGACTCGTCCGAATTCCGATAAACACAGTAATAAGGCGAATATACTTTAGGAGGATAAAGAAGAGACCGAGTGTGGTGGGTAGCGGTTAACGCTCTGGTCTCACATTCGGGAGGACGGCGGTTCGTATCCCCGTCAGGACATGCAGATTTGGGTTTTCCATGGTTTCCCAAAATCACTCCAAGCGAATGCCGATATGTTTCCTTCAAAAGGGCCATGGCCGAATTCTTCCCTGTTCCTTGTCCCCAGACCCATTTCACCTCTAATGACCTCAACGTGGACGACTAAAAAACGATTTATAGAAGTAAAGAAGAGAAAGTCGGGACATTCCAAGGAGGGTAGGTTACAAGTTCCATAAGCGTCTCATGGAATGGATTGAAAATACCAAAGGCCTCATAAAATCTGTATTTTTCCAGTGCGAGTCTCACACTGAGCGGCCAATTATTCCCTACCTTGGAAATCCTGTGACACCGAGACTGTTGACTGAACGGGGAGGTTCAGTTCGAGATACTAGAACGATCTTGGCTGTTGGGAGGCGGCAGGTTCGATCCCCGAATCAGTTATACAGATTCGGCTGTTCCTAAATCGCTCCAGGTGAACGCTGGGATCGTTCCTTCAGAGACCCTGGCCGAATTCCATTCCGTTCCTTACCCACAATCCTCTCGCAATGCTAATGACCTCGTCGTTAACAAACCGTAAAATAAAAGAACCAATTCTAATCCTGTCTTTTTACATGTTTCTACGCATAAACGGATTATCACTTTGTTTCTGGGTCATATGTTGTTAGTTCATTTATTAATTATAATCTGAATATTAAATTCATGTTTCATGGTCTATATTGAAGCGGTCAACTTGTACTCCCCTTTTTATGAATTGAATTACCTTTTAATTTAATTATATTATCAACAAAAATATTATTATTGAATGAAAGTTCTGAGAACGGGAAATTGGGGTGTTACTTTACATGTTGGCAACACCGTGTCACGTGCGTTTGACATTAACATTTATTACAAATTTACTTTCAATTACAATTAAACAATCAACTTGCAACACAATATGTTCATTATCTATCAGTTCTCAGGAGTTTTGTTATAAGTCCGCTCACTATGCTCAGCGGGGCGATGAGAGTCTCTAGGGCGACACTGGGTTTATCAATACGACAACTCTTTGCGGTGATTATCAACATCTCTGTGCAGTTACCATTTTGCAGAAGGCGCCAAGTCTACTTCCAGTAGTATTCCCAGCGATGATCTATCTGCCGGCCGTCGGACTGCGTCATCCACTCTGATGACGACATGTAACACAGAACACTCCCACAAACCGTGCTAACTTCTGTCGCCGCACATCATGTACTCTCTCGTCGGCTGGCGACGCAACCTCCACACAGCCAGCAACCTCTCCCCTCACCATAGCGGCCACGCTTTTGTCCCTTCGGTTACCTGTCCTAAGGTCACATACCACAGCCTTTTGTTTGCACTGTCCACCTGTGCGAGCTAATATTTTCATGTAGTGTAGCGATACACTACAATATGCTTCAGGTTGTCTCTGCAAGACACCCATTGTTGTCATAGTTTCTTCATCCGATGACATTACACATAATCAGGATACCTTTCGTTCTTTCCTTAGCAATGATTTGCTGAGAGCCGGTCACTATATGCTCCCAATCTTACTGTATAATTTTAGTGCTGCATGCAGATCGTAAGTCGTGTTTGTCATGTTAACTTTGTAAATGTCATAGCAGAGATCAGAGGGCTACTCTGTATAAGACCTGTGGTGTCTCTTCTGATTTTGAGGGGATTTTGTCCTGATTTTATGTGGACTTCGTGTATAGTTACAGTTTGTAATTGACGTCCTTTGAGAATGCGGAAGTTGCCCTTTGTTCGAAATCAACTGGCATGAAGTGTGCAGATCAGCTACAAATCTCACATACACTGCTGCATAATATAAGACTGCAGGGCAAAGAGTGCTGGAATGGGGTACTTGACACTAACTATGAAACCATGAAACCTTAATTTACACTGATAGAGTAAGTTGTTAGGATACCGAAAATCAACTTCATTTTTTGGATAGGAGTTAAAAACATACTATTTTTAATAAAATAAAAATGTAAAAAGACAGCTGTTAGTCACGTGACACGAAACACCAATCGGAGCGCATGACGTCAGTTGTTGGGCCGCGCCAGTTTAGCTGCCGTGTATTCTCATGCGAAGAACATCTTTCCGTCGCTTATTTAAGTTTGTTAAGGTTTCAGTGCTTGCTGTAAAACATTTTTTTTTCTTATACTCGCAATGGAAGTTGGTTTTATCAAAGCAAATAGCTCTAATTTGCCCAGAATTGACGTGATGATGCTGGGAGTGTTTTTGCATCAAACACCGATTTCTGATCACCAGAATTCCGGAATGTCAAAACGTCCAAGTAAATACTTACTTGTTATATGTTATACATAATACCATGTTACGATAAAACGTTAGAATATAAGGTATTTTAGGAGCGTGTGTGTTAGTGGTGCGTTTTACTTTATACAGATTGGTAATTTGCGATTTTAATCAACAGGTCTACATTTCGAGTATTTCATTGTAGTATCTTTTAAAATGTGTTTAATATGACTGTTGCTTCGCAGAATCATGTGCAGTATTTAATTGTTAGTATAATTACTATTTTAAAAAATCCTTGAGTGATTTCTACAACTATTTTTTGCCGCGCTGGGTTAGTTAAAGTTAAGTCTGTTCACATTCGTTCGACGCTTTTTTCGGCAGTAATGTTCTGAATATAAAGCTTTTTCTTTCTATATTAGAGGTTATACAAGTTTTTGTATAGCTAGAAAAATATTTTGATCATGTTTTCTAAGAAAGTCGTAAACTATCGTCCTATTCAGGTCGAAATATTTTTCGATATTCGTTGAAGCGGGGATTCTACGATAATCGTAGCGCCGCAATTTGCTGATAGATTCTTAAGTAACGTGACAAATTGATTGTAAGGAATAACATTTTTTTATATCTCGCTTAGTTCTCGAGATATACTATCTCAAAAGTGGTTAGGTCGAAATGCGGCCTCGACCAGAAGAAAAATTTCTCCAAATTTAAATTCGATGATGGATTCTTCAGTAACTCGAAGACAGAAATCAAAAGTAAAGAATATTTTTATTTTGATTCATTAGTACTTTTGATACTGATCCCATTATATGATACTCCATATAGTTTTCCAAATCGTTCGGCAACTATATCAATAAAAAAAATTGATGCATTTACAACGAACAGCATTTTAACCTCCAGGGTCGTAATTTATTTACCGGTAATAATTTAAGTTTATCATAGCACAAAATATTGACGTACATAGCTTATTAAACATAATAAAATATTAAGCACAAACTTTCGTCAAAATGTTCTTCACAAAAATATATTGAAGGTGTTGTAGACACACAAGCCGGATCGTGTCGTGCAAGCATTAACCACTTTTTCCAACTACTTCGTTGCGTGAAACGGAAACAAACAATTTGTTTGGTGCATTAAAGGTCGTGTTTACACACAGAGGCACCACACACCATTTGTAAACTCTAGAACTCATTTTATTAATAAAATAAGCATACAGCCTATATGTTTACAATGGCACGAGCCAACAACTGACGTCACAAGAGACCAACTGACAGCTGGGAGCGTTTTGGCGCCAATATTCAAATCAAAGCATAAAAATGCAAAATTTTGCTATTTTCCGTTCGTTATTTCAAGAAATAATATTTTTTTTGTTTATAGTAGATGAACCGCTACTATACTGACTACTTTCCCAAAATTAGTCAAGTACCCCATTGGCGACCGACGTTGTTTCTATCTTCGTGTAGAGGTTAATTCTGGTGTAAACTTCCTGCGCGGTGTTAAATGTAACGGAGTATCTCGACCCAGCATTTGACTTGCTGATTGCTCTATTTACCATTGTGCGAAATGGTATTCGTCACGGAGGTAAAGCCTGCACACAGAGATCGTGTATTGTACTGGCACAATAAAATTCTTTTTTTTTTTTTTACTATGGCTTTGCGCCTCGTCGACGACGAGGTCATTAGAGGTGGCATAGTACTGTTGACAAGAAACGGGAAGGCTTTCGCCATGGTCTTTTAAAGGGAGCAACCCGACATTCACCTGGAGTGATTTGGGGAAACCTCAGGAAACCCAAATCTCTATGCACGGACGGGTATTCGAACCCGCGTCCTCCCGAATGCGAGGCCAGAGCGTTAACGCTCACTCCACACACTCCGTACTTCTTGATAATTCCATTTTATTTATTTATTAAGCGTAAGATGCTTACATCACATTAGAATTCCATTAAATAAAAGTAAACTAAGTATTATTAAACTGAGTCAGAGTCATTATGGTGCAGTGCGCTGAGGCGCTGCACACTGCATCGGGAGAGGGGAGGGGGGTAGAACGTGATCGGGCACGAGTCCAGGCCCCGCGTACCTGCCGTCCAGATTGCTGTTTACCGCAATCATCTAGGCGAATGCAGGGTCGGTCCCCAACATCCGCCTCATACTCTACACATTTCACAAAAACAAATACACTTATCATACAGAACACAAAATGTACACATTTCCCAGACAGATGGTAACACAAAACTTTACTCCAATAGATCAAGTATGTAAGGTCTGACGGGCCCGGTTAGACTTCGGGTAGGACCTCAGGTCCTCTCCCCTCTCTCTTAAGATTGACACTGGTCGCCACAGGTAGTTATAACAACGTATCTCAGGTATATACACTTAAGAGTCAAAGAAACTGGTGTAGGCATGCGTATGCAAACACAGAGATATGTAAACACTCTGAGTACGGCACTGCGGTCGGCAACGCCTATATAAGACAACAGGTGTCTAGCGCAGGCGCTAGATCGGTTACTGCTGCTACAATAAATGGTTATCACGATTTAAGTGAGTTTGAACGTGGTGTTATAGTCGGCGCACGAGAGATGGGACACAGCATCTCCGAGGTAACGGTGAGGTGAGGATTTTCCCCTACGGCCATTTCATGAGTGCACCGTGATTATCGGGAATCCGGTAAAACATCAAATCTCCGACATCGCTGCGGCCGGAAGAAGATCCTGCAAGAACGGCACCAACGACGACTGAAGAGAATCGTTCAATGTGACAGAAGTGCAACCCTTCCACAAATTGTTACGGATTTCAATGCTGGGCCATTAACAAGTGTCAGCGTGCGAACCATTCAACGAAAAATCATCGATATGGGCTTTCGGAGCCGAAGGCCCATTCGTGTACCCGAGCTGAGTGCACGACAAAAGCTTTACACCTCGCCTGGGCCCATCAACACCGACATTGGACTGTTGATGATTGGAAACATGTTTCCTGGTCTGACGAGTCTCGTTTCCAATTGTATCGAGAGGATACACGTGTACGGGTATGAAGACAACCTCATGAATTCATGGAACCTTCATTTCAGCAGAGGACTGTTCAAGCTGGTTGAGGCTCTGTAATGGTGTGGGCCGTGTGCAGTTGGAGTGATATGGCACATCTGATACGTCTAGATACGACTCTGACAAGTGACAAGTACGTACGCATCCTGGCTGATCACCTGCATCCATTCATGTCAATTGTGCATTCCGACGGACTTGGGTAATTCCAGCAGGACAATGCGACATCCCACACGCCAGAATTGGTACAGAGTGGCTCCAGGAACACTCTTTTGACTTTAAACACCTCCGCTGGCCATCAAACTCCCCAGACATGAACATTATTGAGAATATCTGGGATGCCTTGCAACGTGCCGTTCAGATGAGATCTCCACACCCCCCCCCCTCGTACTCTTCAGCCCTGCACGATGCATGGTGTCAATTCCCTCCAGCACTTCTTCAAACATTAGTCGAGTCCATGCCACGTCGTGTTGCGGCACTTCTGCGTGCTCGCGGGGGCCCTACACGATATTAGGCAGGTGTACCAGTTTCTTTGGCTCTTGAATGTAGTTGCACAAATACATGAATTATTCCTGCCACAAAAAGAATCATCACATTTAGTGTGCTCTTACATGCGTCCGACCGAAAAGTATTTGCACGTGTTCTAAGTGAACACTATAAGCTCCTTTGACTTCTCGCTAATAAGCTAGATGTTGACGCGCCCTAAACGCCTCCTCCCCCCCCCTCCCCTTCTTTTGGCTTCTGTGACTTCTTTGATATATTCAGAAAATTCCGCCACTGCAGTCTAATACCGTTTTCGATCCAAATTTCGTCATAAACACCGTTTCAAAACACAAAAACTGGTTAAATAAAATTTTAAAAATATGATTCTATTTAGGGCAAAAGGCACTCACAAATACAAAAATGGATAATTGTAACTGTGTATACGATTCTCGATGTAGACCATTACCATTTTTAGTCAAGAACCGACAGTGATTGAAGTAAAACAGAACTACGAGTAATTCTGCACAGTGAACATATTTCTTAAATTTATTCAGATTTAAATGTACGTATTATTAGCTGTCTACAGAAATGTAATATTTCTTTTTCCATTTCGTCCCTAAAGTTATGAAGCTGGAGTGTACTTAATGATATTTTTCTCTAGGAGTAATTATTATAATCAAATATCAAAGAGACTCAAAATCTGGGCACTTATAGAAACCTAAAATAAAAGTTGTATGACATGTTTTTTTTTAATCCAAAAGATCTTTGCAGGATCCTGGAACAAAAATGGAAATTATTCAGAAAATAATCAAGCTACTACTCACAACTGCAAATCAACCGAATGTAAATACGGGTTATTACTAGATAAAAAGCAGTTCATCAAACATGTTTCTAATGATTGCTTTAGATCGAATTGGATTTGACATTCCAGTTGCAGTCTCGCTCCTTTCATCTCTTAAACTGGTAATCCGTGAAAAATTTACTGTCGCTCAATTGCAATATTTTCCCCTCAGGTGGATGACAAAGTTTTGGAGTTGTTTAGCCAATATAAATTTGGGTAAGGCAAGCAGTTAAATATTTGAATTACAAGTTAGACATCTCACTACCGACTGAGTAACCCAGAAAAAATAAGCTAGAAAAAAAAAAAGTTCTTGAAACGATCAGCAGATCGAATGGCAAGGACTCGATGCACGTGATCAGCGGTCATGAAGGCTGCCCAGTCAGCATCATTTGTCACAAAACAAAGTGTTTTTGTTAGGTCCTTGTGGCTCGTTGAGGTCGACGGCATTAGAGCTGACAAGGGGAGACAACCATTTATAAATTCAGATTCCATTCATACTGTGTGTAATAAAAGCTCATGGTCAGAGGTGTATTGCGCCAAAGTAAGATGCGCTTCTTCGCCGCTGTCAAGAAAATTGTCGTTGATATATTCTGTTGCGCTCAAATTCTTTTTACGTTGAGGAGATTTCAAGGGGTGAGTAGCGCTCTGCTTCATAAACCCGACGTCGCTGGATCGAATCTCGCTAGGGACAACTTCTTTTTATATATTTATTCAAATATGTATAGAGGCTACAGATAATTCCCTGCAATCAGTTTACAATTATACATATAATAAGTGTTTTAAATGTTTTTTGTTGCGGACGTGCTCGATTATGTTTGATAAAAACCTAATGAAGTTCGATAAAGTCGGTTTTACCACAATAACCGGCATTTAAAAAACTTATTATGTGCAGAATTGTTGAAACTGATTTCCTGGAATTATTTGTGTACACATTTCAATTGATAAATAAATTTAAAAAAGTCCGCAGCGATTCGTTCCGGCGACGACGGGCTTATTAAGCAGAGAGCTTGTTCGCTGTGCCACACGCCCTTCATAATCGCCTTGACGTAAAAAGTATTTGAACGCAACGGAATATTTTCATGCCGAAGAAGCGGCGAAGAAGGGCATGTTGCTGCTTTATCGCAATACACCTCTGGCCATGAGCTTTTATTACACACAGTATGAATCGAATTTGAATTTTACAAGTGGCGGCCTCTCCATGTGAGAGAGGAAGGGGAAGGAATTATGCCATGGAATTTTGAAGAAAGAATCCCGTCATTTTGAAACCGGGGTAAACCGAAAACCACATGTCCGGACAGTGGGTCAAATCCGCGAGCCCCAGGTTCCAGGCCTGAATGTTTACCGTTCACCCGTCAGGCTCCGTAATGCAAGATCTATTTTCAGTTTAGATCTATTTGCTGAGGAAGCTCAGTCCGCGTTGATTCTTTCGTGGTATTGTTTTAGTGAAACTGTTGTCAAATTTTAACTTAAAAGGACTTTAGATATGTGAAAAAGTAATTTTAATCTATTTAGAATGCAGACACAACAGTAAAGGGTTTTAGCAGAATAATTTTATTACTCTTTGTAATTTACATTATTCATTTCTGCTCTTGCCATTCCCCCAGTTTATATTATTTTTAGAATGTTTTAATTTAGAGCGTTAGTATTAATTTTAAAATGAATGTTAGTAATCAGCGATTATATACCGAAGAGCCAAAGAAACTGGTATACCTGCCTAATATCGTGTAGGGCCCCCGCGAGCACGCAGAAGTGCCGCAACACGACGTGGCATGGACTCGACTAATGTCTGAAATGGTACTGGATGGAATTGACGCCATGCATCCTGCAGGCCTGTCCATAAATCCGTAAGAGTACGAGGAGGTAGAGATCTGTTCTGAACGGCACGTTGCTACGTATCCCAGATATGCTCAATAATGTTCATGTCTGGGAAGTTTGGGGGCCAGCGGAGGTGTTTAAAGTCAAAAGAGTGTTCCTGGAGCCACTCTGTACCAATTCTGGCGTGTGGGGTGTCGCATTGTCCTGCTGGAATTACCCAAGTCCGTCGGAATGCACAATGGACATGAATGGATGCAGGTGATCAGCCAGGATGCGTACGTACTTGTCACCTGTCAGAGTCGTATCTAGACGTATCAGATGTGCCATATCACTCCAACTGCACACGGCTCACACCATTACAGAGCCTCCACCAGTTTGAACAGTCCCCTGCTGAAATGCAGGTTCCATGAATTCATGAGGTTGTCAGCTGAGCAGTGCAGAGCGCGGGCAGCAACTGAAGACGCCCCAGTCAGCGCTAGTAGAGGAGACTCAGAGTGGCACGCGTGTGTGTGTCCAAGTGAAGTGCAGTGCAGAAAGTAACATTGAGTATTCATTATGTTTTATTCAGTTATTTTATTGGGTATCTTGTTTCCTTTTGTTTATTTAGTCCATGTAAAGCCTCTTAGTAATGGTGTAGTATTTTCTAAGGAGAGTGATGTAATTGCTTCAGATAATTATTGGTCACTAGTAATAGATTATGATTTGGGAATTGTAAGAGATGAATGCACCAAACTAGATAGCACATTCAGTACTCTTGATGAGCTTACTAAAGAAAATCTGTCGCATAATGATTCAGCTATAAATTCAGTTTCTTTGAATCTAAAAGTAATGTATTCTGCTTTACAGCAAGAATTTTACAATATTTTGGAAATTCTACCTCATAAGCCAAACAGAGTCAGAAGGTCATATTTCGATCTTGGAGGAAAAATTTTGAAAACTGTATTTGGAACTTTAAATTCTGAAGATCTAGAGCATTTAGAGTCAAGGTTGAATAATTTGGAAGCTGTAGGGAATGATGTTAAACTTAGTCTTTCGTCACAGTTGATTTTGATTCAGCATATGGAGGAGTCCATTACAAATCATACACAAGCAATACAAGTATTAGCAGATGCCTTCGTCTCACGGACTAGGGAAATTCAATCAGTAATAAGTAACAATATGCATGAAGTAGAAAGTGTACTAACAGTTTTGAATTTTCAGATTTTTAGTGTAAAAACTTTACAAGAGCTTATTTTTGGGTTAACAAATGTACGTATGGAATTGGTTAGATTAAGAATTGCTCTATTACAAGGTTCTAGTGGGAAAGTTAGTGATATTTTATTGAGCCCTAGAGTGTTTTTTAAATATTTACAGTTGATACAGAATAAGTTAGATTCAAGTATGTTTATGATTGCCCCTTGTACAGAGGAGAGTTTAAGTGTGTATTACCAATTGTCAAAGGTAAATATTGTTTTAATGGGTAGTAATTTGAGGTTAGTTGTTAATGTCCCTATTGGTGCACATGATTCAGTTTTAGAGAGATATAGTATTCATACTTTTCCGTTCTATTGGAGTGAAACAGGCAGATATATAAGATGGGATATGAAAGATGTAATTTTATTGAGCAAAGATCATAAGTCATATGTGACACTTAATCAGAATGACATGCAGAAATGTGAATCTAATATTGTAGAAATATGTCCATTGATGACTTTGCATGATGTAAGTGTAAGTAGTTGTGAATCTGATATGTTCTTTTCAGAAAAGTTTGTTGAGTCATGTCAAAGAGGAAGTTGTGACCCTCACTAAATCATATTTTGCTAGAGTTCATGATAATTGGATATTTACCTTGTTAACACCTTGTACTGTCAGTGTCAATTGTATTCAATCTCAGCAGACAACTAAATTATCAGTAAGTAGTTCAGGAATGTTTGTAAACACTACGGGTTGTCAAATAATTGGAAATGATTTTAGAACACCAGCAATTAAGTCAGTTAAGAAGTCTTATGATTTGTCTTATCCATTGTATTACTTACCAAATTTAACTAATGAGATTTATCACAGTCCTAAATTAGTTGAATTGAATTTGACTTATAGTAAGGAGGTTAAAGAAGAGATTGATAAGTATCTTAAAGCATCTAATGACACTATTAAATTCAGTAAGATTATTGCACATTTGGAGTCACAAATGAGTTCTAGAGATCAACGTAAGATAACAGTTGTATCTGCCACTGTTACGTCTATTATTTGTATTTTAATTGTCTTGTTTTTGGGTATTTGGTTATGTAGACATTGTATGAATAAGATGATTCAGAATTATTTTGCTGCAAATGCAGCCACGCAATCTGTTAGCAGCATACGAGTAACTATTCCTGAGATTTCCCATGATAGTGTTGCAGGAGCAACACGTGTTTCAAAGGCGGGGGAGTTGTAAGGGAGCCAAATAAATCCCCGTAATATTGTGTAAACGCGAAGTGAATATGTGCGTCTGGCTAGCTGCACAGCCGTGCGCTGTAAGCCGAGACGGTATGTGCTGAGATAAGCACGGGCGTTGGCCGGCAGCTACACGCAGTCAGTGTGCCTCGGGAGTGCGAATGTAAGACATCGATGTAGGAGTGTGTCGTGATTTACTACCAACATTGTCGCTTTGTACCCCTTTTCGGCAACAGGAGTCTAAATTCAAGCTAGCGGGGGTATTGCTAACATATTGCGTGGTGCAGAAATTACGTTCCTGTATTTATGCAACTGTCCGTGTGTAAGTTAACGGCGAATAAATTGGAACTAATCTGTAATCTCTGTTTCCGTCAGTAATAAACCTTACTAAACCGTATCAGACTAACAACACTCAAGCCAAAGAACTCTACGCAGCCTTCAATATAAAACAATTAACATCTTTTATTATACATTAGTTGTTTCGGCAGCTATTGTCCACGCAGTTGTCGATTCTGCGTCATCAACAATCGACTGGTGTCAGCAGAAGGCCGTCGTCCTGACAAGAACATCAAGAAGACGTTACTATCGGTCAGGTTAGTGATCACACCTCCGATAGTCAACCAGTCAATCAATATCCACTCAGCCATCCAAAACGGGACTCTGGCGTCATATGCGGGACTCAAACCCTGCACCACACGCACATAAACAGAGACCTACTACAACAGTTACAATTATCCATTTTTGTATTTGTGAGTGCCTTTTGCCCTAAATAGAATCATATTTTTAAAATTTTATTTAACCAGTTTTTGTGTTTTGAAACGGTGTTTATGACTAAATTTGGATCGAAAACGGTATTAGACTGCAGTGGCGGAATTTTCTGAATATATCAAAGAAGTCACAGAAGCCAAAAGAAGGGGAGGGGGGGAGGAGGAGGCGTTTAGGGCGCGTCAACATCTAGCTTATTAGCGAGAAGTCAAAGGAGCTTATAGTGTTCACTTAGAACACGTGCAAATACTTTTCGGTCGGACGCATGTAAGAGCACACTAAATGTGATGATTCTTTTTGTGGCAGGAATAATTCATGTATTTGTGCAACTACATTCAAGAGCCAAAGAAACTGGTACACCTGCCTAATATCGTGTAGGGCCCCCGCGAGCACGCAGAAGTGCCGCAACACGACGTGGCATGGACTCGACTAATGTTTGAAGAAGTGCTGGAGGGAATTGACACCATGCATCGTGCAGGGCTGAAGAGTACGAGGGGGGGGGGGGTGTGTGGAGATCTCATCTGAACGGCACGTTGCAAGGCATCCCAGATATTCTCAATAATGTTCATGTCTGGGGAGTTTGATGGCCAGCGGAGGTGTTTAAAGTCAAAAGAGTGTTCCTGGAGCCACTCTGTACCAATTCTGGCGTGTGGGATGTCGCATTGTCCTGCTGGAATTACCCAAGTCCGTCGGAATGCACAATTGACATGAATGGATGCAGGTGATCAGCCAGGATGCGTACGTACTTGTCACTTGTCAGAGTCGTATCTAGACGTATCAGATGTGCCATATCACTCCAACTGCACACGGCCCACACCATTACAGAGCCTCAACCAGCTTGAACAGTCCTCTGCTGAAATGCAAGTTCCATGAATTCATGAGGTTGTCTTCATACCCGTACACGTGTATCCTCTCGATACAATTGGAAACGAGACTCGTCAGACCAGGAAACATGTTTCCAATCATCAACAGTCCAATGTCGGTGTTGATGGGCCCAGGCGAGGTGTAAAGCTTTGTCTCGAGCACTCAGCTCGGGTACACGAATGGGCCTTCGGTTCCGAAAGCCCATATCGATGATTTTTCGTTGAATGGTTCGCACGCTGACATTTGTTGATGGCCCAGCATTGAAATCCGCACCAATTTGCAGAAGGGTTACACGTCTTTCACGTTGAACGATTCTATTCAGTCGTCGTTGGTCCTGTTCTTGCAGGATCTTTTTCGGCCGCAGCGATGTCGGAGATTTGATGTTTTCCGGATTCCCGATATTCACGGGGCACTCGTGAAATGGTCGTACGGGCAAATTCCCATCACATCGCTACTCGGAGATTCTGTGTCTCATCTCTCGTGCGCCGACTATAACACCACTTTCAAAATCACTTTAATCGTGATAACCTGCCATTGTAGCAGCAGTAACTGATCTAACCCTTGCGCCAGACACCTGATGTCTTATATAGGTGTTGCCGACCGCAGCGCCGTACTCAGAGTGTTTACATATCTCTGTGTTTGCATACGCAGTCTATACCGGTTTCTTTGGCTCTTCAGTGTAAATGTTTGGTATTATGACAGAAGCGAAGTACATGCTTTCCAATGTATATCCAAAATTTTCATATAGAACTGTTTCATGGGTATTACTTAATCAAAAAATTTGCTTCATTAATTAATGTGGATGACGGTTGTGTTTTATATCTTCTGAATCATTAATGAACTTTTAATTCGTAAACAGTGCCTAAATTACTGCTTTCAGTATTAGTGTTCTTAATTTTTTGTTTATTTGAACTGCTCTCTAGGCTCCAGCCTCAGTAAGATTTTGTACAGTGAAACGGTATTTGATTTTATACTTAATTTTTTCTATTTTTTAAATTTTGTTGTATTCTGTTGTCTTAAGAATTTAGCTGACTAATCAGCACAACTTGGTGCGGGTAGTGATCCTGCTGGGATAACCTTTAATACTTTTGTTTCAGGGGGCGAGAACACGTTTCTCCACTGCTCTTCCAGTGCTGTCTACGTGTTGGAAACAAGCAGCGCTTATCAAGTATGACTTCTTAACTATTTGTGCAAACAACAGCAGACATTATAATAAAAAAATATTGTTACATTACAAACTAATTTTAATTCTTCCACATGAAACGTCAAGAAGTTTTAATTATATATAAATTCGAAGTATGGATGAAAAAGTCGTATCCAATGCAAGCGAATAACTTTAAAATTAATTTTAACCAGTAAATTGCTTTATTTTTTACAATTTGATTTAGACAAATAAATTAGTTAATATTATGCTACGATGCCGATGCCTGATTGCAAATAGTCCCAAATATTTTTTAACTTCATAGATAACAAACTACAGTATGTTTTACCTTGTTGTAATCAGTGTAGTAAAAATGAAATGGGAATATTTTACCCGCAATTAACATTTGACATATTCATAATTATGATGCAAAAATCGTTACAATGTAACCTCAAATACTTTGGGAAATTGTTTCCATTTTTTATCGTTTTACCAGAAAAATGGATTCAGGATAGCACTCTAATATTTATGAACGTTACGTTCTTTTCCGAGTTTGTTTTCACAGCAGCGGTTTTTATATTGTATTGACTGTTCGTCATGTCTTCTCCTTCACCACGTTTTCCCCTACATTTTTGGTTCCGCTGCTTTCGATGAGTTTTACTCATTGTTGATTCGGTTTTACGGCCGCACGACCTGACTGCCAGGTCGTACTGCGTAGAAATGGAACAAGTCAAGTGTTGCCATCTGTCTGCCAAACGTATAACTGTGTTCATAATGTGGTAAGTGTATTTCTTGTTTGTGAAATGTGTAGTTTATGAGGCGGAGATTGGGGACCGTCCCGGCATTCGCTTTGATGGCTGCGGAATCCTCAGCCAGGACGATCGTTACGCGGGGACCTGTGCTCGTGTTCGGTCCGTTGTACCTGCCCGATCCACTCTCCGTCTCATCACCATGGTTTTATCAACTCAGTCACACTATAATTTCGTTTAACACCGATTTTGTTACCGGTATACACTGCAAATATTCATAAGTCTTAATTTAATGAGCCACTCATTGTGATAACTAAAATCAGTAAAACACAAGAAATTAAGACGCGTCTAAGGATTTTCTTACAACAGAAAGAGACAAAACGAATTCACTTAGAACGAACCAAACAGTGTATAAAAGATTTAGCGGTTTTTACAGCCTTCTGATATTACCAGTTGCTTCCCGAGATACATGCTGTTCCTAAGATGTACTTCTTTCTCTTCCCTCGTTTAGAAGGTGGTCTCCAGTCTCCTTCAGAGATCAAGCCGTCTGCTGAACCTGCCAGAGACTGAAGATGTATCATGCTGTAGTCGCTTTTATAGTGGAGAGGCCATCAACTCCTAGCCAACTAACTATCAGTTGAGCATTGCACTCAGAGATATAATGCTTGCAGTCGCTGTAGTATTTCTTTGACCATAGTGTTATTTATTTTATAATTGCATATTTCCACATTTGTCTTATACCGGATCTGCCATCTTTTATTATGTTATCTGGTTGTTTGAATATTTCAATAGTCTCCCTCACTTTACGATCGAGATAATCCGTAGGACGGGCCAACTCTCTAATGTCTTCCAATAGTATTTTATGGCGCCCTTCCTCCTGGTGTTCTGCAGTTACTAATTTCTGTGATATGCCGCAAGCAGGCAAGGATCGGTGAGCTCCGTTAAAAAGCAGTGGAATTTCTGAAGTGCTATGTGATTGCGGCATCCATCGCGTAGCTCTGGCGGAAGAGCCGGGGTTCATTCCGTGACAAAGCCTAGGATTTTTCCTCGAATCTGAATGTCCAGAACAGCTCCCCAGTCCTACTCAGCCTGCCATCCCACGAGTACTCCACGAGAAAAAGAATGGTCGGAGCTTGGATCTGAACTCGTCAACATTCCTTTTAGTGTCAAAGTTTGCAAGGGGAGTGCGGAGCTCTACCTCCGTAAATTCTTTGGTGAGCTGCAGTGAACTGAAGAGAAACCAAGAAATATTATTAAGGGTAGGTTATTTTTTTTTTTTTTAGAAGACTCGCAAATAACAAAGATAGTTTATTCGCATGTAAGGAAAGTCAGCTGTATTTCAGACACTACGCCATAATTAACGCCTTCCGAATACATTTCTTAGAAGCGAATTTGTAAAATAGCAAAATAATGAAGTTGTTTAGAAACACTAATCTGTGACTCTCCGGAGAAAGACTTGAATAGCTGCACTATTTCCTCTAAATGGGGAGTACGATAACTAGGAATTGAAAGTAGAGTAGGAAATAGGGGAAGGATAAGGAACCGTGGCCAAGTCTGTCAACTGATAAAGAACATAATCTGACGGTAGAATATAGTAAGAAACATAGAAACATTGTTCTGTAAAAAGAGCTACTAGCCCATGACTTACGGTGCACAAACCTAGGCTTTGGCAATGAAAAAATTAACTATATTGCTTACATCAGAGATGAGCTTCCTGCGAGATATATAGTTACATGGAAAGAAAAAACTATAAATAAATAAAAAAATACTGAGAGTTTAAATTTTGGGCCATCACTGAAGATGAATCAGTTACGATGGCTGAGATATGTAATGACAACGGACCAGGGAATAATGCAGAAAATAGAGCTAGACAGAAACGAGAAGGGAAGAAGGCCTATGGTAGAATTAAGAATAAAGTGGATGGACCAGGTGCAGGAGGACGTGAGGCTAAAGAGGAAACTAACAACCTGCAAAAATATAAACGTCACACGATGGACATGATGACTGATTAGTCGCGTCATGGTTCAGATATTCAGCATTGAATTTAAAGTGCATATTAAAAAGAACAAATAGATATCAGACATGATTTCACGCATCATCATCATCATCATCGGACAATGCAATTGTGAAACTATGTCACTTCTTAGAGTTTAAAGTATTACTAGGGATGAATTCGTTTGAAATAGATTCTGTAAGTTTTTTAATCCTAAAATGAGGAGGGTTGGCGTCGGAACACGATGGCATTCTAGTAAGATGGTGTTACAATAGTGACCGAACTCTGGTTCCATACAAATAGGAACAGCGTTCAAGTGCCAAACGTTAAATGTTAATATTTCTCCTTTATGTTCAAACTTGATTCATACTCTGATATACGAAACGTCCAAACAAACAAGAGGGTGAGGTGAAAAGTTCTGGGCCTGGCACCAATATGCCATTGCTATTAGTGAATTTCCTTTGTGAAGTTGGCAGGTGTGACGCAATAACGAAAGTCCAGTTTAAACCTGGTCTGTGGAGTAGTTTTCTTTATAATTCTTTTTAAAGTAGACGTAGTGTCTCGTTGAAACGGATAAACCAGAATATCGTTCTATCAACAAAAAATCTTTTTTGGTAGTTTATTGCCAACGCAAATTTAAAAATGGTTGGTAAGGGTTTACAATGTGCTTACTCCCTTATTTTAAACAGCAAATAAATGAGCAGCTGAATTTGAACGTGTTCGTACATCTCTTCAAGATGATACATTCACTTGAAGGGGGCCCAATTCTGCAACCACAGATGAACACATTGAGGAGGTGAACAATGAAGTATTGAACGATCTGCGATTAAAGGCGTATGAGATAGCTGAGGCCTTAGGAATATTAGCAAAAAGCGTACGGTACATTTTACATTAAGAAATATACAAGGAGAATGAGCAAGAGGAGTCCCGATTTGTTAAATGCTGACCAAAAACAACTGCTGAAACGAATTTCCTCACAAAGTCTGGATCCTACGAATTCTATGCTCAGGTTTCTTACTGTGAAAGAGACGTGAGTTCTGCACTGCATGGCTGAAAAAAAGAACGCACCAAAAAATACGAAGTTGATTTCATCTGGCAGAAATATCATGGCGAGTGTTTTCTGGGATAAAACAGGGACAAAGTTTATTGATTATATTGAAAAGCGTAAAAACAATAACTACCGAATACTACGCGAATCTTTTGGATCGATAAGATGAAAAATCTCGTCAGAGGCGACCTGAATTAAAAAAAAACTCCTTTCATCAGGATAATTCAACAACACAGGGTGCTTTGGCAATGGTAAAACTGAGGGATGTTAAGTGCTAATTGTTGAAGCATCCACCCCATTCACCAGATTTAGCCCCCTCATACTACCACCTATTTCCAAATCTAGATAAATGTGAAGCTGTAAAACGTTTTTACTCAGAAAAAGTGATAACAGACATAGATAATTATTATCCAGACCTTCCAGCATCGAACTTCTGGGATGATATCCATTCATTGAATATACGTTGGACGAAGTGTTTTGAACTAAAGAGGGACTACGTAGAAAAACAAATGTATTTTTGAACTAACAACCACACTCTTTCACTGCAGGACGAGAAATTTCACCTTGGCTTCAAACTACCAAGAAATTAAAATAACAGATGCTTAGAAAGAATGGAAGAAATCAGAAACAAAAAACTATCTGCTAGGACTCAACAATGAAACATAACAAAGGGAGCACACTATCAAATTGTGGATGAGTTAATGGTCGAGGAAGAACCGACCAACTACGGCCACCAATCTACGCAATAAAGATCACTGGTTTTCCAAATATCAGCTCACAACACATATATGAAAACTGGCAGAGGATTCGCTGCATCCTCGACATAAGATATTTGACCATTAAATCTTACAGAAATTGACATGAAATTTCATACAGAAAATTCTACATATTTAAAAAAATCATCTATCAACATTTATTGGCAGGATCAGACTGAAAATAAAATTCAGGAAACTAGAATAGGTTACCAGATTGATTTCAAGATTTCTGTTTTCTTTCTTTTCTTTTCTTTTTTTTTTTTTTTTAAAAAAAGAAACAACTTTAATCATGTGATATATAAGTTGAAGGTCATGAAACGTGTTTAATGCTACAGAGAACTTAAGGAAAGCATCGAATATGTATTCAAAGGTATCCTTGTGTTTACTAGACATGATCCACAAAAATATTTTGTGCCCTTCATCCTAGTTTCGCAAGACTCTTTGGCTGCCTACATAAAGCCAAGTGCTCCGTTGCATTAGTAGTGATGCCTGTTCGAAACGTAAATGTAACTGTTGTTTCTGGAGCATGTAGTGAAACTGGGGTTGATGCAGGAGCTTCTAAAATACTTCGTTATGATTTTCATCTCACTGAGCAAGATCAGTCCAAACTTAAAAGCAGTTCTTATTATCTGCTGCAACTTTAAACACAGGTTCTTGAGATTACATTCTCAGGAAAAGAATGAATATCCATCTTAACTATAACTGTGCGGTGCATACTCGCTACTCGTAAAGATGTGAGAACACAGGAGACTCTATTTAGTTGATGCAACGATTTGCGGATGAAAAAGATAGATAAGAAGAAATAGTTAATGACTGGCCGCTGAGTCGACTGTAGAAGCAAATTTGTTATATCTGAGATTAAAGTTCTGTAGTAATTTCAAAAGTTAGTCAACCTCTTACGACGCAATTCACATTATACTTGGCGTTATTCATAATACCGAGTGGTTATTGTATGAATAGATACAAAGGAGAAGCTTCTACTAGGAAATTAACTGCTAAATACTTAATTTAGGTACATAACTGCTACAACCCGTCTTTCAGAGTAGGTCTACAAAAGGAAAAATAACAATTGGCAGTCATTGGGGATTGTCGACAGAAGTGAAAACGTAAAACTATTAATATCATACGCGCAACACGTCATACTTATAGCTACAGATATACTAAATAATAATAATTCCGTGTGGTCGTAATGACCTGATGTTAGCGTTTCTATTGGATGTGCATTCCGCCCCTGTCTTAAACGGGTTAACCTAACCCGGTAGTGCTGCCAGGTACAGCGGACCCATCGTTTAACATGGAATCCGAACTACAGAAGAGTTCTGGCGCACATCACATTACACAGCAACAGGTGCCAGAGGTGAATTTCGGTTTAAAGATCTATGAAAATCCACGCCGAGAGAGGGATTCAAACCGATCATCTTTCATGCCGCAGTCAGACACCTTAACCACTGAGCTACCAGACCGCAACAGACATACTGTTAACACAAACATGTCGGTGAATCGAACTCATACGATTTTTATCCATCCAAACATCGCCCAACGCGCCTAAATAAGTTTTCACTTCAAAAACTAAAAATCTAACTTAGTCCACAACCCGAAAGTTGGTCGAATCTCCACGAAGGATATGTACTACCATGCTCATATTAATCCGAACGACCTGAATTGCACATCGCTACATTTCCTCCTGGGACTTAATCAACCCATTATACACATCTACGAAGACGGTACTATACCCTAGAGGTAGTACAGTCGCACGACTATTAAAATTGAGCCACATCCAGCTCCCATAAAACGAAATACATTTCCGCTTTTTTGTTTCATAAAACGAAATAGTGATTACATTTCGGCAATAAAAGAGTTATAGGAACATCGAATACGTTTCATTTACTGTTTTAAAGACATTTTACAGTTATTAAGTTACTAATCTCAAACAAAATGCTGGTTTTTAGCAAGTACTGGATAACAACAAAATGCAGATTTTATACCCGTCTACAACAACTTAAAATGACTCGAAATTTACGTTAATATTCAACGTTTGCTGTGTATTATAATTTTTGGAAACAGTACAGACTTATCTAAGAGTTCAGTCAAATATATAACACGTAACAAGATTTCGGATTTAATAATTTTGGCAGTGGTCTTGTAAGTATGCTTGCCTGTAAAAGCAATTCTTTTAGTTCTGTCGTTTCTTGAACATACTTAGCGTGGAACAATAGAAAAGAATCATAACATTAATGTTCTGGCTGACGTGAGACACTGTCAACGCAGCATGCGTGAGTAGGTCTTGAAAGACACTTTTCTATTAAATTTAACTTCACCGTAAAGATTTCTGTCACTCAACATTCCCCATTTTTTCTAGTGCTCATAACAAAGTCGGGCGATTGATCATTGATGTGATACGTAATGATAACTGTTTAAAAATAATCAAGGAACTAAATCAAACTAATGTGTCTATCGGGCGCAAAAGGTTTTTTTAGCTAATGTCCTTATAATATAATTTCTAGCCTGTGATATTGGGAAGCAAATGAGAAATGAAATAGAAAGTGGCTGTTCTTACGAAAAAAATTCTCATCAAAGAAGAACATAAAATTCAAAGCTTCCGTATTTAAAAACATGCTGCTTCGACTAGTGATAGCTAATGATATAATTGATGCATAACCCCAACTGGGCATTATTCGTGGCATGGAGTTATCTTCCCTGTCCTATCGCGTTGACCGCTATCTCCGGGAGTCCGTAAAAAATTCGGTTTGCGGTAAGGGGCAAAATCGTTAACCGTAGCACAGAAAGAATATACGTTATTAGAAGTGCAGAAATTTTAAAAGTTAATTCTGACGCATATCACCATTGATGAAAAGTTTCTTTAATTTTATTCCCTAAATTTAAAATTCCAAGAAATAAACAGTAAATTTCAGGAACGAGAAAGGCCTGGCTCGTTATTAGTTTCTCCTACCTCAGCTTCCGTCTCTGGTAAGCCTGACGCTATGGTGCTGTAATTGGCTCAGGTTCGGGGTTGCTGATCCCGGAAGCTACGAGGTGCGATGTCTTGCGTTTCCACGGTTCCAGTCAGCCGAGCGCAAAAGTGGTTAAATGATGCGTTATGTTTTTCTTGGGTTACCCATACACTGGGACAGTGAAAACATATTTTACACCTATTGGGAAGTTGAAATTACAAATTTCTGCCTGTATCTATTGTGAAATCGAAATTCGTTGTTATTCTTCAATAAAGTCACTATTATTTCAATGGCACGAAAGAGGTTATTATTCTAAAAAACGTACACGAATTCGGCAACGATATTTGAGAAATGGCAATTCCTCATTCCGTTGAGTAATTTCGAGATTTTTTATTTAAACAGAATTTTTGATAGCCAGATCGTGAGTGTGAATTTACTGTCTAGTGCCACTGATGAAATTTACCCTTCACCCAATTCGTTCAGCTATTAATTAATGTAAAATTCCGGGAAATAAACAATAACTTTCAGGAACGAGGAAAGATAATGCCAAGCTGTTTATGCGGTGCAGCTACCTCATCTTCCGTCTCTGGTAAGCCTGACGCGATGGGGCGGTAAGTGGCTCATATTCGCGGATGCAGATCCCGGAAGCTAGTGCGTTGTCTCGTGGTTCCACGGTTCGAGTCGCGCCGCGGGAAAAAGTGGTTAAACGATGCGTTATGTTTTTCTTGTGTTACCCGTACACTGAGACAGTAAAAACGTATTATACACCTATTGAGACGTTAAAATTACAGATTTCTGCCTGTATCTATTGAGCAATCCAAATTCATTGTTATTTTTCTGTAAAGTCATTATTATTGCAAAGGCCTGGAAAAAATTAGTTTTTTTTTTTTTTTTTGAAACGTGAACAAATTGGTCCACGGTCGTTGAGAAGTGGCAATTTTCCATTCCTTTGAGTATTTTCGGAATTTTTTTTATTTAAACCGAAACTTTTTTGGCTGGATCGTGAATGTGACTTTACTACTGTCTAATGCCGCTGAAGAACTTTGCCTCTTTGTTTGGTGAACAGTAACACAATCAAGATTTATTTTAAAACTGCTTTTATCTGTATGTATTGCCATATTAACCCATTGTATGCTGAATTGACGCTAAAGTAAATACAATCATGTTGTGGATACTGAAATTTGCAACAATCTAGTCTTAAAGTATAAATTGTTCGCGATCATTCATTTCGCCAAAGTGTAAAGTAAAAGGTTTGTTTCCTCAATGTTACGGAAATACGATAGCCAGTATATAGACGTCATAACATCCACGAGGACTATGATAAAGAAGAATGGTTTTATAAATATCCTACATATCATTTATTCTAAACAAAAATCTATCAGTTTCTAAATTTTTGAAAATTTTTGTCTCAAGATAAATATCATAACAGAAAGAAATAGTAACACTTATTTTTTCGTAATGTTGTGTTAATAGAAAACTTACGTGTCAGCTGATAGATGACGACAGCACTATCAAGCGCCACATTGTAATTCATTATAAGGATTTATAGTTTGTCTCAGTTACACTCGGCAAGTGATGTGTGGTAGGATCATCATGAGGAAATAGGGCTGTTTACACACAGCGCTGAACGCACAGCCTTTCCGTGAACGGCTCGTATGGAATAGCGATTCCCAGGATATTTCTACTTCTTAAAGAATGCATAATCATTAATTTTCTATATATACTCGTACAGTCTTTGCATTAAATGTGGACAGCGCTGTCATGTTCTATCAGTCTTCTTGCACAATCTGGCATCAATCTCATCCCAGGAAAGAGTAAGGCAATGCTTGCTCCACCTTTAGGCAATATCATTGGGGGATATTTCATTCAGAGCCATCTATATTTCAGATTATTCATTTACGTAAGTCAATGCATGAAACAAAACTGGAAATAAGCTCCTCCCCACTGACGATTCATAATGGCGGGGTAGTTCATCAACCTTCGCCTACATTTCAATAACACTTTAAATAAATTCAGATCGTAAAACCTATCGCAAAAGTTGTAATTAACGGGAATACATTAAAGCGAGGCAAAAAATAACCCCTAAGGCTCCGTTCTACTTTTTACTGCAACTGAGTATCGTGAAACTTTATCGATCATTATTTACATACTGGTTTGGCTAATTCCCTCCGATAATATTTCACTCATAATGTGGTCTGTGGACAAACCAGCGAATAACCATTTTCGAGGAGGTAGAATTTTTAGTACTACGAAACTACAGAAACGAGAGATTATTTCGGAAAAGACTGAATGAAACAGTCTTCCTAGGCAGCATTGTTAACAAACTGACGAGTAGGTATCTAGCTTGAGCGGAGGGGTCCTGTGGTTAGCGTTGTGGTTTTCTGAACCTGCGGTTCAAGGTTCAAATCCATGTATTTCATATTCTTTTAAATTTTTTTCCCTTTTTATAAGTTCCGAACCTACACTATGCTTATGCATATTACATATTCTTGATTCCTTCCAAACTGCCTCAGGGAATAAGATACTTCAGGAATCTCTTATAACCGAAACTATCAAATGATTTTTAACCAACTACCAACATAAAAGTAAACACTTTTGCGACGGCAGCGCTGAAAGAAAGCTACTCTGGTTCCCAGCCACGCCGAAATCAGATCGTCTGTCCCATTTCCAACTGTACACGTTTATCGAAAATAATCGTTTCACAGTAGAACGAATTTCACGTTTCACAAACAATTAATTTATCGTTGGAATTATGTCTCTAATTTTAAGCCATTTCTATCATTAATTGTGTAGATGGTCTATAATGATCATACACCGTCGTCAAGGAAAACAAAAATATAATGTAAAAACATTAAAGGAAATCGCATAGAACCAAATATTAGTACTGTAACAAATTAAATGACCATTGTCACTCAAAAATTTAAAACCAGGTTATTATCGTAGGACTAGCATAAATTCTTTTATTACTGGTATAAGTAAAGAAAGTTAATTGAGAAACAGGATTGAAGTAGAGAGTTCTAAAAGTACTGCTTTAAGGCGTAGCGACTTGATACCTGTGGGATTTAAAAACTTATTACTTAATAAATCATACAATTTTTGTGTTATTCTTTGTTTGCGATTACTTCAGTATAATAACATCAATAGATACCACCATTTGGCGAAGAAGGATGTCGCCACTCGTGTGTGTGTTCTTTAGTCTCGTGTGTGAAGTGGAACGGTGACTTTTCGTCACCCGTGTTAGTCGACTCCAAAATAGACTACGCCGCAAAAATTCAAACAAACACAGCCTACCGGTAAAGAAAGTTCGACAGTGCCTTAGGACCGGAGGACCAAGCGTAGTGGATGAGCCTGAACGCTCTGGCCTCGCATTCGGGAAGAGGTGGGTTTGAATACCCTTCCGACTATTAGAGGCGGAAAAGGAGTAGTGGCAAGGATTTCACCAATGGCCTTTAAGGAACCATTCCGGTATTCACATGGAGTGGTTTGGGGAAACCGTTGAAACCCCAAATCTGGATGGCCGGACTAGGATTCCAACCTGTGTCCTCCCGAATGAGAGGCCAGAGCGTCACAGCGTCTACGAGAATGCGTGTGTCGAATGGTGATGACGTAGAAAATTTTATAATTGTTCAGCCCTTAAAACGATGTATACATTGAAGAAAGTAAATTGAAACTTTGCTTGGGAGACCTTAACGTCTCAATAGGTGTATAATACGTTTTTACTGTCTCAGTGTACGGGTAACACAAGAAAAACATAACGCATCGTTTAACCACTTTTTCCCGCGGCGCGACTCGAACCGTGGAACCACGAGACAACGCACTAGCTTCCGGGATCTGCATCCGCGAATATGAGCCACTTACCGCCCCATCGCGTCAGGCTTACCAGAGACGGAAGATGAGGTAGCTGCACCGCATAAACAGCTTGGCATTATCTTTCCTCGTTCCTGAAAGTTATTGTTTATTTCCCGGAATTTTACATTAATTAATAGCTGAACGAATTGGGTGAAGGGTAAATTTCATCAGTGGCACTAGACAGTAAATTCACACTCACGATCTGGCTATCAAAAATTCTGTTTAAATAAAAAATCTCGAAATTACTCAACGGAATGAGGAATTGCCATTTCTCAAATATCGTTGCCGAATTCGTGTACGTTTTTTAGAATAATAACCTCTTTCGTGCCATTGAAATAATAGTGACTTTATTGAAGAATAACAACGAATTTCGATTTCACAATAGATACAGGCAGAAATTTGTAATTTCAACTTCCCAATAGGTGTAAAATATGTTTTCACTGTCCCAGTGTATGGGTAACCCAAGAAAAACATAACGCATCATTTAACCACTTTTGCGCTCGGCTGACTGGAACCGTGGAAACGCAAGACATCGCACCTCGTAGCTTCCGGGATCAGCAACCCCGAACCTGAGCCAATTACAGCACCATAGCGTCAGGCTTACCAGAGACGGAAGCTGAGGTAGGAGAAACTAATAACGAGCCAGGCCTTCCTCGTTCCTGAAATTTACTGTTTATTTCTTGGAATTTTAAATTTAGGGAATAAAATTAAAGAAACTTTTCATCAATGGTGATATGCGTCAGAATTAACTTTTAAAATTACTGCACTTCTTTAATAACGTATATTCTTTCTGTGCTACGGTTAACGATTTTGCCCCTTACCGCAAACCGAATTTTTTACGGACTCCCGGAGATAGCGGTCAACGCGATAGGACAGGGAAGATAACTCCATGCCACGAATAATGCCCAGTTGGGGTTATGCATCAATTATATCATTAGCTATCACTAGTCAGAGCAGCATGTTTTTAAATACGGAAGCTTTGAATTTTATGTTCTTCTTTGATGAGAATTTTTTTCGTAAGAACAGCCACTTTCTATTTCATTTCTCATTTGCTTCCCAATATCACAGGCTAGAAATTATATTATAAGGACATTAGCTAAAAAAACCTTTGGCGCCCGATAGACACATTAGTTTGATTTAGTTCCTTGATTATTTTTAAACAGTTATCATTACGTATCACATCAATGATCAATCGCCCGGCTTTGTTATGAGCACTAGAAAAAATGGGGAATGTTGAGTGACAGAAATCTTTACGGTGAAGTTAAATTTAATAGAAAAGTGTCTTTCAAAACCTACTCACGCATGCTGCGTTGACAGTGTCTCACGTCAGCCAGAACATTAATGTTATGATTCTTTTCTATTGTTCCACGCTAAGTATGTTCAAGAAACGACAGAACTAAAAGAATTGCTTTTACAGGCAAGCATACTTACAAGACCACTGCCAAAATTATTAAATCCGAAATCTTGTTACGTGTTATGTATTTGACTGAACTCTTAGATAAGTCTGTACTGTTTCCAAAAATTATAATACACAGCAAACGTTGAATATTAACGTAAATTTCGAGTCATTTTAAGTTGTTGTAGACGGGTATAAAATCTGCATTTTGTTGTTATCCAGTACTTGCTAAAAACCAGCATTTTGTTTGAGATTAGTAACTTAATAACTGTAAAATGTCTTTAAAACAGTAAAAATAAACGTATTCGATGTTCCTATAACTCTTTTATTGCCGAAATGTATTTCGTTTTATGAAACAAAAAAGCGGAAATGTATTTCGTTTTATGGGAGTGGATGTGGCTCAATTTTAATAGTCGTGCGACTGTACTACCTCTAGGGTATAGTACCGTCTTCGTAGATGTGTATAATGGGTTGATTAAGTCCCAGGAGGAAATGTAGCGATGTGCAATTCAGGTCGTTCGGATTAATATGATCATGGTAGTACCAACCTAATGTGTCAGAGGCAAGAAGGCCAATTCCTTTCCTCATGGGACTACAGTTTAACGTGAAATCAGAACTAAGGAACTTACCGGCGGAGCCCATATAATCAAATACAACTCCTAAAAATCCCTGCTTGCCACGGGATTCGAAACCGCTACCGGAGAGAGAAACGTTGAGAAGTAATTGCCTTAACCACTGAGCTACCGGATGTATACATGTGCTAAGTACTATCAAAAGTGGATACAATCTGTGGGCTTGTATGAACAACGTTGACAGAAATTGTTGTGACTGGGGAGGGGGAGAGGGTTTAGGATTTTGTAAATCAAATGTAAACAGTATTTTCGTATTTGTTTTAAAGTATACGTTTGCAAAGTTCCATCAAAATTGGATAGAAACTGTTTGTATGAAGAACATTGGGGGAAAAAAATCATTTTTATATATTAGATACAAGTATAATCTGTACTTTCACTGTTGTCCAAGCGCAGCGTAACAAGTCGTACTTATAGCTACAGATATACTATTAACATTAGCATGTTGGTGACGGAAGCTCATTAGATTTTACCCATACAAAAAGCATCCAACGGGCATGTCATACACGCAGCACATCATAGCATGTTGGTGACGGGAAGTTGCGAACTCATAGATTTACCCCCGTCCTAACATCGCCTAACGCACCTATAGAAGTTTTCACTTCAACAATTTGTTTAAATCTTGACATTTTACACAGATACAAAAAAAAAAAAAAAAAAACTTAACATTTTATTTAGGTACATAAGAGAAACTTCTACTCAGAGCTTATCCTATACACCACGTACTTCAGAAGAGATTTGCAGAAATAAAAGAGCTCTGACTGATCGACTGTGATAAAATTGTGTTCCTCTTGGCAGTACACTTCCATTGCCGTAACTCCCTACCTCGCACCGCTGGATCCCACCGATGTCTTCTTCCCATCCCCCATAGCTTTCTTTCGCTCGGCTCTTTTCCTCAATCCGTTGAACCGACACCGTTTCTCATTTCCAAAGTGCTTTAATTCTATCAGCGTTTCGATATTTCTGTTTCCACTTTCTTAGCATGCACTTTGATATATTCAGAGTGTCACAATTTCTCTAAATTTACTTTTATAGATCTTGAAACGGCCTTAAATTTTCCGCCAGTGTATATAATACGAATTGACATTATTTATTCTCAAGTCTCGCGGCAGAATAGCGGGATCCGCTCTATAAGGCCACTGATTTGACAACCTGGTTCCACTTCGCAGCTCCGCATGGTTTTCTATCGTTCTGATTTCCTGTCCAATCAGTAATTCTGACACCTCCCCGTATTTACAACTGTTTTTGCTTCAATTCTACCTATTTTTTTTTTTTTTCAGGCATACTGCTACCGTTTTTTCATGTCCTAGTATGAGTATGATCATTCATGTTATTCTATTGCTCTTTACAAGCTGCCTCTCAGGAGTGTCCAATGAAATTACCACGTCATTTACGAACAGTTCCATGCTACCATCTTCCTTTTCACCAAGCTAGTCAACGGGACTCTAAATCTTGTTGATGTACGTTTGTTTATTACAACGTGATGTTCTTTCCGTGATAAGTAATTAATTATGTGTACAGTTATAAATTTCTTCAGATAACCTAAAGCAAATAACATCTTCAATAGATACGACAAGCTGTGCAATCATTCTTCAAATCTGTAAATGTGACGTTAATTTGCTAACTTTTAGCCATAGCTTTACACTGAGGTGACAAAAGTCAACGGATATCAATATGCAAATATATAGATGGCAGTAGTGTCGCTTACAAATTGTATAAATTGTCCGTGCCTGAGGAAGTCTTTCATTTGTGGTCAAATGCTTCGTGTGAGAAGGTTGATTATGTGATTACCAGTATGGCCACACGACGAGAATTAACGGATTTCGAACACGGTATGCTAGTTGGAGCAGACGCATGGGACATTCCAGTTCGGAAATCGTTACGGAATTCAACATTCAGAGATCTACAGTGTCAAGAGTGTGCCGAGAATACCTAAATTCAGGCATAACCTCCCATCATGGACAACGCAGTGGTCGACCGCCGGCACTTAATGAGCGCAACCAGCGACGTCTGCGCAGACTTGCCAGTGTGAACAGACAAGTAACACTGCGTGAACTAACCGCAGGAATGAATGTGGGACGTCCGACGGGCGTGTCCATTAGGACAGTCCGGCGAAATTTGGCTTCAATGGGCTATGGCAGCAGACGACCGACTTGGGTGCTATTACTAATAGCACGACATCGCCAACAGCGGCGCTCCTGGGCTCGTGACCATATCAGTTGGACCGTAGACGACTGGAAAAAAGTGGCTTGGTCAGATGAGTCACGATTTCAATTGGTAAGAGCTGATGGAATGGTACGAGTGTGGCGCAGACCCCATCATGCCATGGACCCAAGTTGTCAACAAGGCACTGTGCAAGATGGTGGTGTCTCCATAATGGTGTTGGCTGTGTTTACATGGCATTCAGCTACTGGGAGACCACTTGCAACCATTAGTGGACTTCATGTGCCCAAGCAACGATGGAATCTTCCAGGATGACAATGCGCCATGTCACCGGGCCATAACTGTTCGCGATTGGTTTGAAGAACATTCGCGAATATTCCAGCGGATGATTTGGCCACCACAATCGCCCGACATGAATCCCATCGAACATTTATGGGACATAATCGAGAGATCAGTTCGTGCACAAAATCCTCCACCGGCAACACTTTCGGAATTATGTACATCTATAGAGGATGCATGGCTCAATATTTTTCGACAGGACTTCCAACGACTCGTGGAGTTCATGCCACGTCGTGTTGCTGCACTTCACCGGGCAAACGGAGGACCGACACGCTTTTAGCAGGGTATCCCATGACTTTTGTCACCTCAGATCTGTAAATGTGACGTTAATTTGCTAACTTTTAGCAATAGATTTATTTACTTCTAACAGAAAGACGCTGAATTGCGTTTGGCATGAGCGATGAGTCAGTGATGTGGTGACGTGTGCCGACAGGACATGCCGTTTGCGTCGCCTGCTGGTCGAGCGATGCTGGCGGCCGCGGACGCGCGTCGCGACGCCAAGGCCGCCGAGGCGCAGGCGCTGCTTGCAGCCTGCTCCATGAGCGACGCCTGCCGCTGCGCTGATTGCCAGGTCCGAAACACAACACAAACAACAGTTCCTGCTTCATTTTCAGTTGCCTCTAATGAATACGGTTCCCATCTTTATGACAAGTCATATTTTTTTCCTGCCTTCTTTTGGAGCTGTAATACTGAATTAAACAATAATTGAACGTCTCTGATTGTATTTAAATGTATTTCATAGAGCATATAAATACACATTCAAGCCATTTTCCTAGTATTGGTCATATTGCGATAATATTTATATAATGTAGTCATATTTTGAGGAAAATCTGGTATTTTTTAATAGCACCGGGAATTCACTACAAGCAATAGATGAGAACAAATTAAGATATTGTTCACAGAAGTCTCATTTTCGACAATACTTTTTAAAATAATACTCTGTTAGATCATCAGTGAGTGCAGAATACAAAGTTTTTTGAAATTGCGAAGTTACGGAGTTATGTAAAGGAATTTGGAGAGGATTATTTTAGTGCAATGTAAATTATGTGAAATTAAAGTGACATCAACAAGGGATTTAAAATTTAATTTCCCAATGACGCAGTGAGTGCACGAAAGCAAAATATGCTGTTTACATGTAATAAAATAAATTATGTTAAAATGATCATGTTTTGATGTATAATAAATTTAAATGTTTGGTCATAATTCGTTATTTCTAGGTCATACTTGCCCGTTTTTAAGGTCATATATCGATGCATATTTCTCTATTTTTTGATCATAAAGATCGGAACCCTATTGACGGAGTGACAAGGCATGTTCATATGATTAATACAAAACCAGTAAAAAATTTGTGGTCATTACTGGATTCGAATCCGGGTTCTTAAATTTTGAAGGCGTCCTCCTCATCCAATGAGATATCACAGCGCTCTCTCCATAATTACCAAGTCGTAATGTAAGAGGTGACTGGTAAGGAAGGAGCATAAATAAAGAAAATACACGAAATATTATATATGTAGTCTCATGCATTGTTTAAATGCGACAGGCGAATGGAAGAATTTAAAAAAAATTGAAACGATTTCATTTAAATATTCTTACAATTAGGGAGTTTAAATTGAAGGGCGCCCAATAATCTGTCGGAGAAATAAAGAACCATGAAAAACATATCCAGCAAATTTTGTTACAGGAGAGTAAATTCAATGTATAAGAAAATTAAGCCATCAAAAAAAAAAAATGCAAATTTCTCTGTAAACCGATGGCGAAATAAATAAAATATACGGTAAAACTAATGAGTTAATATAACATGAAAAAATTGAAGAAATGTTAATGATTTGCATCTGTCGTGGAGGACTGAAGAAAAGTAAATATTTCAGGGTAATTTGATATAGAGGAAAGAAATTAGCTTGCAACTGAAACTGTTAGATTTCGCGGAGAAATATGAACTAACGGATGAAACATGTGAACGAGTGTAGAAGTAGATGGTTAACGATGAGTCCTAACGGAAGAACACACTGAAAATTGGGAATTGGAAAAATGAATGTATTATCTTCAGATGTTTTGGAATAAAAACTGTTTTAAGCTCAGAAGGAAAAAAAAAATAAATATATATCCGTAGAAAAGGAGTGCGATACAGCAACTTGGTAGCAGTGACCGGGAAATATGCGAAAATATTGATGTTGTTTAAAGAAGAGTCAGGTTCTAAGGGCAGACTCCGATAGTATTTTGTAAGAGTTAAACTGAAACAAGGCAACGGAAGTAAATGGAATTTTCTCAGCAATTTTTGATCCCTCTAAAAGACCAAAATTAATTCATTATTCAGTGATATCAAAACGTTATCAAAAGCATAAATTAGAAAAACGCAAATGGAAATAATCTATCTTCTGTTTCACATAAGGTTCAAATGCTTCAAAATTGTAACGTTAACTTCTTTTTCCTTATTAATACTGTATGGGTGTTGTTGATTATGCATTAGCGTGCCCTAAAATTCTACAACACTCACGTTGCTCCTCTCTTCTTCCTATAAAAAAAGGTTTTAAAGTGGAAGATCTGGATAAGATCAATTAGAATTTTCGTAGCGGCAATATCTTCTCGCCGCACTAAATACTTTTAGTATATCACAATAACATTTATTCCTCAGCACTTTCTTATTTTTCGATACCCATTTATTGTTGGCCACGAAAAAGATTCATTTCCCCTTTTCCCACAATTCAATACCGCTCGTCCAATTCGGCTATGGCTCAAAATACACTTCAGATTTGAATCTCTGATCATGCTAACTACCCACGTTCTACCATCTTGTCTCCCTATCAGGCACCTTGGACAGAGAATAACATTGCCATGCAGTGTTACCAACTCAACGATGTTTTCAAACTTGACAGAACGAAAATTAATGGGAACATTTACATAAGACAAATGAAGAGTTAACTTTGTTTCCTCAAACAAGCCAAACCTATATTATCCCGATCGTTATCTGTTGTACTGGCTTTATTTCAGTCACTGTTGGCTGTGAGTGTTGTTTCTGTGTTCACAGGGTCGGTATTTCGACTGCGACGATGAAGAAGCTGGGCTGGCGGTTGGCACTCCTGCACTGTTAGACCACGTTCTTCACCCTTTCACCTGCAGCCTCCAGTAGCAACTCACTGCCGTTTGATTAAATGCACGAAAAAAAGAAATTCCTTTAACAGGTATTCTTAAGGGAAACTCATTGTGTGCCAACTGTTGGAATACTATTTTGCCTAATGATTGTCTGTTACACGGTTCGTTCATTGTGAAATGTCTAGGGGTATTTAATTAAAAATAGACTATTTCATAAGATTCGATCAGTGGTGAAACTAATACAGATTCTGTACTTTCTTCCTCATTAAGATTCCGGAGGCACTAGCTTGTTATTATTCAGGAGTTATAATCGTAAGACACATTTGAATGCGAAATAGCGATAAAAAATCTCTGCAAGTAATCTTATATTTGATTATACTGATAAGTTTCCTGCGCTTGGAATCTCGGAAAAATTGCAACAATTTATCACCGAGGCTTTACTTAAAATCCATCTTAGCTCTAACAAAACCTCATCCATAATTTTCGATCATTGTAATATTTAAACGGTTAAGTACAGATGTCAGTAGTCTTACCTTTTAATTAATCTAACTGTTGAATATGAGTTTGATTTTTGAATGTTGAAAGTACTCTTATAATGACTGTTCGTGGTACAAGGTGAAAGTTCATTGTTACTGACCTAAATACATCGAACTAAAAACGCATTTTCAGGAACTTGAAAGATTTGTATCATTTTCTAAAATATGCTTTTCACAGAAGTTGTAATTATAAATGCCCTGCCTTAAAATTACAAAGATAGATATTTCAGTACACATTGTATGGAATATCGAATAAGTAAATTAAAACCGAATTTAAAAAAAGTAATATTTAGTAGGTGTGAATTATGTGGGGTATTTCCTCTCTTAGCAAAGTGTATTGATCAAAAGTTTAATATAACCATGACAAATATTTTTGAAATATTCTGAGCAATATACTTAATGCAGTATTGTTGTAGACCATTTTTACGCAGTTGCTCATTAAATGTTAGTAAATAACGCCAGTTCAACTTTTTCCCATATAAAAACAGTTGCATTGGCATTACTTATTAACATTTAATATACTTAATGATGCGATGGTTTATTTCCTTTAACGATATGTGCAATTTATTAATTTTCTTACGTTTTAACTCAGTAGTTGTCACATTTTCGCTATTACTATTAACCTCTGTGATTTAATAAATATAACTACTACCATTGCTTAGCCATTACAGGTTTCTATTATATCAACTGCATTTATTCTGCTTAAAACTGAAAAGTTGTGTGAACATTTGTTTTAAGTATCGGTGATTTAAGATTTATGCTATAGTGTGCAATCAAACTGACTTCTTATCATTAGAAGGTTCATCTAAGGTTTATATCAAGATTATTAATAGGATACAAATAGCAGTTAATGTAACAGTTTTCCCTTAATCATACCTGTTTTGGTTTTTCTTTAATGAAGACACTCACTCGTAAAAATTTCTCCATTATTTTACCCTTTTGTGTTCGAGAGGAAAATATTTTCGTTTCACCCATGAATGATATTTCTGGTCACCTGTTTTATGTAAGGTTGAAACCACAGTGTTTTTAATTGTGGTACCATTGATCACTGTACGCTACTCACAGAGGAACAGAATACTGAAAATTAACCTCTAACTACTTAATTTAAAGAACTGTTGAATGTTTTTCTTCTTTTTCATACCATTGCACTAAATAAATAAGGCAGTCTTGATGTATGTTGTTTATTTCTCAAAGCAGAAGGTACGCACATGATACAGAATTTTAAGTGCTCTCAAGATTTTTCTAATACAAGTCGAATCAAAATCTTCTTACGCCAATCTCAGAACTGTTGTAGTATTAAGTGTTGCTTTGAAAAATCTTTCCTAATTGTCTTTCTAAGAATGTAAAAATAATAATAGAACTACATATTTCATTCTTCACATTTGAGGCTATTAAAGAATACCAGCTAATAACCTCAAAACAAGCTCCACTGTTATCCAATATATTGTACACAATTCCAGTATTCTAAGACTTTCATAACATATTGTTTAAGATGGTATTTTTAATACCAGACTAAATTATTCTTCATTATTGAAAAGTTTTTGCAGTATAAAATTTAACATTTATATCATGTAAAACCAGTATTTGTATGTTTGAATATAGTATTTACCACCACAGGTTCATTAAATTCCAGCAAGTAAAGAAACAGTAAACATTGTTAAAATTATTGTAATTCCCATGATCACTATTATGTGAAACCTTTTTAAAATACCAAACTTTTGCTCAAAATGTTACTCTGCCCTTGAATGTACCCACATTTTTATGTGTGGATGGTATTATTTTTCTTGTGAAATGCTGATTTTATGTAGAAATAAATAAAATGTTATCAACTTTTTAAAAGTTTCCTTGCATAAAGACAAGTCTCACAAAGGTCAAAAAAAAATTTTTATCCTGAATGGTAAGTGTTAGCATATGTTTTCTTCCCTACTTTTTAGACTTACTTCAAGAAGACGGTAACTGTCTGACCTGTAGAACAGTGTATTAAATTACAGCTAAGATTAATCACTATTATAGAATCACATTAAATGTTAGTAACCATTCAGTTAGCTGACAGAATATATTGAGGATACAAATGGTAAGTTGGATCTTGTAAACGGTGAGTTGATGAAAAATTCGTTTCGTGGAGGATACACAATAAATGGAAGTCTGAAGATGACTTCCTGTAGCCAGATGAAAATCATTCCAGTCTTCACAAATCATGTGCGTGTATTTATGGATTGTAACTGGATCACTTTCTACACGCAAAACGTAATCCGATAATATCACTCTTATCATCGGAAACTTCCCCGTGCCACAACCGTGGCCGGATGGGTCAAAGCCTGTGATGCTGTGCATCTGTGTAATGCGGCGCATTTAACTCCCTCTGATGATCCGATTTGATGACAATGCCGGCGGAGAGTTCGACTAAAGCGGTACTTTTCTCAAAGAATAACAGGTGTCCTGAAAATTAAGTGGACAGACAAAGTGAGAAATTAACGAGTTTTGGAAATGATGGATTATGAAAGAAGTTTGTGGAGGAAGCTTACAGAAAGAAGAGACAGGCTGGTAGCTCATATTTTGAGACATGTTGGATTGGTTAATTTCCTGGTGGAAGGAACAGTCAAAGGTAAGAACTGTAGAGGAAGAGAGAGATTAGAATATATGAAGCAAATAATTGAGGACGTGCGTTGTAAGGGGTATGTAGAGATGAAGAGGTTAGCACAAGATAGGAAGGGATAAAGGATTGCATCAAACCAGTCGAAAGACTGATGACAAAAAAAGGGAGCGTCTAGAAGCTACCTGGCTGGGTCAAAGGGGGGAGGGGTTGGGCAAAAAGCTACCCTGGGCTACGAGGGAGGAGTTGGGGTGTTCCGAACCAAGTTAAGCAGCTTTTCATTCATTTTATTACTGACAGTTAAAATAGGGCACAGAATATACTGCAGCATGTGGATATATATTTCCACTTAATTATCTTCTTATTTTAGATACCTTACATACTGACCGTGCCACGCATGCGTCATAACGTTTGGATCAGCGACGGCGCATTACGCACCGAAAAACACGACACGCGGTACCTAAACTCAAATTTGTTTACAGATGTAACATGAGATTTTCCACGCCAGTGAAGGTATTGTTTTGATGTTATGTAAAAAAAAAGCTGTTTTGATTCGGATTGCCCGGATATCATCACACCGCTCTTTGAAAAAACAATTCTAATTTTGTTCTGTCAAGTGAATTTCAGTGCATTTTTAATTATAGTTCTCCAGAGAGTGTTATTTCAAGTTCAAAGTGTGCTGTAATATGGCGCTGTACCCTACAGAAAACTTTACGAGGCTTATCGGAATGTTTTTCCAGCGGATTTTTGATATGCAAAACGCGTCGATGAGCTACGGAAACCTTATAAGCAGGACAATCATTCAAAGAAAGGTGACAGAAATGCAGCAAAGAAAACAAATAATGTAGTTCTTGTTAGTTTTTTTTATGCGGCAAGTGTAGTTTGTTCTATTTTATCAGTTAATAAACAATGGTGAATGTGATTAGAAGAATGTTTTTAGTAATACTTCAAGAAGAAAAGGATCCCTGGCTGTACAAAATGAGGTTTTCCCAATATTTGATCATTTGAAGGAATGGCTAGTATCAACATTACTATCAGAATATTTACAATTACAGAAAAGTATTTATAGCAAATATCGGTCTTGTTCATTATAGGAGTATACGCAATAATATTAACGATAGCCTGGTAAGACAAATCAGCACAAAATGTCGTGTGGAATTAACACGAGGAGGAAAAAGCAGGGCGGGGTGCGGTGGCCATAATGGAGCCACGTAGTTTATGGACAGGACAGAAACCTGCTTGATCGGTACGCAAAGGGACTGTGAAAACACGGCCTATTGATCGTTTTGGCTTGGGGAGTTTCCAGCAAGAGGTGTCGGAAACGTTATCACAGGGGTAACTGACTTTATATGGCAGCCAAATGTTGATAGTGACGTTGCTCCCTCTCTCTCTCCCTCTCCCCCCCCCCCATTTTTTAAAAATACTTCAGTGTCGACTTTCCTATCATTGCAAAGCAAATTCCGCCAAACATTTGGATTGTTCATCGTTTATGGCCAAATGCTTCCCTTCCTTTGTCAGACATAACAGATTTTTTTACTGTGAAGACATAGACGTTTATAATCTAAATGACATATCGTATTTAACATACAAATACTAATCACAAATCTATGTAACTTAAGTATTTCCTGAAATACAACATAAATCAATATCAAAAAAGAAACGTAATTAAAAAATTGTAGATCAAACTCTTAAATGTGTAAATACATTATTTAACTACAAAAGAGAACAAATAATAACATGTAATCAATCAGTGGTGAGATAAAGACACCAAAATAAAACTGTTGTGGTATTAGAAAAATATAACACAGATAAAACAGTAGCTTCAAAAGGTATGAAATATATTTCTTCACAACTACCATTTCGTTTAGGATGTACAAGGAGGTACCAAAAAATAACAGGAATAGCATTGCCGTGTGCGGAGCTTATGTAGTACGCGTTTCTGCCGCTAGGCGTTTCCAGCGCAACTTATTGTCAGTTCTGTGCCGCCTATGTTATCGACCTGACTTGTTCTGTTAATCTGCATTGATTGTTTATGCTAGCGCTGATTTGTTATTGTTTCGTTTTTGATGATGAAAAGTTCAAGTGAACAACGTGCAGCTAAGAAATTTTGTTTTCTACTCATTAAAAATGTTGAAAACAGCTTACAAAGATATCGCTATGGAAAAAACTCAAGTGTACGAGTGGTTCGCTCTGTTTAAAAATGACGACATGTCGATTTAACACAAACATTGTTCTGGACGTACATCAATTGCCTGAATCGACGAAAATGTTGAAAAAATTCGAGAGCTTGTGTTCTCAGAACGTCGACAGACAGTTGATCAACTGTCAGAGATTAATGTGTTATCTTGGAGTTTAACCAAAGATTTTGAAATGGAAAAGGTTGCTGCCAAGTTTGACCCTCAGGCTCTGACTGACAATCAAAAAGAACGTCGAATTGAAACAAGTCGTGTTTTGAAACAACAGATTGAAATTGATCAAAGGTCATTACTGTTGATAAGTCATGGTGCTATGGTAATGACCCAGAAACAAAGCAACAGTCAGGCCAATGGAAGACGTCATTGTCACCCTGTACAAAAAAATGTCAAGTCAAATCAAACATCAAAACAATGCTCATTTGCTTTTTTGATGCCAAGGGAAGAGTTCATTAAGAGTTTGTTCCCCCCATCAGACCATCAATCAAACCTTTTATTTGGAAGTTTTAAGAACATTACGCAACAGTGGGATGTAAGGGTTTGGGAGAGACTATACTAGCCTTTTCCAACCAAATTTCAACCTCTCCTTCACGTGGTGTACCCTGTTTGCACGGACGAGGCTCTGGTGACTGAAAGATTCCCGGTATAAGGAGTCACCCACTGCTTGCCAATGGCCTCCAAAAGGAGGGCGGAAGAGTGGGGAGTGGTTCAGGGCCCCCTCTTGCCCTTGGGGTTGGAAACGGCCCCTAAAGCGGATGAATCAGAAATGATAAACGACATGGGGATGCAGAAGGCAACGGGAAACCACTGCATTAAAGACCCAAAGGGTATCCCAAGGACATGTAATCCTTTCAAATTATATGTATCATGATGGCTTCTTACTGGGTAAAATATTCCGGAGGTAAAATAGTCCCCCAATCGGATCTGCGGGTGGGGACTGCTCAGGGAGGAGTCATCAGAATGGATAGAAACATTCTACAAGTCGGAGTGTGGAATGTTAGAAGTCTGAATAGGGCAGGTAGGTTGGAAAACTTAAAAAGGGAAATGTGACAACTTAAGATAGATGTTGTTGGGATTAGTGAGATTAAATGGATGGACGCACAGGATTTCTGGTCTGGGAAACACAGGATAATTAGCACACAAGCTTTCAATGGAGTCACTGGTGTAGGATTTGTAATGAACAAGAAAGTAGGGAAACGGGTGAGTTATTATGAACAGTTTAGTGACAGGATTATTTTGATGAGGTTATAAACTAAGCCCGTCCCAACCACATTAGTACAAGTGTATATGCCAACGTCACAGGAAGATGACGAAGAAATAGAAAAAATATACGCTGAAATTGAAGAATTAATCCAATTTGTGAAGGGGGAGGAAAATCTAATAATCATGGGTGATTGGAATGCAATAGTGGGAGAAGGAAAAGAGTGGTATACTGTAGGAAGTTTTTGTCTTGGGGAAAAAATGAGCGAGGAAGCAGGTTGTTAGAATTTTGTGAAAGATATAAGCTAGTAGTGGCAAACACACTGTTTAAGAACCATGCAAGAAGAATATACACCTGAAAACGTCCTGGGGATACAGACAGATATCAGCTAGATTATATCATGGTCAAACAGCGATTCAGGAATCAAGTTCTAGACTGTAAAGCGTAACCAGGAGAACACATAGACTATGACCATCTTTATATATAAAGATGAATGTATGTTTGTTTGTTGATTTGTTTGTTGTTGTTTGTTTGTTTGTTCTTCATACAAATCCACAGTTTTCATCCTATCTCGATGAAACTTTGCACACTTATCCTTTGAAACAAGGAGAAAAATACTGTCTAAATTTGGTAGAAAAATTTTCTGTATAAATAACACATTTTGTCTCATAACTTCGAAATACGGTGATAGACAGACACATTGAATGTGGACGTCTCCATACCGTTTTTCCATGAAGTGGGCTGGCAGCTCAGTGGCCAAAGCGTTTGCTTATTAAAGTCATGGTGTCCGGTTCAAATCTCCGTGGAGACTAAAATTTTTAAAAATTGTTTTTCATCGTAAGAGTCAGGCCTGGGCCGTAGGTTATTCGATTGAATGTTAAACTGTAGATATTAGAAACTTACGGGTGCAATGCGAGGCAAATCGTAGGTAGTCTTGCAATGTTGTAGGTGTACACTTTTTTACTTTATAATGATCCCTTAGGTGTTGTTCGCAGTCAGTGTGTGAGTGTGAACCACAGTAATATTATTTATAAATACGGAAGTAAGTCTCTGTCTTTTTGTTACATTTTGACGACTTAATGGCTATATCGTTGTGATGGAATTTTATAAGGAAATCGGTATGAAGGGCACAGGATATTTTTTCCAGTATGATTAACAGTTGTAGTCACGAAATTTTGAGACCTTATCGAATGGTGACAGAAATATGTTGGAAATTGATTCTCTTCAAGAGACATGTTCGATATAGTGTTAGCTTTCCTGTCATATTATTCCGACTCGATATTGTTTGGGACCAATCCTTCGTTACCAAAAACTTTCTACATTTAATTCTGGCAAAAAAAATTCTTAATCCACGCGTACGAAGTCGCGGGTACGGGCTAGTAATTTGATAATATTGAAGTGCAGGCTAAAATTTAAGCGAATATGGAAGCAGTATAAACAGAGCAGACTGGAAGTGAATAAACTGAAACAATCTAGCACCAGAGAAAAATTTGCAGAAATGGTAGACTTAGGTCTAAGAAGTAACTCTGAAAGTTCAGCCGAGGATGAATGGAATGTATTAAAGACTGAAATAGTGAAAGCTGGTAAAGAAACATTAGGCTTTAGGGAACAAGCTGCCCGAAAACCATGAATCACAGATGAAATTTTGGAACTGATGGATCAGAGGAGAAGGTACAAAAATGCTCAGGATGAAGCAGGAAGAGAGCAGTAGAGGCAATTTAGAAATCAAATACATAGGAAATACAAAATGGCAAAAGAAAAATACATACAAGCAAAGTGTGAAGAAGTAGAAAAGGAAATGGTCGCAAGAAAAGTAGATGTTGCCTACAGAAAGATCAAACAAAATTTTGGAGAAATAAAGAAAAGAGGTATGAACATTAAAGCTGCCGATGGGAAACCTCTCTTAAGCTCAGAAGATAGAGCTAACTGATGGAAAGAATACATTGAGAATCTGTATGTTGGGGACGACATGACCAATAGTGTAATGGAAAAGGAAAGCAATGTCGACATTGATGACTTAGGAGATCCTGTTTTGAGGACAGAATTTAATAAAGCTCTGAATGACTTGAAAGCAAATAAGGCAGTTGGAATTGATGAGATTCCTGCAGAACTTCTTAAATCTCTAGGAGAGGAAGGAATCGAAAGATTATTCAAGCTGATATCAAAAAGTTATGAAACACCAGAAATTCCAACTGATTTTAATAAAAATATTATCTTCACACTTCCAAAGAAATCACAAGCCGACAAATGTGAGAATTATCGCACCATTAGTCTAACAACACATGCTTCAAAATTATTGACCAGAATAATATACAGAAGGATGGAAAGGGTAGTAGAAGAGATAGTAGGTGAAGATCAGTTTTGGTTTAGGAAAAATCGCGGTACAAGGGAATCAACTCTGTCTTTAGGATTAATAGTTGAAGGGCGGATCAAGAAAAACAAAGTTACTTTTATGGCATTTGTTAATTTAGAAAAAGCTTTTGATAATGTGTGAGTGTAGACTTTCCCGACGTAGTGATGAAATATAATCTTCACGGGTGTTCAGCCGGATGGTGTCAAAGTAACACGACGTTTCGACAGCAAACTCGGCTGTCTTCATCAAGTATCGGTGTCTGCTGGCTGTCGTAAGCAACGCAACGCAACGTTGGAGATTCGATTGAACGACCAGAACATAAATAGGGACGGAGGGCTCTTTCTGAGCGAAGCCTGGAGGCCCAATATTAACGACCTCCGACGAGAGCGAATTAGGACACAACCCGCCGTCAAAGCGGCTAATGACACCAGTCGGGCGCCGTGGGTATCAGCGGACTAGCCATCGACCAATCAGGGGGGGGGGGGTCTCCCACCGGCCGGGTCCGCTGGCACTCCCTGGTGGGGCGGGTGCGCTCTGATTGGTCGGACGCCCCACGCTGGCAGGTAGATAAGGAGGTGCGTCGAGGAACAACGACGAGCAGCCAACCAGTAGGAATCACGACTGTGGCCACCGATGAAGGAACAGCAAAGCAGAACCACAAGAAGCCAGCAACGGACCCAGCAGCTGCACCTGACACAGGACTAAGGGCAGTCATGAAACAGCTGACTGAAGCTGTGCAGGGGTTGAGCGACATTGCAAACACCTTGCAGACAGTCGTCATGGCAGCGATACAGAACAACACGACAGCGAGACAGAACAGCGCTACTCAATCCACCGCAGGTCAACAGTCCGAAGATGGCCATTAGACCACTGGAAGGAGTCAGAACCTGCGCTTGGAACGCTAATGGACTAAAGAAGCAAGACAACGAATTCCAGAACTTTATGCGGGATGAAAGGGTGGACGTCTGCCTGGTCTGTGAAACGCACCTCAAGCCAGGAGTACGCGTGACGGTTCCCAACTATTTATCGTACCGCAGAGATAGACCAACCGCAGGAGGAGGAGTTGCCGTGTATGTGAAAAGGTCGCTGAAACACCATGCTACCTCGCTTCCCATCATGACTACGATCGAAGCCGCAGCGGTGGTGATCTACACAACGACGGGCCCAATCACCATGATTGCGGCCTATCACCCGCCGGGGGCAACGATCTCCACCGCCGACTTGGCCGCCCTTAGCAACATACCCGGAAACTTCATCATTGGAGGTGATCTAAATGCGAAGAACCGCGAATGGTATAGCCGGGTGACCAACGCAAGTGGCAATGTGCTGCAGAGGGAGGCACAGCGGAGAGGGCTGGCGGTCTGGGCGCCGGAGAAGCCTACGTACTTCCCCACGCAAGAACGATACAGAGCCGACGTTCTAGACGTGTACATCACTCGCGGCATACCCGCAAGGCCACTGCTGCTGTCAGTCCCGCAGCTATCCTCAGACCACAACCCGGTGTTAGCGGACTGGGATATGGGACAGGAAAGCGAAGAGACGAGTGGCCGGAACTACTGGAGAACAAACTGGACCCAATTCCAGGAGGAACTCCAACCGGTGATGGAGCAACAGCTGCAGCGCGGTAACGAAAATGGAAACATCGACCAACATTTGCAAAGCTGGACGGAAGCCACCCTGAGGGCAGCAGAGAAATCAGCCCCAATGAGGAAGAGAAAACCGGGAAACCAGCTTCCCCAAGAGCTACTCGACCTCATCAGGGACAAGAATAGGGCAAGGAAGAGCTGGCAGCAGACGCGTGACCGAGTGTACAAGGGGCTGCTAAATCGCTTGCAACGCGAGGTCAAGGCCCAACTGGAAAGGTACAGGAACGACCAGTGGGACAGCCGGGTGGCTCAGCTTCGGACGGAGGACGGTACCGCGTGGCAGCAGACGAGGAGATTTATAAGGGCGAGAAGGCGTACTACTGTTCTCCACGGACCGCAAGGATTGGTCTACACCTCTGAGGAGAAAGCAAATGTCCTTGCTGACGTTTTCGAGGAAAACTTCCGTCCTGTGGCCGAGCCATACGACGAGGAACACATCAGGAGAGTCAACCGCGAACTGCGCCAATATCTGGCCAGCGACGAAGAGGACGACGAGCAGATAGGCGAGGTTGACGCCAGGGAGATAATAGAGGTGGTGAGGAGGTCGCAGCCCAACAAAGCTCCGGGAAATGACGAAATCAGCAACCTCATTCTGCAGCACCTGCCTCCAGCAGCAGTCCAGAGCCTAGCGCACCTCTTCAACAAAATTCTCCGGCGGAAGAAGTACCCAGACGGCTGGAAGGAGGCAGAAGTTGTGGCGATACCCAAGGCTGGGAAGGACCACACCTTCCCACAACACTACAGGCCCGTGTCGCTGCTGCCAGCTGTCTCTAAGGTATTCGAGCGGCTACTCCTGAGGCGACTGATGGTCCATGTAGATAGGCTGCAACTAATCCCCGCAGAGCAGTTCGGCTTCCGCCCAGAACACTCAACAACGCACCAGCTGATGCGAGTGGTGGAAGAAGCGACCGACGCCTTTAACAGACGCCGGTACTGCGGCTTGGTACTACTCGACGTGGCTGAAGCCTTTGATACCGTGTGGCATGTGGGTTTACTACACAAACTGAAAACAGCCGGCATACCAAAACCCTTCGTGCTGCTCATAAGAAGTTACCTGTCTAACAGGAAATTTAAGGTCAAGGTCGAACGCTATTTGTCCACGTTGAGGAAAATCCGAGCAGGGGTGCCACAGGGATCGGTACTGGGGCCGGTGCTATTTATCATTTTCACATCGGATATCCCCAGACCGATATACATCATGTCAGCCTTCTATGCGGACGACACTGCATACTTCACATCATCATGGAGCATACAGGTCATCTGGCAACGCCTACAGGCAGCGCTGGACGAGCTAGAGGAGTGGGCGACCCTGTGGCGGGTGAAGATTAACACCACCAAATCCCAAGCGGTGGTCTTCTGCAGAAGAGGCTTACCACCACGGCTGGGCCTACAACTGTTTGGGGAGCAGATCCCCCAAAAGAATGCCGTACGCTACCTTGGCGTTACCCTGGACCAGCGACTGACGTGGCGGCACCACATCGAGGACGTCAGGAGCAGGGTCAACCAAAGGTTGGGGGTCCTGTACCCAATTCTCAACCACAATTCATCGTTGCCTCCACGCTGCGGTGTCCGAGTCTACCAGGCGCTCGTTCGCCCAGTAATCGAGTACGCCAGCCCAGTGTGGGCCTACGCCGCCAAGACCCACATGCGGAAGCTGCAGGTGCTCCAGAACAGAGCTCTGAAGAGAGCACTGCATCTCCCACTGAGATTTCCAACGGCGGACCTGCACCAGCTGGCGCAGGTACCCACACTCCCTGCGAGGATGGCAGCCACGGCGGAGAAATTCTTCACCAAAGCAGCGTCATGCAGGAACCACCTGATCAACGAGTTGGGCGAGTACGACACCGAGGGGCTGAGGCACAAGAGACCAAAATCGATCTTCGATCCAGGTTAGTGCTCAACACAGTGACGAAGAAGTGCACCCCCCCTCCCCCCAGTGGCAGAAATCCGTGTGAAACTATCTAGTGCAGTGAGTCAAAGAAAAGAAGTGCCCCCCCCCCTTCCGCCTATCGCAGAAATCCGTGTGAAACTATCTAGTGCAGTGAGTCAAAGAGTGGAAACCCATGATCCTTGACTACAATCTGTTCCACAACTGTGGACCTAGTATATAAGAATTTTAAAGTACTAATAACCATAAGATAATTTTGCAAACATATAACTCTGACAATGCGTTAATCAATTGCACGAAAGCAAAGCCAATGCCTAAAAACGTAATGATAATTATAACCAAATTGTAAAAGCAGGGGAAGATGTCATCAACAGAATGACAGGCACCCCTACTCTAGTCCCGTCAACTCCAGTGGAGTTGACAGTAATTTCGTGTGCTGCTGCAGCTAAGTCATTGAGTCGCCCGGCAGCACCCAACCGGGAGGTTCAGTGTGCAGTAGCGCTGTACAGTTAAGACTATGTCGGACCTTTTCCTGAAGAGTGATAGCTGCACATCCGTGCTAGGCGGGTTGAGTGCTGTATTGCACTCATCTTTGCCAGCGGATGATGCAGCAACGGTATCGACCTTGCAATGTTTTTCGGATTCCGCCGCGGTCAACGTTATATTTACATCTGACCAGCATTCGACAACCCGGATATTCTCGGAAATATAACCGCGTAGTGAAACACGCGGTCACTGTCTCTCGACCATATAATGCGTTCGAGACTCTTGAGTGAGGAAGAAATTCCGTCTTTCTTTAACACTGAGAAAGGGAAGAGAAGATCGGCGGAAATTCTGGTAAAAAGTATCAGAAGTCGGGAGTGCGGAAAGGCAAGCGAACAGCGCACCAGACCGCTTATCACGTTCTCTGGTGATGAAACTCGTGAAGCGATCAAGCCGAGTGCCGTAATTTTTAACGCTAAATCCGCGAAACGCGCAGCGGATTCGGCGATAAGCCCACCTGTCCAAAAGCAGGAGCTGAAGAAAAGTAAGAGTATCACCCAATATTCATCCGCGTCGCGCGATAAAGTGAAAACTACACCGGCCGCTCCACGCGTAAATGTTCCTGCATCCTCGCCAACAGCGGGGACCAGGGCGTGCACCACATTCAGAGGACCAGTCCACGTTCCTGCAGAAGGGGAGCCCTTAGGAGGAGAACCAGCGCCCAACCAGTCCGTTGGAGGGGAAGACGACATGGCGGCCGACCCACGCGAGGAGCAGTCAGAAGAGTCGCGGCAGCAGGCCGGGACGGTCACACCCGAGGGTGACTTTCAGCTCCCAACCCGGAGTGGGGGTGAGGCGGGGAGCGGAGGGGGAGGCCACGCAGTGGCTGCACCCAGCAGCGAGCTGTCAGTCGCTGCTCGCCCGCAGGGTGGACAACAAGCAACGGGAGCTGTCTCCCGGATCCCAACCAGCACCAGGCGAAGGGGCGCAGGAAAGACGGCGCGAGGCGCTGGAGGGGCACCTGGCCCTGCTAGCGGCCCCAAGCGCGCAGTCGACCGCCGGTCGCAGACCAGAGCGGTCAGCAACGGGGCACAGCAACCAGCTGTCGGTAGGACAGAAGTTCCCCGCCCACTAGCCAATTGCTCAAGTCCTCAACAGACAGTCATACGAGCTAAAGAGCCATGCAGTAGCAAATGCGAGCTAATAGCCTCCACCTCAAGCAAGACCAAAGCCGCTCCTAAAGACAACACTCTAGAAGGCGGTGCGGAGAAAGGCTGGCGGATACCACGGAAGACCTCTCGTCCTATGCAACTGATCCGATCGACAGACCCGGATACAGCCAACTCTTTTGAAATACTAGACGCTCGGCAGCACGAGAACCAACAACAACCAACACCTCTGGAAGCTCCAAAGGTATACAGTCGATGCATCCCTCCCATCATCGCGCAAGTAAAAGGGAACATTGCGTTCTTTGGGCAAGAGCTCGAGGCCCACTGCCAGCAAGCGTTCGACTTCAAGCCCTCGGCGGACGGGCTGCAGATCCGACTAAGAACCGTCGACGACTACAAACGTGCTACAGCATACCTGCAGGAGGAGAATATCCCATACTACTCCTTCCCACTGGCCACAAACAAGACAACCAAGCTAGTCATTCGAGGACTCCCACTGTGGCTGCCCACTGAAGAAGTCCAGGCAGGGCTCACAAATGCCGGATTTAAAATTGAATCTGTGGAGCAATTGAGAGTCCCAGCCGACCAGGCCAGAAATCTACAGGAGCGACCGATGCCTCTGTTCATGGTCACCCTGAAGGACACACTGGAAAACAGGGCAATAATGGAGCTGGATAGCCTATTAAAAATACCTGTAAGCCTCGAAAAGAAGTGGTCAGACAGAGGCCCTCTTCAGTGCTACCGCTGTCAGAAGAACGGTCATGTTAGCCGACATTGTCGACTGCCAGTGGCGTGTGTCAGGTGCGGTGGCAGCCATACCGCCAAGGACTGCGCACTCAAGAAAGGAGAAGGGCAGCCAACCTGCGCGAACTGTCAAGGCCCACACGTAGCCTCCTACAGAGGCTGCCCTGGGTATCAGGATGCAAAGCGGCGAGCATCTAGGAAGCCTGGTGACAACAAAAATAGGCGGGAAGCACCTACACAACTCTCGGACCAACGGCCTCCAGCAACGACGAGCAGCCAACCAGTAGGAAGCACGACTGTGGCCACCGATGAAGGAACAGCAAAGCAGTACCACAAGAAGCCAGAAATGGACCCAGCAGCTGCACCTGACACAGCGCTAAGTGTAGTCATGAAACAGCTGGCTGAAGCTGTGCAGGGGTTGAGCGACATTGCAAACACCTAGCAGACAGTCGTCATGGCAGCGATACAGAACAATACGGCAGCGAAACAGAACAGCGCGACTCAATCCACCGCAGGTCAACAGTCCGAAGATGGCCATTAGACCACTGGAAGGAGTAAGAACCTTCGCTTGGAACGCTAATGGACTAAAGAAGCAAGACAATGAATTCTAGAACTTTATGCGGGATGAAAGGGTGGATGTCTGCTTCGTCTGTGAAACGCACCTTCAGCCAGGAGTACGCGTCACGGTTCCCAACTATTTATCGTACCGCAGAGATAGACCAACCGCAGGAAGCGGAGTTGCCGTGTATGTGAAGAAGTCGCTGAAACACCATGCTACCTCGCTTCCCATCATGACTACGATCGAAGCCGCAGAGGTGGTGATCTACACAACGACGGGCCTAATGACCATGATTGCGGCCTATCACCCGCCGGGGGCAACGATCTCCAACGCCGACTTGGCCGCCCTTAGCAACATACCCGCGAACTTCATCATTGGATGTGATCTAAATGCGAAGAACCGCGAATGGTATAGCCAGGTGACCAACGAAAGTGGCAATGTGCTGCAGAGGGAGGCACAGTGGAGAGGGCAGGCGGTCTGGGCGCCGGAGAAGCCTACATACTTTCCCCCGCAAGAACGATACAGAGCCGACGTTCTAGACGTGTACATCACGCGCAGATACCCGCAAGGCCACTGCTGCTGTCAGTCCCGCAGCTATCCTCAGACCATAACCCGGTGTTAGCGGACTGGGATATGGGACAGGAAAGCGAAGAGACGAGCGGCCGGAACTACTGGAGAACAAACTGGACCCAATTCCAGGAGGAACTCAAACCGGTGATGGAGCAACAGCTACAGCGCGGTAACGAAAATGGAAACATCGACCAACATTTGCAAATCTGGACGGAAGCCACCCTGAGGGCAGCAGAGAGATCCGCCCCAATGAGGAAGAGGAAACCGGGAAACCAGCTTCCCCAAGAGCTACTCGACCTCATCAGGGACAAGAACAGGGCAAGGAAGAGCTGGCAGCAGACGCGGGACCGAGTGTACAAGGCACTGCTAAATCCCTTACAACGCGAGGTCAAGGCCCAACTGGAAAGGTACAGGAACGACCAGTGGAATAGCCGGGTGGCTCAGCTTCGAACAGAGGACGGTACCGCGTGGCAGCAGACGAGGAGATTTATAAGGGTGAGAAGGCGTACTCCTGTTCTCCACGGACCGCAAGGATTGGTCTACACCTCTGAGGAGAAAGCAAATGTCCTTGCTGACGTTTTCGAGGAAAACTTCTGTCCTGTGGCTGAGCCATACGACGACGAACACATCAGGAAACTGCGAACTGCGCCAACACCTGGCCAGCGACGAAGAGGACGACGAGCAGATAGGCGAGGTCGACGCCAGGGAGATAATAGAGATGGTGAGGAGGTCGCAGCCCAACAAAGCTCCGGGAAATGACGAAATCAGCAACCTCATTCTGCAGCACCTGCCCCCAGCTCCAGTCCAGAGCCTAGCACACCTCTTCAACAAAATTCTCCGGCGGAAGAAGTACCCAGACGGCTGGAAGGAGGCAGAAGTTGTGGCAATACCCAAGGCTGGGAAGGACCACACCTTCCCACAACACTACAGGCCCGTGTCGCTGCTGCCAGCTGTCTCCAAGGTATTCGAGCGGCTACTCCTGAGGCGGCTGATGGTCCACGTAGATAGGCTGCAACTAATCCCCTCAGAGCATTTCGGCTTCCGCCCAGAACATTCAACAACGCACCAGCTGATGCGTGGTAGAAGAAGCGACCGACGCCCTTAACAGACGCCGGTACTGCGGCTTGGTACTACTCGACGTGGCTAAAGCCTTCGATACCGTGTGGCATGTTGGTTTGCTGCACAAACTGAAAACAGCAGGCATACCAAAATCCTTCGTGCTGCTCATAAGAAGTTACCTGTCTAACAGGAAATTTAGGGTCAAGGTCGAACGCTATTTGTCCACGTTAAGGAAAATCCGAGCAGGTGTGCCACAGGGATTGGTACTGGGGGCGGTGCTATTTATCATATTCACATCGGATATCCCCAGACCGATATACATCATGTCAGCCTTCTACACGGACGACACTGCATACTTCACATCATCATGGAGCATACAGGTCATCTGGCAACGCCTACAGGCAGCGCTGGATGAGCTAGAGGAGTGGGCGACTCTGTGGCGGGTGAAGATTAACACCACCAAATCCCAAGCGGTGGTCTTCTGCAGAAGAGGCTTACCACCACGGCTGGGCCTACAACTGTTCGGGGAGCAGATCCCCCAAAAGAATGCTGTACGCTACCTTGGCGTCACCCTGGATCAGCGACTGACATGGCGGCACCACATCGAGGACGTCAGGAGCAGGGTCAACCAAAGTTTGGGGGTCCTGTACCCAATTCTCAACCACAATTCATCGTTGCCTCCACGCTGCGGTGTCTACCAGGCACTCGTTCGCCCAGTAATCGAGTACGCCAGCCCAGTGTGGGCCTACGCCGCCAAGACCCACATGCGGAAGCTGCAGGTGCTCCAGAACAGAGCTCTGAAGAGAGCGCTGCATCTCCCACTGAGATTTCCAACGGCGGACATGCACCAGCTGGCGCAGGTACCTACACTCCCTGCGAAGATGGCAGCCACGGTGGAGAAATTCTTCACCAAAGCAGCGTCATGCAGGAACCACCTGATCAACGAGCTGGGCGAGTACGACACCGAGGGGCTGAGGCACAAGAGACCAAAATCGATCTTCGATCCAGGTTAGTGCTCAACACAGTGACGAAGAAGTGCACCCCCCCCCCCCCCAGTGCAGAAATCCGTGTGAAACTATCTACTGCAGTGAGTCAAAGAGTGGAAACCCACGATCCTTGACTACAGTCTGTTCCAGCACTGTGGACCTAGTATATAAGAATTTTAAAGTACTAATAACCAAAACATAATTTTGCAAATATATAACTCAATGTGTTAATCAATTGCAAGAAAGCAAAGCCAATGCCTAAAAATGTAATGATAATTATAACCAATTTGTAAAAGCAGGGGAAGATGTCATCAACAGAATGACAGGCACCCCTACTCTAGTCCCGTCAACTCCAGTGGAGTTGACAGTAATTTCGTGTGCTACAGCTAAGTCAGTCGGCGCGGTGACAGCCAGCTTACGACAGCCAGCAGACACCGATACCTGATGAAGACAGCCGAGCTTGCTGTCGAAACGTCGTGTTACTTTGACACCATCCGGCTGAACACCCGTGAAGATTATATTTCAGCTTTTGATAATGTTAGGTGGGACAAGATGTTCAAAATTTTAAAGAAGTCTGGTCTAAAGTATCGAGATAGAAGAATACTCTATAAACTATATAAGAATCAGGTGGCTATAATAAAAGTAGAGAATCATGAGAGACATGCATCAGTTAAAAAGGGTGTGAGATAAGGTTGTAATCTATCTCCGTTAATATTCAACTTGTATGTAGAAGAAGCAATGAAGAAAGTCAAAGAAAAATTTCCATGTGACATAAGTTTTCAGGGAGAAAAAATCAGTATGCTACGAGTTGCTGACGACATTGTCTTGTTAGCAGAGGGCTAAGGATATTGAGAAGTTACTGAATGGCATGAACAAAATACTGAAGGAAGATTTTGGACTGAATATAAATCAAAGCAAGACAAAAGTGATGAAATGTAGCAGAAATGATACCAATACTAGTGGATTAAATATAAAAATAGAATCGGATGCAATAGGAGAAGTAAGAGAATTCTGTTACTTGGGAAGTAAAATTACAACCGATGGCCGAAGCAGGAATGATGTTAAAAGCAGAATAGCACTAGCAAAAAGAGCCTTCATGAAAATGAGAAATCTTTTAGTTTCAAATATTGATCTAGGAATTAGAAAGAACTTTTTAAAACTCTTTGTGTGGAGCACAGCACTTTATGGTAGCGAAACATGGACTTTAGGATACCGGAAATAAAGAAAATTGAAGCATTTGAAATGTGGAGCTACAGAAGAATGCTGAAAATTAAGTGGACAGACAAAGTAAGAAATGAACGAGTTTTGAAAATTATGGGTGAGGAAAGAAGTTTGTGGAAGAAGCTTACAGAAAGAAGAGACAGGCTGGTAGGTCATATTTTGAGAGATGCAGGATTGGTTAATTTGTTAGTGGAGGGAACAGTCGAAGGTATGAACTGTAAAGGAAGACAGAGATTAGAATTTATGAAGCATATAATTGTGGACGTGGGCTGTAAGGGTTTTGTAGAAATGAAGAGGTTAGCACAGGATAGTAAGGGATGGAGGATTGCATCAAACCAGTCGAAAGACTGACGAAAGCAAAAAAAAGATCGCACCAGTGTTTGTCAAAAAAGACCCGATTTGTGTCAGACAGGAGACTTTCTTCCACCACGACAATGCACCTGAACACACAGTTCTCTTTGTTAGGCAGTTTTAGGCTAAAAATGGCATAGTTCCACTGCCCTATGAACTTTACTCGACTGATCTAGCTCAGTGCGACTTTTTGTTATTTCCACGCATGAAAAGGAGCATGAGAGAACACCTATTTGACAACAATGAAGAAATCAAGAAAAATACGAGGTAGGAGCTGTCAGCCATTTCTAAAAATGACTATAGAAAATGTTTCGAACAGTGGAAGCACCGGTGGGACAAATGTACGTATTAGTTGTAATGGAGAGTATTTTGAAGGGAGTAAAGCAGTTTTGTAGTATTGGACTGTTTGGTGTCTTTATGATCATAAGATATCTAATTTGAAGTTGCCATAACAGTTTACACCACTTACGTTCCCACCGCAGCCTGTAACTGTATTCCGTCAACCAGAGAATAAAAAAATTGTACCCCATTATGCATTTTTCCTTCTATTGAAGCGGCGAATAAAAGTACCAGATAAAGTCTTAGGGCCGTATGTAACCAGAACTCTGTCTGAAGTCTAACTCTAACCCTAATATCTAAAATAACAAATACTTTTTTAAACAGACAAATGGCAGCGATATTTAAGCATAGGCTATATCAATCTCAGTATCAGTGGTATCATGCATAAAGTTACAAGAAATACTTTCATTCCACTCATTTAATGTGTCAAAAATATGGACTGATTCTAATTGAACTTCAGAAAATGCTCTAATATAACTGAAAAACCATATTAAATTAATGAAGATTATTCAGAACAAAAAATGATAGGACATTTCTGCAATATTAACTATGTGTTAGAGCAGTGTTTCTCAAACTTTTGTCGCTATTATGGGGAAGGTGGTCTGCAGACATGCCACTATTATTCATTTGGTTAATAAATCCAGTTTAATATAATTAAAGATTAATAGTTCACATACAATTTCATAACTTTTTTCAGTTAGAATTCAAAATATGCTTTCAGATTTATGTTGGTTATGATGGTACAATACAGCATTGCACCCAGACATTCCAGCTCATTACCATGCCGACCATTTTCCTGGACGCACAGGGTTTCAAGACAAAAGATGGGTTCTTCATTTTCAATTGCGATCTGACAATATTATCACTACACATTGCATACGTGTATTGTCACTAAAAAGTACAGGTGATGAACCATCAGTTACTTGGCTGACACTTGATTAGCATGGAATACCTTGGAACAATGATGGTGTGACCTTCAGCAAGCTATGCACTATTCTATATACAATCACCAATGAAGACTATGCAATTATTTATGTGAAAGTACGGGAGAATGCTCAATGGTTCGAGAAGATTATCGGGAAGAAGTTCTGCTACAGTATAGAAGATTTAAGATGTCCTCCACTGCGGGAACTCAAGAAAATAATTTGATAAAACTTTGTGAAGCTCATTTATTTTGTAATGGTATGTGCGCTGTTGAAAATGTATTTTTAATTGCTCAGTGGTAGATGAAATAAAATAAAATAAAATGTGTTATTTATTTAATAAAGTAGTCTTGTAACATATGTCATATATCCATACCAATTAGTTTTTTCACTTAGCTAAAAATGTCCACAAACATCATATCCAGGCTCATAATTTTTAATTATAATATTATTAACATAAGATGATATCAAATTTTTATACGCAAGTTGTAGTAGCGTGTAGTCCAACGATGAACTGTACGTTACTTGAGCCACACACACAAATTATTAATATGCACATAAATCAACATTTGCACTGTAATACGATAGCCGTGCATCACTGTATTACCTAAGATGTCCACAAACCCCTTATCTTTCAACCATGTAGCCCCACTTCTCCTTAACGGTCAAGGCGCCGGTCACTGCCAGTTGCGCGTCGATGAGGTTACTCTAAGTAGAATCGCCGAAGAAGGCGCTGCTGGCAGGATCAGCATTATGGTAAAAACATTCCGTTTTCACCCCGGCTACCGATCGACAGGAGACAGTAATCTTGCCGAGTGGAACAATGTCTGTGACGGTGCTGAATAAATCGGACACTGCGTCCAATACCTGGATAAGGACGTTTCAATCTTCATGTGTTAGTACAAGTTTACTCTGTTCAACTTTTCTAGAACCACAACAGGTTCATACTCACGCTTAGACGATTACCCTATCGTCAAACGTTTTGAGTCACCAGCGTTGGGCTGATACATCAACGAGAACAACAATACTTGACGAGGCATGGCTGCAGACTGATGAGAAAGTGGCAGGCAGTAGGGATTATCAAGTGTGTGGGAGGCGGGGTTGCGGTGGAGTGCAATTTGTGAGATTTTAAATAAACAACAACCATTAAGTATGTAGCTGACAATAAAGAAGCCGTTCAGTATCCGACTGACAGGCAATCTCGGCTCCACGGCGGCAACACGGAATAGACTGTTTAATATCTGCCTGACAGGTAATAGGCCGTTGGCACGAGCCACCTTTGTAGGCAGGTGGCTGCAGTAAGTGCTGGATGACCTTCATACTGCAGGAGTACGCTCATAAGATATCTACTGTTATAGAATTAAGGGGACACTGCCTATGTCTGTCTGTATTACTGTGCTAATCTGTAGAACCTCTGGGCAAAATTTGATGCAGTTTTTACTGTTATATAGTGTGGCTCTTGACGGAGGTATACATTGATTTGTTACCCACAGGAGCTGAGTAGTAATCGTTTTAGTGAGTCAATTCGGCCAAAGGTTTGGTACCAGCGAACTTTTTTTAGAATCTTAGATCATTTTCGTGACCCTCAGGGATCACCTAAAGAAAATCATGTATTTTTTAACGTTGAAATAGAGGACAATTGAGCATATAAAGTTATTCAATAATAGAATACTATGACCTGTGCAGAAGTAGCACACCTGTCAGCAACCTGCAGTAACCTAGCACAATAAAGTGTGCTAGCTGGCATTATGTCCACATTAAGGATTCTGGTGATGGGGCCAGAAACCAGGAACAGAGTGGGGGTTAATATAGAAAAACTCCATGCGCAGAATGCTGTCAGTTTCAGTTTGGGATAATATCATCACTTTGACGCATATGAAAGTAGTCGCCGTGTGTCGGAGTCACCTTCAACAGTACAATAATCAATAGGAATCATGTGTGCTTTGTGGATAGAGTGCATCAAATGTGGATGGATCTAGTTAATGTTGAAGAGGTTTCAATGAATCTCAATAGTTCCGTCATGTTGGGTTGAACAGTATGCTTATTGCATGCTCACTCTCCCCGTTCCCATGATCAGTCAGGCGCCACTTCACCAGTTTTGAACAGATAGACTGCAAGGTTAGCTCATCTGACTATCATGTATCAAGTTAATCCCATATCTCTATAAATAATGTAGTCATTGGTATACATTAAATATGTCACCTCTTGTAAATAAATAATTATGTAAATATACAGCAGCTACTACCCATGGTTTTCCTCTAATGATCCTATCACCAGGCCCATATCAGAACCATGGTAGATTTCTATGCTCGCCACTTATCCATGCCTTCAAAATTTCAATTTGTCAATTATGTAATCGCTCGGCATGTCAGAAAACCACATGGTTCACTATTTGTTGGCACCAGGGCCGCTATGTCGTTAAAGATATAACAGTGCAATGTGTGAAAGCATTACAGATTGTAACAATTGCTAAATAAAACTTTGCTGTAGCATATGTCAATTAAGGATTTGCAATCCCGCGGGATATTTGCGGGATTTACACCAAGCCCGCGGGATCCAGCAAGATTGGCACCGATAATTTTTTTAAGGCATGTATTTAAAACATAGCTTTTTAAAGTGTTAATAAATTAAATAATAAATGTCTGTTAATTAAATTAATGCTAAATCATAAAAATTAACAGTTAACAATATTTAAAATCACAAAATTTTTAGCATGTCTTAAGTGAATTTCCAGGTTTTACATTTTTGTTTTTAAATCTAAACCAATTTTTAAATAAATAATAAAAAATGGAAAATATTCAGTCTTAGTTCATATTATGTGCCTTACAATACATCACATCAGTTTAAAAACATGGACCAGAGTTTTTTTAAATTCTAAATAATTGTTCAATAACACAGAGTGAAAGCATTCTATTTCACAAAGTGAATATACTCTGTAAATTGTGGACTTGCCTCAGAACAAGATCTCGTAACTTTTTTCCACTCCACAAGCATGATACTTGGCCTATTTTTACAATAATTGTTTTTGTGGGATTCATTATTATGTTTCCTGATTCCTTGATTGATCTTATAGTTGATTCATTGTTATTAAAAGAAATTACTCACCAAGACATAAACGGTCTAGTATTTCAGTTTTGCTTTAAATAGCATAGTGACTTTAGAGAGGAAATTATTGTTTATGTAAGAAAGGAGACTTTCTCGGCGTATTATTGCAATGATGTCCTCACGGATAAATCACCAGATTACGTTGTAAAAACACAAAATTTCACACGTGAGGAAGACGGCATAGGCAACCGCCGTCAAGGTATGGTGTTTTTACAACACAATTAGGTGATACAGCCGTGAAGACTTGCCTTTAATGGAAATATTAACAAGGAGTTGAAAGGACACATGCTATTCACTCAAAAATAATGTATTGAAGTGATTGACCAAATCATCTCAAGAGGGATTAATTGAAAGCCGGAGTAGCACATGTAAGCAGGCGGCTTTCATCAAAGAACATGTGTTTCAAACCCATTGAAGCAGCGGACAAAACAACAATAAGTCAAAGAATATACAATTGAATTTTGATAGCTGCTAAATAAATAGGTATGCGATCGTTGAAAATACGATAACATTACTTTCGTATCAATGAATAATCAAATTTTAAGCCGCAAATATAGGAAGTTGTCACAATTGCTTTATCTGCAGTCACAGAAAAGGGGAATAATGAAACTGTGAATAAAAAGCTTAGTTCATATGATGTGTGTGACACATAAAAAGTACTTATTACATAGTTAGAAAATCATACTAAAATACGCAACATGACTCAAATTATAGAAATGTGTACTCAAAACAAACATAAGTTTAAATGAGTACGTAAAAATGGATCTATTTACTAAGGAATGATGAAGGTTGACAAAAATAAACGTTTATTCACACAAGTCGAATGCCATCTGCGAGGGTACAGGCAAACAGTGCAATTCATCCGTTAGAGACCAAGTAGGGCAGCGAGTCACACAGACTTACGCACCTTTTCACTGCATTTTGCAGATTGCAGATCCACTTAATTTTGTGTGGGATCCTCCAGAATGACTAATGATGTGGGACTGTGAGAACCCGCTTTGCTGGATTGCAATCCCTATTGTCAATGTATTACATATAACTTGTAATAAATGTTTTTCCGGTTAAAATTTGAAGTGCAATCAAGCACGAAACTTTTCGTATATTTCCTTTTAGTTTCTTAATCTCTATCCAAATGAATTATTTCACTGTGTGAAGTTTCTGATGTAGATAGAAATTATCTTTGCAGGATGCAATTTGTGACTGTAACTTAAGAGATATCAAAACTTATCTAAACAGGAGAACAGTGTGGCAGGCAAAGAGAGGACAGCATTCATGGTGCGTCAGTTGGCTCACACCAGTATATACATCAGGCAGGAACGCATTGCATTTCATTGTTGTAACAGTCAGTCTTTTTCTATAAAATATAATTGCGTAATTTATATTGAAATTAAGTGTTATTGTTATCCTTTAACCTGTACAAAACTATCATGTCTATCTGAGGCATAGAAAGATATTGGTGTAAAAATCAAAAGTAATTCAGGGAAGGGGAAAGAAGACCATGACCACAAGCTAGCACTCGATTTCAGTGACAAGGGTGTACATAGTAAGTTTCTCTTTTTTATCTAAGGGGGTCAGTGATTGGAATAATTTACCAAAAACGTTGAAAGAATTTAAAGTTGAAATTTCTAGAGGGCAAATGTAGGTGAGTGCATGAAAGGGGGAAAATGGGTGTGTAGTGAAATTGCCACCAGAGCGTGCACTCCTTTGCAATTAAAATTAAATTAAAAATATATAAACTAAATAAACAAGGTAGCAAGAGAGGCAATCAGGTTCTTTAACTGCATCCTGCACCTCACCCAGGGGAACTGAAATATCAACAACTACAAAAGGTATTTTTGTGTGTCAACACTAGTACTGTAAATGCCAAAGTTTTTAAAAGCTCCTTTCCAGCTCCTCATCATAAGCAATTTTTGGATTAAAGAAGACTTTTTATTTGTATGTAACTAATTAATCAGCATAAGATTTAATTATTTTAATAATTATCAGTTAATTCAGCAGGCATTTTGTATTCAATTTTTGTCAAGATTTGACTATCATAAACCATAATTTTTATTTTATGTTCTGAAAAATATTATTTAAATTGTCACAAGAGGAACAGTAACAACATAATTCAATGCTTTTTAAAAAAGATATATTTTGTCTCATATCACAAAATTAACATCAGACTACTTTTACCTTTGGAAGCTAAATGTCTTTTCACTCCCATGTTATTTTATATTGGAAACATAGAGAATTATTAACAGTTTAATCCCAGCTACCAACTTGAAGTTGGGGCAGATCGCTAGTCGATTATATTCTTCTGTTTGATATTTTAGACCTACATTTTGTCCCATTTAACATTATAAAAGGTTTTCTACAAGTTCACAAATGCCATAAAATATTTATGATTTTCTTAATCCACAAATCCAGTGTTGATTTTGAAGCAGGAATTATTTTTCTTATAGCACAGTTTTTACAGAACCCAAACTGATCACCACCTAATATCTTTTCATTTGGCTTTCTTGTATTTCCTGTTTGTCTGATTTCTGTCACATCTCTGCTGCTATATTCCAGCTTCATTTTGAGTATTTCTTGTGCTTTCTTCTGTGACCTATCAATTCAAAAATTTCTTTTGTGATCCATGGTTTTTGGGTGGCTTTTTTCTTAGTTTTTAATTTAGCTTTGAATATCTTTCTCCCTTCAGTACATTACATTCTTCTTCGGTTTAATTTCTTTCATAGTTACCTACATCTATAGTCTCTGCAAATTTTTCTCTCTTCTAAAATTCCTTCAGTATACTCACTTCAAAGGTGTACTGGCTACGTTGCTTAATCATTCTCTTGAATTTTAGTTTACACATTACAATTAGGCCCATCAGATTTTGGTCAGAGTTTATATCACCTCCTAAGTATGCTTCAAAATTCAAAACTGTTTTGCTGCAATATTATTCAGAAAATGAATAACTTTTTGTGTGTGGGAATGGTTAAACAATGAAGTATACAAAGAAAAGTAAACACAAGAGAATAATTTTTAGCTCGTATTGTAAACAGTGCTACCCTCATAAAAGTACACAAAGACATACTCAGAAGAGTTGCATATACGTGTATTGAAGTTGATGTTGAGATTTTCCAATATTTAATTTAAATTTTTGTAAAATATGCATGTCTTTTGCATGAATAAAGTACTCCAGTAAGTTATTAGCGATATCGTGATCATTTTTTGAAGTTTATTTTATGCATAACATTCCATCACCTGTATCCCCAAAATAAATGGAAATTGGAAACGTGTTTATATGAATTTTTTATGCAATATTGTTCATGCTACTACCTCCTTTAATATTTACCATTCCTCCTGAATCATCCTGTACGAAAAGATAGATAGCACCATTATTGATAACATTCCTATAAAGGAATGTTAACTGGAAAAATATGGAACAGATTCAATGGAAAATGGTTTGTCAAACCACAGTGCTCAAATAAGTACTATGTATACACTGGGGAAAAAAACTCAAAGAAAGGATTTATCAAAGTTAGGTCATCAAAGAGCAGTTCAATGAAAATGCTGAACAATGATCTTCTGAATGGGAACTGGAACACTGTGTTTAAAATAACAAGGGTAAAAAAATAAATTCAGTTAATTTCACCATAGGTTTTTGGAAATTTACAATAGGTGCCTCCCTACAAGAATATTTCCAATTAGTCAAAAATGAGTAAACAAGAACTGGATAGGCATTTAAACATCTTGCAGGCATAAAAGCAAAATGTATATAGAAGCTGGGAAGACTGATAATGTGTTTCTAGTCGGATCACAAAACTTACTGTATAATTTTAACCAAAATAATTAGAGAATCTAAGCATTTGGCTATAAACAGATTAGCTATAAACAGAGATCAGCAGTTCAGATAGTAAAATAAAAAGTGTTTATTATTAAAAGAGAAAATTCTGTATTATTCCCTGAATATAAACCTTTAAATTTAAGCATTAAGAATAAACTTGTAAATGACCTTTCTCCCGTATGATATGCTCACAGTAGCCACTTCTTAACAGTTGCTGAAAAAATTAAAAGGAAAATTTATTGGTTATTCAGATGCTGTAACAACACTTAGGTCCTTGTCACCAACAACAGTGTCTGTGTCTTTATTTCCCACAAGTCAAAATGTAATGGAAATATTATTAAATCCCTAAAATATAAAAACTTGTTTGGTTACGATGATATTTCCAGCCATATACCGAAACAATGTAGCACCAGCATTAGCAGAGTTATCAGTCATATTTTTGATAATTCTTTTGAAGACTGAATCTTCACTGACTCAATCAAGAAGCCAATAACCAAACCACTCTATAAAAAGGGTGATAACTCAAAAACTGAGAATTATAGATCCATATCACTTCTATCAGCATTTTCAAAGATCTTCATCTACATAATAATTCTGTAAACAGTAAAGCACAGTTTGGTTTCAGGCATAGTGTTTTGATAGAGCCATAAATCTCTGCTTTCGTAGACAAGCATTGAAAATGTATATTAAATTTCCTAGAGATATTTTGTGATCTGTGACCTTTGATTGTGTTGATCATTGGATTCTCTTAGGTAAATTAGAACACTATGGAAGTAGTGGTAGGCCAGGACTTTGGTTTAAATCGTATTTGGAAAATAGAAAGCAATGTGTATCCTTGAAATATGTTAGTACAGGAGAGGATATAAACTCAGAATAGGGAATAGTTAAATATGGTGTACCACAAGATTCAATTCTTGGCTCTGTGTTATTCTTAATCTATATCCATTATCTCCCAAGCATATTAGGTCATAGTGACTGTATAGTGCTTTTTATAGATGATACTTGCATATCATTGAAACACCCTTCAATACAAAATCTTGAAAACACAGCAAATGATGCTCTAAAGAAAATTAACAATGACTTCAATTCGTTAAAAATAAGAAAAATCAGTCAATAAAAGCAGTTTCACAAAATTCCTGTGGGTAAATATTGATAACAAGTTGAACTGGAAGCAACATATTCAACAACTTCTTAAAAAAATGAATTTTCATTTAGAATAACAACTAGAATATCTGATACAGAAACGAGGAAGTTTTTGCATATTTTCACTCCCTGCTCCCTTATGGCTTCCCATTCTAGAGAATCTCTTCAAAAGCACAGAGGGTATTTAGATAAAAATAAAGTGCTCTAAGAATTATTTGTGGGACAAACCCACAGACATCTGGCTGAAAAGTGTTTAGAAATCTTGGCATACTTACAATCCCAGCAGAGTATTCCTGGTAGTGGAAAATCCTTGACAATTTAGTCTTAATGCTGACATACATAGCTATAATACTAGGAATAAATCTTACATCCACAAAGATTTCAAGTTGTCAATTGTGCAGAAAGTGAAAATATCCACTGAATTTCTACCACAAGAAATAAAAAGTTATCTATGAATATCTACTTACTTTAAATCCAAGCTGAAAGAGTTTTTGCTTCAGATCTCATTTCAATCTGTGGAAGAAATTTCTTCTTGGAATTTGGTAAGTAAGAATGACTGAGAAACTATTATATATGACTGACAGAGAAAGTAATATATATATATATATATTGGAAGGATAAGGTGACAAAGTTGATCCTAATTACTAAAATGATATACAATTTTTCTGTTTGTTGAAACCAAATTCATGTTCACAGTAAAGAGGTGAGCATAGAATGGTTATTATTGGAGGGGATTTAAATTTACCAGGTGTCAACTGGGTGAGAAATAAGATAAATAACACATGGGAACATAAATTTGCAAATACCTTAATAAGGGAAGGAGATTTTACACAAATGGTAGAGCAAAATACTAAGGGTACCAAACATGTTATTATTATTATTATTATTTAATTGCAATGGAGCACAGGCTCTGGTGGCAATTTCCCTACACACCCATCTTCCCCCTATCCTGCACCCACCTACATTTGCCCTCTACAAATTTTATCTTTAAATTCTTTCAAAGTTTTCAGTAAATTATTCATCATTTCTCTTGGTAACTCATTCCAATCCCTGACACCCTTACCTAAAAAAGAGAATCTTCCCACACCCTTGTGCCTGAAATCAAGTGCCAGCTTGTGGTCATGGTCATCTTTTCCCTTCCATGTACTACTTTTCATACCTATTGCAATATCTTTACATGCCTCATTGCCAGTATATGCCCTGTACACTCCCATGACCCTCCTCATCCTCCTCCTGTCTTGCAATGAATCCTATTCCAGCTCCTTTATCATATCCGTCACTGATTGCATGTATATCATGTTGTATATCTTTCTAATAAAGCCTGATGAAAATCTTGTATGGTTTCAAGTAACTGAAGGAATAAGTGATCACTGTGCAGTACTGATGGATATTAGGGGATTCAGTAAACCAGTGGCCAAAATAGAAGGGGGGAAAAGGTATAGTTATGAAAAGAAACAGGCTTTAGAATTGAAGAGATATTTCAGGGAAAGGTTCAGCAAAGGGAAGGATGGCACAAGTACAATGGAGGCAAAATGAGAAGAGTTTAAGGAGATAGTAAAAAAGGGCGAGGAAATGTTTATTCCAAATCAGAAAATAAAGAGAAGTACAGAACCTACATACTACAATAGGGAAGTGAGAGGGTTAAAGAGGCTAGTGAGATGGAAACACAACAGAGTTAAGAAACAGAATGGCAGTAGGGAATACTTAAAACAACTAAACAAGCAATTAATCATAACAAAGAGAGAAGCAAAGGATGGGTTTCTGAAGAATATTATTGGTGCAGGAGGACCAAAGAATGATGCATCTAGAAATTTCTATGGCTATATTAGAAAACTGAGGAGAATGGAAGGTATTCAGACTATTGTAGATAAGAATGGAGTTGACGTCAATAAGGATTTTAAAATTACAGAGATATTGAGTGACTGGTTTAGTCGTACAACTAGGGACTATCATCCTGTGATGGGAGGAAATGAATCAGAGGAGAATCTCCCCAAAATTATAAATGAGGAAACTGCAAAATTTGAAAGAAATTCTCAGGAAATTATGAAGGAACTCACCCAAGAAAATATAAATTTGCTGGTGTAGATAACATTACTACATATTTATTAACAATAGAGCATACGCGCCCTTAAATACTCCTTGATCGCACACATGGGCTACAAGTGTAGCCCATCTATGGGTTAACTAATTTTCGGAATCAGACAAAAAAAATATAAAACAGAGTAAATAAATACTAAACATCTTTATTTTTCTAATAATGGCTCATACAGTTAACAAAATTATGTTTCTTTAATTATATTTTGCAACATAAATATAAACTTCATAAAAATCAACTATTTTTGGAAGGTTTGAGAATTTTTAGTCTTAATTTTATTTAGGAACATAATATTTATTATAAAATGGGTTTCCAGTTACGTAATTGAACCAATTATCAAAATCATTGATAATACATTATTCTGCTGGCATACATTCAGGAAAGACGACTGCTGATGTTCGCTACAAATGCCCCTCATACATTTGCTGCATTGCTTGCGCGTGCTGTGGTCCCAAGCCCTGCTGCAAAAATAACATCGACCAACTCCACCCCGAATAGGCATATTATGTTGCGGGGGTTATTCTGCCAATCCTAGAAGTAGTCTACCTTTCAGTTTTAAATCTTTTGGTATATTTTGCTGGGATATACGACGCTCTATAGAAAGTCTTGCAAGATCAAATCCGACTTCTTGAAGGTATTGCCGATGGATCAGTTTCATATCAGGGTTGTTCATCACAAACAACACACATGAAAAAACAGTTATTGACATTACTTTTTATAGAATTACTACAACAAATTTATCATATTTACCTCAATTTTGTATATTAAATAATTAACTTCCTCGAATTCTCACACAGGCTACAGGTGTAACCCATCAACTTCAAGGGAAATTTATGCAGACGTCCATGCGCTGTGAGAAATGGCACGCTACCGGTGTGGGCGGGAGCTAGTACTTGAGGAATACACTGGGCAATTAATCTGTAGTGTGCCAAGTTTAAATAATATACGACAAGATTGCTCATTGTGCTACATGTGTAGCCCGCACGTGCACTCTAGTGTTAAACATTGTGTGATACGGTATTGTACCTTACCTTGAAATTTTATTAAAAATGAGTTTGGAGTCTTGTTGCTTACCAGAGGATTGGAAAAGAGTGATAGTAATACCGATTCATAAAGGATGGGTTACAAATAGGGTTGAAAATTACAGGCTAATTAGTTTGACATCAGTGATAGGCAAAACGATGGAGAAACTGTTATACAAGTATATTAGAAATGTCTGCGAGGGAAGAAACTGGTTTGAGATCTACAACATGGCTTTAGGCAAGTATATTCATTTGAATCTCAGATGGTGGTTTTTATGTGAGATATTTCATATTAATTGGGAAGGGGAGGCTAAGTTGGTAGCATGGCACTAGATCTTTCTAAGGTGTTTGATAGAGTGAGCCATAAAATCATTTTAAATAAACTGAAATCTATTGCATTGGATGAAAAAGTTACTTACTGGGTAGAGGAATTTTTAAAAGCCAGAAAGCAAAGTGTTAGAGTTGGAAATACATTATCAAAAGAGGTGGAAGTGAATATGGGTGTGCCACAGGGTAGTGTATTGGGACTATTGCTGTTCATTGTTCTAATGAATGACTGTGTTGATGGGTTACGGTCAGAATCTAGGTATTTTGCAGATGATATTATGGTATACAATAAGATCAAAACATCTGAAGACTGTGAACAGCTACAGGGTGACCTGCATAAAATATTTAATGGGTAGGTCAGCATGGAATGAAGATAAATGCCATGAAGAGTCAGCTTATTAGGTTCACAGATGAAAAACTAAAGGTTAATTATGATTATAGGGTGGGGTCAGAATTGCTTGTTGAAAGCTTGAGTTGGAAATATCTTGGCATAACGTTTGATAACAAACTCAATTGGGCAGAGCACATTGGGCAGGTGGTAGGAAATGGTTACAAAATCCTTATTTTACTAGAGAGTGTGATGAGAGGATGTACTAGAGAAGTTAGAGAGTGTGGTACAAAACTGTAGTCAGACCATTGGTTGCATATGGTGGTGTAGTTTGGGATCCACATTTTGGTTATCAAATACAGGAACTGGAAGGTGTGCAAAGAAGAGCAGCTAGATTTGGTAAAAAGTTGCACTTACTTGTGTCTTTTTTTTTGTGGTGTGCGCTGCATTTTTTTGTTGTTATCGCCAACTCCAGGTTAGTGCCAAAAACATTGATGGCCCAAAAAAAAAAAAAAAAAAATAGCAGCTAGATTTGTGTGTGGGTTTGTGGAAATTATTGCAGGACCCAGTGAGTAACTGATATGATAAAGGAGCTAGATTGGGACTCATTGGAGGAAACGAGGAGGGTGCAGAGAGTGCTGGGAATGTTCTGGGCATATGTTGGTGATGGGGCTTGGAGGGATACTGGTTAAAGAATTTGGAATAGTCTTTGGGAGGGGAAAGATGACCATGACTACAAGCTTGCGCTTGATTTCATGCATAGGGGAGTGGGAAAGTTTTCTTTTGTCGGTAAGGGTGTCAGGGATTGGAACAAATTACCAAATTTAGTGATGAATAATTTACAAAAAATGCCTAAGGAATTTAAAATTTTTAAATTGGAAAAGTAATTGGGGGAGGAATTTAACATTCCAATTATAAAAGAAAATTTAAAAAATATATTTATAGAAAAGGGTAATTAGATGACTAGGGGATTGCCACCGGATTGTTGGCTCCATGGCAATTAAAATTAATAATAAATAAACCATTTACAAGTTTAGAAATTATATTATCTGGAAATTGCACTCATTTATAATTACTAACATGGGATGATATGTATTTGCAGATTACAGAAGAAATTTATTATACTAATGGGTTTTTAAGTAACTGAGCAGTTCACGGATTGGAGGGTATGTGAGGTTATTTCAGTGATTACAAAATTAAGTCAAGTTTACAAAGAACTTGGCAGAATGATTTCACTTATCAGTATGAAATTGCACCCTCCTCCTCCTCCCCCCTCCCCCTCCTCCATCCTGACATGAATGCATGCACTGATTTGGTTGAGAACATTGTATCCTTGTTTCCTCTCCTGAGACAAGCAGGCCCACAACTGTTTTAACTGATCCTTGATACTGGCACTGGAACTGAGTTGACCTTAATGCTGGTCCCACACATGTTCTGTTGGGGACAGATCTGGAGATCTTGCTGGCCACAGGTATACCTCAACATCATGCAGACAGTTCATAGAGACACACGTGCTATATGTGGACGAGCATTGTCCTGTTGAATAATAGCATGAGAGATAACACATGAGGATCCAGGATTTCTGTTACGTACCAAAGTGCCGTCAAAGTTTCTTCAATCAGAACCAGCCTTGACTCGAAGTTATACACAATGGCTCCCCACATAACGATGGCAGAAGTAACACCACTTTGCCTCACCAAAATATAGGAAGAAAAGGACATTTCCCCGGGTCGCTGCCATACTCTTCAATGATCTAAAAGTAGTGTAGAATCGCTGAACATAACAAATTGCATCACATTGGGTTCAGTAATAAATTGCGGTCCTGAACTACCTCTGAGGACCATTGTTGGCGAGTCCCAATCTTCCAATATTTTGGAGAGACGCAGTGTCATGGTGCGGGGAGCCATCGGGCATGACTTCAGATCATGGCTGGTTGTGATTAAGGGAAATCTGATGGCACAATGGTATGTTATGGACATCCTGCGTTCTAATGTGTTAACTCCCATGCGAGAGGAACATGGTGCCATTTTTCAACAGAACAATTCTCCTTCACACATGGCACGTGTTTATATGAACTATCTTTGTGATGTTGAGGTACTACCATGTCCAACATTATGCCCAGATCTGTCCCTGATAGAACACACGTAGGTTCAACTCAGATGTCATCTCGGTCCCAGTGGCAGTATCCAGGATACAAAGGAATAGTAGCAACTGTTGTGAGCCAGCTTGCCTCAGGAAAAGATACAATCAGTGCATGCATCCAGGCAAAAGTGATTGCAATGTAGTACTGATAAGTTGTCTCATACAGTCGAGTTCTTTGTAAATTTGACTCTCTTTTGTAGATATTGAAATCAAATCACACCCCCTCCCAACTCAAGAAATTTCATTTCATTTCTTCCTTCCCTTTTTGGTGCTTCACTTTTTTTGTGAGGCATTGCATATTCTTCAGACCAGAAATCCTGCACAACTTTCCACTAAGTCTCATTAATCTCAACAACATATAACCTCATTTGTTCCATCTTTGTTTGCAGAAGTAAAAATATTTTTTATAACTTAACATTATAATTAGGAATACAAAAACTTACTATTAGATACTCAACTGATTAACATTTCATTTTTGAAGAACTGTAAAAGCCCAGGCTGATTGACCGTGGTATCATTGGCAGTTCTCATCTTTAGTAGGCAGTACTGTTGCCATAACTCCCTTCTCCGCACCACTAGGTTCCCCCTGATAGCTTTAGTGCGCTCGGCATTCGATAGAGCCATTCCCTCTCCAGAATTATTTGCTTCAATTCTCCCTACATTCTGCTGGTTCTTCTTCCAGTTTCTTACAATGGTTTTTAACATTTTTCAAAGTATCACAGTTTATCGAAGTTTACTTTTATAGGTCTTGAAATGGTATTAAATTTTCCGCCATGGTGTATTTCATACGAAGTGATATTATTTTGCCTCAAGTCATGTGACAGATGAGCAGGTTGTGGTCTGTGTGGAAACTCGGCATGCACTGAATCACTGTTACGTCATCCAAGCAATTGCTTCCCTTTCCCAAGTTGCGGGTGGGGAGGTATAGACTCCGGCTAATACACTTGACCCTTTCAAGTTTTCTCCGTTGAGTGATTTCCACTCCATTAGTAGTCTTTGAGTAGTAGCCATTTCAAAAAAGAACAGGCCAAGCCTGGTGGGTGAGTGGTATCACTCTTGCCTCCGATTTGGGAGGATGTGGGTTCAAATTACCATCTGGCCATCCATAGTTTGGTATCCTATGATTTTCCCAAATCTTTCCAGGTGGATGCCAGGATGGTACGTTCAAAAGGCCGTGGCCGATTTCCTTCCCATTCCTAGCTCCTAATTCTTTCCCATTTTTTTTTCTTATGGCTTTATGCTTTGTCAACGTCGAGGTCATTAGAGGTGGGATGGGACTGGGTTCAAGGAATGGGAAGGTATTCAGCCATGGCCTTTTTGAAGGAAGCATCCTGGAATTCACCTGGAGTGATTTGGGAAAACCATGTAAAACCCAAATCTGGATGCTCGGACCCGAATTCAAACTGGCATCCTCCTAAATGCAAGGACAGAATGCTAACCACTTACCCACCACGCTCGGTTTCCCACTTCTAATCACCTCGACATCAACAAAGTGTAAAGCCAAAAAAGTTTTTCGCCAGTCATGTAATGGTAATTCTGAGATGCCACCCAGTACATAAAGAAGATGTATTCATATAAAAAGTAGTTTTCCTAGAAACAAACAGCAGGGTAAGGAACAATAAAACAATTATTTGCAAAACTCTGTAGGATATATTGACAAATACCTATTCAAATCATGTATGAAGATACTAATGGAGAAGAAGTGACTGTGTATTTTGTGAATCCAAAGAAGAGCTTGTCCAAATAAGTAGAAATGAGCAGACTATAAAATTTGAAATTCATCTTGAGGATCTACAAAGGCTACAAAAAGCTTCAAAGGCCAAGTGTAGACAATATTGCTAGAGATTCATTAAAGATAGCATGATACAATATTGTACCTTATGTTGAAATGTTATTTAAATAGAATCTGGTGACATGCTGCTTACCAGAAGACTGAAAAACTGCGATATTAGTAACGGTCAATAAAAGAGAGGAGAAGAATAGGAGATTAGTTTTACATCAGTGGTATATAAATGAATGAAGGGATTGATTTGCAACCATATCACACATTTCTGTTAGGATAAAAAATCAAATTATCGTATGGCATTGTTAGCCTGGAGATCCCAAAGGATTGTACAGCTACCAAGTGACAAGAGTTTTGTATTCACCGTGCAATGCGCCTATTGTCATGGCTGCATAACCTAACCTGGTAATCCTGCCAGGTGCAGGTCACCTCCTGCGTAATGTGTAGTCAGAATCACTGAAGCGTTCTGGTGTACTTCACATTACACAGCAAGCTGAGTCAGAGGAAAAGTCAGGGTAAGGGCCTTTGTCAATCCCAGCTGAGATTGGGAATAGAACGGGGGACTTTTTGATCTCATCTCAGATGCCTTAACCACTGAGCCATGATACTGCTTTACTGTGAGTGAAGAAACTGTTTTACAAATTGTCAATATTGCTTTAGGCAAGGATATTCATATAAATCTTAGTTAATGGGCTAAATATAAGATATTTCGGATGAAATGATCAAGGGAGTCCAAGTTTATACTGCAGCTCTAGATCTTCCTAAGGCATTTGACAGAGTGAGCAATAAAATGGTGTTAAATAAGGTAAAACTCATAAAAGGGGTTGAAAAAGTGACTTGCTGAGCAGAGGAGTTTTTAAATTGTAGAAAGCAAAGAGTATTAAGTGCAGTATCATAAGAAGTGGAAGTAAAAATATGAGTGCCACGTGGTAGTGTACTGGTACCTTTTGCTATCCATTATTCTAATGAATCACTGTGTTAATGGTTTACAGTCGGAAGTTGTTATTTTTACAGATGACATAATGGTCTATAATAGGATAAAAGTGAGAGGAGACTGTGAACGGCTACAGGGTGATGTGGGCAGGACATCTTGCTGGGTAGGTCAATATGGGATGAAGATAAATGCCAATAAGGGTTGTGAGGAAAAAATCCTTCATCAACTGTAACCACGTTGTTCGCCTCGGATATTAGATTGTTCTAAAGTTCTCAGTTGCCACCATTTTGAAAACCTCAAAAATGGAAAGTTAGGTTCCACAAATAAAAGTCACTGCTGCTAATTCAAAGTTCAAAATATTACTATATTCTTGAGAAATTATTTTAAAAGTTCGAACAGTCTTTAAGGCTATCAGAATTCGCTACCAACTATATTGACTACAGGTTGTGAAAAGTGAATCAAACCAAACCAAACCCCAAAATACTGAATGATAGTCACATAACGATATTTTAATTGTTCTATCGCACTCCGTAAAATTTCTAAGATGGCTGCCTATATTCCCCTAAACCATGCTTTTACTTCCGCCTTCCTGCGCTAAGCACTACCCAATCGACACACGACCTTCTCCAGTGATTTCCAATGTCTTGCATCAGCTAGTTCCCATTCCTCCTATAAGTAGCATACCCATGGGAATCTGTATTATTCTGCATTCTCACGTAATGTGACTTCCCGAAGTGTGAAAAAGATGTATCCCTGAACGCCTAACTGTGCCATACTTACATCTTTAGTGATTCAAAAAATTCCTATTGATCTGAAATTTTAACAGTAGCTGGGATGACTAATAAATATTAATTTCAATCCTTATGATAATTTTGTACCTTAAGTAGTTGAGCCGTACTTACATCTTTAGTGATTCAAAAAATTTCTATTGATCTGAAATTTTGACAATAGCTGGGATGACTAATAAATGTTAATTTCAATCCTTATGAAAATTTTGTAGCTTTAATAGTTTGGCCATAAAAAATTATTTTCTGTTCAAATCAAAAATGTTCTAACTTCCACAATTTTACAGCTACGAAGCTGAAATAACTTTTAACTCACTTTTAATTTACTGCTTTTTCGTTTGATACTAAAATCACATGTTTACTATTTTCTAATAGGTTGAACCGAAATTCTTGTGCAAATTCTAATTTCGAAACTGATATCTTTTTGAGTATGTAAGTAACAGCCCTGAAACATACTTTAAACAATTCTACGTGCTTTTATCTATAAGGTGTAAAGTTTTGAAGTTTGCTATTTAATTTCCTCTATTTATTATGAATTTCTAAAGTAGACGCTGTATCAGGATGATGCAGCAGGAGTATCGGCTTGTTTAGACATTTGCTCAAGACTGTAAAAATCTCTGCTTTGTCCCATACTGATCACAATACTACATTTATCTTAGCAAAACTTACTAAAAACTGTTTGTATCGAATTATGGTTTATTTTAAATATAGTTTTCTCAACTGAATTTACTTATATCCTCTAAACTGGTTATTTTGACCTTTACCCATTTGTTTAAAGTTTTTACAAATCACTCCAAAATCAATCTTTAAACTTCAGTGGACCTTTACAAACTTTAATATGCTGTGTAAGTCAAAATTTCGCTTCTTTCTTGCTATAAACTGACTTTCTATCTTCCAAATTACGATTTCTAGAATTTAAAATGTTTAATTCCATCTTAACTTTCCCTACCGGCTTCTAACTTTCAATGTTTTAAACAAAAAGAATCCAATTGTTCAAAAATATGAGTTAAACAATTCAGTTATTGATATGGTTGATTCTATGAAATATTTGGAAGTAACAGTACAAAGGAACATGAAATGGAACACACACACATTAATTCATTAGTAGGTAGAGCTAATTCTAGGCTATGATTCATAGGTCAAATCTTGAAAAATTGTAATGAACAAACAAAGGAGATAGCGTACTAATCTCTGGTGCATCCACATTTGAACTATTGTTGTGCCATTTGGGATCCGTTTTGTAAGGGGTTGATCGAAAATATAGAGAAAGTACAGAGAAGAGCCGCTCGATTCGTGACCGCTTGCTACATTCCTTATGAAAGCATCACAGAACTGATTAGTAGACTAGGCTGGGAGTCTCTGGTAGATAGACGACGCACGTTTCGTTTAAACTTATTGGTAAACATGTATAATCCCTCTTTCACTTACGAGTGTAGTGAAATACTTCGTCCACCAACCTGTTTGAGCCGGAATTACAGGAAAGATAAGATTAGAGAAATAAGGTGCCACAATGATTCTTATATAAATTCTTTTTTCCCTCGTACCATTTCGGATTGGAATGCACAACAAACAGATTAGCTTTGGTGCTGAGCCCCTCTGCCACCCACAATTTTGTGAATTGCAGAGTATAAATGTAGAAGTGAGTTTTTTGATTTTATAATGTATAGTTTATGAGGCAGAGATGGGTACCATCCCAGCATTCACCTTGATGGTTGTGGAAAACCACCTAAAAACTGCAATCAGGACAGCTGGTAGACAGGGCCCAGAACTTAAATCTGTCCCAACTGTATCTTCCTGATCCAGTATGGAGGTGTCTTAACACATACAGCCTTAATGGCAGGTTTCAATTGTATAGTGTGCTCTCATAAATACCTTCCCAAGAAATGTTTAACCCAACTAAACAGTTTCTGTATATACTACTCAATGAGAACTTATGTAGGAGCATAGAGCACCAGCTGTACCATACAAAACTTTCAGTTCAGTAAGGACCTACCCAAAAGGCATATTTCTGTGACATTCATCTTTCACATGCCATGTAAAACTGATTAAATGGTCCATTGCACTGCTACAGTTCTTGAAGCCTGCACAATATCTGCTAAATTTCAGGCTTCAACAAATCTAACTAATCTAGGGTTACCAGAATTTTTTATCTGAATCTGGGGACGCTTCACAACTTTTTCACCAAAATCTGGGAACACTTTCGGCATTTGTCTGATGATGCGTTTCACTTTCATAAGTTATGTGATTAAAGGTTGGGTTAACTTAAAAGCCACATATTATTTATATATTGTATTTTAAATGAGGATCACAGACAGCCATGTTGCACACAGCAAGGAGACATGATTTTGCGAAGATGTTGTGCCCAAGATGCAGTATCCTTGTAATTTTCTTTTATTCCTAGGCACGTACAAGGAAAGAAGTGTGCTTCATATCACTTGCTTTGAATGCATGCATTAGCAAATCAGGGCTTTTAAAGAACTATTGCTTGATTAAACAAAAAATCTTAGGTCAACAGTAAAAATCCAGGGACATTGTGGTGACGAAATCTGTCCGGGGACTATCCCCGGCAAACGGGAACATCTGGTAACCATAAACTAATCTGTCTAATAGCCAGAAATATACCCGTTCTGAACTATGTATACCATCAAGACTCAGCATGTGAACACATGCTGCCATTGCCATGTGTCCCAAATGGGTCCTAAATGAATAAGGAATTACCAAAAATATTGTGAATTTTGTTGATCTTGTTCTGCTGTGTCATTGCAACCCTCCTGCTTCAACTATGATAAATGTTTGGCTTACTGTCCCTGTCTTTTTTTTTTGATTTTGCATTATTAAAACATGCCAAATTCCAGTGTTTTCTTTTTTTAATAACTTATTTTACAAAAGAATAACAGCCCTTTTACTTCCCCATCCTCCAAAGAAGTCTAGACTGTAACATTTAATGTCATTTCTCACCAATATGAGACCATTATACACTGTCATCCAGAGATGGCAGAGGAAAAATCATAGCAGGAGAAATTAGCAAGCATCTAATTTGAAACATATCCTCTAGATATTTTGAGAGTACTAGTTAGGTAAAAAATTGCAACAGGGACTGTTAAGGATATTATTACTGCAGATATTTTAAAGATATGGAGATATGCCATTGTTCCATAATTAAAAACATTATTTGTGCAAGATATATTGTACATCCTTTGGTCCTGTTGGTAAAATGGCCAATGATTCATTTTGATGTGATTTCAAAAAACCGGAAAATGAAAAAAAAGTTTCCTCAGTTTTTTGTTGAATGCAATTAACTTAAAAACTACAGGTCAGATTTTTATGGGGTATGGTTTAACATGTATGACAATTCATGCCTCAGTAATCACAACAGTATATGGTTTCACTCATGCAAACAGTTGTAAGAAGATGATCTTAACCAAAACACAACTGACAACCTAGGTAGTTGCATTTGTTGCCTTTAATTTTTTTTTTTTTTTTTTTTTTGGTATGGGTAATTTGGGCCCTACAAGAACTCATGTCACTCTTACGTTGGGAGAGAATAAGCTACAGTGTTTTAATTTTCATATTCCACTTATCCTCTTTATCTCACCTTTAGGCCCATATTAGAAGTGAAATTCACCTCTGAGGAAGGGTTAAATTCTTATATTACAAACTTGTGTGCATTATATGTATTATTATTATCTTCTACTTGTTGTGTCTGGTACATTCTTGATATTTGCAACTTTTCCCTTCTCAGTTATATTCACAACTCTATGCCTATATTCAATGACATAAGGGCTCTTTAGCGTCCGCATGTTTCGATATATAACAATTACTAAAGGGGATAATGTTTTCCATAATATTATTGCAACCATTTTAACAATTTTTTATAACTATCCGGAATGTATGACTAGGCAAATTCCCACTTCCTGAGTTCTGAAGGGGATGTGATATCAGGGAGTACTCTGATGGCTCTAACTATGAAACAGTTTTTGAGATCACAAGAGTTGTGGTTGGCAACAGGGTCATATAGATTTTGGAAGTGAACTGTTTATCGGTGACCATTCATTCTGATGAATAATGGGTTTGTGATGTGGCTGATGTAAAAACTCTGGCAGTGGAGACAGGTGAGCTAATATAAGAGATTGGTTATAGTACCTATGATGTGGTAGGTTTCACCAGTGGTAGGGCTACAATATGGTGGCCTGCTGAAGGGTGTTGTGGCAAGGGTAGCAGGGAGAATGCGACACATTTAGGAACAGATCTAAGATAGTTGTAATCATGACAAAGAATCTGGTTCAGGGATTCAAGGCCAGGAGAGAAATAGGTGAGAAAGATGGGATTGTGGTTGGTTTTGGGTTGTTATTTTGGTGTCGTGGACAGTTTTTGACTCAGATTACGTTTGCAGATCAATTCTGGATGGTAATTATGGGATATATGGGCTTGTATTAAGTTGTCAGAGTAAAGGGTAAAGCATTCTTGGTCACAGCAGATGTGTTTGTTTTGGATGGCTAAGCTTTAGGGGAGGGCTCATTTTGTGTGATATGTGTTGCTGCTATCAGAGTGGTAATTTAGTTGCTGGTTTGGGGTTTAATGTAGACAGAGGTGTGTAAGTGGCACAGAGAAGTCTGGAACAAGGATAGTTATGTGGCTATGAAAGTAGACCGATCTGAAGTTAGGATCATGTGATTGTGTTGACAGTGGGTGCCTCTGTGAGTGCAGACACATGTTTCTATTTTCTTGAAGAAGGGCATAGCTCAAAAAAGTGTTTTTTATGGAGTGTTTTATTTTGCTGCTGCCCTCATCACTTCAACTTTGGTGAGTGGTGGGTATATTTTATCTTTCCTTTCCACATATGAAATTAAAAGTTCATATAAACAGTTTTGAATCATTTAGAGAAATTAAGTTTGCTATTTTTTAATTTTATTTTTTAGACAAAGTGAACTAAATTAATAAGGATCTAAATAGGAGGAAATATTGAATGGAAATGTGTCTGCAATTGCATCTATTACTAGCCAATTGCTTTTAATACTTGCTTCAGTAACAGTTATATTAATTATGTTGATAATACAGTCCTTTTAGTGCATGTAAATATATCAATAACAAAATAATATTGTACTGATATTTCATTTTTTGATATCTACAAATAAGATCTTACGATTTCTACTGGAGAAAAATATTCAGACCTTTTGAACTGTTAAAAAAAATGGAAGAGGCACCTTCACAGTTAGATAAGAATGTTCAGGCACTTGGATGGTCTAAATACAGGAGCTTCTCTGAGAACTTAAGATCAAGTAACAAAGGAGAAATATCTTGTTAAGTGGCAATAAAAAGAATAGATACAAGAACAGACTCTTACTGCTAAGGACATGTCAGCCAGGAGACCAGCACAGATAATTTCACACGTGATGAAAATGGCAGACTTAGCCATCAATATATCATAGTTTTACAACACATTCTGGTTTTACACCTGTGAAGATTTCATTACAAAAGAATAGTTGTTGTAAAGATATGATTTATGGCAGTTCTCCTATGAATTGTCATTGATACATATGTAGTATATAGTGAGCAAATTTAATATACATCTAAATTATTTTCTACTCATTCTCTTACAGTTGGAGATTGTGGCAGAAATTAGCAACAATTCCAGCATCAACTAAGCACAAGCATAAACATTTGACAAAACCATTTATAAGTTTTTGTAATATGACTTTAGAAAGTACTTACCCATTGATGAACTGGCTACAGTTGGAAAACAGTCACATTTCTAAGAAGTTATAAGTAATGTTTCAGTTCAGACATAACAAGAACAAATCAACAAAGAACAACAAATCTCCTCATCATTCATAAGCACTTCATACAACTTACCTTTCTATGGCATGTAAAAGAAAAATATTATTGTGAAAAAGATTGAGAAAATTGAAAAAAGAAAACAACCACCTAATTATGGAATAACATGAAAGTTAATAATACATAGCAGTAACAACTGCTACTATATCATATTAAATCAGTGGAAGCAATGGACACAAGATACTGTGTATTTCACTTTGTGTATATTCATTAAGATTGTGTAGAATCCACTGTTATCAAAAAAGTTACTTCAGCATTAACTAATAGAGATAGATATTTCTAAGATTTTGCTTAAACTTTCAGTTCACTTTCAATTTTGTCATTGCTGTTACCATTTGATGTTCTAATAAAGACATTTCATGTATTATATATATATATATTGTGTGAAAACAGGTTTCTCATTTTATGTCACAGATATGTTCAATTGTATTAATGTCTGGCAATCTAGGTGGCCAAATCATTCATTGGAATTGTCTGGAAAGTTCCTCAAACCAACCATTAATGATTTTGCCCCAGTGACATGGCACATTGTCATCCTGGAAAGGTTCACATTACAGAACACAAGAACACGAATGGTTGCAAATGGTCTCAAGTAACTGAACATAACAATTTCCAGTCAATGGTCAGTTCAATTTGACCACAGATCCCAGTCTATGCTATATAAACAAAGTTTATACCAAGATAGAGCCACCATCAGCTTGCACAGTGCCTGCAAACAAACTGGATTCATGGCCTCATGGGATATGCATCATACTTGAACCCTACCATCAACTCTTATCAACTCAAATCATGACTAATCTGACCATTCAATCTTTATCCAGTAATCTCAGGTCAAACCACTATTTTAACAAGCCCTGGAGAGGTGTTTTTTTAGCAGAGGCAGTAATCTGCTGCTGTATCCCATCAATGCCAAATTTTGCTGCACTGCCCACATGGATACATTTGTTGTATGCCCCACATTCAGTGTTGCTGTTATTTGATGCACTGTTGCCTATCTGTCAACACTTACACCATGACACAGATGTCACTGGTCTCAGTGATTAAGTAGTCATGGTCAGCCACTGCATTGTCCATGGCAGGAGGTATTGCCAGAAATTATATATTCACAGCACACTGTAGACACTGTGGATCAAGGAATGTTGAATTCATGAACAATTTTGTAAATGGAGTGCCCCATACATCTAGCACCAACTACCATTCAAACTTCAGAGTCTGGTGATTTATTCCGTGAAGTCATAATCGTGTCAGAAAACCTTTCACACAACTCACAAGAATACAAATGAAAAGCCCTGATACCGCAAAGCACATTTACATATCTACATCTGGATATTTGCGCCTTCCTATCCTATGATGTTTGGCACTTCTGTGTATTATTGCAACAGGGATTAAATAAAGTAAATACAATTCACAATATTAGATTAAGAGCATTTTAACACATTTATTATTATAATTATACATAGAATAAAAACATCTCTCATTATTTTTCAATACCACCACAGATAAATATGTGCAAAATTTAAGCATCAATTCATTTAATTATTATTGTTGTATTTGACTATAGCAAGTTGTATAACATTATAAAATATATCTAGGCCCATAATTAGTTTCTAATTAAAATGACATTTCAAAAACTGTAGCAATACAAGGATAATTTTTTTACCCATATACATTAGTCATAAAATATCCATTTGATATTATTTCAACAGTTAATGTCTACTGTCAGAAACATTTATGAAAATGATTACTGGATATCTAATTAATATAATATAAAATATGAATATGACATACATTGAAGTTAAAGCATTATGTTACTTGACTCAGTTCAAAAACAAAATTATAAATCAACAATTTAAGAGTTAGTATTTCATTTTTTGCACGGTTAAATTAGATTTAATTTTTAGTTTTATTTATATATATGTTAAAGTTTTCGGTAAACAGTTGTTAACCTGTTTCAGAAAAATTGCATGGTTTAAATAATTTTTTTTATTCTTGTGCACAGTTTTAAGCAATTATCTAAACACGCAATTAAATTTATTATAGAAATTAAGTAAGGCAATGAGCAGAATGCAGAAATTGTATAACAGGGTAAACAACTGATCAGTATATAACTGAAATTTGTAACACTGTTCTGCATCTGACAAATTTAGAAAGTTGCTTGTCTATATTGCAGCAGATTAAGGTTCAGAAATTATAAAATAATTTGGCTGAAGTCTGAGAAAAACATAACAAAAAAAAAATGTTAAATGAGCTCTTTTTTTCTTAAAAAAAATCAGTTTAATTTTTTTAATTTAGAAATGCTCAAGGGTGCCTGATGGCTTCAGGACACATATTTATTTCTCTAAAAAAGTCCTTTACTTTAAACATTTGATTTTGTTTCAACTTTAAACTGCCATAGTTCTCCTTACAAAAATTCTTATTAGTGAAATGAGAACACCAAGGTAAATAAATATGTTTTAATTTTTCACCCTGAAATAATTCAATTATCCCAAAAATAAATTTATATAAATAAAAATATATGAGATTTTCTTGCTTTAATGTTCCATTTCATTTGTATGGATATGTGAGTCAGCAACAGGACCTGGACCATTTGCCAAAGTACACAATATGAAATCTTACAAAATACATAGCAAATTCTTTTCAATGTGATAACATCTACAACAGTCATTACACTGACATTTTGCACTGAGAGTCTATGAACCACCTAATATGAGGCTTGAACTTCTTGTGCGATTAGTAAGTACTCTTTTTCACAACAATTTGTCAATACGTTTTACCAGTTAATGACCTATGTATATTTTACACCATAATGTCATTATTTCTTTTCTGTTCAGTGTCCACTCATTAATTCCTGCAGTTGCTTCACAAGGAGAATCACCTTTCCTGAATTTTCTTTTTATAAACCAGTGAACTAGCACGGAGAAACAGCGTCTTTGTTAAATCACTTTTCGAACTTTTGGATAAAGAAAGATTCATTTGTCCATAGAGCAAGTAATAATTTCTATTGTATTTTACATAAGCAAAAATGCAAAATAGGTAACTGCTTCATATTTTAAAAAAATATAAATAAACAATCATTGAAGTTCTAGAACATAAGTATAAAATTTGTTTGTTTTCTTTTATATAAACCACTACAGAAACTTACATCAATGATACTCTAATTTAGTGCCTTCGTAAAAAGTCTATTTTTTCAATGTTCAAAATTTTGTCAGCAAAAACATATAAGATTAATCAAAGAAAATATTAAATTCAGTTGCAGTTTCCCTTGTTGAGTAGAACTGTACACACACATGCACACAAAGAAAAGAAAAGAAAAGAAAAAGCAATTGATACTTATAACTTGCGTTTTATGATACCAAAGGGGTACTATGTAATAGAGTCTACATTTACTTGCTTTAGATAGCAAATATTCAAAAAATATGTAAGTTTCTGTTCCTTGTGTCTTCATTTATGATAGCACTATTATCAAAAACAAAAACTTTAAAGCTCTTTTGAGTCTTTAACATATATTTAATCCATCATTTGTTAATAACCATTGTCTGAAGCTAATAAATAAAAAAATAATTGAAATAATTATACTACTAGTGCCAATAACTTAATTTTAAATTAAATACAATCTTAATACCATATTTCCTTCAATCTAGTTAAAATTATATTTTCAGTTCTTGTGTATTATAACAACTGTAATTTTATATTCGATAGAAAATCTCAAATGATATGAAAAGGAAACCTTTGCCGTATCGCATTATATATTAGTAAACACATATTTTGTTTGAATAACAGCAAATACAACATAATTGACAAGTATTTGATACAAGAGCCAGGGCCGGCGTTAGAGGGGGGTAAGCGGGTCAAATGTACCCGGGCCTGTCCGGTTGATGGGGGCCCCGTTCACCGGCTTTAGGGGTCCCCGCTCAATAAGTTGTCGCCCATTTGGCTTGAGCGAGGGCCCTAACTGATGAATTCGCCAAGGGCCTCCAATGGTTACCCGGGGCCCCAAAATCCTAGCGCCGGCCCTGACAAGAGCTCACCAAGCTTAAAAATAATGTGTATGAAACTGCTTGTATTCATTTATTACCAAACAAATTTCATGCTCATTATGGTACGAAAAACTTTACAGTTGTATCTGGAGTATTCTGCACGTAGCAGAGAAAATTTTATCTCAAAATGTGCACTTAAATGTTGGTTACTGAGAACAGGTAAATATATAATCCAGTCCTTTAACAATTCTAATTTAAAATAGTTGGATTTTTGTTCACAATTCCTTCATTTAGAATCAGTAAATATGCATTTACATAAAGTTTTATGCATAAACACAATTATTACAAAATATCAGACAGCTAAATGAGTATTTTTAAAATTACAGCTGGCTTTTGTCTTATGTTACCAGCTGTCTTGACCCTTAATAAAAGCAGTATGTTTACAATAAAACAATATTCATATACTGGTTAGCAACTGGAAGACAGATGCTAAATTCAGAAAATTCTTTTTTCTTACTTTACTTTCTGTGGTATCACATTGTTATAAAACAGTTTTAGTATAATATAAAATATAACAGTCAAAAAGCTTTAGGTAAAAAGTCACTACCAAATTGAAGCACCTTTTAATAAGCAGTAAGAGGGTCAATAATAAGAGGAACAAAGGTTTTGTCATAATTTGTGTTATAGCTATCTAGATTGTACCTGTCATTTATAGTGTAAGTTATGGCAAATGCCACAAATATTTTACACCAATACATTCAATGAGCATCATCATTTTACAAAACAGATTGTGCCTGTTCTCTTGACTTCATGTATAATGAAAATTAAAACACTTTATAAAAATGCCTGTCACATTTTTACACATCATTTTTCCAATGTTAATTTAACTGTAAACATCTAATGTAAGACAATATCAAGAATACCAAAAAGAGAAAACAAATTTTTATGGAACATGTATAATATCCAGTTATTTATAATGATATGTTAATGGCAGGAGTTGTAACAAATAAATAAATAAATCTTGCTATAGAGAAGATTTCTGAAAGTTGGATTGTTGTTTTATGAGTTGTAAACTTTTGATGCTATATATCTTTTATCATAATGGGGTAAATACAAATGGTTTACATGTATAAATTCTAAAGCTTTTAGTTTTGGTATTTATTACATGTTTAAATCTTCTACAGTTTTTAGAATACATTTTAACTAACAGTTTATCAGGCCTTACATTTCTGTATCTCTTTATATTCATGTTCATGTGTTACTTCCATTTTCCTATGAGTTAGCCAAGTAGACAAAAAATAAAAACAAGCCAAGAATATGATGTTATGGTTTCTAAAGTATACATTTTGTATGTGTTAATTTTTTATGCCTTAGAACTGTATTTTAATGTTGTAAATTCTGGATATAACTGAAATTATATGTAGTGCTGATAAATAGTCCTTACAGCTTCTAAGTTTATGGAATAACCAAAATAATTTGGGACTCTTCAGGAATAGTCTATAATGCCTCATTCTGTGAATGATTTCAAGCTGAAGTGTTTTGAAACTGCAAGTTGTTCAAAATTAGGACCATTGCAATTATTACCAAAACATCACTTAAAACTGATTTAAATTCATCTCACTTGATGCTACAATTTTTCAACACAAATCTGAACATAAAACAAAACATACAGAGATATCAGCAGAATATAACAAATCAACGATTCTGAATTAAATAAAACTTACTGGTATTAAAATTAACAAAAGAAGATAAATTATTTTAAACATTAAATAAATGTAATAAATACTATCATCAATATGAAACATTTTAAGAATAGAAACTAAAAGCAGTCAAACAAAGTAATTATGAGAGAAGAAAGACATTCTCTAAAGATAGGGTGTACAAATTTTCCTCATATCTCCAACCATGTGAGCACAACTTTCAATCTAATATTTGGTATCATGTGCTCTAATCTTATCTTTTGTCAAAGTATCAGTTCTGCTCTACATATTCCCCTTGTGTCTTCAATGGTTTACCAGAGTCCACAGGGCTAGTTATGTAGGTGGGAGGCATAGCAAAGGAGTCAAACCATATATGATGGTGGAGGTTGTCTGTTCAACCAGACCTAGGTGTACTCTACTATGAGTGCACCTCATCTGTTCCTTAGATCCACATGTGACTCAGTAGTTTACAATTTTACTGAGTTATTTCAAAGGTAACTATCTCTTGTCTCCCTTGTGGGCCAGCATTTGGATGGGTCACTTTAAAATGCAACCCGTGTCTTTCTTTAATACTAAAAAGGTATAAAACAGTCCAGCTCTAATAAATTCTTGATATATTATTATGCATGTGCCCTGACATAGCGACAAGCCCAGGAAGTCTTTGTATATGAACTCTGCTAACGACTTGGTAAGGAGAGATGTAAGCTCACATTGCAGCACTGCCTGGCTCAGGTGACGATAATATCATCAATATTAATGCCTTAGTCAGACTTATCTAAGGCTGATAGAGAAAATATCATCTTCATTACCCAGTCCCCAGAAGAACCATTTTCTATACAGCAGATAACACTGCCATGCCTCTCATATCACTGCCAACTGGGACACAGCAAAGGTATCAACATCTAAGAGAACTAGCATTCTGTAACAAGATGAGAAAAGAGCACAATCACAAAATAATGGATCCAAAATATTCACTGCCTCAGAGGGGTACTAAAATACCGCCATGCATTCAACTTATATCAAGAACTAACTCCATACAAACTATTAGTGAAGTTCATCCTTTAAAAAAGAAGCAATAAAGGGACATTTGAATCTACTATATTGACTTAAATTGTGAAAATAGTATGGTAAAGATTTATGTAGCTGTTTGCAGCAACAAAAGCAATATTCAGAATTTAGATTGCAAACAAAAATTAAAGGCGTTAAGTTATTTATTTCTCATCACTCACTATTACACTTGCCAAATTCTCTCTTGCAGTAATTTATTATTTTGAGCTGTACCATATAATTCAATATCATTTAGTTTTTTTTTTTTTCATGTTGGCTGAGACTGTGTTGAACAGTTGCTCCAAGTTGAATGCTACTTTCACTTAAATTTCATCAAGATGTAAAAGGAAGACTGTAGCAGTGCATCATAGAAATTATTACATCCAGTTCTAGTTATGTGACAAATTAGTCCTGTTTGTGCTTGAAATGAATATTCTTTACATAAAGTTGTAGTTGTCTTAATTAGAGTGATTTCTCACTTTGCTTTCTTTTCATTATGCCCCAGTAATTGCCATTATGAAATGAAATAAAAACCAAAGATTTTCATATAACTTTACATATTTTGATACTAACCGATTCTTGAAAAATCACAACAATTTACCTGAGTGTACAAATATTCTAAAGACATTTTCATGCATTTGAAAAACTTCGAGACTAACTTGTTCCTCCAACACTGTTAGTTTAAATATATATGGCTATGAGACACACATTACATTCAGAAGTAATATGAAGGAGCCACAATGAACATTGTATTTTACAGATTTACAGTCACTAATGACAAACACATGGAACATAGCATTGATAATCAGACTAACTCAATCCAAATTACTCAACACTTCTGTAAAGTATTCTGCTATATAACACGCATTACACCAAAGCTTTAAATATACATTCATTATCAAATTTACATCAAGTTATTATAGTTTGTTAGTTCAGAAATTCTAGCATTCTACATTTGTAAGCATACTCACAATGTAACTATTAAGAAAGGTTCATACATAACTTATTCATCAGTTTGCCTTCTTGAATCCAATATTCTTTTTCCTTAACTTCTGGTTTCTACATTTCTAGTATTACACATTAGCTTAATGCAGGCAATATGAGAAATTTCAGACGACATATAAACCAGAGTGTCAAAACACTTGTGTTCTTCATTTAAAATACCAGTATATTGAAAATGTTTGAAAATGAAAACAACAAAAATATCTGTAGATACCATATACAGCCACATTATCTTCCTTATTAATACAAAAAATTCACCTATTTTAGTGGGATAAAAGAAATACATTGTATCGATATTCTGTATAGTGGAGCTTAATTTATATATAAATGCTGCTACAGATAAATTCTTAGAAGCATAACTGTTTATACCTTGATACTTAAACCCTGTTCCATGCTGTTTTTGCAATGATAATGTTTTGTTTTAGATTTTTCCAAAACAGAGTCTCAGGAACAATGAGAAACATTGTTGCAAGCAATAACTTCCAAATGAACATAAAATTTTGATTTAGAAGTATTTGAAGAAATCCACACAATAGTATATGGGCTCTAGCTCTCTGTGGGCTCTAGACTAGAAAACCTAAAAGGGAAATCTTCATGGATCTTTCTTTTATAGTTGTCATGTATATGGTATTTCACAAAACAGTGTTCCATCTTTTAAATAAAATCAAGGTGATCAAAATATTATTAGAATTTAGTTATCCCCTTATATTTTATTAATATGTAGTTCATTTAACTTCATTGTATCCTGTGTTATATTGTTTTGTATGCCATCATATCTAATTAATTTCCCTAATGGCCCCTCCTTTCCCTGGATTCCATGTGTAGCACGATGTAACATTTTATATGCATGCAGCCAAGACTGAAAATCATGAATCGCTGATGGATAACAAATGATTGGAAGGAAACTATTTCTCAAAAGAAAAAGAAATATATAATTTTTAGTCAACAAAGTTTCCAGGATAGACTAATACATTGACATATTTTCTATGAAGGTTTCTTGAGATAGTCTAATTTCCTCAGTAGTAGAAATACTTAATCTGTTAGCAGCTCTATATTGTTGGAGCCTGTTACACTGTCACATGGACAGAAGATGTAAACTCTTCAGGATGAGTTGTTAGAAAAAACGTTTGTTCAGCAAATGTCAAACGCTGCTATCATACTCTACTTTTCTAAAACCAAAGTGTTTTTAGTACCAAAATTCTATCATTTTAATTTTTGATAATTTAAGTGGATTTCTTTGTCTGGTAGCACATAAAAATCTCAGTATATCAGACTCTATTTAAGACTGAAAAAATCTTGCGGGCAAAAATTGTCACAGTAACTGTGCAGTGTATTCAAAATTGTCTGAAGATTGTGGCACAATCTTGGCTAAATGATGAATAGCGTTTAGCAAACTTCATTCTGAAATTGTTTCATAAACTGGTTAAACATAATGGTAAAAAATCATGGAAAATTAAATCATTAAATTTAGAAAACAAAAAGTACTGACTAGCTTTCTTCTGAAACATTTTGGGATGTTTTCCTGGGTAGGATGTATCAAAATGTGATATCTGATACTAGTGTATGAAAGCATATTTAATTTGTTTCAGTCAAGTGACAACTTTTTTTTTTTTTAACACAACATCTAGTCACTGAAATGAAACTGATTATAATATTGTGTTTTGTATAGGTGATGAAGCTGAATGAGAGTGTGTTTCATACTTGCCAGGAGGGGGTGCACATTCATGGGAAGAATAGTGGGCCAAGAAAATGTAATGACCTAAGAATCCTCTATGTCACAGAATATATTCCCTATAAGAGTCTTCAGGTGTTGTTACCTATAGAAAAGATGTATTTTCTGGAGTAATATTCTTTTAATTTGAATACTTCTGTAGTTGAGGTGAAAATATTGTTGAACAACTTACAGACTTAGAGGAGCTGAAGTTTGGAATTAATAAATTTTAGCTTCGTTATAATGTAAATATCATTTTACAGTGCAAATAAATGTTGCCAAAAATACAATCATTGCATAATATCAACAAAAAACATGGTAAGTCAAAAGTAAATTGGTTATAATATTCTAATCAGTTTTGATGACAGCTGACTAAACAAATGAAAAACCTAAAAACTTGTCTTAAATCTGAGTGAAGAATATACAAAGTAATTAGCACATTCTATCATTTTAATAGTAAATGTATCACTACAGTCAATGATTGAAACAATATTAGCAGTCAATTATGAATTGAAACACAGTAAGAGAGTTTTCAAATAATTACAAACTAAACTCTTTGTTCATTTGTATAAAACCACTTTTATATACTACAGAAATAAGAACTGGCTGTTTTACTCTGTTTAACATCTACTATTTGGATGACAAATCATTAAAATAATTCAATTTTATTAATCAATTACTATCATCGTGTACTCTAATTACCAAATGAAATATTTTCTTTTTCATAAGTGGAATTAATATGAATCAGCAGATCACATTTTCTCATTTACACTGAGCTGTAATCAGTTTTGGCTTCATCTAAAATGTATGAACTCACTATACATTCAGTTAAAAATAACGTAACGAGGACAGTTAAACTGAATCATCATGTATCACTGATGAAAGCAGCATGATTTCCATTTACAGCAAAATTATCAATTCACTCAAGATAACTTTTCAAGATCAACCCACAACAGCAATAAACATGACTTACAGCTCAGCAACAGTACTGCTGTTGTTTGATACACAACAGGAAAGTATTAATTGATGAGTCCCACAAGCAGATATCACTAAAGGTGAGGTGGATCCTAAAAGTTCACAGGATCCATACCAAAGAAGTTGGGAAAAGGCAATTAAATTCAAAAATGAACAAAATATAATTGAGTCTATTCATGAAAAATGGCAGAGGCTGAGAGATGAACATTATGCTTGTGATGTGTAAAATTATTTAGAGAAGTTCAAGTTTTCACATGAATGTAATAGACCATACATTAAAACAAATGGTGAAGCTGTTAGTGAAGTGATATTTGTCATAAATAGCTATAGTTGCAGCTTAAAACAAGATGACTGTGACCACTCACTTTCATAAAGAGCTGATATGCAATGAAACCAATACCAAATTAGATTACGATTGGGTAAATAATTTGCTGTGTATAGTCCTAAAGATTTGAGTTTAAGATGTTTATAATTCAGTATTTTTTCTTTCTTTTTGCTGTGGCATTCTTCCTTCTCCTACGTGAAGCAATGAAGCCGTTGCTTTACACAGGAGCATGTATGTTTCATATACAACAACCATTTTTTGTATTTCACAGCAAATAAAATTAAGTGAATATAATTTTTTTCATATCCTCTAATTTTCAACAGTTAAGAAAGACAGCGTGCATCAAATAAAATGTTTGCTTTATGTCTTATTCAGACAAAACACAATAAATTGATATGGTCTTGTAACCTCCTGACAGATATTGAATTGTCTCTGTCATGGCTGGGCCTGCTGTTTAACATGGAATCCAAACTTCAAAGCTTCCTGAAATATGATCAAATGCAATTCTTAATAAATTTTGGCTCCTGTGGGATATTAATGTGGAATCTTAAATTATAAAAGCAACCATGAACTACCAGAATACTCTTACAGCATGTTATATGTCTGGGCTCTTTCACTTATGTTAGATGTATACCTCAGTTTATAAGGGAACTATACAGAATATATTATCAAGTGTTTAATAGTGTTAATTGTAGATTTTGCTGTGTAATGAGCAAAAATAACTTTGTTTTCATTTTCAGATTCAATATTTCTCATCACTAGATTCTCTTGGTTATGGTCTTTCATGTGTTAATAGTTGAGTTTTAAATAATGTTACATTGCTACCATATTTTCAAAGCACATCATCAGTCAGTAATATTATATATATTACAGTATAGTTACATTTAATATATATTTATACAACACCAAAGAATCACAACACTCAAGCACAGAAATGCCTACAAACATTAAAAACATCATTAAAACATTTTAGCTTTACTTAAATTCATTGAAAAACATTGTATATTATGCTTTACTTTATGGCATGGAAGATTCAGTCTACTATTTATTAGTTACATTTAAAGTAAGGTCTGAGAAACGGAGAGCATCATTTTCTCAAATCAAATCTGCAATATACAATAAATCTCTTCTTCATTTATAAATTCCATAAAGATATAACAATAGACCAAATTATGATGACCAGTCATAGTTACAAAGGCATTTTCTTATTCTGTCGCATTTGTGATTATTGAAACTCGATTACAGAATTTTCAGTTAATTGATTAAGTCAAAAGTTTATGAGTGTGAGAGTAGTGGAATGAACCATCCATGATACAATAACAGCAAATAAGCATGATACATAACATTTCACCCCTGCCTTATAGTGAGGTATCTCAGTAGTTTTTTTTTTTTTCTTATATTTTATTTTTTACATTTTTTATTAATTTTTTACATTAATGGAATGAATTGCTGGCTCTGATATATTTAGGCCTTAACTTTATGCTTATTAATTTAAAGAATGTTACATGCTGTTCCATGCATAACCTCTGAGATGAACATGGGAGTACCAGCACCAAGCCCACCATCTGTTTTCTCTTGCTCATTCTGGTCGTACTCGCAGTCAAAATAGCGACTCTGGTGAGGTAGGAAATACAAAACATTAAGAGAAACTTGATATAAATAAGTGGGAAATTAATAACATTTCTTATTTTTTAATAATGTTGCTAGTGCCTGCAAGTGAATATCAGTGATAGTAATCAACAATCAAAATTGATGTGTGAACTAGGGGCTCAAGAGAAAAAGTGAATAATCATTTACAAGGTAACTGGTAACAAGACACTAAAAATAAATTTTTATAATTGGATTTTATTCATAATAATAATAATAAAAAGAACAGAGGAGAGACTGGCTGTCTAATAATAAAATCATGTGAGAACTGTAATGAAAACCAAAGGCCATGTGTAGATGTTATAAGGGTGATTGAGGAATATTAAATAAAAACCAAGGTGACTGAAGAGATGAGAGAACTAGGAAGATGAGATTAGTAGATGATGAGTTATTTGACTTGGATCTAGTGGGTGGTGTGAGCAAAAAAAAAAAAAAAAAACAAAAAACAAAAAACAAAAACAAAAATGTTTGAGACTGACAACTTGTGGGTGTCAAGTACTTAGGATGTGTCGTTCAGTAAGCTTATACTATAAAGGGCACAAAGGGACTAATATTTTCAGTAAAACTTTCAATTTCATACTGTATAACTGTGATGAAACATATTGTGTCACAGGAGCTGGAATAAACAAAACATACACAACTTTTTGTGAAAATTGCACACTACGAAGGAGAAGAGTAATTACAATGAAATTTATTTCACAGATTAGGGACATGGCAATACATAAATGATTATAATTACAGAACTGGACATGAGCTTTGACCATGGTAATCCAGTATGATATTATGCCAACACATGCTGCAATCAGAGCCAAAAGACACTGTGACTTGGAATTAAAGAAATCTTGGATATGCTGCTGGGGAATAAACTACCACACAGTTTTTAGACAGTGATTGCAAAAGGATCAGAATGAACTAGTTGCCAACCAATTATATCCCAGGCATGTTTAAAGGGTGATGTGTCAGGTGAACATGTGGTCCAGGGAAGTAGTAGTACCCGTTATACTTTGAAGCAGGCCTCCACATTCCTCACTACATGTGGCTGTGCATTGTTCTGAAGTGTGGCATATAGCTCTACCTGCAGGAGGGGCAGTGCCTCTGCCTTTAAAACCAACCTGATGTAGTGATTGCTGTTCAGATTGCCATCAATACGTAGGATGTGAAATTGCATGTTATAGCCAATGGCACCGCACTCCATCACACTTGGCATTTGTCTGCTATGCTGTTCAACAAAACAGTCTGCTCAATTGCGTTCACCACAGCAATGTCTAACACATATGTGACCATCACTGTAGGACAAGTTGAAGTGGGATTCATCCAAAAACACTATGTTTTTTCCACTCAGCATGCCAGTGACTGTATTCATAAGCCTATTGCAGTCAAAGGAGTTGGTGGTTTCTGGACATTTGAAGACAACGCAACAGCATGCCTGCCACCAGTTCATCCCTCAGCAGACTGCATCAAACTGTTGACATAGACATGTCCACATCTGTTTCGGTGCTAAAACGTTGAGTCAACACTGTATAAAAAGCTATTCTGTCAGTTAGAGCCCTGTAGACAAGATGGCGGTCATCCCGTGCTGTGGTCACATTGTATGGTCCAGTGCCAGCTCATCCAGCTCATCACTGTATACAATCCTCTTCTATTCACTGATTCCACACACACATATCATTTTTTAGCAGTGTGCCCTGCACAAGCTGCAATGTCACAGTATGAAAAACTTGTTTACTGGAGACCAGTCATTCTGACATATTTCAACTCACACTCATGTTGTAATTGCGCCCTTTGATATTGACAGCTCTTCTTGCACATTTCCACTTAACTTGCTGCTGGACATTAGTGCAAACTTAATCACTTCTTTTGATATTACATATCCTACTCTTACCCTACTTTTCTGCTTTCTACCTTTTATGGGTTCTTCTACACAGCAAATCACTTTTTCATCCACTCCAATAGTTTTTACCTTATTCTCCACCATTTTAAGGTGCATTCTGTCAAAAGGCTTCCTTTGAAAGACCTGCACTATCAATTTGGCTTCCCTTGTCTATTTCATCTGAAATATCTTGCATATAGCCTACTAACCAAGATAATACTGACAAAAAATATTATAATCAATCAAACTTCAAATTAATTAAAAGAGTAAGTGAAGCAAGTCACTTCATTTAAACCATAAAATTAGAAAACACCAATAAAATCAAAATAGTACAGAAAAAGATAGCTTTTTTTCCTTCTGGCTTTACACATTGATGACAAGGTAATTAGAAGCAGGTAGGGATTGGAAGCAAGGAATGTGAAGGAATACAGTCATGGAATTTTGAAGGAACCACCACTATATTCATCTGGAGTGATTTTTGAATACCATGGTAAACCAAAATCTGGGTTTGGACCCACTTCCTCCCAAACACCAGGCCTGAGCCCACCAACCAGGCTCAGATATTATCTTCTATAAATGCATTTGTTATAATTAAGGTATACATTATTCTGTGATTGTGCATCGTCTGAATTTATACATCTGTTTTCTTATGTAATGATTTTGCTGTAAACTGACCCTGTTCCTCGTCCCTCAGAGGTATACTTTTAAACTGGATTCTCCAGAAAATGACATTACAATATATTCACTGGTAAATAAGAGCCTAGTATACTATCTTTTGTGATTGTGCTCCCTCAACCAAAAGCAAAGCCAAAATCTTAAATTAGAATAAAAGTGTTGCATGAGTGAATTAAAATATAACCATACCAAATACGCTTTGCAAATTATTTTTGCATTGTAATAGATACTGAAGTGCCATAAGCCAAAGGATAGGAAAATACAGATATCCAGATGGCAGAAGCACTGCAGAAGAAACGTATAAATGTTCCATGTAGTTTTGGGGCATTCATTTGTACTTTTGTGAGTCATGTGAAAGGATTTCTGATGTGAATATGACCGCTCATCATGAATTAAAAGATTTTGAACATGGAATGGTAGTTGGCACAGGATGCATGGGCATTCCATTTTGGAAATGACAATGGTGTGCAGTAAATGTGTAATATCCGGCATAACCTCCCGCTATGGATAATGCAGTAGCTGAACAAGTCTACTTAATGACTGTAACCAGCAATGTCTGAGACGAGCTGTCAGTGTTGACAAATAGGCAACACTGCATCAAAGCACTGGAACACATTATGTGAGATGTACAACAGACATGCCAATATGGACAGTAGAGTGAGATTTGATATTAATGGGATATATGACAGCATAACACTGATACGAGTGCCTCTTCTCACAAAACGCCACTGGCCACAGTGCATCTCCTGGGCTTGTGAACATATTGGTTGGACCCTTGATGACAGGAAAAAGTTTATGTGGTCAGATGGATATGATTCCAGTTGATAAGAGTTGATGGTAGGGTTCAAGTGTGCATACACCACAAGGCTATGGACCCAGGTTGTCAGGAAGACACTTTGCAAGCTAGTGGTGGCTTTATCTCGGTATGGGCTGTGTCTACATGTCATAGACTTAGACCGCTGGTCAAACAGAACTGACCATAGACTGGAAATGCTTCAGTTATCTGGAGACCCTTTGCAGCCATTCATGGCCTTTTTGTTCCCAAACAACAATGACAATGTGCCATGTCACTGGAACAAAATCATTCACAATTGGTTTGTGGAACATGGTTGATTTTTCCAGCGAATCATTTGGCCACTTAAATCACCAGACACAAATCAAATCTAACATATCTGGGACATGAGTGAAAGGTCATTTCATGCACAACGTCCTGCACCGGCAACACTTTTGCAATCATGGGCAGTTGTAGAGGAAGCATGGCCAAATATTTCTCCATGGGACTTCTGATAACTTGTTGAGTAAATTCCACATTGGGTTGCTGTACTTCATCAGGCAAAAGGGGGTCTTTCACGATATCATATCTCACATGACTTTGGGCCCTTCAGTGTATAACGACTTAGAGCACATATGAAACCAACCTGTCCCTGTGCTTTTCTCTACCATTCTTTCCATTATCTTCAGCAGGTAGCATATACACAGTTACGCTGGCCTATGGCACTAACCTAGATCATCTGTGATGCAGAGATCATATCAAGCACCACTAATGTGTAAATTCATACATTTTCGTTCATTTCTAAAAATAACTTTTAATCTTTCTTCCTTTTGAGGGACGAAATGCAAATTGTAATGGAACACTTTTGAAGTGAACTTCCTTAAGTGCATTAGATAGGCAGTGATTTCATTTAGCACTGTATTTTAAGGTTAAAAACATATTGCAATAAAATCTTTGGCATCATGTACGTTGGGAATGTTGGGGGAAAAACAACCTACCAATACAGTGAATATGACTCAACCAAATACAAATTATAAACATTTCTCGCAAAACAAACTGAATAATATTATTGATGCACAATATTTCAGTGACATAAATCTCCATTGCCATCTTCAAGTGCAGTTGTAAGCCTTGAAGTCTGCCTTGAGTGCGTTGTTTGAAAATTGGCATGGCAACAACAGACGTTCACACAGGATGGAATAAACTCCCGGTGTACAAAGTGCAAGGTCATCTTTTGAATGTGGAAAGAAGTACATCGGCCAGATGATATGGTGTGTTAAACAACGTTGTTTAGAACACACCCAACATGTTCACCTGGGGCAAAAAGACTAATCCGCGGTGGCGTAACATAGTTTGGCAGAAGGACATGGATTCGATTTCGAAGCAACTAAGGTGCTGACACATGCGAGAGGCTTATGGGACAGCTTCATTAAAGAAGCATTTGAAATTCGCCTCATGTCTTATTTGGTTAACAGGGATTGTGGGTTCCAGATAAGTGAAGCATTGCTTCCTGTTGTTGAGGCTGCTCATCACCAACACTCTACTTTTTGCGTTCCGCAGGCATATAATGCAATCTGAGATGCTGCTAGCCAACAAAACAACGTCTGTCATTGCCATGCCAGTTTTCAAACAACGCGCTCAAGGCAGACTTCAATGTTTACTTACAACTGCAACTGAAAATGGTAACGGAGATTTATTTCATCGAACTATTGTGCATCAATAATAATATTACTCGGTTTGTTTCCCGAGAAATGTTTATAAATAAACAACGCAGAGAAAAATTGCATTCATTTACAAATACAAATTGTTGGGTTATTGACAAGCATACTCACAGTGACTGGTACACCCTTTCTTGACATCTATAAATTGAATTCCAATCTCCCGTTATTTGCCCAGGCAGGCATAATAACTGAGATAGATAATTACATGAGCTCTGATAGCTAATGATCCTTCAGTATATGCACAAATAATCCTGTACCTATGTGAAACTGAACTAGGCTATCAAGAGCTCTCAAACATTTTTTTAAAATTCAAAAAATAATATTTACTGTTCAGTTTTAGTGGTAGAATGTAGTTCTAAGATGATTTTATAAAATGCAACCACTGAGCAAGAAGAAATTTTGAGAGAGATACTTCCAGACATAAACAAATCAAGAATACTAGACGACCCATGCGAAAATTTTGCGAATAAAATGCGAAGAATAGTGAGGTTGAATGCTTGTAATTTAATGAAAAGTAGAACCATACTTTTTTAACATATATTTATTTTTTTAGTGTAATAGGAATGCATCAAAATACTTACAACACATTACGAAATTTAAAACACTCTGTATTTACGACAAACTGTCACTGACCTTAACAGAATTCAACCAACCTGAACAAAATGCACACAACATATCAACATCTCTGTGATATTTTTTGCTGTGCGAATAAAATGTTTACATTGGAATTGTGTAGCAAAACGAAAGTGTTTCCATAACAGAAAAAAATATCCAAAAAGCTACTTACTGAATAAAAAAAAGTTTCTAGACATCTCTGTGGTATCTGCTGCTGCAATTTAGGGACTTGGCTCTGAACTTTCTCATACGCAATACAATTTAAACACCAAAATCCGAAAAATTCTTTCTTAATTTATAATTATACCTAACTGGAGACCTTAATCTTTAAAACAATATGATATTTATCGATTTCGGCTAGGTATCAAAGAAGATAAATGGCTTGACATAAAAAAGCACACTGTATTAATAATATTGATACCTTTGCCCTTTAAGGGTTGAATTCCAAAAAAATTAATTATAAAATATGGTGTGTCCAAAGCAGTCACCTTGGTATTAAAATGATACCTCATTTATCGATTTCGGTTAGTTATCAAGTGAGGTAAAAAAAAAAATAATAATAATAATCTAGAAAGATTATATTTTTGCCCTTTAAGGATTGAATTTGGAGAAAGTTTTTTCTTAAAATATGATTTGGTCAAAGCAGATAATTTAATATTTAAACCGATTCCTCATTTATTAATTTTGGTTAGAATAGAGAAATAAATAGCTCCTGACAGAAAAATGCGTTGTAGAAATATTAATACTTTTGCTCTTTAAGGTTAGAATTTTGAAAAAATTCCTTTTTAAAATGTGGTTTAACATAACCTAAGACCTTACAAAGATCTCAGTCTTTAAAATGATACCTCCTTTATCAATTTTGTTTAATTATCAAGGGAGATAAATGACTCGAGACACAAAAAACGCTTTTTAGAAATACTCAATATTTATGCCCTTTAAGAGTTCATTTCAGAAAAATTCATTTCTTAAAATGTGATGTTACCACAGCGGAAACCTTAATTTTGAGAATGATACCCCATTTATCTATTTTGGTTATATATTAATGGAGATAAATAGCTCATGACACAAAAAAGAGTTGTAGAACCATTTATACTTATTCTCTTTAAGGGTTGAATTCCAAGAAACTTTTTTCTTAAAATATGATGTCACCAAAGCTGAGACAGTACTCCTCATAATCATACTTGATTTATCGATTTTGGTTGGATATCCAGGTAGATAAATTGCTCGAGACACAAAAAACGGATTTAGAAAAATTGACGTTTTTGCCCTTTAAGGGTCGAATTACGAAAAATTCCTTTCTTAAAATATAATGTTATCACGGCGGAGACATTAGTCTTTAATATGATACCTCTTTTACCTACATCGGGTAGATATCAAGGGAGATAAATAGCTCGTGACATAAAAATGCGTTGTAGAAAAATTTATACTTTTTGCCTTTAAGTGTTGAATTCCAAAACATTCTTTTTTAAAATATGATGTCACAAAGCTGAGACATTACTCCTCATAATCCAACTTCATTTATCGATTTTGGTTAGATATCCACGGAGATAAATGGCTCGAGACACAAAAAACGGATTTTAGACAAATTGACATTTTTGCCCTTTAAGGGTTGAATTACGAAAAATTCATTTCTTAAAATATAATGTTACCACAGCGGAGACCTTAGTCTTTAAAATGATACCTTATTTATCTGTATTGGTCAGGTATGATGTGAGATAAATGGCTCGTGACACAAAAAATTATTGAAAAAATATTGATACTTTTGCCCTTTAAGAGTCGAATTCCAAAAAAAATTTGTCTTAGTATATGACGTCACTAAAGCGGAGGTCTTAATCTTTAAAATGATACTTCATTAAATGATTTCAGATAAGTATCGAGGGAGAAAGTGACTCGTAACACAGAAAACAGCATTTTAGACATATTGACATTTTTGCTCTTTAAGGGTCGAATTCCGAAAACTTTCTTTCTTAAAATATTATGTGACCAAATTGGAGACTATAAAATTTAAAATGACACCTCATTCATTAATTTTGGTTAAGTATGAAGGAAGATACAGGCTTGTGACAAAAACAAATACCTTATAGAAATAATATATATGATTGTAACATATCCTGCTTCTGAACCAACTCTGGTTAATCAATTACCAAGGAATATTGGCATACAATACATATTGCTTAACATACTTATCAAACAAAAAAATAGACAAATTAATATTAGGTACAATAATAGCCAACCAGTTGCTTTCAGCAACTGGTTAGCTATTATTGTACATAAAACGAGTTTCACTGTTGCTGTAACGCAGCCATGCTCAAGATTTTAAACAAAGTTTGGTTAATAAAAGAACAATAAATATGTCAGTTTATATTTTGCATAAGAGATGGAATGTTCTTTAATATAGACCAAAGACCAGAACCACTCCTCAAAATGAAATAACGATTGAAGATATCCCAATTCTCTCCAATCGCTGCTGGTATGGAAAAATGAACTTACGAATCATGCCAGTAAAAGACAATGTCCTTTAAGTTTAATGAGCAAGTTGAGTAATTCTCTTTCTGTCAAGAGTGTGTGCTTATTGGTTAGGTTGGTTAGATTTATACAGTCATTTAGTATCTGTTTATCATGATTTACTGCTTTCTGGATGTGGTAGTTTTCCTGTAGGATGATGTTGCTCTGTATATAGCTATTAACTGTGGTGATTTTAAATATCTGTGTTTATATGTATCAGTGAGTTATCACATTATACAAAGTGTCAGGCGAATGGGGAATGGTTAGTACAATACTCTCGTGTGTTCTTAGTATCTGATTTGGAACTCTCTTCATGTCTGTTCTATGCATATTGCCTCGCATTTTTGACATATTGGTTGGTAAATGAATGAGTTGTGGTAAATGTTAGTAGCCAAATGAGTTTTTAATTGTTTGTGTATTGAGTTTGTGCTATGTTAATGCCTTATTTTATTGAAAATATTAATGATTCAGTATTTCCAAGGTAATCTAGACCATGGTTGCAAGGAAGGATTATGCCCCAATTCATCATATTTTAATTGTTATAAATATCTTTCCAGAAAGCAACGTACTAGTTTTCACTGATGATATAGCGCAGCCATTAACTGGTAGATCTACGGGGTGCTGTTGGATATCAAACATTGACTGACTACCACTATCCTAATATTTCTTGCAGCCAAAAAAGATTTGATTTGTATATTTCAATCTCGGCATTACATATACATATTGGCGAGTTTATTATTCGAAACCGGTGTAGATGTTTTGGAAACCAGCCATCATTGAATTTATGAAATGGTGTAATTGACAGTACCTTTTGACATGATTCGGCATTTTAATGCCATTGGATTTATGTTATCTGAAGGGGGAATTGACGGTATTGACTAACCTTCAGCATAGAACTGCATTGCCCATCTTTATTGCATGTGTCTTAAATGTCTTTTCACTTCAGTACAATAAGATCTGATATGAGGATATAACATTCATCAAGTCCATCTAAAGACTTGACTTTCACTAAGCAAGTACTAACTGTCCCTTCACTCTATTAATTCTTTCTAGCCTATATTTGTATAAGCTTCTGATTTGCACATTTGTTCTCACCTTTTATATATGTTGTTAAATATCATACAATAACTAAAATAAATAAATTGTGTAGGAACTCTTTTGTCACTTAGGGACCAACCCAGCTGCTGATATACTCAAACAAAAGGAATTTGTTTTGTCAGTAGAAGCGTTTGCTACTTGTTCGTCTCCTGGGAGGCAGACTTCATCAAGTGTGCCTTCATTGGGCAAGCAGTTTGCTGGTCCTGCACCCTTGAAGCAATCAATAGAAAAATGCTATGTAGTCATCATTGCTGTGTGGTGGCAGTACCACTCCCAAGATATATCGTAACAGAGATTATCCAGTACAGAGCACGCACTACATCAGTAAGGAGAAAGTATTGCTGGACATTTATTCAATTACTTCTGCTGGGTACATAAATATGTTCACTCGCCTGGCAGTTGTACTAGGTTACTCAGTTGATCAGTTTTTTGCAATTAATTCATGTGGCATTTCTATCATACTGTCACCTGTGAACATGTCACAAACCATTTAATGCAATACTGCAGTGAAGCCCCATAAATTAATTGTCAGAGCTACGTATCCGTAGACCTCTTTTGACGCTTTGACTTGCCAGTCAACACTGGGTGCCGCAACTGCTCTCCTGAACTTTCTACCTTAGGGTTTTCTTAACATGCAGGAATCACTCATGGCAGCTCTGAGTATTTTTTCTGTTATTCATTAACGATTAAATATATTATTCAATGATTTGTTTGAGAAGAAATAAAAGGTATGTAATTAAAACAAATGGTGAACTTAAAACTTGTAGTTCTGAACAGCTAACATATTTGTTTGTTAAAAAAAAAAAAATCTAGTATAATGTACATGATGTATTTTACAGGAAATATGAAGCATGTCGTTCTGTAGATCTGCAATACAATTAAAGTAAATGGAGGTGGTTCACCCTGTGCTCTAATTATCATAATTAAAAATCAACCAATAATCATTGTCATCTTCTAGTCTTCCCATTCCTCTATTCCTTTCTTCTTCCCTAATTCTCATTCACCATCTATCTGCTGATATGGAAAGGAGAAGCGCCGTCTTTGGTTGGAGTACCAAATAGTCAACACGTGACGTGGAAGCTTATGAAACTTGATCCAGCTCACAATAGAGTGTGCTGCTAAAAGATTGCAGTTTCCAGTCATATTCAAACCATGCCAGCACTAGGAATGTCATAATTTAATCATTTTGATGATATCCTGTTAAATAACTGTGACGCATTTTATAAACTAATATGCCGAGGATGCCTTCTATGCCAGCAATAGTTGAATAACAGTGATTTATTGACTCTGACGGTTACAGAATAAGCCTTAACCATTTCTGTTAGGTGATATTCATATTCGTGCCAAACAAATTGTGGGTTCCTTCCATGTTTGAGTACATATAATATAATTTTCATTCACATTTACACAGAGCTTCCCTGAAATGTAATTTACTTCCAGACAAAAATCTCAAAAACAAGAACATTTTACTTCATACCCAACTGGTAGTTACAATGTGAAGTTTGATTTGTTATATAAATCTGTAACACAAGTTTTTTCCATCATTACAAAAACACTACTGAACAGATAGTGATGATGTTTTCACTGTTTAAAAGTTTAGAGTCAGACATAAAATCTGAGGTATTTTTTATGACTCTACTTCATATGGAACCTCAGAAGGAAAATAATACTCCATTCTGAACACTAATCTTTTATACTTATAACTCTGTATAACATGAAAACTATTAAACCGATTTGGCAGTGTTTTCACAGTTTGAAACCTTACAGTCTGGCCTGCAATTTGAGATGTATATCATCATGTTACCGTAACTCAAGATGGAGTGGAAAATTAATATCAGATAAAAACACTAAGAAAGAAATACGATGCACTTCTAGTGCCATCTATCACTTCTTTCTATAAGATCTTGGTATTTAGCCTTTAAACCCGATAGATGGCCATTTGTAGCAATGCTTCTTTTTTGTTTTTTAACTTATGCCTTGTCAACGTTGAGGTCATTAGACTCGGGACGGGACTGGGTACAAGAAATGGGAAGGAATTCGGCCTTTTGAAGGAAGCATCTCAGCATTCGCCTGGAGTGATTTTGGGAAACCGTGGAAAACCCAAATCTGGATGCCCAGACGGGGATTTGAACTAGCATTGTTGCGGATGTCATCTTTGCGGATGCGTTTGCAGATGCGGATGTTGAGAGCTTGACATCCGCGGATGCGGATGTTTTGTGGAAGCGGATGCGGATGTGGAAAAATAAATTTATAATTACTTAGATTTTAATATTTTATCAAAAATAAATTTAAAATCAAACTTTTTCATAATTAAATTCTAGTTCCATATTATACTGCCATATTGATTTATTTTTCCCTGATCTTTCAACTACAAAAAATGTGGGATGATTTCACAAGAGAATTAAATTATTTAATTACGTAAGCGTCTAAAAATCAGTCTTTATCATATGAACTTTTCGGAGTTCGTGGCTGGCTACACTAATTCAAGCGTCCAGCACAAGGCCACGCCACCGCTCATCTCCGCGGTCGCTTTTTTTGTATGTTATCACTATACGCCTCATTGACGTCGAGGTCATCAGAGGCGTGAAAAGATGGGGGTTTGGAACGGGAAGTAATTCAGACACGGTATTTTAATGGAAGCATTCGCCTGGAGTGATTTGGGGAAACCATGGAAAACCCAAATCTGGATGCCCGGAATGGGATTCGAACCGCCGTTCTCCCGAATGCGAGGCCAGAGCGTTACCTCCTGCTTACCACGCACAGTTCTGTGCTCGCGACCCACTTTCCACCGCTCCAGTGGCGCATTCACAGTACAACTTGTAGGACCTACGAGTTCCGATTTTCGATAAAAGAACTCTTGATAGTCTGTGAAAGCAGTTACAGGTTCCTTTAGATTCACTCAATATTTTTTAACAAAAAATAATAAGATTATTATACATTTTAATTTAAATACAGACTGCAAATATTCTGTAAATTAATAATAATTTCGTGTGATCTAAAAATTTCAGTCACAGAGTTTCTTATCAGCCGCGCAGTGTACCTCTATCGTTGTCACCTATTTTTAAAAGGAGACTTACAGATTAACGTGAAATTCGAACCACGGAGCTTCCCAGCACCTTAGCATTAACAAAATCGAAGCTTTGCCAGAGGTGACTGTCACTTTTAAGACCCGTGAAAATTGCAGCTGAGAAAAGGATTTGAATAAAAGACTTTCAGTACCCCAATTGTACGCCGTATCCATCTGAGTCAAGAGACAATCTGGATGTAATGACAAATAAATATTCAACCGTAATAAAATCAACATACTTTTTTTCTGTAGCATTTATTTTTGTGATCCCAAAACACAAATGTTCTTTTATATGATTAAATACATATTTTTCAGTACTTCTAAATTCAGATGCTTGCGGTGTGTGATTCGGGTATGGAAGGTCCCCGGTTCAAAATCCGGGTCTCGGATGCAATTTTTACAGGCCATAAAATCGACCTTCACGTCTGGCAATTTCATTTGTTAATTTGAACATGTTACGAATATCTGATGAACCTAAAGTAAGGCTGAAAAAATGGACGCTTTTCTAAAGCAGTCAGTAACGCTAAAACAACATTTAGTCGTAAAGGACCAGAAATTTCTGAACTCTTTGTATACGATTCTCCATATCGACCAGCCCGACACCGGTCTGCACCGTCAAAAATTAGACCAAACTACACCGTTTAGTTCAATGTTACTTTTATTGCAAGATCGTCAGAAAACAATCACTTCTTTGTTAGCTAAGCTACGATGGGCAGAACCTCGAATAAAGAAAAAATAATAATATATATTGCAATGTAAACAAAACATCCGCAATACATCTGCATTAAAAATTGCGGATGCAGATGGGAAAGCGGATGTAGGAATTCATGCGAAAGTTTCGCACTTGCGGATGCGGATGCGGATATCCGTTACATCCCTAATTTGAACCAGCGTCCTCCGGAATGTGAGGCCAGAACGTTAACGTTTTAGTTAGACTGATAATGAATTTATCGATTAACAGAGAATCTTGCTAGTTGTTAAGAGTAAATTTATAGTTGGAAAATTTATATATTTTTTTTTTTTATTTTTTATTTTTTTTTTATTTTTTTTTTTTTTTTTTTTGTAAGAACTATAGAGAATGAGGAAACAATGTGTTAAAAATAAATACCACTTGCGCTGTTGGTTTGTAACACAATTCTTAAAGAAGTGACGAAAAAACAGCAGAGAACTTTTCTGGTCTACGTGTACCATGTCATTGGCAAAAGATAGAGTCTTTTGTATAAAAATAACGACATAGAGATTTGTCGATTGATTTCCAACAGTAATGTATTTCCATTATATTTTATACAGAAATAAGAACATAACAATTTTGTAAGTAAAAACGTGTTAGCGGTACCTGGCAGTCTAGGCAGCGGCAGTGGTCGCTCATCTTGCAGGTGATGCCCCACTGTTTGGCCACGGCGCGGTACAGCTCTTTGCTGGACTTGTGCAATATCTCTGGTCTGACAACCGCTTTCGCTTCTTCCACAGCCACAGACTCTGCCTGAGCTGCCGCCAGTCGGCTCTGCAACCCCCACCATGAGAAATTAGCTCATTTTTCACACTTTAAGCTTAGTGTGGATTCCAATCTTTATATTTATATTAAAAAAAAAACTTTGATATAGGTATTAGCTAGCATAAAGGCCAAAAAGTTCCGGTTGATATTCCAACCAAGAATCTGTGCAAGTTTACTACTAGGTCACTCTGCTCTACAGTGCTAATTATTTACGGGGTCAGTCAACTAGCTCAAGAGCATGGCGATGTTGTTGTGAATTTGAGATTTCCGTTAGAGTTCGACTATAAATATGGGTGATTACAATTTTGTGTTGGCACTATAACATAATTTCCTCAGCCGGCTTATTATTAAAATATGAAATATATCGATGAAGCTGGTAGAATGCACAAGAGGGTCGCATATACAAGATTTTTAAAAATGTACTCTAATGCTGGTGGCAACAGTTTTCTTACCCTTTTTATGACGACACTCAGTCCGATTATTCCAGTCCTAGCTAAACAACAATTCACGGACATTTTCTTTCATACAGACCAATTTACCCCTAAAATATGCAAGAATTTTGAACAGTTATTTTATTTCATGTGCTACAATTACGTGACTATCCTAAAACGTGTCCTTTTTGGAAAACCGCCAATAGATTCTGGAACGCTGTGGGGCCAGGATCATTAAGTAGTTGTAGTGATCAATACTTTGTTGTGAAAAAACAGGCAACTGGATAGGAATTCTGGTTTTTGTTTCTTGAGCAAACATTGTATAAACTGCTATTACTACTAGGCCACTAGTTTCCTTGCCTTTAGTCTAAGAATCAACGATTGGAATCATTCAGTAATCTAGAGAGGAGGTGGTGGGAGAACCTGCCTAGTAAAACAATTAATTATATCTTGTCTTTACAGGTTTATAACCCACTGACATGATTGATGACCCGGACGATCCACGACGCGTCGGCACAACGGCATGCTCAGCCTAATTAATTATTATTATCAAACAGTTCCAATGCCCATTAACTATATACAGTAGTTACAACAGACTGCATCTGCTCGTGGTCGTGAGCAGATTGTAACATTGTGTTCCCCTTCGCATCAGACGTAGCTCTGCTGAGACGCGAAATACAGACGGAAATTGAAATAAAATGCTAAACTGTGCTGGGCTGACTCATTCAGTGGTGTGCGGAAATTCAACTAAAAACCTAGCCATACCTAAGACGACTTACATGAGTAAAAAGAAAACTGAATCGAAATCCTATTGTGAAGATCCTGGAAAACAGAAGAAAAGGAAAAGCAGTATTCCGTTACCTTGGTGTGCATATTGATGATCGAACCAATGATGGTTGAGGTAGGCCCTATATCGAAGAGCGACACCTGTAATGAACAAATTAATATGTATTGGCAAGAGGTGATTTAAGCAGTTGCTGGTCGTCATAACGAGATTATAAGGCGCAATACTGCCCTCCATTACTATATACTCACCAAATACATGAGCCAAGCAACTAAAGGTTAAGCCGGAGTTACTTCGATGTATGCGATGAGGAATTCTGCTCAGGTTAACTGGGGCTTACAGAACAACGTCCACAGATGTACTAATAATTATACTTGGCATCTGGTCTCTGGTCCCAGATACGTTCTAACAGAGATAGATCTGGGGCTCTTGCTAGCCACTGAAGTACGTCAGCATAACGCAGACAGTTCATAAAGACTCGAGATGTGTGTAAACGATTATTGTCGTACCGTTTTGCTGTCAGAGTTCTCAAACTTTTTCTTACCATGCCACCCTTCTATCAAAAGGAATGTTTCAACGCCTGTCCTCCCTCAAAAATGTTATTATTAAAAAGCTAAATGATTTCTCAGAGGAAACTCACTAAGTATGTGATGTTAGAATACAAGTTTTCAACTATAAGAGGCGGTGAAGGAGACATAGTACTTCCAAAGGTGTTGATCTAGGGATCGTCTACACGGGTGGTGAAGCTACATCGCACCCCACACCATCCCCTCTCTGAAATGTCCACGCGCCCATAGGGGGGACGCGTCTTTCTCCTCCCCTCCCCCCTTTTGGTAACCTATTAGCTAGGACGTTAACTCCGACCAGTATCCCGTATACCAAGGACCAGTTACAATACAATAGTTGTAAGCCAGCTTGCCTCAGGAAAAGTTACAATGGCCTTACGACACCCTTCCCAACTGGATCCGTGCATGCATCCAGGCCAGAGAGGCTCATACTACCAAGTTCTTTGTAAATTTGACTTGATTCTTTAATCACTGAGATAATATCAAATACCATTATATCATTTCCTCTCTGCCTCCCCTTCTAGGCGCTTCAATTTTTTGTCAGGCAGTGTACAAACAGTAGTATTTGCGTGAAGTCTAACCAGTAGTTTTTGTATGAATTTTGTTCAGCGCAAAATTATCATAAATTTCTTGTTTTTTCAACCCCTATTTTACTCGCCGGACCATGCGCTGTACATTAATCGAAATCCCATCAAATCCAACAAATTGTTTTTGAATGAATCCCCTTCAACAGAAAACTGATTGATAAAAAAAAGAAATCTCAGCTTTTCGACATTACATGAAACTGAAAAATACCCTATTTTATCTGTACATTAAACAAAATGCAGTCAAAATCCGAGCACTCATTTTTGTGTGAATCCCATTGATCAAAACAGAGACAGACACAAATATAAAAAACAGTTGATTCCTTCTTTGTAGCTGATTAAGAGTACCCTCAACTCAATTAAAAAAAATAAAAAATAAACTCAAATGTACAGACTTTGTACCGGTTACTGATTTATTATAAGTTTGGATAGTATATGGTATGTATAAAACCTTGGATCCACGTCTAACGCATATACTTAAATATAACTGGTCTAGAATTGCATTTCCCTTTAGAAAGGAAATAAAACGGAATGATTAAATAATGGAAACTCACCAAAAAAAAAATAGAACAGCTATAACTAGGTTGAACAGCTCTAAATCAAAACCAGTTCATCCAGCACCAGTGTCAATATACGTGGATAAACCAGAAAATAGTTGCTCATGCGTGCTACTAGGACTATTATTTTTTTATTTAATTACAACTAAATAGCGTAACACCTACTAATCTAAATTTGGTCCCAGTTACAGAAACTGTTACATAATTTATTTATTAACTGATGTTCGTTTAATCTTTCTACCAGGCCACTTAGCTCTGCGGAAGTAGCCGCAGATTCCGGCCTCCGCCACGGGGAGGCGGGCCAGGCCTACCATCCAGAGAAATCACTTTTTTTACTTACAATAACAGTAACTAAGGAAACAAAATGTTGTAATTTATGGCATTTAATTGTAAAACAACTACTTTTACTTTGCACAAAGTATAGTCCTATGTAGAATCTGTTCCTTTCACTACTTCCATCAAATTACAATCAATTAAACAATACGATTACTTAACTTAAACTACAAACTACACAACGCACTACTAGGACTGTTAACTAAAAAAAGTCATGTGTGTTCTGACACGTGGTTGGATCCTTTCGAAAAGACATGCTTATTCTGATTATGGAGGATAGATGGGCAGTTACTTTCCTCCATTCGTTTAAATTTTTTTGTTTTTGTTGTTGTTTTTTTTTGTTTTGTTTTTTGTTTTTGTTTTTTTTTCTGTGTTTAGATTATTTGTGAGTTATGTTGAGTGTAGTGGGTTGTTTTGTGTTATGTATACGACGATGGAGACAGGGAGATGGTTAAATGTGTTGCCGGCCCATTCAGGCCTACTGTTAAGGAGGACATCAAGGGGGTGCTGAGTCTTTAGGTGGCTTCCCAAGCTCTTGATATTGCCAGCCGCGCCGTGCCGGCTTTCATCAACGTGCCACCTAGTGCGGCCTATGTTGGCAGGGATGGTGCGGCTCCATCCGTCGCCCAGTCAGTATCATCAAAGGCCCTGGTAGTGGTGCTTTGTTGCTACCTGTTTGCGGTAGAGGCGCGCACCCTTCCTCTCTTGCTGTACACTTACGAAAGCGGGTTTCGTTTGAATTTACTGGTAAACATGTGAACACCCACATTCACTTATAAGTGCGATGAAATACTTCATCCACCAATCTATTTGGGTCGCAATGACAGGAAAGATAAGTTTAGAGAAATAAGGTGCCACACTAATGCTTATATGAATTCTTTCTTCCCTCATGCCATTCGGGATAGGAATGCACAGAGTAGAGATTAGTTTTGGTGCAAAGTACCCTTTGCCGCCCACAATTTGGTGAATTGCAGAGTATATATGTAGAAGTACATCGTCTTCCAGCTTCAACGAGGCTTGCAGAAGGAGGTAAAAACCGAAACCATTATAACTAGATTAAAACTTTGTAACAATATAACGTAACAGTATCATAACTTTTACCATATTAATAAACGGAATTTGGAAGCAGTTAGCTGGAGAAATGAGAAGTAAATCGTTACGAGAAGATGACTGCAAGATATTTATTTCCTCTTGCTTATGGTTATACGCCTCGTCGATGTCGAGGTTATTAGAGGCGGAATAGGATTGGGGGCAAGGAACGGGAGTCAATCGAGCATGACATTTTGCAGGGATCATCTCGGCATTCGCCTGGAGTCATTTCGGGAAACCATGGAAAAACGAAATCTGAATGGCCGGACAGAGATTTGAACCAGCATCCTCCAGAATGCGAGGCCTGAGCGTGGTGGGTGAGCGAGAATGCTCTGGCCTCGCATTGGGGAGGACGCGGGCTCGAATCCCCTTCCGGGCATCTAGTTATTGTTTTCCATGGTTTCACCAAATCACTCCAGGCAAATGCCCGGATGCTTCCTTCCCGTTCCTTGTCCCAGTCTTTTCCCTCCTCTAATGACCTCGACGTCGACGAGGCGTACCGCCATAAGCCCCAAGCGTTACCGCTGTCCCACAGGGCACAGTTGTTATTTAATAGACATTTTAATGTTGTGTTAGATTAACAGTTTGAAGCCTTAAATAAGATAGAGAAGGTTGTAGAAAGTTGGGATTTCTAGCGGAAGGTAAGATGACACAATTTAAGTTTTTGCAGATTGAAAGACCTATTGGAATAATTAATAGTATCGGAGAGTAAGAAAGTGAGTCATTTGGATTTACTAGAGCAGTCTCCTTGCTTTGAGTGGACCGAAGAGTTTTATGTAAGGTGGGTCAGGATTGATCAATTGAAATTTGAATATGTGAGAAGACTTACTATTTGCTGGTGACGTCAAAAGTTCTCGCTAGTCACATGGGGTGAACGAGGATTCCTTATAAAACGGAAATGACTACGAGCGACAAACAGACATCCGGGGAATATTGATAGAATATATCCGCGTTATATTATTCAGTGAAATGTGACTGCGTTAGTCATTTAAAGCTGATTGGGTACTAGTTAGGCAGCAATGTAAAACGGGACAAAGTATTCCTTCAATGTTCGAACCTTCAATATTGTTGTAGATGAACGAGTGATTATTTGTTACACAGGGCCTTTTCTCTCTGAATGTAAGCCTGCAATCTTAGATGATTGAAAAACCTATTACGCATTGTTAAGCTGTACTACTGATGTTCAGGGCTAATTTTGATGCAAGAACAATATTAATATCAGTGACTATCAGAATCTATGAACTTTACATTTCAGTAATTTACATGCGTAATATTTATTTCAAAAATCGATCATTAATTTTCGATATTCTCAACATAATAGATAGAGATTAACATAATTATTTGAACAATGAAACACGAAAATGATGTTCACATAGTTCAATACGTCTATAACCGTTAAAAACAGCCCAGTTAATTGTCAAATATTAGGAGAGTAATCATGTAGCTACGACCAGAATGGACCGAGCGTGGCGGTGTAACGGATAGCGTTCTCGCCTCGCATTCGGGAGGACGGCGGTTCGATCCCCGTCCGGGCATCCAGATTTGGGTTTTCCATGGTTTCCCAAATCACTCCAGGCAAATGCCGGGATGCTTCCTTCAAAAAGGCCATGGCCGAATTCCTTCCCATTCCTTGCCCCCATCCTTGCCCCCCATCCTTTCCCGTCTCTAAAGACCTAGATGTTGAGAGACGTAAATACAATAAAAAAAAAAAAAAAAAAAACGACCAGAATGAAAGAAGTGATGAATATCAAAATACGGGAAAGAGTAAATTTCGATGAAGACTGTTATCAAACAAAGATCAAAATGAAACCCGTCCCTAGTAAAATAATAAACAAAACTATAATTTTACCGAAATACACGATCAAAGATCTAGTTGCCAACCCAGAAGTAATAGAGAAATATTGCACAGTAGTTAGCCATTTTGGTACATCGGGACAAAGAGTTATTCTTGAGAATGAGACGGCGATTTTGAACTTGGTATTATATTCGTGTACTTTGAACTTAAACAATTGATACAATTGAAAAAAAGTCTCAATGAACCTAAGAAGCGGCAAAACAAATAACAGATATAGCCAAAACTTAATGATTAATGTGTGAATGCTCAAAGCAAACGTTGGAGGACTCGAACAAGTGGAACTACACCAGAGATTGCGTCTGAGGGTTCAGAAGCTAAAGAGATTTAGAAATGCAAGAAAAAAATTAAGCAGCCCACCTGTAGGAGAACGCCTTAACGAGCAGCAACAAAGACTTTAACAAAAGCCAAATTTAAGGGCCCAACGTCGACATCAAGAGCGTTAGTAGTAAAGTACTTTTGAACAAGTAGCAGAACTAAGAGCACTCAACACCACCAGTTAAGAAGTAAACAGAATGTAATTTAAACCTCAAAAACAATAGAACATCTGGCAAAGAAGCAGTCGTGACGGAAATTCTTAAATACGCCCTTGACAAAACAACGAAATAACTTAAGAATTCTTTCAAGATGTAGCTTACAGAAAATATCGGAGATGACTGAAGGAATGTAATTATCTACCCATTACTTAACGGTGAAGATTAGATGAACGTCAATAATTACAGATGCACAACACCTATACAAGTTTCTTACGAGATATTTTAAAAAGACCTTTAAAATAAAATAGATAAGCACACAGATAAACAACTAACAAAGTGTATTGTTATCTCTGCTATTTCTTACATAATTCCAATTTGTTTTGCTGAACAGGAACAACCGTGTTTTGGAGGAAGTTATTCGGTGAAGGCAACCAGACCTGCCTTGTTCAATGGATTGCATCTGATTCATTTCATTTTACGATTCCATACTAAGATTAGTTCACTACAAGAAACGAATTAAATTTGGTGGTTAAAAAAAAAACTGAGTTCTGGAGGGCCAGAAACCTAACTACAAATTACAAACTACTGTTACAGTGGCAAGGTGCAATACCTCAGCCAGCACGTGCTCGTAGGAGGGAGGCGGCGAGCTGGGCACGGGCGCGAGCCCTGGCGCGCGCGCGGGCGCGAGAGCGAGCTCTTGCGCGGCTGCGCTCCTGCCTGGCGCGCCGGATTGCTGTGCTGAAGGCGTCTGCTCTGTGCAGGCCTGTGGAGCAGCGCACTCGTCCATTCTCACGTAGTTGCCGCCGCCGGCACCGCTTGCGCTGCCGCTGCCACGTCGCCACAGTTTCAGTTTCTTCTTTACCGTCCTGTCAATCTTCTCGTAGCCTCCCTTATTTCTTATCTTCGCATCAATTGCTGCTCCTGGTCCTAAGGAAGCTGCGAAGAGATATTCTATCTTTCTGTGGGATGGCGCAGTTGGGGACGAGTTTCAGGGTTTTGCGGTTGAAAATGGCGACTGAGCGACGGAAAGGCTTCTCAGTATCTTCCACTCGATCGCTATCCACTGAAATGAAAGAGCAATACGTTTAAAATACAGTCCTGCTAAAGGCACCATTGTTTATTAAAAACACCAAATATATGCAATCAGTCTATACTATTACTTATATCTGTTTGCCTGTTCGTTTCGGCATCAAGCAAAACTACTTAACAGATTTTGAGGTTGCTTCACAGTTTTGGGCTTGATTTAATATCTTATGACGCTATGTCACGTAGGAATTAAAATCTGTTGTGAATACCAAACTGTTTTATCTGTAACTAGCTATGCTCGGCATGCGTTGCAACGCCTTTTTTCTTTCTTAAGTGGGTACTTATATACAAAACAAACACATTTGGGTTTTCAAAATAAAGGAAAGTCAATGATTTTTATGAATTAAATTAATACTGAAAAAGTTTATTCTAGTACTTTGGGATATACATGTTTGGTCTTTCGTTTTCTGCAAAAACAGACCAAGGGTTTTTATTCAGTTTTGATAATATTTAGCACACCTATGTTTAAAAACAGAATGGTGTGGTAGCTCAGAGGTTATAGCTCTTTATTTCAAACTTTTTTTGGTCTGGTTCAAATTCCGGTGGAAGCAGGAATTTTTAAGAGTTGTATACAATCAGTTGCTTAGTATGCTCCCTTCGGTAGGATCTAACAAACCTTCGGGTTGTGGACTAAGTAAGTTTTTTTTTTTTTTTTTTTTTTTTTTTTTTTTTTTTTTTTTACTTTAAAATAAAGAGAAAAATACTGTCTACAGCGTTTCTCTGCTGCCTTATCGATACAAAAAACAAAAAGTTGCTTGTATAAATTAGTATTAAGAGGGGAGATGGGAAGAGCGAGTGCAGTTTTCTAAATGTAAACATCATTTTTTATTTATTTTAAAACATCTGTGCACAAAATTCTTTTAAGATTGAACAAAAACTGCATATTTTTAAATTTCAAGATCGAATTTCTTGGTGAGCAACTGTTTAATTTGAATCAGTTCAACGCCGTTTGACAGGAAATGTTATGGGTTCTCAGAATATCACGCATGTCCCTAACCACTTTGGTTATTTTCCCTACCACTTTCGAGATATTCGTAAAAGACTGAACAGTTCCAAGTGTAAGTTTTTGTTAAGGGAGATTGGTGGGTTTTTGTAAACCAAATGTAAGAAATATTTCTCTCATCGTTTTAAAGTAAACGTCTGCAAAGTTCCATCAAAATCGGATACAAACAGTGGGTTTATATAAAAAACATTTAATTGCAATGGAACGCACGCTCCGGTGGCCACTTCCCTACACACCCATCTTCCCCCTTTCCTGGACTGACCTACATTTGCCCTCTACAAATTTCAACTATAAATTCTTTCAATGTTTTGGTGAGTTATTCATAATTTCTCTTGGAAATTTGCAAGAAATTAAGGGGGGGGGGGGAGGAGAAGAAGTGTTGGTTTTTCAAACCAAATGTAGACAGTATTTTTCTCTTTATTTTAAAGTAAAAAAACTTAGTTCAAAATCTGAAGCAGGCATACTAAGACATTGATCATATACAACTCAAAAATTCCTGCTTCCCTTATAATTTGAACCTGAGACTGGACCAATAAACTATTGAACGTAAGAGTCATAATCACTTACCTACCAGACGGTTATGTCTTTTAAGTATAGGTGTGCTAAATATTATAAAAACTATGGGTTAGTATGAACAACGTGGGCAAAAATTCAGGACTGGCGTAAATGAGGAGAGGGATTAGCTTTTTGTTAACCAAACGTAGACTGTATTTTTCTCTTTGCTTTAAAGTAAACTAACTTAGACCACAACCCGATGGTTGACTGAATCCTTCCGAAGGAGATGCACTAACCCATTGTGTCAGAGGAAGGACGGCCAGTTCCTTTCCTCTGGGACCTACAGTTTAATGTGGAATCTGAATCAGGGAACGCCAGGCATCGCTCAGATGATCAAATGCAACTCCTAAATATTCCTGCTTCCCCCTAGTATTGACACCGCGCCCTAAGACAGAAACTGCCGTAAGTAATCGCGTTAACTATTCATCTACAGATCATTTTGTTTTGAAGCATACGTATGGTAAGTACTATCAAAGTTGGATTAAAACCAGTGGGTTAGTAACTTAGTATGAACAGTGATAAAATTAAATTAGCGGGTGGGGAAAGGAGAAGAGTGGTATCTTTTTTGCAATCGAAATGTAAACAATATTTTTCTGTTTGTTAAAAAAAAACTCTAACCTAGTTCACATCCCGAAAGTTGGCTGAAATTATCCCGAAGGATTACTAAACCATTGTGTCACAGGTAGGATGACAAGATCTTTTCCTTTGGGACCTACAGCACAGCGTGGAATCCAAACCACGAATCTGTGGTACCTCATTCGATCAAATACCACGCTTAAACGTTTCAGCTTCCACCGTGATCTAAACTAGGGAACTTTCGAAAGTATGCCCCCTAACCAGTGGGCTTCCAGACCGCTCTTTTTTTATATCTGAATGATTCCCGGTATAAGGAGTCACCCACTGCTTGCCAACGGCCTCCGAAAGGAGGGTGGAAGAGTTGGAAGTGGCCCAGGGCACCATCTTGCCCTTGGGGCTGGAAACGGCCCATAAAGGCGGATGAATCAGAAATGGGGATGCAGAAGGCAAAGGGAAACCACTGCATTAAAGATCCACAGGGTATCCCGAGGACATGTAATCCTCTAAAATTACATATATCATGATGCCTTCTTCCTGGGTAAAATATTCCAGAGGCAAAATAGTCCCCCAATCGGATCTTCGGGTGGGGACTGCTCAGGAAGGAGTCATCAGAATGGACAGAAACATTCTACGAGTCGGAGCGTGAAATGTTAGAAGTCTGAATAGGGCAGGTAGATTAGAAAACCTAAAAAGGGAGATGGAACGACTTAAGTTAGATGTTGTTGGGATCAGCGAGATTAAATGGAGGGACGCACAGGATTTCTGGTCTGGGGAATACAGGATAAAGCACACAAGCTGTCAATGGAGTCACTGGTGTAGGATTTGTAATGAATCAGAGAGTAGGGAAACGGGTAAATTATTATGAACAGTTTAATGAGAGGATTATTTTTATGAGGGTAGAAACTAGGCCCGCCCCAACCACGTTAGTACAAGTGTACATGCCAACGTCACAGGAAGATGACGAAGAAATAGAGAAAATGTACGCCATAATTGAAGAATTAATCCAATATGTGAAGGGGGGAGGAAACTCTAATAATCATGGGTGATTGGAATGCGATAGTTGGAGAAGAAAAAGAGGGGAATACTTAGGAAGCTTTGGTCTAGGAGAAAGAAAGGAGCGAGGAAGCAGGTTGTTAGAATTTCGTGAAAGATATAAGCTAGTAGTGGCAAACACACTGTTTAAGAACCATGCAAGACGGATATACACCTGGAAACGTCCTCTGGATACAGACAGATACCAGATACATTATATCATGGTCAAACAACGATTCAGAAATCAAGTTCTAGACTGTAAAGCGTACCCAGGAGCAAACATAGACTCTGACCATAATGTGATAGTGATGAAGTGCAGGCTGAAATTCAAGCGAATAAGGAAGCAGCATAAGCAGAACAGACTGGAAGTGAATAAACTGAAACACTGTAGAACGAGAGAACAATTTGCAGAAATGGTAGACTTGGGTCTAAGACGTAACTCTGAAAAGAGCTCAACCGAGGGTGAATGAAATGCATTAAAGACTAAAATAATGAAAGCTGGTAAAGAAACATTAGGCTTTAGGGAACAAGCTGCCCGAAAACTTTGGATCACAGACGAAATTTTGGAACTGATGGATCAGAGGAGAAGGTACAAAAATGTTCAGGATGAAGCAGAAATAGAACAATACAGGCAATTTAGAAAAAAATAAACAGGAAATACAAACAAACAAAAAACAAAAAAAATGGCTACAAGAAAAGTGTGAAGACGCAGAAAACGAAATGGTCGTAGGTAAAGTAGATGTTGCATATAGGAAGATCAAACAGAATTTTGGAGAAATGAAGAAAAGAAGTGTGAACATTAAGGCTGCTGATGCAAACCTCTTTTAAGCTCAAACGATAGAGCTAACTAATGGAAGGAATACATTGTGAAACTTCTATGACAGGGACGAATTGAACAATAGCGTAATGGAAAAGGAAGGCGATATTAATATTGATGACTTAGGAGATCCTGTTTTGAGGACAGAATTTAATAGAGCTATGAATGACTTGAAAGCAAATAAGGCAGTTGGAATTGATGAGATCCCTGCAGAACTTCTTATATTCCTAGGAGCGGAAGGAATCGAAAGATTATTCAAGCTAATATCAAAAAGTTATGAAACTGGAGAAATTCCAATTGATTTTAATAAAAAATATCATCTTCACACTTCCAAAGAAAGTACAAGCCGACAAATGTGAGAATTATCACACTATTAGTCTATCACATGCTTCAAAATTACTAACCAGAATAACATACAGAACGATGGAAAGGGCAGCAGAAGAGAAAGTAGGTGAAGGTCAGTTTGGGTTTAGGAAAAATCGCGGTAAAAGGGAAGCAATTCTGTCTTTAAGATTAATACTTGAAGCGCGGATCAAGAAAAACAAAGATACTTTTATGGCATTTGTTGATTTAGAAAAAGCTTTTGATAATGTTAGGTGGGACAAGATGTTTAAAATTTTAAAGAAGGCGGGTTTAAAGTATCGAGAGAGAAGAATACTTTATAAACTAACTGTCTGCGGCCTAGACACACTGGACCTACACCTGGAGTCATGGTCTGGGGAGCAATTTCCTATGACAGCAGGAGCACTCTTGTGGTTATACCAAACACACTGACTGCAAATTTGTACGTCAGTCTAGTAATTCAACCTGTAGTGCTGCCATTCATGAACAGCATTCAAGGGGGAGTTTTTCAACAGGATAACGCTCGCCCTCATACCGCTGTTGTCTCGCAACGTGCTCTACAGAGTGTCGACATGTTACCTTGGCCTGCGAGATCACCAGATCTGTCTCCAATTGAACACGTATGGGATATCATTGGACGACAACTCCAGCATCATCCACAGCCAGCACTGACCGTCCCAGTATTGACAGCACAAGTACAACAAGCATGGAACTCCATACCACAAAGTGACATTCGAAACCTGTATGACACAATGCATTCACGTTTGCAGGCTTGCATTCAAAATTCTGGAGGTTACACCGGCTATTAATTTAACAGTATTTCACATTTGAAATGCATTTTCTTGAGCTTAAATTAACCTGTGATCTTGAAAATTTAATCAATTAAACATGTTAACTTGACAAATGCATTGTCCAAATTTCATTACTCTACAATAATTTTTTCTTGGTGTTGGGATTTTTTTTTCCGTCTGTGTATAAAAATAGGATCGGATGCAATTGGAGAAGTAAGTGAATTTTGTTACTTAGGAAGCAAAATTACAACCGATGGCCGAAGCAGGAATGATGTTAAAAGCAGAATAGCACTAGCAAAAAGAGCCTTCATAAGAAAGAGAAATCTTTTAGTTTCAAATATTGATCTAAGAATTAGATAAAACTTTTTAAAACTCTATGTGTGGAGTACAGCACTTTGTGGTAGTGAAACATGGACTTTAGGAATATCGGAAAGAAGGAAGATTGAAGCATTTGAAATGTGGTGTTACAGAAGAATGCTGAAAATTAAGTGGACAGACAAAGTAAGAATAGAACGAGTTTTGGAAATGATGGGTGAGGAAAGATGTTTGTGGAAGAAGCTTACAGAAAGAAGAGACAGACTGGTAGGTCATATTTTGAGACATGCTGGATTAGTTAATTTGCTGGTGGAGGGAACAGTCGAAGGTAAGAATTGTAGAGGAAGACAGAGATTAGAATATATGAAGCAGATAATTGAGGACGTAGGGGATATGTGGAGATGAAGAGGTTAGCACAAGATAGGAAAGGATGGAGGATTGCATCAAACCAGTCGAAAGACTGATGACAGCAAAAAAAAAAAAGTAGTGGAATCTCAAACACTGAAAGTCCGGCGTCGCATATATGTTAAAATCCAGCTCATACAAATTCCTGCGCCCACTGGGATTTGAACCTAGGACTGTAGACAGAGACCTTTGGAACTTGGTGCCTTGACCACAGAGCTAGCTGACCTATGTATTTCTAGGCACTATCAAAATAGATAAAAAGCTATGGTTTTGTAGGACCATCTTTGGCATAAATTAAGGGTGAGTAAAGGAGGAGAGGGATAAGGGTTTGTAAACCAAACACAGACTGTATTTTTTATTTGTTTTAAAGTATATATACGCAAAGTACCATAGAAATAGGATAAAAACTATGTATTTGTATGAAGAACGTTGTTAAAGATTTAGGGAGTGGGGGTAAATGTGGAAAGGGATGCATCTTTTCAAACATATGAAGACAGTATTTTTCTGTTTGTGTTAACGTTTATGTGTGCGAAGTTCCATCGATATCGGATTAAAACTGTGGGTTCGTGTATCGAATATTTTGGAAAAATTGAGGGGTGCATAGGAAGAGAGGGGTCAGGTTCTTTTGGAATTTGTTGGTTAGAAGCCTTCGCAGGCGCGCACTGAATAGCTCACAAAACTTTCATCGTTATCTGATGATTGATATAGGAATGCATAGAAGACGAACAAACCAACAAACAAACCAACATTCGTATTTATATATTAGATAAAATATTACTTAAAAACTACTGAACCCATTTTGACGTAGTTATCAGTGTGTAACAGCTCAGGGTCTGACCGAAAATTGTGTCGTCATGTTATTTTAACAAATGACGGAGCATAAAATTAATATAATAAAATAAATATCAAGAAAATGTGTTGATATACTATTATTTCAACAGGTATTGAGTATTCAGCCAACTATCCCCCATAGACAACCATAGAGTAGCTATGTCGACGAGTTAGTTAAATTGATCGCGAATTAATTGATTCACAGAGAAGATGATGCGAAATGTTAAGAGTAAATTTGTAGCTGGACACAACATTTTAGGAAAGTAGCAAATGCTGTTGTAAGTACACTATGTGCAAAAACAACCTTTAAGCTGTTAATTGATTACATAATCAGTACTACACATTAGTAAATTAATGATAGTAATTTATAAGTCGGTGAAAAACTTCTTTGGTCCACATAGACGAAGTCACGGGCAAAAAATGGTATTGTTACCAATTTGTAATTGAGTTGTGTGTGTAGATTTAATGCATTTTTTAGAAATGATTCCGATCTTCTCCTTACAAGCCTCTGAAGCTGAAACTGTGGTTTTTATAATTTTTGGTGTTTGTGTGATTGTCCATTATTTTAACGGTATGATGGTTCCGGCACAACAAAAACTACAGAACAAACTTTGATGTGGTTTTCATAGTTTAGAAGTTAATGTTCTGACTTGACTTCCGAGATATGCCTCATCTCATTGCGTAACCGGAAAATAAAATCTTTTCTAAACATTAATTGTTTTTAAGTATGATCCAGTGTAAGTTAATAACTACTGAACGGATTTTGGAAGTGGTTTCAAAGTTTCAATGCATAGCGTCCGACAACAGATATGATATTACGCTACTTATGAGAAAGCAAAAAGTTAAAACGCGATAAAGACATTAAAAATGCATATTCAATTCACACGAATAACTGGAATTTTCTAAAAATAACAGGATTATGTATCATTATTTAAGTAAACTTAAAAAAAGAGATTAAACTTATTGTTTATTACCATCTGGAAAAATTGCTGAGCAACCAGAATAAGTGTTAGGATTTGGAGGCAAAGGAGTACACACACATAACTGCGATGGGTAAGTAAATGATTCGATTCCCATGGAACTGGCGCCAGAGGGCATGACTGGTGACATCACGTGTAGAGCAACAGTGGGAACAATCAGTGGTTGGAGCATCCAACAGTAAGTCTACACTGTGACAGTAGGTCACCAGACAGGATGCATTAGACAGCATTACCGGCACATGATGGAGTTTTATAGGGGTCACAGTATGGGATTGCATGAATGTGGATGGTCGTATGGTGATATTGCCTTACATATAAGGCGAACAAAATGCTCCGGTAGCCCATGTTGGAACCAATGGGTACATGACAGGACTCATATACGTCGTGAAGGTATCTGGCTCTCAAGATAGACCACACTAAAGAAGGATTTTCGTATAACGCCTCAAGCGTTATGCAACCCAATGGTATCTCACTATACAGACACAGGTTATCGACTCTCCACAACACCCCGTGCCATCCCGCACGATGTCTCGACGACTGACATCAGTAGCGTCCCTTTCCCTGGCTGCAATATACGCCGTAACACAGACGTCTTCGTTTGGACGGGTACTGGATCCAGTAGGCATGAAGGGAGGTCGAACAGCACCGCATCATGCACGGCGATCACTACACTGGCGGAAATTAAAAGTGAAACTCCCATACGGGAATGGTGGAATTTTAGGAAACTTAGTAGATACATCCAGGGTCATACCTGAAGAATGATAACAAATTGAAGTGGATCAGGCTATGTTTATTACTTTTAGCCACGGTTGTCAGTAAGAAGTGCGCTCACCTATACATCCGTGGATCCTTGCTGGCATTGAATCAATAAGTGTTTGGATGTCTTCTTCGGGTCTCTCTACGCTTGCATGTCTTGCGCAGTCAGTTGTTGCACATTTTGTGCTGGGTGACTATGTGATCTAATGCGTCTAGTCCTGGCATCCCAGACATGCTCTTCTGAGGATAAATCAGGGGACCGTGTGGTCCAAATTGTGATCGTAACCCCTTGCAAGGCTTGTCACAGTATGAGGACGGACATTATACTGTTGGAAGATGAGACTTAGAAGGAGTACATGAAGGGTATCACAATAGGTAGCACCACCCCATTTATATAATTGTGGGCTGTCACTGTGCCTTCAACAACAACAAACTCAGTCCTGCAGTCGAAACTAATTGCCCCGAACCATGACACCAGTGGCTGGACCTGTGTGAAGTTCTGAAATCACAGCAGGCTAAGCCGTTTCTCCACTATCAGTGCAAGATGTGACCAAAACACTAAGTTCTTTTTAAGTTCTTTTAAAATCTTATGCAGCGACCATGGTAGTTGATGAAGACAAAGGAAAAGTGGTTAACATTTAAATGCCATGATTGTACTGCGTGAACGGGAGGATGCAAGCATGCTGTGCCTCTCCTGATGTGGGTACACAGGAGAAGCTAGGAGCCATCCAGTACAGATCCAAATTGTTACTGGAAAAAATCTAAGTTGGCAAAAGTTGGCACTAACATTAAATACATTGCAACGAAGGAACTCTCAGTCAGAAAAACAGATCACACACAGAGTACCGCCCCAAATAATGTGCTACTGACACAATTTCTCCAAGAAGCTAAAAACAGAGACGTTAATAACTGTGCCTTAATAAAAATATAATAACTGTGGCGTAGAAGACTATGAGAGGCTATCACTTTATTAGTTAATTAATGAAAATTGCGGTGATGGTAGTTGCCTTTGCACAACAGCGGTGCGAGATGTACTTCTTTTCCTATTAGTCTGACATTGAAATTTTGATGAAAGCATCCAGGTTTAATCATTATTTCCTTTTCAGAACCTACTACATGGTACCGCATGTAATTTTTCATGTCATTTAGCAGCTAAAACACAAATAAGTTCATCTTGTACTTGTGTACAAAGTACTTAAGTGCTAAATTATTCAAACAACATCTATGTAGTTTGTGATCTGAACACTATTTTCGCATATTTACTTACATCAAAGTGATCCTCACAAGAATAAATTGGTGATTCTGCAAACATTCCGTCGCATTGTCGTCTTGCTATTTGCAACCACTTGATTGGCATGTCTGCTTTTGGTGGTACATCAAAAAATAATTTGTTTGGAGAAGGTATAGAAGTATTGGTACATTTGGGTACTATGCACCAAAATATGTCTTTCGTTCCATTACGACTATAACTTCACAAAACGCTTGAAATCACTTAATACTGCTGGCATAACAAGTCCGAGGTCAACTTGTTTTGCACACCTATGACGTCATACGCGACATGTTCACGTGATGTACCGCGGGAATTTAAACAATTTAACATTTACACACGGTTTTATGTACTTATGAAGCTTTATTTAAGTAAAGTACTATTTTTCTTGGCTAAATATATCCACAATGGCCAATTCAAAACACCTTCTGAAAATGTGTCCGGTCCCGTATTGGATTACAATCGTTCGGGGATGACGCTCTTTGTAACCACTGCTTGGATCTGGCCTACACTCATCCATCTGCTAGCAACAACCACCCACACAATTTTGAAGTCTTCACGTGCTGTTGTCCATATGTATGCCTCTGTCCCTGCTCTAGGAGTATTAGAACTTTCTTTCATCCACTGTGTAACAAGTCTGTATACAGACATTGTACTACGGTAAATCCTTCAGGAGATTCACCCATTTCAAACACACCAATCCTCAGACCTCACTCACAGTTAGATATTTGGGTGTAGAGGGTCGTTACTCTTGGCCTAGGCATACTTAGTCAACAAGAACTTATGGACAAAAAAGTGTAATGTTACAACACACTGTTCACCACTTATACAATAAAAAAAATAACGATTTTGCATAATAAATAGCCCCATATACTATTACATGTAAAACTTTCAATTTATATCATTTAGTACTGTTCATATGATGATACTTGGGGAAAAATTTTATTTATTTATCATAACTCCGCCAGTTTATAAGTTCTGCCTACAGAGGACCACCATTTTCGTGTAATGTGGTGCCGATGAAGAGGACAAATACGGTCGATATTGTGCAGAGTCAGACAGGCGTAACTCCTGCTGTCATGGTTTGGGGAGCCATAGGGTATGACTGGTAGCGATTTGAGGGACTCTGATAGCACAGCACTACGTCATAAAAAAACCTTACGTATATACATTTTACCTCTCCTGAGATAGAACCATGGTTAAGCCTTGCAACATCCAATGCTCGACCACACACGACATGTGTGTTGTAAGTTTACCTGCTTTATCTTGCTGGTATGAGCACTTTACTATAGCTCTTCTTGATGTATAATATGCCCGTCGTCAAGCATAAATACTAGCTATAGAAGTCGGCACAATACATTGTTTCACAGCTCGGAACAGAATAATATACCTATTACAACAGGATCATCTAAGAACACTCGAAAGAAATTTTATTAATAAGCACTTGGAATAGAATACAGTTCTTTACATTACACTACGGAATAACATACTTATACGTTCCATTTTATACCACCACATTCTCTCTGTAGCTTACATTCTCGCACAACCTCTCGCCATATCTATTTTTCTTCTTGTCCAAAGATATTCATTGTCTTAGGCGGCCACTGTTCATAGGTATTCCAGCACTCAAATATTCACGGATCTTTTATTTTACACACAACGTTAACACATTTGTATCAACAAAGCAAGAATAATATTTAATTTTAACAAACATATTCATCAAAAATTGTAAGGGACCTTGTCACCTTACAGTGTCTATGGACTGTGGCTGCCAGTTCCATCGATCTGTGCATAAAGAAGCAGTCGTGGGATCAGCTCAGACGTTTGGACATAAAATCAATCACCAGGATCTCTTGGGCCAGTAACGACATGTCAGGGCCGATTTACTGCCGGAGGGGATACAATGACTATACTACTCCCTTCTTCACTGATTTGATCAACTGAGATTGGACTAGTAATGAGCTAAACTTTAAAGTCCTATATGTGTGGAGCACAGCACTTTACGGTAGCGAAACATGGACTTTAGGAATACCGGAAAGAAAGAAACTTGAAGCATTTGAAATGTGGTGTTACAGAAGAATGCTAAAAATTAGGTGGACAGACAAAGTAAGAAATGAACGAGTTTTGGAAATGATGGGTGAGAAAAGAAGTTTATGGAAGAAGCTTACAGGAAGAAGAGACAGGCTTTTAGGTCATATTTTGAGACATGCTGGATTGGTTAATTTGTTAGTGGAGGGAACAGTCGAAGGTAAGAACTGTAGAGGTAGACAGAAATTAGAATATATGAAGCAGATAATTAGAGGACGTGGGTTGTAAGAGGTATGTAGAAAAGAAAAGGTTAGCACAGGATAGGAAGGGATGGAGGATTGCATCAAACCAGTCTAAAGACTGACGACAGCAAAAAAAAAAAAATCTATTTGACCTGACATTGTAGTTATGAAATTCAAGTCAAATTGTGATTCATTATCACCGTTCCTTCTGGGTGCTTATCTGTTTTGTCAGTCAATGTACTTAGTTTCACTGGTTCACCAACAGAACTGCTGAACGAGGATGAAGAATCAGGAGAAATCTTGTAAACGATAAACTTGATAATTTCTACAGCAGAGCTGATAATCACCAACACGAGGTGCAATAACATCACTACATATATAAGTCTGTAAGCGTCTGTAACATTTGTATTTCTTTGTCCAACATCAAAAAAAAAGAAAAAGAAATATCTACCCGATTGAATGGGGTTTCACTGTTTTAAAATTTTTCATTTAACTTAAAAACTGCTACATGTCTTCTTACTACTCTACGTGAACAGAGGATGGAGCAATAAATGATCATATGTTCATAAACTGTACAGATAAGCACCAAAGATCGCACTGTATCAAAGATGAGGACTAGTCTCGTAACCTGAAACGACAGGTGCCAAAGATTACATTAATCTAAGATAAGCATCAAATATCATACTACATCAAAGATGAACACTTCTCTCGTAAAATGAACAGATAGGCGCCAAAGATCACACTACATCCAGGATTTGTATTAATATTGTTGTCGACTACGTAACTTTGGTTATTTAGTAACATAGCATTCATGAAGGCAGTTTAAATTATTAAACAATAAATTCATCGTGTCTTATATGGGCACCAATACACGAATATTTTTTTTAACGAAATTTAAGGTTCACAAGAGCGAAGCTACTGGGAAATGTTAGTAAGTAATAAAACCACAGACATAAACTGATCTTTCTACAAGGAGGGGTGACGGGGGGGGGGGGGGGGAAACAATTGTTCCAGCACATATCAGCTTTACACGAATGAGATTCTCTATTCCAGATGTTTACTAAAAATGAAAAACTTCGTTTTCTAAATGATAACTAATTGCGCGTATTTGAGTGAGAAATAATTCAAAAACTTATGTCATGTTGTAAAACGGATAACAAAATTTTTACCATCTCGAATTACTGCACAATGCCTATTTTTTAAGCCTATTAGCTTACAAATCTAGTATTAGAAATTTAGCATACAATTTGAATTATCATAGGTAAGTAATATCTGTAGAATCCTCCGGGTATTGTCTGTCCACAAAGTTCTTGGCCTCGATTATAGCTGACAAAATATCACGCAAGTTATCGTTAAACTTATATTTGTCAAATCAAGAGCGAATATCATCAAATTTTCGTAAAACTCGACGTTTCGTAGCATCACCGACTGTGGCCAAGAACTTTTCAGACATGTGTGGCGCTTGACACCGTGTTAGGTGTTTCGAGCTGAAGTTGGAAATAAATAAATGTTCAGCGTTTATGGTCTTGGCTCGGAGCGTAGAAGACTTAATGGTACAAAGTTCCAATCCAAAGTCATGGCTGAAACATCAAAACTTTCCGCAGTGTGTGTGGTGGAGTGATGGTATACTATACTGTTGAAGATAGGCTACCTGTGGGAAAGGGATGTTAAGCCAGGCGGCCATTTCTGTGTCCTTCGGAACAGTTGGTCTGAATATGGTTGCACTGAATTAACCCAACGCTACTTTCATTTTTTAATTTCCCTCATAGCTACTACCAATGATACCTCCGTGGCAACCGCTTACTCCTGGATATGTCATCACTGACATAACTTAAAGCAAGCATCGATCCTACTAAGAAGCTGTGAAAACACATTGCGTATACTCAATTCGGAGTTCTTTCTCAACCATCCTACTGTTACAAACGTAGATACACGCCCGAATAGCCAGTTAAATTAGTTTTGCCTAACGTTTTACAAATATTCCAAGCCATATCTGGGGACTCCTATACACTAACGGCGATAATCTCCGGGGTGCGGAAAAAAAAGTTTACACAATGCTAACCACGTAACATGCATTAACCATTGTCAGGTATTATGAGCTTTTCGAAACATCACACCATCTTAATATACCCTCTACACTTTATATAAATTCCACCAAATTGTAATCTGCAGTAAAATCAGCTTCATAAACAAAGTTAGTACTTTCAAGCAGAGTAGTCTGGTGGCTCAGTGGTTAAGGCGTCTGACTGGAGATCGAAAGGATCCCGGTTCGAATCCTTATCTAGGCAGCAATTTCTTCTTTTTTTTTTACTTATGGCTTTACGCCTCATCGACGTCGAGGTCATTAGAGGCTTGATAGTAGTGGGAAGGAGTTTGGCAATGGTCTTTTGAATGAAGCATCCCGGCATTCGCCTGGAGTGATTTAGGCAAACCATGGAAACCCAAATCTGGATGCCCGGACGCGGATTCGAACCGCCGTCCTCCCGAATGCGAGTCTTGGGCACTAAGCACTCACCCACTACGCTCGGTCGGGATTTTCATTGGCCCTTAACCCTACCTTCACATCTAGCACAGCTTGCTGTGTAATGTGAAGTACGCCAGATCGCTTCCGTGGTTCAGATTCCGCGTTAAACTGTAGGTGCCCTATACCCGGTAGGATTACCGAATTAGGTTAGCTAACGACGACAAAAGAACAAGAGTGGCAAATCGAAACTCTTTCAATCAACGGCCGAACTCTCGGAAATATTCCGGCCAGTAATGCCATACGAAATTATTATGTTACCTTAAGGAAAAGTTCAATATCGTACTTTCCTAAATTCATGGACATAAAAATAATTAAAAATATGTGTTGTGTCGCCGGACTGAACAGATAGAGGATTTTCTAAACCAAGAATTATTACTGTTTTCAATGAAAACCATATTCTTGATTCTAGTCAAAAACTCAGAATTTAATTTTTCGACATTATTTCTCATAATTAGAATTTCCAATATTGTAACTGTTTGTTGAAGATAAACTAGCTTAAAATGCGTCTTCTTCATAAAGGTATGCTAAATCTAAAAGCTTAACAACATTTAGATGTGATTTGTTTACTCAGCTTGTTACTTATTTACGGTAGCCTCTCTTTTATCCAATAAATAGTTCCAACTTCCAGGTAGAAAAAACTTCTATGAATTATACTGTGCGTCGATCGAAATCGTTATTAAAAATTCAGTTTTGCACATATAAATTGCAGTGCAGACATATCTTATGTAGATTCACAACAGCTTAATATAAAATACTCCTCTATGCATACCTTTAAAATGGCATATATCTGTAATGAGAAGCTAATAACGACGCCAGAACTTGAGTTTGATCAACTTTGACAGCACACCGCCCTGTGCAGGTGGGGAAAGGGGGCGGAATGGACGCTTATCGATCCGTTCCAGTGACACTCCTTTCAAATTACAGCTCTTGTTTACTTTTCCTGTTGTTAACATTATTTTTTGAATGTCTAGTAAGGAAAGGACTATTCAACAGGTATCCACAGGGAAATCGTGGTCAGCTGCTGAATTTCACAACAGTTAAACGTATTACGAAAAACACAATTTATCTTTCTGGTATTTATGGCGCTATGTATTAAACTTGGGCGCTGAAGTAATGCGATATTCAGGCTTACAAGAAACATAACACCACACACGTATGTTATTGCAGAGAGTATTGTCAATAATTATTTTAATTCCGTATCTTAATTAAAAGTTTTCAGAAGCCAGATACATTGTTAATAAGCATTTATTTTGTACGAAGCGAATTATTGGTATCAGACTGAAACCGGATCATTTTCTGACGTTGCAAAGGGTATTCCTTGTCGCATAAACTGAGAATACAGTACGAACGGGGTAGTTGTTACGTTTTGTGTCAGGTCGTACATACCTGCCGAAAACTTTAATCCTTCTCATACAAATTTCTAACATCTTATGCTTACAAATAACATAAAGTAACTGGTAAAATACAGTAAAAAATATAAAATATATGTTGTTTTTATATGACGAATCTCTTGATAAATATTGGCTATTGCTTGCCAGTAGTAGTAACTATAAATGTTACTTATACATAAGTTATGAAATCCTACGCATATATATATATTTTTTGCTGCTAAAATAATTTGATGATTGAACCCCTTGAATCCCCCAGAGAAACAAGGGGAATGGAAACCTCCGGAAAGAAAGGCAAATATCTGTAAGCCTGTGCTTTTTGTTATGTTGACTCAGGAAGAATGATAGTATGTAAGAAAAAATTACGGTATTTATACATAAAAAGTAACATGCTCGTTGTTGGCTAAGAAAAAAAATGGGGTGGATCAGTTACGATAAAATATATTCAGGGTGAAAGTGTAAACAAGATGCGTAGATTTTCAAGTTATTTCTGGGTTGGCTATTCATCCCATTCAAGCGGGAAAGCTGGGCCAAGCAATTTGGATAACTGTACCTTCCACTACGAAGTTTTGTGAAATAAATAACATTTATCACCCGCTAACCTATCTTATAGTACTCCTCAACATCTTCACTGTTTTCTTCTTGACATATATATGAGTTAGTCCAGTAGACACAACAATCAATAATAATCCTATATCTCCTTGCTTTCATTCATTATTTCCATATTTTATTATTCAGACTGTGCTAACGAATTGAGAATTATCATAATTAAAATAAAAGGAGTAACAGGGAAAAACACTTTGCTTATACAACTGTTGAAAAGAACTAAGGCAATTTTTTTACTATAAAAATACGTATTTACGTTCATGTACTGGCAATTCTGAGTTCCAGTTAGAAAACCTACTCATCTTTACCAGTCCAGGAAGCCCAGTATAATTTTCTTCCATTGAACGCATAGCCTTAACTTCCGGACATATAACTTATTTGCAAAGCAGATTTCTGTTTCTTAAATCTGAATCGCTTCCTCTATGTTCGAAGTTCCGTAGCACGATAACAAACATTTTAGAAGACAGTGTTAGTCTGTATAGCCTGAGCCGTATCGATCGACTGTAGCGCGCCTAACAGACCACTAGTAACACGCCCATAGTTCTAACAGCATTCAAGCTTGTATAATAATAAATTCGGAAGCCTTACCTATTTTGTGGAAGAACTGGTAGTTGTTGCGCCTATAACTGCGACCTTGAGACAGTATAAGGATTTGAATTGGTGCTCCGACGTGCAATACCGCACTTACATCCTCGCCATCTTGGCGTCTGCACCGCTCTGTCATCTGTCGGCAAGTCTCAAACTTAGCAAACTTCGCGATTGACGCATCATCCCCATTGTGGTATTACTCATTCTTCTCACATTACCACCTCTTGCCCTGATAACTACTCCACTACAAAATATCTTCAGAATGAATGCGTGCATGGCTCTATGCATTCATGACTATAGACCATTTCGTAATCTGAAAGTTATAGTCTAGACTTATTAAATATAGCTAATACTCTTCCACTTTTAAAGAACTTGCTTTCTCCTCTTTTACGGGGGGAGAGAATACACTTCGAAGAAATGTGTGGGGGATTTTGAGCTTTGATTTTTTTCTTTCTCTCATCGATCTCTTAAATGGTTAAATACTATCCTTCTTATTTTCCTATCATGAGCTAATTTTTTCATCTCAACATTCCCATTACAACCAACGCCCTAAGCTATCTGCTTAATATATTGCAATCATTGTCGTCTTCTACAGATATTTCCTTTGAATGTTACCTCCTCTTGCAAGTTAACCAATCCCGCGTGCATCAAAACGTGACCGACAACTCTGTCTTTTTTGACTCTTCTTACTGTAAGTATCTTCTACAAACTTCTTTCCACATCTACGCTTTCCAAAACAAGTTCATTTCTTACTTTACCTGTCCATTTTCATTTTCAACATCCTTCTAAAGTACAACATTTCAAATGCGTCAGTTTTGCATCTTTCTGATATTCCTGAAGTCCAAGCTTTACTTCCACTTTGGAAAGTTCTTCCTGAATCTAGGTAAGTGCTTAAAGCTAAAAGATTTCCATTATAAAGAAGGTTCATTTTTGTGATGTTAGTATGTTTCTGAGATCGTTTTTATCCGATTCGGCCACCAAGGTTGTCAGTGTGAATCATGAGAGAGATGGTGGGCCCGACATACCGTCTTGTGTTGCTATCTGTCAGCGAAACGTGTTAATTTGTGAGTTGTTTGTGATAAGTGTATTTTTTGTTTGAGAAATGTGTAGTTTATGAGGCGGAGACTGGGGACCGATCCAGCATTCGCCTAGATGATTGCGGAAAACCGCTTAAAACCCGCAATCAACGGCCGATACGCGGAAGACTGGGCTCGTGCCCGTTCCCGTTGTATTACCCCAATGCAGAGTGCGACTCCTCAGTGCACTGAGCCACACTGGCGGGTGTTTTTGAGATCCTTATTAATTGTAGTTATGCTTTCTAAGCAACATTATTCTTTAACTTCTTCTGCTACATCTGAAAACATTTTTATATTAATCTACTATCACTGTTAACCAATCCTGTTACATTTTATGATTTTTGGCTTGCTTTGGTTTATAACTGTTCCAAATCTTTCTCCTATATTTTATTATTTAATTCAATGGTTTCTCAATGCAGATACTCTTTATTGATAGGGTATAATGTCATCAGTATACCGATTGTCACTCCGTGGATCTTTATACCACACACAATTTTTTCTTGATTGCTTTCTATACATAAGCTGGATACTATTTGGGAAAGACTAAAACCTAACCTCACGCCATTTTTAACTGATTCTTGTTCCTGTACTTTTGATTTTAACACCGCCTTAAGCTCTGAAGCTAATTGGTCGGAGAATTGGATTAACTGCAAATATTTATGCTAATTTTTTCTGTCACTAGAAAGACTGTTTTTCAACGAGTCAGACTAAGGCTCAGCGATTGTATGTATACGCCACATCCTGAAAGCTTTGTACCCTCAATTCGAATTTATGTCTCCTCTATGAACCAATAAATTAAGTTGTATTCTGCGAAATGGTTGCGACAGTACACAACCCTAATTTTGTTCAGTCTAATGCATATGATAGTAAGGAAAGAGCAATGCTAGGATTTACAAGAAGAGAAAGGAAAAGGACCGTGCATATACGTTCAATAACCAAAGTGACAGACATCTTAAAAAGAGTCATGACCCAAAAATGGCAATGGGCTGGTCATATTGCTCGCACATGAGATGACAGATGGACTACGGCAGTACAGGATTGGATACCAAGGAACCTGAAAAGAGCAAGAGGAAGACCCCGGGATCGCTGGGATAAAGACATACGTCGAATTGCAGGCGTGAACTGGAAGGGGGCTGCTCAAGATCGATAAGCCTGAAGAGAACTGCAACAAAACTATTATTAAATTGTATTATATAGCTCATTGGTTTAAAGAGGCTGCATCCTGAAAGAGGGATTGATAAAGCTGTAATAATAATAATGCATATGATAGAGGTAGCTATCAAAACGACTTTACAGAGACAATTAGTTTATATTGAGACTGAAATCGGCTCGAAATTTAATCGAAGATGCCGTCACATAGACGTTGTTTTTGGTGCTGCTTGTATCATACCACTATGAGTATCGTTTAAAGTATATTACACTCACAGAACAAAAGGTGATGCTAGGCCATTTGTGAGTTCATTGCTCTAACTGAAAAAATCGTGTGCCATATTCCCTCCAATCATAAAATGAAAATACTAAATGGTTGCTGTTGCTGTGAACACATTTAAACAATCGTTATTAACGTATTTTATCACCAAATTTGTTTTTATCGTTAATGTTGTAGTTACTGAAACCTGTGGATTTTAATGTCTGGCTTGGGGTAATTCTATTGGAAACAGCAACATTCCAATAAATTACAAGAAATTTTATAATACCACTTCATAACGCGCAATAACAACATATTTTTATGAAAATCTAAGAACGTGCTTGTATTGCAATACTCATATGTTGTATATAAGGTTGGGTCTTGTCTGTTGGAAGTAACAAGTTTAGTAATGTGCAACTAAATACAAATAGGGCTGCCTGAATCAACAGATACTTCGACTCAGGTGTAACCAAAAAAGAGGATTCTGTGTAATATAAACGCAAATGCTTACAAAAATCTACTTTTGAACGTGTAACTAAACGTTCAAGAACAAATTTAACGTTTCGTTAAGCAGTCTTATTGGAATTAACTTCATCATTAGAATTTGATAATAAACATAATATTAATTAGTAAAAGATGCTTAATTACTCTATTGCTTTCTATTTTAATTTCTTAAACCATTATAGGTTTCATTTTATTCATGAAATACTTGCAAAATATTTAAGAATATTGTAAGAATATCGATTCACTTTCGTTGTTTGTAAGTAATATAAAATCTTTTCCACGAAATACTTAACTACTTTTCTCTTTCTACTATGATAGCTATGGTACAAATTTAGTCTTTCAACAGAAGTGATAAAAATGGTCATTAGAGGTAGAAAACGAGTGGGGGCAAGGAATGGGAATTAATTCGACCATGGTCTTTCGAAGTGACCATCCCGGCACTGGCCTGGAATGATTTCAGGAAATCATGGAAAACCGAAATCTGAATGACCGGACGGGGATTCATACCCGCGTCCTTCCAAATGCGAACGTTACCGCTCACCCACCACATTTGATGCTATAATACAGAGAATGCATACTTTTCGCTATCTATTTATTTCAAGAAAACTTTTTATAATTACGCCTCCATTTTTAATCTACAATGAGTGTTGCAGTAATTTGTGAACATATGTGTTTGAGTCTTACCTTTAATAACAATTCATCCACAAGAACTAATAAACAAGAACAAAAAAGAACGGAGCCCCTGCAATGCTACCTCGCTTTTATTATTTTCACTGTCAGGTAAGAACGTCTGAATCATCACCCCATGCGTTTTATCAATAAAAACAATCGCTGAACTAACTAACGAAGTGAGTACCCAACTTACATAGACCCGATTCCTTATGAATATTTCCTTGATTTAGTATTTAATAACTTAGCTGAGGGAGAAATTATTTGGCGATCAAAGCTTACCTTTGTTAGTCTGTCCAGCTAAATCCTGCCCTTTCTTCTTTATTCCAGCCCTGCACAACAAACACATTTCGCATGAGGCTAACAGATCGAAAGTAGTAAAATGAAGCTTCACACTCGTTTTCCGACTATAGTAACTTCGACCACTGAATTTCGATGTCACGGACTGTTTTTATAATTAACTAAAATACTAAAGAATGTGCAGATACAAGTAACCTTACGTTTCCTCCTATCCCTTTCGTATGCGCTTTCAATAAAGGAGAAAGTTGAATTATATTACTCGTAACATCTGAAATCTGCAAGTAATTCCTCAAAAAAGTATTTTACACCCAGACCCAAAGGACAGCTGACAGTCAGTTGGGTTTTGTATTTCACTGATGCCAATTTTATCTGCTACTATTGAATAAGACTTTTAGACATAGAGCAAAAATTGATGTGAATACCCCAGTGTGGAAAGGTAATGGATAAAAAGGTACATTCAGTGACAGCTATACTCAAAACTTTAAAATCTATTTCCTTTCTTTTTTTTTACGATACGGTTATTGAATATGTTCGTTTGTTAGTGAATGTCTTCGTTATTGTAGTTACCAAGTAAACATAACTTCCGTCGTATTGGCGACTATTCAAAAGATTTCAAACGTTTGTTTAAAACGAACATTTCTTGCATTTTCTGATGACCATGGCCTAAGCGTTGCAAGAGCCTGGAAGGTACTTTTTGTTCAATGACAGGGCATTTTTAAATGCTCACAGTATACTCTTCATGATATGTCTATGGAAGAAGGCTATTGATAAATCATGTTCCATTATACTGGACTTTTATTTTGATTAATGTAATGTAATACTCACGGGTTTGCTACCGGCTGGTGTTATTAAAACACATCAGCTCATAAATACTACACCGCATCGACATGCCGGAAAGTTTGTTCACAGCTAATTTCTTTCAGTATAATACCGTATTCAAGAATCTTGTTCAGAACTATCAGAAAGCCGTAACTGTGCAATCAGCACATAGAGATCTAAAATCAGTAAAGAATATTTATCAATAACAGTATTTATTTCTATACGTTAGAGCTGGGGAAAGATTGTTTAAAACTATTACGTAAAAGCTGTAAACGCTTCATTATACGGAATTTTATCGTAATTAAAATCGTGATTAATCAGCACATGATACAGAAATTCCTTTTTTAGCTTAGCTAACTATCATAAATACTTTCTATTTCAAGTGTGATGCTTTTCCATAGTTTTGTTACTTTTCAACTTTTTTGTATCTAACTGCAGTAGCATTTCGGATTTATGTAAGAACGGAGATTTTCCCGGCGTATGCTTGAAATGAAAGTCTTCACGGGTGTACCACCGAGCGGGGCGGTGTAACGGTTAGCGTTCTCGCCTCGCATTCGGGAGCACGGCGGTTCGAATCCCCGTCCGGGCATCCAGATTTGGGTTTTCCATGGTTTCCCAAATCACTCCAGGCAAATGCCGGGATGCTTCCTTCAAAAGGCCATGGCCGAATTCCTTCCCATTCCTTGCCCCCATCCTTTCCCCCTATCCTTTCCCGTCTCTAAAGACCTCGATGTTAAAAAGAGACTTAAAGAAGTTAAAAAAAAAAAACGGGTGTACCGCCGGATAGTGTTTTCAAAACACTATCGGGCGGTACACCGGTGAAGACTTCATTTCATTTCGGATTTACATTATTCAACCATTCAGATGGAAACTAGCACCAGAAAGATGGCTCTGATAAATCGTTACTTCAGTTTTATCCGACGTCTAGATTACATGCATACGGAAACAGAATACTTCTACTTTGAACACTTAGGTCACCGTGAAATAAATCATTGAGTTCATTTTACGACACAACGGTATAAAACTGAGACATGGAAAACAATACAAAATGCTATTATCGTCGTTGAAAAAGTACACTAACAGAAACTACATGGAACGGATAAGTATGGGTATTTCTTCTTCCATTGGCTATCAGAGAATCGGATGAAGCGAAATACGTAACCTGCTCTGGCACCGCCCTCTGCTATTGTTTTTAAAACCGATCTCAGGATTTACACACAGTTGTATAAATGTTTGTCCAGATAATTTGTTCGAAAGCGAGGTAAAAGGACTTTCAAAGTGTATTGAAATTTATGCAGATAACTTATAGAAACGATTGAAACGCATTTTTTTAGTAAAACTCCTCAAGTTTTACAATAAATTGTCATTTAGGATCGATGTGACTACTACTGATTATGCGGCAGACATCATACCGGAAATAAATTTCTTGTTAAACATAGTCCGTCATACTGGGTGTCAGTTCTGTAATGTCGCTTCGATTTGTATGCTCAGCAATATTTGAAGGTAACCCATACATATATAAAAAAAAATCAGAGGCGTCAAGTCTGTAGAGAGAGGTGGCCATGCAATTATCACTGCACACTAATTCCACCACAGCCGGCCTCAGTAGCGTAGGGGCTGGAGTGCTAGCTCCACGTGGCGAAGTCGCGGTTCGAGTCCGGCCGAGGGCATGGGTGTTTACGTGTTGTGTGTGTAAATGTCCTGTCCGTAGTGTCTTTGTGATCACACTTAAAAGCAACAACGTACTGGAGAAACTAACACAAAAAAACCTGGGAAACGAACATCAAGGAAATTCTGAACAGCTGTGAGATAACGATGTGGTGCGCAGTGTTGCTAGTAGTAAAGGGCACATATTGTTCATTGTGATGCTGGAACAAACAGACGCTGCCCCTTTGCGAGGGTCCATAAGCTACGTGGCTCCGTCTATGAGGGTGGGGGGGGAGGGGTTGGTTAGAAACCTACGCTTTGCTGCATGAGGGAAGGGGGAGGAAGGTTTCCGAACCAAGCCACGCACGTTTTTATTCATATTATTTTCCAGAGTTAAAATTAGGTACAGAACACACAACAGCATGTGGATATTTATTTCCGTCATTTAATTATCTCTGTATGTAATTTGGGTATCCTATATTGTAATAGTGTTGCGCATGCGTGTGACTTGAAGTCATAGCGTTGTGTTGCACGCGCCCGGCTTATTTGAAATAACCGATTCGCGACGACGCATTGCGATTCGGAAAACATTACACATACCGTATATAGACTCAAATTCCCTTACAGATACCACCCAGGATTTTCCATCGCAATGACAGCCCCTATTGTTTTGATGGTTTTACATAAAACTGTTTTGATTTGGATCGCCCGCATGACGCCACACCGCTTGTTGATCAAATAATTCTGGTTTTGTTGTGTCAAGTTAATTTCAGTGCAACTTTAATTATAGTGCTCGCTGAAGTGTTATTTAAGTTTCGAAGTGTGGTGTGAAGTGGCGCTGTACAGTAAACTTTACAAGCGAAAATGTTTTTCCCAACGAGTTTTCACTATCCAATCAGTTATAGAAATCTTTTAATCATATCAAAGAATCATTCCCAGGTGATATAGAAAGAAGGTGACATAACTGCAGCAAAGAAAACAAAAAATGCAGCTCTTCTTAAGGTTTCTTTTTTTTTTTACGCGTCAAGTATAGTTTGTTCTATATCAGTTGATGAGGTAAGAAGAATAGGATCCTTAACTGTGCCTGAGAGAGAGGTTTTTACGAATAATTGATCATTTGCAGGAGTGGCTGATGTCAACATTTCATTCAGAATATTTATAATTATAGAAAAGTACATAACGCAAATATAAGTTGCGTTCAGTATATACACAATAATTTTAAAAATAGACTGATAAGAGGAAGCAGTACAAAATGTCATCTGGAATTAATATGGAAAAAAGCTACGTCGCACACAGGGGGGGGGGAGAGTCGAGGCAAAAGCCACGTCAGCTACGTGGGGGGGGGGGGTTGAAGGGAGAGAAAAATAGAGCCATGTAGTTTATGAACGCTCCCTTTTCAGATTTACATAATAGTTTTAGCGTCTGCACCCACCCCGTTGGCTCAGTGGGTTGCAACACCGTCTTGATGTCCGGCGCTGAAACGTGGTTGGCTGGTTCGAGTCCTGGTGCTGAAAGAAATTTTCAGGACTTGGCTGGCATGTTAGTGGAGGTGGTGGTGCACAATTCCTAGTTACCAGATTGTGCGTCCAAATTCTGGGTGAAATTCGAAGCCTCTCCGCAGTGTATATGGAGTAAAGCGTTCGGTATTGATCATGGTGATTCGTCCGTCGAATGTGGATATTAAAGCTGGCGTCCCCTTGGTGTCTTTCGGAAGATTAGGCCTGAATGCGCCGGCACTGTGTTTTACACTCCCCCTTCTTCGTCTCTCATTTTAGCACTGTATACTGAACACACACACCATCACAGTCATCACACCTACTATACATAACACATACGAATACACACTGGGGAAGGCGATGGGAAACCACCCTAGTTCATTTTCTCAACCTATCCTCCATGGTAATTGCATACACTCGCAATCGAGCATGGCATCATAAGACGAAGAAATTATATTTTGCCCGATACTCCGTCCAAAGGAGCTCTCAATCTTTTTTATCGACTTGTAAATTATCATTATTAATTACTAATATGTAGGATGCATTATGAATCAACAGCATAAGCGGTATTTCTTACACGTTATTTACTCATTACACTTGGCACTGTGACATTACATGCGGTAGTGCTTGGAGCTGTAAGTAGAGATTTAATTAGGAGTAGTTAGATTAGAGTTCAAAATAATTATTTAGGATAACTAACTGAAGAATTAATGGTAAAATAAATATGATAATAACTCGACAATGCGGCTCAGTGGGAGCCCAGGTCACCGCTTACCAGACGTCCTGATTGCATCTTTTAGGCGGTTTCTCTTAATCATCTAGGCAAATGCTAGGACGGTCCATTAAGCTGGGTATCCACTACGCGCGGCAAACCCTCGAACACTGGCTCGAGTCCGGCCGAGGGCATGGGTGTTTAAGTGTTGTGTCTGTGAATGTCGTGTTCGTGTTGTAGTGTCCTTGTGATTACACTTGAAAATATGTACACTGGAGAAACTAATACATTGATAGAATCAGAATCACATTGGTGCCAGGTATCGCCGCGCCAGTGTTCGTGGGTTTCTGTTAAGCGGCTGCCACCCAGCCAGAGTTGCGCGGCAAGCAATGCAGGCACAGTCAGTTTTCGCGACCATTTTTACTGAGACTTCCGCAAGTAGGAATACGAGTGATGCTATATTCTGTCCTGCAGGCTACCATACGGCATTTATTGTAGACATACACAGCACAAATCGATAAATAATACCGTGGGGATCGTTATAAGTGTTAAATAATAAATAATTACCAGAACCAGTAATGATACTTTTAGCTACTCTTGATCTTTCTCTTCTGTATGATGCCAGAAGCGTAGTCATTGTCTTCTTTAAGTCGGAAACGGGTAAGCCCATTGCTGAACTTATCTCCTTCCATGCATCGTCCCTCAGCGTTTTGTTGTGGTAATCTGCACATTTACTATTCCTCAAAAAATCTTTTGCACCATACAGCTGTATTAGAAATCGACACTTTTCGTTGTTCATGGCAGTAAACTGTCACTGTGCCGCGCGAGCCAACTCAAAGAAAGACAAGGCCGTCCCAACTGCGCGTGAGCCAATTAGTGTTGACCCTTAGCCGCGCGCCTAAAGACCGACAGAGAATGGCTCGCAGCGCGGCATGTTCGACCGCGCCAATGTTCGAGCTGGCTCGCGTGTCAATAGCGTATCCATTATGCGCGGCTGCCGCGCGAGCCAATGTTCGAGGGTTTGCCGCGCGTAGTGGATACGCAGCTTTAGGCTACGGCGAACTAGGCTACCGTATCTTACCATCCCCGATAACCAGTCATTCAGCTCCACATGTGTTTAGTGATGTTCGGACGAGTGGCTGGCGACGTTTACGGCTATCATGGCCTTGTATGCTAAAGGGGGGCTACGAAATATCTCGTATGGAATAAAGCTACGCTGATTATAGTGTAAGATTCGATGTTCACAACTTTTATGCTATGTTAGGATCACGTATAACTTCAGAGAGCTTGTAAAGCCAAATGTACTTAAAAATAATTTTCATGGACATTTACTGCGCGTAATACGTGAAGTATACTATTTTGATTAGTGAATTGTAAAGCTGCGTTCATTTACTTATTCAAGTAAGTGAATATATAACATTACATAATAAATGTCATGTACCCCTGCTCGTCACTCCTTCATTTATATACGTTAATGATAATGTATGAAGCCAAAGTCCGGTGAAGAGTTCGTTTAAAGTACAAAGGGTAGATTATGGGACAAAATATTTCCGAATTACCGTCAGCACCAAAGTGGAGTAACACTATTAGCTGCTGATTACTTGGGAGAATAACATTGGATATTATTTGTGGCGACTCGTGCCAGTTTATGACGAGTATCGTACAACGGGAATATTACCAAAAAAAATGCTATGTCCAACTACAAATGTTCTCCTTACAATCGTATCATGTTAAATCTTGTCTGAGAATCCATTATTTGTCTCTCCAACTTGTGCTCTACAGAATCGTACTGTTCGCTGATTCCTGTCAATCGCTTTTCATATTTCCAACCTCTTTATTCAGTGCATTTCAGTCGGTGATTTTACTTTCCGCGTAGTTATCATGTGGATTTAACACCATGTTTTTGCTTACGTAGGTCTCTCAGATGGTTAATCCAGCAACGTGGAGCGTCTGGTGAAATTCAGCTTTCGTTAACTTTACGTCCAGCAGATGTTTTAGCACGGTGATGGTGCCTTCGCGTTCTTCTTACTTTTCTCCTTAGTCTTTGAAGAGTATCATTTCATGGAATACTACTTTTATCTTTGAGCCCTTGTTTTTTTGCAATATTGATTTCCTCATGGCATGCTGTAATTCTATTATTTGTGACGGAGTGTGGTGGGGGAGTGGAGGACTTCAGTTCAAATCCCCGTACGGCCATCCAGATTTCGGTTTTCCATGGTTTCCCAAAATCACTGCAGGTGAATACCGGGATGGTTCCTCCAAAAGGCCATGGCTGAATTCCTTCCCGTGCCTTGCCCCCAGGCCTTTCCCGCCTCTAATGACCTCGACGTTCTCGATGCGTAAAGCCATACGCAAAAAAATATCACCTTGTGGTCAACTTGTCCATTCTGGATCTATTTCTTACAAGCAATTCTGATATTGTAGATACAGTTTGTATAGAAGACGGTATAAGCGATCACAGGGTGGTTGTGGTAACTTTAAAATCTAATCTGACGTGAAACATGATGAAGATCAGCTCGTATATTGCTTCGAGGTGGATAAGGTTGATCACTTGGAAAAAAAAATTTGAAACATACACGCTAAATACGAATGTTGAGGAACTTTGGTATAACTTGAAAAAAATAATTTGGACCGTTATAAATAAATTTGTTCCTTAGAAATTTACTAAGGTTAGTAAGAACTTTCCGTGGCTTAATCGAGAGGTGAAACGTTTTCAGGAAACAAAGGCGCTTACACACCACGGTAAAGAAATCGGACGACTCATCTCATCGCCTTAAATTAGTCCAGCTGAGAGCGGAAGTGCGCAAGGCAATGCGTGAAGCTTTTAAAGAATTCCAGGTAACGAATTTAGCTGTAGATCTATTTACTAATCAAAAAAAAAAAATCTGGTCATCTATCAAAGTAATAAGAGGATCTCGTAAGGTTATGCTGTCACTAATGAAGGAAAACGGGGAATTATCGGAATCCAGCATAGAAAAAGCAGAAATTTTGAATAATATCTTTAAAATAGGTTTCAGAACAGAAAATGTAGATGAGATCCCGATATTTAATAAACGTACCAACAAAGTTATGAGAGATTCCATCTTGACGTCGATGAAATAACAAAACTGCTTAGGAATGTAAAAACCAATAAGGCTCCCGGACCAGTCGGTATTCCTACTAGATTCTACTCTAGGTACACAAAGGAAATTGCACCATATTTGATCAAATTATATAGCGCTTTCTTGGTTCAAGGAAACATGCCCGCTGAGTGGAAGACCGCCATCGTTACTCTAGTATTTAAAAGTGGAAGTGTTATTGATCCTCAAAATTATAGACATATCACGATAACTTCAATATTTTGCAGGATTTTAGAACATATCATCTTTTCAAATCTCATGCAGTTTTTTGATTAGGAGTACATTTTAAACTCAAGCCAGTATGGATTCAGAAAAGGCCGATGCTGCGAGACAACTTGCACTTTTAATTCACGACTTGTGCCGGGTTATAGATAAGCAATCCCAGGTTAACTTAGCTCTATTAAATTTTAAAAAAACTTTCGACACTGTACCTCACACAAGATTAATTACGACACTTCGTAGTTATGGTATATCTAGACAAATATTTGAATGGGTTGAAAACTTTTTGAAGGGTAGAACACTGTAGTTCTCGACGGTGAGTGTTCATCACATACCGAAGTGAGGTTCCGGGGTTCCCCAGGGAAGTGTGATACGGCCTCTGTTGTTTCTATTATTCATTAATGATTTATGTGACGTAATAAGGGGGGAAAAAGACTTTGCCGATGATGCCATTATTTATAGTGAAAAGAAAACCTAGAAAGACAGCGCATTGTTACAAGCCTATGTTATGAAAACAATCGCATGGTGCAAAGACTGTAAGCTGGAGTTAAACGCTAAAAAGTGCAAGTCATGCGTATAAATAAAAAGGTGACACCATTTAGCTCTGAATATAGAATTAATGGCACTGTCCTTAGAACAGTAGATTCCGCTAAATACCTAGGGGTAACAATTCGTAATTATTTGTCGTGGAATGACCATATTGAGAAGGTAATTGGGAAAGCAAATCGTATGCTCCGATTTCTAGGTCGTAATTTAAAACAGTGCACACCGGAAGTAAAATCGATTGCATATCAGTCACTAGTGAGTCCTCACTTAGAATACTGTTGTTCTGTATGGGTTCCTCACCAAAAGGGGTTAATGGAGGCATTGTAAAAGGTCCAAAGAAGAGCCGCCAGATTCGTGAAAGGTATATATAGTTGGAGGGAAAGCGTAAGTGCGATGTTGAAGTAGTTAGGTTGAGATGACCAGGAATACCGAAGGCGTTGCTCTCAGCAGAAGCTGATTGAAAAATTAATGACTCACCTATTTCAAGATGACGGCAAACAGATATTACTACCAGCTACTATCTAGTAATGACCGTGAAAATAAGATAAGAGAAATCAGGGCCAGACCGATTCATTTCTCTACTCTTTTTTCCACGAACGATTAGGGATTGGGACAAGAAGGAGTTATCGAGCGAGAGAACTTAGATTCCGATAGGAGTAGGTATCTATAAACCCCTCCGGCCATACTGATCTGGGTTTTCTAAGTATTTTCCAGATCGCTCCAGGCGAATGCCGGGATGGTTCCTATAAATAGCCCATGGGCGCCTCCTGTCATATTCCGTATATCCCTTCCTACGCACAATTGGTTGCACATTAGGATTGATGCAATACACCCTCCCCCACCCACTTTTAGTGAATCGTGAAGTAATAATAATAATTATAACAACTTTGTCTGCTGCATCTGGAACTGTTGGTACTTCGAAAAGCCTTATTACAATTCAGTCTATTTTGTAAGAGAACAGAAGGAAGATGAGCGGTCTGGTAGCTCAGTGGTTAAGGCGCTTGCTTTCAAAAGTTCGTGGTCTAGTTCTGGGTTGAAATCCGGCCGGGCAGGAATTTTTTAAGAGTTTTGATTAATCGTATGAGCTGTACCAGAACTTAACAAGTTCGGATTCCACATTAAACTAGAGGCAAGGTACTGGCCGTCCTACCTCTACCACAATGGCTTAGTATGCTTAGCCAACCTTCGGTTTGTGTACCATTAAGTTAGCTTAGAAGGGAGGTACGGGAAGCAGGCTCTTACGTCATGTATTGCGGATGGTGTCGTTTGCACCCGCAGGGGCATACTAATGCTATGCAATACGCAAGTGTGAAAACTAGCCGCGCATTGACCTCCGCTTACTCTGTTTTATGGTGATCGTGTTTCGTGTATTTCAAATGTATGTAGGCAATTCCCATAATTCGCATACATTCTGTTATTAATTAAAAAATAACGCAAAATTTCTTGATTTTAGTAGGTACCTGGGTGCCGATAATAACGTCATCTTTATTCTTACTATTATTATTATTATTTGCGCATCGTCTATTTAGTGCTACGCAAAGGACTTGTAAACGTTTGTTTGCTTTCCTTTGTGCCAATATTTCCTTCGTACGATTGCTGTGGGATTCTTTTCTCTCAACAGACCATGCTGTTCCAGTTCCTTACTTCAGTCTTTCTTCCCGGTCAACTTGCCACTTGTGAATTTTGGATCTAAATATCTCCTGTTCTCGACGAGTTTTGGAATTATTTCTGCTAATCTGAGGTCTTCCTTGATTTCACCAATCCATTTGATTGTATCTGATACTTCTTTACTTCAGTTTTCATAGAATTCAATTATTTGTCTTGTGAGTCTGTCAGCGTTCATTCTTTTGATATGTCCAAAAAAAATTTGGCCTGCGTTTTCTAATATCTCTGTGAATGTCTATATATTACAAGATTTCCTGATTACTTCTGAGTTTGTATTGGTCTCCTGTGATTTTTGGGCTCAAAATGTTCCTTATACCTTGGCGGGTTTTTTTTCTCAGTGTTTTCTGTATCTGTTTTCGTGTTCAAAATGAGAGTTTCAGGTCCATAAAGACATTCTATTTTAATAACGGTATTGGAATATCTAAGTTTTGCGTGTTTTATGATGCTTTTTTTGTTGTAGATGTTCTGTGCTAAAGGGTAAGCTGTTTCCATCTTTTTTTGGCATCTAATTTAGATTGTTACGCCGATATACCTGAAGTATGGAATTCGTTTGATTTTTTTTTATATTTTGTTTCCATGTTCTTTTTTATTTCATTTTTTTATTTCATATTTTTCTTTTTTTTTTTTGGCTGGTTATAAATTCTTTTTTTATTTTAAATAAAACCTGTTGTCCAACTTTCTCCACTATTTCCTTCGCAATCTATCTTTAACTTTCCTCTGCCTAATATGATAGGTTGGTTAATTTTAAGGACTGATTTTTGCTTCAGCCATTCCTGTATCACTTTTACGAGGACGCAGTTGAGTAGTAACGGAGAATGTCTGAATCCTTGTCTTACTCCTGTTTTTATAATGAAAGGTTCTGATATTAGAATTTTCTTTTGGACTTTGAATCTGTTAGTGTTTGTTTTATTAAAGCAAGAGTTTTGGGGTCTAAGCCTTATTCTTTCAGTATTTGGAATAGTGACGATCAACTAAGCCATACGCCTTTTTAAAATCGACTAATGTGCAGACTAAACTGTTACTACAAATACTAAAGGTTGAGGATTTCTTCTGTGCAAGATCCACGATGTCTTTATTTTAAAATAAAAATTACGAAAATATGCCAATGGTCAAGATTAAATGATACTAATCAGTGTTTCACAAAAAAGCAATTTTCTGAGCAAAATAGTAAAGTTGCATACGCACAGTAACCAAACAAAACGAAGACATAAGTGTCTCCCAAGGCCGGCGGATAATGTGGATATGGTGGGTAGCAGTACCCACCCGAAAAACTTCGTGTAGATAATATACCCACCCGGAATCTGAGAGCAACTGAGCATGCGTAGAGATAGGAACTGAGAGAAAGAGCAGACCACCTAAGCATATTATTTTCATCATTCATACCAACTGCACTGAAACGTTACAAAAACGTTTACAATATCAACGTCGTACAATGGGTATCAGCGGCTCATTTAAAACAGATGTTGGATAACCGGACAGCATTGTTGAAAATATTTAGTACCTTATAGGCCTTAGCGAGAAAAGGTCTCACTGTGAGAGGAGCCAAAAAATTCATTACATTTTTAAATGCTGAAGCTGAATATATGACTGAATTGAAATCATGACTGCAAAGGGATGGTCACAAAAGTCATCATAATGACTGCCAGAATGAAATTCTTGGGCAGTTTAAGCATTGTTGGAAATCATGGAAGAAACAAATTAAGCATAGCTGATTTTTTTCTATTTCAGTAGATGAAGCTTCTGGTATTTCCAGAACAGAACAATTGTCCGTTTCCCTGAGAATCGTTTCTGAAGATTTCAATGCAAATGAATATTTCATTAGATTGTTTTCAACCGCGAACACCAAGACAGAAACTTTATTTGATCTGATCATTAGCATTTTCCCCAAGCGCAAGTTGGCGATCTCAAGAATCGGAGGCTAGTGCTACCATGGGGCTTCTAATGTTTCTGGTAAAATAACGGTATTATAGTCACGAATACCAAAATAAAAGACTCGTTAATTATTTGTGCACTGTAATGCTTATAATCTCAATCTTGTAGTACAAGATGGAATTGGAGAGTAATAAAAACGAGAAAATTCATTGGAACTATAAAATATTTGATAAATTTTGAGCCAGACTCACCGAAACGACTTGGACAGTTTAAGAAACTAAAAATCGGAATAGAAAAACGAACTAATGACGACTTGTCTTCTCTTGTAACTTATTGTCTAACAAGGTATTTATAAATATTACACGTTTAATCCAATTTCTTAAATCATTGTTTTGTATTTGTTAAGGTATTTATTCTTTTTTTTTTACAGGTCATTTTTAATGAGAATCAAATCTCTTAAATCAGTAAGAAAAAATTATCTTCAGCTAATACAATTTTTATTCGACCATTCCGTAGCCAGTTAAGCAGGTAATGCTGTCACTGCTAAGGATTCTGGATTTTATTCCTGCATGGAATCGTCTGAGAGTGTTTTCTATTTAACAATGATGATAGACATTTTTGATTGCGTCGAAATTTTGAAAGCAAATTTGCAGAAAGCGAATCTATGTGTTATTGAATCGTATGAAAAGACAGAAGCTATCACCGATGTTTTGTATTGTGTCCCAGATTCAAAATTCGAAGAAATATGGCCGAAAAGTGTGCGGTCAGGTACTAATTTTGAAATTAACGAACCACAAATCCCAAATCAACGTAAAATTCCCAAGCGCCTGAACCAATGTAAGAACAAAACTCTCTTATTCGAAAGACTTGAATATTTTTTCCAATAATCTTAAAGTATATGATCAAGTTATGGCGTTAAAGAGTGTATTCGTCAACGATTCCAGCCACATCTTCGTATCGTTATTCGTTAGAACAATTTGCTATGGGTCAGTTAAAAAATAATAATAATAATAATTTCTGTTATTTTAAAGAAAGAAATATTTCTGATTGATAGATACATGCATTTACAACTTTCGGAAAGGCAAGATGGGCGGGAAAACAATTTAAGAGTGGTTGTAGATCTTAAAAAAACGTACAATTGTTTCGACTCGCTGGCCACTTTGTGGAATCGAAGGTTAGAGGAGGCCGCACCTTTATAATGAATGCATTCAGTAGTTAACTTTACATTTCAGAAAAAGTATAAATCGTACCACAAAATCAATAAATGTAAATAGTGACTGCTCTATTAAATTTATTTATTGCGCTAATTTCATATATTCTATAGTGCAAGCACATTTTTTTAGAATCAGTTTAATGAGAAAAATGAACCCTTCCACACTTTTATGTATTTTTTATTGAAAGCAGGAGTGATATTGCCTGTTGAAATTCTATTCACAGCCTATAAGTTAATGTCTGTCAAAGTACACTTATATTTACTCTTATTGATCTTCAAGCAAGAAAAACTTTGCTCACAAATACATTCAGACCCAAATATAGAAAACTTTTTCCATCAAATTTCTTCATACATGAAAATTTTCAGCAGACAAAGATTTATTAAAAATCAACTGATGTCACAGCAATAAACAAATCTTTTATAGTGAGATCTGACTGCCTTGGTGGGCCACAAAAAAAACTTTTAGAGGGCCGCATGTGGCCCGCGGGACGCTATTTGCAGACCCCTGGACTAGAGGAATCATACCAGAGTTTGTGCGCTTCGTTCGTTTACTCGTCACGATTCCTGAGTCGTGGGTTATTCTGTTCAAACTAACGAAGTTTATCGATCTTACGCCTATTTAAATGTCACCTAAGGTCGACAGTGCTGTAAGCCCGACTTAATATAATTGCAATATTACATGTAGAGGTAACGTATACCTTACTGACGAACTTGGTTTTGAAAAATTGTTGAATCCGTTCATTTCCAAACAAGCAAAGCGCAGTACAGCTTTTACACTGCGGATTAATAGTAAATTAAAAATTATAATTTTTTGGTACCCTGTTAAAATATAATGAATAAATTATATCATATTTTTTAAAATAAATTGAGTAGTTTTTTCATATGAATTTCTCTTATCAATTTATTTGCATGGTTATCACTATTATTATTTTGGATAAGATAACCAAGTAAATCATATTTTCAGGGGACATTTTTGCCTGACTACCAACTCGTGCCCATCACGAACTGCCGGCCCTTATGTCTCCTACAACAATACACCTCATCATTTGAATTAATGATGAAAACAGTGAAAAAATGCGAAAATACGAGTAATTTGCTTAAAAATCAGAAATATCTCTAATTTTTATCATTAATAATTGAATGACGGATATTTTTATGTATTCGTAATTACAATCCCAACATATTGGTGAAACTCTATCTCGATACACCGTAAAGCACGAAATATACTGGTAGAAGCTTTCTTTTAATTTTTCTCGCTTGAGAGAGCATAGCGAGTTCACAGCCTTGCCAATCGTCTAGTTCAATATCAGTATCAGCTCGTTCTTCTCACAGGTCACGTACAAAATGATATGTTTGTCGAGACAAGCCACATTTTAAGTAATTATGATGTTTTATTTTTCTATAGCTCTATGTTAGATGCAGAGCATTTTAATTAGCTTAATTTATGATCCCAGAAAGCCAGTAATCAAATAACTGAGTTATCGTTCAAATGATTTCAGGAAGCGTTACGTAACTCTTGAGAGCGAAGAGTAGGGAAGCTTCTGCGCTTTCCTAACCTAAATAAACACGTGCTGCGGGCGGAAATGTCATCAGTCAGTGAAATAATATTTACTGCATGCATCATCAGGTCTTTCGGCAGCTTCGTGTCCCCAGTTAATACCGGTAGTACAATTTTTCTTATTTTTTTTCTACATACCTACGTATTAAACCACGTTTTAGTAATAATTATATAACAAGCATTGAAAGACCTGTTGAACTCCATAATTGATTGTAATATTTCCGTGAATGATCGTTTAGTGTGTATTAAAATATATTAGGAATTGTCAACACTAATTTATTTTTGAGTTTAGACCATCATTGTCGTATATATTTTGAACGTTCTAACTCGATAAAACAACATACTAAAATGTTGGTAATTTTTTATATACCATTTCGTCTTTGAATTTACTCCATACACCATTTTTTTTCTGAATGTCTTAATGTATACAAAAACATTTTCGCATTTGTCAAACCTAATTTATTTTTGAGTTTGGACAATTACATATATATATTATTCGAGTTTAGACCAATATATGCATAGTATTTCTCAGCGTTTTCTTCAAGACCCTTCATTTTATGTACAATAGAATAAATAAAAATGTTTTGGTTTTGATATAACTTTTTTGTTTTTGAATTTAGGTCATCACATGTATATTTTCTGGTGTTCTCTTTCTGGAGAACAACATACTAAAATTTTCAAAATTTTGTAAAATTTTGAATTTGTTATAACATTTTTCGATACATATCATAATATACATAGCGTTCCTGAATGCTCACTTTATTTTACGTTTTAAGTGCTACTAATGGATTGGCCGCCGATTAACAGATGAAAACTACCAGTACACACAACATTTGCAGTAGACATTAACAGAATTTTGTTTAATCGCACCGAGTGGGGCGGTGTAACGGTTAGCGTTCTCGCCTCGCATTCGGGAGGAAGGCGGTTCGAATCCCCGTCCGGGCATCCAGATTTGGGTTTTCCATGGTTTCCCCAAATCACTCCAGGCAAATGCCGGGATGCTTCCTTCAAAAGGCCATGGCCGAATTGCTTCCCATTCCTTGCCCCCATCCTTGCCCCCCATCCTTTCCCGTCTCTAAAGACCTCGATGTTAAAAAGAGACGTAAAGCAGTTACAAAAAAAAAAAAAAAAAAAAAAAAAAAAAAAAAAAAAAAAATTAATCGCAAAAAAAACTAGTTTGTTTTGTAACAGAACCAGACTGGTCGTTAAGAATCGTGTGAGAACATAACGCCCTAGAGTGCTTGCGGCGAAATCAACCAATTAGCCAACCGACAACGATTACACCAACTGCTAACCGCAGCCTGCCGCAGCCGGATTCCCCTGCCTGCCAAAGACAAGCATTTAACAAGTATAATCAACTAGCCACCTGCCAGTGACACTAACAGTTACAGCATGGATGCCTTAGATGCTGCCTGAACCACTCACAACATGCTGGGTGGGCACGCCTACTATACCGCCCGACACCTCTTCCAGTCGAACACAGCTGAAAGCAGTCGCAGCGTGAGGCACGCCGTCACCAGCATGGCGGGCATGTCGTACCTGCCATCCGCTTCAACAGTCAAACCACTAACGGTTGCCGCCACCTGCCACGAACCCGTCACAGCATGGGTCATTCCCCGTCAACCACCAGAGTGGGTTAGTCTGCCACCAAATAGCCGACCAGTATAGGATCGATCGTACTGGATCCAGGTCAGTCGAATGCGTCGTAGTTAAAACCTCAAACCTGGGCACTCGCTTACACCAATAGAAACTGTTCCACTACAACTAAAAACTCAGTAAACTATGCAGAAACCAGAATTTTTGTGGTTTTTTATGTGTTTTAGAAAAGAAAATACGCGAATTTTGTCACTAATCCTTCCACCCCTGCAGTAAAGGTTCAGGTTGATCTGGTTGGTGATTAAAAATTCAGACAAACAATCATTTGGAAACCGCCCGTGTTTTTTTGCATAAGACGCACGAGATTACCATAAACACCTCCCTGCCTGATTTATATGGAGTCTATGTGAGGTTCAAATTCATAACTAATTTTGGTGAATTCCAAGTACATGATGGTGGTAAATCCCTCAATCATACAATCTCCCTCGGCATTCACATTACTAAATTCGAAAAGTTGTATCAAAAATCTTCATTTATCAATCTGACAGTTCATATCAATCGGAAGGAGACTATAGACAACGTTCAAAAACGAAACTAATGCAGCTTTCTCTGACAAATTCTTGCTTATTAAGTAAAGGCGAAGCATACATGGAAATAGTTGCTATTAACAAGAAAATACGTTCCAAATACCCTCTCGATTTTATAGGTGTCGAGATTCCTGTTGAATTGTGTGACAAAAATTTGAGATACAGAATCCTGGTTATTCCATTAATGTATTTGGTCTGGAGAAAATCAGTAAAGATGGTCACTAAACTATTCTGCAGCCAAAGACGATAACCATATCAACATGTTGATGATTATTAATGTGAATGAAAAATTTTATTGCTGTTGGATACGTTACATGTCTTGGCTAGTTATATCTTCAATAATTAAGAGAGAGCAGGGCCCGCTCTAGCGATTTTGCCGCCCCGGACAAATAGACAAATTGCCGCCCCTTAAAATTATGTAGAATTATATATTTTATTAAAAAAATAATTAATTTTTAATCGAATAAAATATTTTATTTTAATTTTAATAAAATCGTATATCTTTATACCGGGTGAGTTTTTTATCTTGAGACAACTAAATATCTCGAAAACTACAAATCCGATCAAAAAAAGTGGGTAATAAAAATTGTTCGTCTCGACGGGGGACATCCGATGATACCAAATTTGACTCCCCACCCCCACCCCCTAGGGGTGGGGGAAGGGGGAGAAAAAAAACTTAAATAGGAACCCCCATTTTTTATTGCAGATTCTGATTCCCCGGAAAAAACTACCCCTATTTGACCCCCAATTCGAGTCATTTTGGTCGATAGATGGCGCTGCATTTCTCAGAGTTTTCTCATTACTTGATGTACTTCCATTGCGTTCACATCGTCGCTCATTTCTCAGAGTTTTCTCATTACTTGATGTACTTTCATAGCGTTCATAACATCTCTGATTTATTTACTTCGTTCTGTTGCACGTGTCAATGAGAATGCAGGCTATAACGTTGCAAGAAAAAATTGAAATGGTCTACATTTATGGAGAATGTCGCAAGAATATCGATAATGCTGTTGATCTTTATGCTCATCGTTTTCCAGACCAGCCTCGATCGCGCGCTTCTTTTTACCGTATTATCCAACAGTTCACTCAGGAGGGAAGTGTTTGTCAGATTTTGCATCGTAGAAAATACCATCCGTTCCATGTTTCGTTGCATCAAGAACTTCACGGCAATGATTTCGATAATCGATTGACATTTTGCCGATGGTCGCTACAGAAAATACAAGAAGAACCCCATTTCTTTGCTCGAGTACTGTTTTCGGATGAATCCACTTTTACTAACCACGGCACCATTAATCGACACAACATGCATTATTGGAGTGTGGAAAACCCGCATTGGTTACGCCAAGTTGAACATCAGCGTCCGTGGAATGTAAATGTTTGGTGTGGGATAATTGGGGACAAACTTATTGGTCCACATTTTATCCATGGACATTTCAATGGGGAGAAATATCAACAACTCTTAGAGGACGTACTGCCAACATTGCTTGAAGACGTACCCTTAGACGTGCGACAAACAATGTGGTTTCAACATGACGGTTGTCCAGCACATTTTGCTGTAAGATCGCGGGAAGTGTTAGATCGTCTGTACAATCGTCGATGGATCGGAAGAGGAGGTCCAGTGCCGTGGCCTGCAAGATCACCAGATCTCACTTCGCCTGATTTTTTTTTATGGGGATACTTGAAGAATGAAGTTTACAGTGAAGTGCCAACAACGCCTGAAAACATGATTGAACGAATTACCAACGCTTGTCAAAAAATCACGCCGGATATGCTTCTTAGTTGCGTCGAATCATTCCAAGAGCGGGTAAATAAATGCATCGATGTCGGTGGTGATATTTTCGAGCACTTGCTTTAGAATTGTTGTTAGAAACAAACACGTGAGAGGCGAGGGGACTCACCAAAAACAAGCACCCCGATGGTGAGAGGCGAGGGGACTCACCAAAAACAAGCACCCCGATGGTGAGAGGCGAGGGGACTCACCAAAAACAAGCACCCCGATGGTGAGAGGCGAGGGGACTCACCAAAAACAAGCACCCCGATGGTGAGAGGCGAGGGGACTCATCTAAATCTAGCACCCCAAAGGGAACAGAAAATTACTACGTCCACGTCGTTGTTCCTGGGTAACGCAAAAAGTAATGTTTGACTTTCGCTATCTGCTAAAGAATTTGCATCAGTGCATTTTGAAATAATGTCCATTCCCATCCCTCAAGTTTGGAGGTGGGTGGTGTTATTGAATAGTTTTTGAAAAATATCAATCACATTAACTTGTATTTTGCTGATCTGATGTGTATTTCACGAGATATCCTCATTTTTAAATGAATTTTTGCTTATTTTGATTTTTGTCGATTGCAGCGCCATCTATCGACCAAAATGACTCGAATTGGGGGTGAAATAGGGGTAGTTTTTTCCGGGGAATCAGAATCTGCAATAAAAAATGGGGGTTCCTATTTAAGTTTTTTTTCTCCCCCTTCCCCCACCCCTAGGGGGTGGGGGTGGGGAGTCAAATTTGGTATCATCGGATGTCCCCCGTCGAGACGAACAATTTTTATTACCCACTTTTTTTGATCGGATTTGTAGTTTTCGAGATATTTAGTTGTCTCAAGATAAAAAACTCACCCGGTATATAAAGATGAATGTATGTATGTTTGTTCTTCATACAAATCCACAGTTTTCATCCAATCTCGATGAAACTTTGCACACTTATCCTTTGAAACAAGGAGAAAAATACCGTCTACATTTGGTTGAAAAATTATATGTATAAATAACACATGTTGTCTCATAACTTCGAAATACGGCGATAGACAGACACGTTGGATATAGACGTCTTCGTACCATAATTCCATGTAGTGAACTGGCAGTTCAGTGGTTAAAGCGTTTGCTTACGAACGTCGTGGTCTCCGGTTCAAATCTCCGTGGAGGCTAAGATTTTTAAAAATTGTTTTTCATCGTAAGAGTCAGGCCTGGGCCGTAGGTTATTCGGATTGAAGGTTAAACTGTAGATATTAGAAAGTTAGGGCTGCAATGCGAGGCAAATCGTAGGTAGTCTTGCAATGTTGTAGGTGTACACTTTTTTACGTTATAATGATCCCTCAGGTGTTGTTCGCAGTCAGTGTGTGTGTGTGAACCACAGTAGGCCTAATATTATTATAAATACGGAAGTAAGTCTCTGTCTTTTTGTTACATTTTGACGACTAAGTGGCTATATCGTTGTGATGGAATTTTATAAGGAAATCTGTATGAAGGGCACAGGATATTTTTTCCAGTATGATTAACAGTTGTAGTCACGAAATTTTGAGACCTATCGAATGGTGACAGAAATATGAAGGAAATTGATTCTCTTCAAGAGACAGGTTCGACGGCACAATTATATAGTGATAGCTTTCCTGTCATATTATTCCAACTCGACACTGTTTGGGACCAACCCTTCGTTACCAACAACTTTCTATATTTAATTCTGGCAAAAAAATTCTTAATCCACGCGTACGAAGTCGCGGGTACGAGCTAGTTTATAAATAATGTTATTGAATTTTGATCTAGCTGCACAAAATAGAGAAATTAATTATGAAATATCTGTACATAGCCACAAATTAACCATATTTTTTTACATTTTTAAATGCTATTACAGATGGATATTATCACACAAACAATCTAAATGCCATTATTTTGAAAATAAAACAAGATTACATCAAATACGCTAAAATCACAAAAAAAACTTTTTTTCTTACTTTCAGTTTGCGAATTTTTTACTACATCTTTAAATTTACTTCATCTGCAATTTCATATTCAATTGCCAAAATGGCTAAATCATTAAATTATCAATTTCTTGGTTTTCATAAATGCTTACCAAGGCGTCGTATACATCTCCCACATGAAATTTTAAAGGGTTTAATGCATCTATCCTACTCTCCCAACTAGTATCACTCAATGTTTTCAAAGTTGAACCCTGAACATGCTTTAAAAGTATTGCCCATCGAAAAGCAGATGCCGAAATGAATAAATATATTTTTTGGACCATGTTGAAGAAATTAGCGGCTTCCACGGATGCTTTTGCCATTAATAACAAGATTGAGAGAATGGCTACTACACGAAACATTGAATGCTCGCGAATTATAGTGTTTAATTCTAGATTGCACTCCTGCTTTATTGCCCCTCATATTGGACCCGTTGTCAGTCACGCTAGAAAGTCATTTCAAACCGAATGAAATAGCTGACGATGTAAGCGAATCTCACAAAGAACATGTTCTGAGTGTAGTAAACCGCTGGATCCACATCGGACCGCAGAATTATGTGCAAAAAACAAATGACGAGGAGGTGGAGTCTATTGTACACAGTCTGAAACCCAAAAAGGCTGCTGGTTACGACAAGATTTCCGCTCTCCAAGTCAAAAATCTGCCTCTACAAGCCATTAGATGTATAACTACGATATATAATGCATGCCTGGCACTGAGTTACTTTCCAAGGGCTTGGAAAATAGCCAAAGTAGTGGTTATTCCCAAAGCAGGAAAGAGAAGGATCATACCGGGAAACTACAGACCAATTTCACTGCTTACAATTCTTGGAAAAGTCTTTGAGAGAGTAATCAAAACTCGTCTCAACAAAATTTTAGAAACAACATAATAATAGCACAACAGTTTGGCATCAGAAAAGAACGTAGTACTGTTCAACAATGTACAAGGCTTGTGGAGCATATCTGCGAAGAAAAGCAGGCAGGCAGTGGTACAGCTGCAATTTTCATTGATATTGAGAAAGCTTTTGACAGAGCATGGCATGAAGGCCTACTCTGCAGACTGCATGAATACTATATGCCAGATAACCTAATACATCTACTGCATTCCTATCTAACTGACAGGATTTTTTTGTGTCCCATGAAAATGGCAATAGCACGTACAAGAACATTGAAGCAGGTGTCCCGCAGGGGAGCATACTTGGTCCTCTGCTGTTCAATATATACGTAAACAACATCCCACAGCCCAAAGAGAGTTATGTTTCTCTTTATGCAGATGACACGACAGTTTACGCCAGCAACAGAAATTTGAGTTACGCCATACGAAAGACGAAAAAAAAAAATCTAGAAAAACTGACACAATGGTGTAACTTGTGGCTGATAAAAATTAATGAAACTAAGTGTCAGGCAATAATTTTTTTCAAACAGAATTAAAATTCCAGATATGAAGCTACATATCGAGGATGTCGAACTAAATTGGGTTGATCAGGTGAAGTACCTGGGACTGCGACTAGACAAAAGACTCACGTGGAGTAGTCACATAACTGATACAAAAAATATATCTAGAGCAAAGCTAGCCGGCCTCTACCCCCTTCTGAGAGGCGACGGCCTATCCACGGCGACTAAACTCCTCCTGTACCGTGCGATTTTCCAGCCCACCTTCCTCTATGGGTCGGAAATATGGGGCATGGTGGCCGACTGTCACGTTAAAAAAAATGCAATCACTGGAAAACAGAGCGCTGCGCATCATCTTGGACGCACCCAGATATGTCAACAATGTAATAGTTAGAAAAGCGCTCTGCTTTCCCACGTTGGCAGAAACCATTAAGCATAAGTCAGAAATTTTCTTTCAAAGATGCTCTATTTCTAAATATGATTTAATCTCTGAAGTCGGCGACCAAACAGAAGAAATGCGCAATGTCAAGCGTCCAAAGCTAACACTCACTAGGCATTATAATATATATCCAGCCCACCCTCCACAACCCCAAGACCACACATAGACAGTAATTAGGCCCCACATCAGAAGGTGTAGGTCCCAATCATGTATATATAATTATATATATAAATCCTCCATTAGACTAAGTAGGTCATAGTAATTGTACATAATTTTTGCCTCCATTAGGTTAAGTAGATTCAAATGTAAACATAACCATAGGCCCCCATGTAAACATGTAACTCTATGAGACCCCTCCAATAGTTTTTGGAACAAAAAAAAAACATATAAAACAAAAACACAACAAAAAACTAGTAAGCTTAGGGCACATCATAGTTATTGAAAATTAGAATTAGATTTTAAAAATTGTATAGGTACCCTGCTCAAATGACAGGCAGCTTTTGCCAACCAGTCTATACCTGCAAGACATGACAAAATCAAAAGCCATGTCAGAAACCTCACAACCGACATCAGCAAAAGGAGACACCCTGGTGCTGTATCTTCATAGTAAAAATTCTAGCCAGATGACGCTGTGTTGTGCTGTGCTGCACTGGCTTCTGATATCCTGCAAATTTAAACCCAAGTCATTAAGATCTCCACCTATAGTATCAGACATTTGTTTTCCTGTGGATCTTTCGACTGGTAAGAAGCCTTAAAAGCTTTCATTAATTTTAATTTCAACATCAGGATTAAATTTATTGGTTGAAACATATCTGATTACAAGAGTAATTTGCTGCATCTTACTAAAGTCAGGAGTACAGTTTAAAATTATGGAAAAATATTTGATTTTTTTTTATTTCAATAATAACATGAGACTTTACACTTTGATGTAGCAGATCTACTATCCCGGTTTGTATATTTTTCCCAAGATATTGAGCTTTAGTCTCTACTTTTTAGAGCACTCAACGCACGTGCTCTTCCATAATGGGATCGTATTCAGCCAGTAACTCAACTATTTTTAAGAAATTACTGTTATAATGCTCAAACAACTAGTCGCTTGTACCTTGAAAAACCAGAAAACTTTTACCAAGCATTTTGGTAATTGCAACGATTCTTAGAAGCACCTCATCCCAATGATTTATTTCGGCATTAATAACTCTTTGAGTGGCAGCATCTACAGTTTTACAACAATTTAATCTTTCGTTCATTTATAGCCATGATTTTTGTGCCTGAATATGATTTTTGAAATTTCATGCTCTCTTAAAGTTTCGCCGAGGTGCTTCCAATTTTTAAAACCCTCCTTTGAGAGAGAACTAACTAAACAGCCGAAAATTTTGCAACAGAAGCAGTAAACGCAGTTTTGTGAAAGATAGTAGCTAATCTCGCAATATTTGCTCTCCGTTGCTTAAAATTCGTGCATAGTATTTTGCGCTAAAATGTCGACATGTGTCATTGGAAGGAAATTTGTAATTATGCAATAGTTTAGGTGGACCTTGCCTTACTAAAAAGCTACTTACGGCATCTAGTAAAATTCTTGGCCACAAAGTTTTAGAACGCCTTCTGTGAGTCTCACGTTGGTGTCAGTTCCAATTGGTTTTGAAACTTCGTTCATTTGTATGCTATTATTCTCTGACGATTCTGTACTTCTATTGTATCCCGACCTGATGTTGGATTCTAAGATTTGTTTTGGTAAACCCTGAATACAGTTTATTTTTTTAACGCGCCAGATTGATTCTGCCTTCCCGCTTCCTTTCCCAAACTTCTTTTTTTGTACTGGTAACCAGATAGTTTTCTTTGACCGTCAGACATATTGGAAGAAGCACGCACGTAACTCAAACAATGTACACTATAAAATAATATAAAAAGTAAATATTTATCCTTGTTCTAGATAAGCTAAAACCATATTCTCAGTTGATATAAAAAATATTTATGCCCAACACAAAATATTTTCCATACCCTATGAACATAAAGAAAGTCTAGTTTTACTACACAATCAAAGCTTATTCGCGGAGGATACGATCCGTAAATTTGCTGCAAATGCCGAAACCGTGTATACAGAATGGCAATTACTATAGGCTTAAACGGAATACGTTCCAAGTTCCCAAAAAAATAAAAAATAAAAATAAAAAATAATGTTGTGGAGTGATTGTCGCGCAATGCACTTATTAAACCAACTGACAAAGTTATTCACATTCACTAAAATAGTTAATGAATTTCTTTTTGTTGAAACGGTTTACAAATGCAGCAATTAGAGTATCTAGAAACCGCATTCGTATATATAATAAGCATCATGGGTTATTGTATATTAGCAGTTAACATTCGAAATTGAATATAGCCTACTAATGGTACGTGAAGTAACTAATCGGTAATCAGCAGCTGTTAATAACTTGTGGGCAGTATAACGTCGGAATCAGCGCAGGTAGCAAAGATCAAGTGTAACTGCCCCCCCCCCCTACCGCGCTTCTGTTGTGCTCTTTTGTCGTTGTGCGCTTATGTAGTATATCCAACTAAATTAGGGTTACCAGAATTTTCTCACCGAATCCGGGGACGCTTCGGAACTTTTACACCAAAATCCGGGGACGCTTTCGGCATTTGTCCTAATGAAGCGTTGCACTTTTATAAGTTATATGATTAAAGATTGGAGTAACCTAAAAGAAACATATTTATCATTTAAGATTGAAGTTTTTCACAGCGTTGTATATAAATAAATAGTTCTCGGGCTTCCAGCCACGTTAAGATGTCACACTTGAGAAACATTTCGAAGGCGTCTATCTCAGCCCTAATTTTCAACAAAAACGTCAATGGTAAACTAAGGAATAAATTTTTCTTCCTTCCTTGAAATAAGCTACTTCACTAAATTACTCAGTATCATGGAAAACTCAATTACTGTGACATCAGTGCCTTCTGCCTGTATTATTGTATCCTGAAAAAGGGGAAAAGTTGAGTTTGAAAAATTTTCCGCAAGAAGGTGCAGGGATCATCAAACCACTTCTTGAGCATTACTGGGCATTTATCTTCAGACCGGAAGAATGATTTGAGAGCAGGATAGATTTCACATATTCTTCTGATAACTGGTACCAGAGAAAGCCACCTAATTTTATTGTAACCTAGTATTTCTTTATATTCATGCCCAAAAAAATTTCTAGGGAAAACAGTAAAAATCCGGGGACATTGCGGGGACGAAATCTGTCCGGGGACAGAGAGCTAAATACGGGGACTGTCCCCGGCAAACGGGGACGTCTGGTAACCCTAAACTAAATAACAGTTTAATCATAGATGTACTTACCTTTAGAAATTATAAAATTCTGAAGTAAATTTTATGAACTTCCACTTATCACTAATAACGTAATAGTAAGACTAATGCTGTTGTGTAATGAAACCACTTTAATCATTAGCAATAATAAGCAAGTTGAGACAACAAAAGTCGAAACAGCGTTCTACTCGCGTGCTAAGGCCCAATTCACACAGAAGAGACGTGACGCGGACTTCGGGCTGAGACATGGCGCGGACGCGGCGCATTTTGAAGTTGCTCCTATGGCGCAATTCACACAGAGGCGGCTGGACAACGGCGCGCCCCTATGAGGTCCGCGCCCCGTCTCTTCGAAGTCTCTAGGGACGCACCCAAATAGCTAAAAACTGTAAGTTTTTAACGAACGAAAAAATCGGTATGTGGATTTTTTTATTAATTGGGTACTTAGCACATTAATATCATTAATATTTTTCTCACACTTACAGCCGAAATTGCGCCCCTAAATTATAGTGCCCCGGGCAAATGCCCGATTTGTCCCCTCCTCCCCCCCCCCCACCCTAGAGAGCGGGCCATGGAGAGAGTGTTCTACACACGTATGTGACAGATGTCTGTAACATTTTAGCCGCTAAGTTATCTTGGACCACCAAGAGATTGATTGATCGAAGTAAAGCGACAACAGATTGTGTCTGCCCAACAACGAAGACAAGAAGTTAAAGTTCAAGAAGTTATGTGCATGCAGTATTCATGATTCATCGATAATGCGTACTTTGAAAGTTTGTTGAATAATTTAATACTAGCAAGCCACAGCACAAAATGCCTCATACCTCAGATGTCCAGAAACACAAACCTATTCCGGTTGCATACCAGACGTTTTCACACACGGGCCCTCAACTGTCATGGTTTTCACTCATTCTAAGGAATAAACTGTGAGATATGGATAGTAGAGGAACACTTCAAAACGTCCAAAAATGTTGGAAAAAGTTACAATGAGTATATTCCAGTAGTAATATATACTGAGTAGAAAACACGTTTTAACTGTGATATGGTCGTATCACATCTGTGATATAAATATATTAAAGCAGTAATTTTGAAAATATATGGTCATTGAAATATAACAGGTGCATTTAGAGGGGCTGTAGACAATGGAACCAGGGACTGTAAAAGATTACGTTCACCGTCATACAGAATATGCATTTAGAGGGTCTGCTCTCAATAACTCCAATTTACCGTGTAAAATTAAAGGTTTATATCCATATCTTTGTCCATAATTTTTCTTGATATGATGCACATTTCATAGTTAGAACTTTATCCAACCTCGACGATGATGGGACGAATGTTATTCCCATCAATATTGAACTTTATATTTTTTTCAAAAATTATTAAAGGACGATGATATGCTTATTACCAATCCACGTTTTACCAATACTAAAACATCTCAATTGGCTTAACTTAAAGGACTCTTCTCTTACGAATACATCGATTCATGGGAGAAGCTCTCCGTGGTCACGCTTCTTGCCGAGTTAAAATTATACAGTTTGTAGTTGGTGTATGGAAATTCAGTTGTTGATGGACCGAGCGTGGTGGTGTAACGGCTAGCGTTCTGGCCTCGCATTCGGGAGGACGGCGGTTCGAATCCCCGTCCGGGCATCCAGAGTTGGGTTTTCCATGGTTTCCCAAATCACTCCAGGCAAATGCCGGGATGCTTCCTTCAAAAGGCCATGGCCGAATTCCTTCCCATTCCTTGCCCCCATCCTTTCCCGTCTCTAAAGACCTCGCTGTTAGAGAGACGTTAAGCAGATATATATAAAAAAAAGTTGTTGATGAAGATCAAAGTATGGTTTATTTTCCAGATCCAAATCTAGAATGAATATGCAAGTCTGTATAAATACAAAGACGTTCTATTGCATGTGTATCTGTCTGAAACTTGTAGGGATGTATTTATGGTGGAATACAACCTGGACCCCGTCGACTGCTTTACAACGTCAAGCCTTTTGTAGCAGATCATGTTAATGGTGACTCATGCCAGATGCTTACATGCTGTTTTGTTTTGAACGCGTAATTCGTGGTGGTATGTGCCAGTGGATCCATCAGTACATCAAGGCAAACAAATAGTGCATGACAGAGTGCAACTGCAATGTATTTAAGATGTGCTCTGACGCTTGCTTAGAAATTCAGCACAATCTGGATGTTATTTTGGAATGGAGCTATAAATGGCAACGTACACTAAACAGCAAAAAGTGCGCATAACTAACAAAAAGAATCCGTTTGCTCATGAGTACAAAGTAAACATCTCAGTTGTTGGAAAGGTTGATTCTGTGAGGTATTTGGGCGTACAATTACATAGAAACGTGAAATGGGACCTTCGCATAACTTCCGTTGTGGAAAAAGTTAATTCCAGGTAAAGATTCATAGGGTGAATTTTGAAGAATTGTCACGCGGATACAAAGGAAATAGCTTATAAAACTCTCGTGCATCCACATTCGGATTACTGTTGTGGAGTGTGGAATCCTTATCGCAAAGTATTGATTGACGCGTTAGAAAAAGTACAGAAAAGAGCCGCTCGATTTGTGACTGCCAGAAAGCGTCACAGAATTGATACTACACGGATTGGGCTGGGACTGTCTGGCAGACAGACGACATCGGTTCCGTCTGAATTTATTGGCGAATATGCGAAATTCTTCTTTTATTTATGAGTGCAATGAAATACTTCGTCCACCAACCTATTTGGGTCGCAATGACAGGAAAGATAAGATCAGAGAAATAAGATGCCGTACTGATGCTTATGTATTATTTCTTTCCTCGGGTTGTTCGAGATTGGAATGGCCAGAGTTCTGCCGACCATATATTTGTGAATTTCAGAGTATGGATTTAGATGTAGATGTAAACAGTTTGTACAGCTGGACCATGTCAGATGGGAGGGTTTCAATGGTTGAGATCTGAAGAAACTGTTAACACTTACTTAATGAGCATCACTGCCGAAACCTCTTGGGGTTTCGTTAGAGAGGTAGACTTGGCCATTTCCCAGGATAATCGCAACTACCCAGCGGAGCTACCACCTTTTCCAAGCAACCAAGCCAACAAGCCGCCCCTGGTTCTACCACACTAAAGTTGGTGATTACAATGGAGAACAAGGTTTGCTACGTTCTCCATTACCGAGTTCTCCAGCAATGTAAAGGTTTGTGGGTGAGGGTCGATACGATACACCATTTTATATCTTTCGAATAGTCACCGTGGTAGAAATAATATATCTCTTTCTTCCAAATCCAGTGGCCATACCCCGAGAATAACAGCGAATCTGAGGACGCTGTGCCATAGGCCCCGGTTACTCGCAGCCTGAACAGAATATCTCACTGTGTACGCCAAAGCAGCTCCTTCTGTTTAACCTTCCTTAGATGCTTCGCACATGTGCTTGCTGAAAATCTGTAATGGAGGAAACTACTGCGTCATGGTATTTCCTCATAACAAGCGATGAAACATTAAATCATCTCTCACCAATGCTTATTAGTTTGGGCATTACCAGTATCGCTCCTCCACATGGAACATAAATCTGAAGCATTTAAATGCTTACCAAGGTTTTTTTTATATATATAGAGAGAGATTATTAATGTTAAGATCAGCAGCACTGTATACCTACTTACTTATATTTAGTGCATTTAGTAATACCGTCTTTTCCTACTAAGCTGTACATGTTGTATTGTTTATTTTGCTGATCCATAAATTAAAAACAAACAATGGTTATGGACTGACCCATACAATAAGCTATTAAGTTCAACGCGAAGTAATTAACTGTGAAAGTTTTTAGTGTCGGTTTGAATAAGTTCGTTGGCATTTACGCGAAACAAATACCTTACGACTTTCTAACCTAAAAGTTGTGAAAGACACAGAGTGATGAAATCGATTAAACATGTCTGAGAATCAGTTAATTTATAAATTAAATGCCACAAATAACACATCATGGGGTTTCCAAATGAAAATGTGACCTGTGGAATATCGTGGAACTTGGTAAATAAGACCCCGCCGCTGAGGCGGAGGCAGCTGAGAACCGCGGGTTTGTACCAAGACAAGGTAAAGCTTATACAAAAATCGCACTTTCTGACTGCGATGAACAGCAGATGCAATTCGACACATGACAGTCACAAAGAAAGCATGGAACGAAGTGAAATGTTTTCACGTACCACGTGAGAGGAAACTCCTTTCGTATAATTTCGTCGAAAAATTTATTCACATAAATTAAATGATTATGATTCAATGTATTTGTATTTCAAACAGGTAAACAATACAGTACCCACTGGGCTCTCATTTCCTTTAAGGACGATATTCTTCTTTGTGACATTTTCTAACTTGCAATTTCCTATTCAATTTAAAGTTGCAACTTCATGTATCGCTTTTCAATATACATTGCTGCAATCAGATCTTCAAGTCTGCCACCTATGTCTGTTTTTGAGCCACTGAGGTTTAAATTTTACTGTTTACCCTTATCTTTACACATGGCTTTTGTACCATACGAATAAGAGAGATTTTTAAGGGTGGCTGAAATGAATTTACATAAACTTTTGATGTATAATGTGGAGGGTGCACCTTCATGTTGGTGCGTCTTCAAACTCGCTGTTGGCGGTTAGAGACCAGCTTGCCTCCCAGTTCGGTGGCCTGCTGATGGCACTGGTTCTCAGAGCAGATTATAATTTCTTGCTCCGGTACCACTAAGAGTCACGAGACAAATTTTAGGTTTTAAGTCTGACAGCAAATTTTCAAACGGCACCAAAATCTGTATTTTCCACGTGATGCCAGAACAAACAGGCATACAGACACAGGCCAATTACAGATGTATACAATAGCGTAGGTAGTATAGACACAGATAGATGCCTTTTATAAGGCCTCTTTTCCATAAATAATGTAACGCAGTTCAAAATACTTTCTGAGACATTAAAACCAATCTCTCATGATAAAAGTATAAAAACTGTTACACCACATTTCTTTGGATTCTCTATGTAAGTTCAGATCTTATGATTGTGCTGAAACAACAGAAAGAAGTCTCTGTCCACAAGACGCGGAATTCCACGAACATTATCATCTGATTATCAAAAGCACTTCTTGCCATATATCATACAAGTGATGGATTATTCAGAATGTTAGCATGTACTCTCCCGAAATGATTACTTTGATAGAATAACACACAGAATAAATCAGCTTCTGTTTCCGTTGTTCTCAACAGTTTCCATCAAACATATTTGAATTTGTGTGGTTTCCTCTTGAACCTGTTCTATTTTAAATTATATCAGCATTTGGATAGAACTTCTTGAAGTCATTTTCCGTATAATGTTGAGATATACAAGGTTCTCCTGAGTACGTCAAGTGTGCGCTAAGCACAAGAATCGAATATAAGAGTAGCGAAAGACGTGAGGAATGTAACGGTAGGTTTTGGCGTGAATACTGTGAGTGTGTTACAATAAGTCTCACGGGGTGAATCGTAACGAAAACGGCAGTTAAGGAAACAGTGAACATTCAAATTACCATAACTTGCAAAACTGACCGCATCTAGCGGTTTGGATCTAAATTTGTAGACGACAGATGTTCATTTCTATCAAAACTTGAAAAGTTTTCCCCACTATTTTTGGTCACTGTTTACATCATCGCTCATCAAGGTCTGTGGTGACAACTTCAGTACATTCCGAAAGTTCAATAACAGAGGTTCTCTGACTGTAATAATGTTTTATTGAGATTGGGAATCGCATTCGGGAGGACGGCGGTTCGAATCCCCGTCCGGGCATCCAGATTTGGGTTTTCCATGGTTTCCCAAATCACTCCAGGTAAATGCCGGGATGCTTCCTTTAAAAAGGCCATGGCCGAATTCCTTCCCATTCCTTGCCCCCCATCCTTTCCCGTCTCTAAAGACCTCGCTGTTAGAGAGACGTTAAGCAGATAAAAAAAAAAGAGATTGGAAAAACTTAAATTGGAAGATAGACATCTAGCTACAATACGAGTATCATACAAAATTGATTCTCCTCTAAAACTTTTGAAAAAATTAGAATCCATTGAATTAGAAAATGTCTCGACGTGGTAAACTAAAAATTCATGTCGGTTGCGGAGCGGCGTAGGAACTACAGAGTAAGAAAAATAATTGCATTCCGAAAGCTTGGCTTGGTGGAAAAGAAAAAACTCCCCAAAAATGAATAAAATTCAAAAGGCACTGCTGAAGACCATCCTTCTATATTAATTTCAACTTATCAAAATAAAACGATATACATATCAAATGCAGAAAGTTGTCTACCCTATCGGTTGAAAACAAAACTGGGGCGAAAACATTTGGAAGGAAAATAATTTTTCGAAAATTGACGGTCCCGCGAAGAAGCACGTACGACTCGATAACTGCAAGAAACGTATAACCATATAGATTGTTGATCGCGTAAGTAACTTGCATGCTTCTAACATTATATCATTCTTAGACAGTAAAAATCTTTCATATAATGTACGAGTTTCAATGATAGTATACATGAGATCACCCTGAAATACACTGCCCGACAAAAAAGTTGAAGCACCCAGGAGAAGAGGAAGAAACAAAATAAAAGTTCACGAGTTTAGAGGCTATATGATGTCAGCGATTACAAAATCGAGTCAAATTTACAAACGAATTGGCAGTATGAACTCACTTATCGATATGACGTGGCAACCCCCTCTGGCCTGCATACATGCACTAATTTGGTTGGTAAGGGTATCATCTCCTGGTGCAAGCTGGCCCATTACTGTTGGAACTGATCCATTATATCCTGGATACTGGTACTAGGACGGAGTTAACACACGTTCTATCGGCATCAGTTCTTAGAATTTGCTGGTCACGGGTGAGCCTCAACGTCTAGCTGATAGTTCATAAAGACGCCTGCCGTGTATTTATTTGGGATATTACCGTTTTGCAACAATCTTCAACTCAGTTTCATTTTTGCCGATTATAGCGCCATCTATCATTAAAAGAAAAAATGTTTCATACAAAAGATACATATTTTTTCACGGAGAATCCAAATCTGCAATAAAAATAGGGGGTTCCTATTTAAGATTTCAAAGTCACCCCCCCCCCCCCTCCTGCCCCCGGGAGTGGTGCAGGGTGGTCGAGCGTTATGTTAGTGCATGTCCCTCTTCGAGGTGAACAACTTTTATTCCAACTTTTTTTTTTAATCCGAATTGTATTTTGCCAAATATACCGACAAACAGTTTTAAATGCCTCACCCCATATATTTGGATGGTACCTACCAACAAGATGATTAGAACTGTAAGCTCAGAAGTATTTGAAAATAAGATGTTCAACCGTTACAATATAAAGTGGGAAGCTCTTTCAATCTCAGTTTTTCAATTACTTTCTATGTTAGGTTTCCACTACTTACCAAGGTTGAGCTAATATCTGATCGTGGCTATAATGTTACGATTACGTTCAGTACAAATAATTTACGCTTTTACTTTTATTATAAATGTATTATTGCCGGTCTGTTCGCGTTAGGTACGGTAAATAGCAGAAAGCTATTTTATTGTTCTCCCATAGTAACGAGAGGCAGCTTCGCCTGGATCTCACAATTTGTAAAATCGTCAGCCAAGCCCTTAGGCTAGTCCGAGACGGTGATGGAATATTCTGTTACACGTAAGGCAGTTTGGGCTGCAAAAGAGAAATATCGAACAGTATTCCCTGTACACATGTAATTGACGTATTCCAAATATAATCAACCAGGAATCTCAGAGTGAGCGTGGTGGGTAAACAGAAACGCTCTGGCCTCACATTTACGAGGACGCGGATTAGAATCTCCAACTGCCCATTTAGATATTATAAGGTTTCCCTAAATCAATCCAGGCGAATGTCTGCATGGTTCTTTCAAAAAGGCCATGGCCGAATTCCTTTCCGTTCCTTGTTCTCAGTCCTCTCCCGATTGTACTGAAGAAGACGAGTCGTAAAGCATAAGCAAAAAAAAAAAAAAAAAAAAAAAAAAGAAGAGGAACCTAGGAATAAAGTAACAAACATCTCTGCAAAGATGTCGGTTTAAAAAAGATCGCAAAAATGCTCTGGATGATTTCTTTGATGGCGTAGCCACTCTTTCCTGAAATAATCTCCGACCCCATTGCCCAAAGGCATTACAAGATGAGTTACTGCCGAGTGTCTTCCGTGCAACGATAAATCCAAGAATCCACCACGCAGCCACGTGGTTGCTCATGTAAGTATTGTCCTGTTCTAAATGTCTGCACTTCATCTCTGTAATTGATGTTAACATTTTCTTATCGCACACTAAATACTGATTCATAAATACATTCATAAACATTATTGCTCTCGGTGAGTTGCATGTCCTTCTACATTTGCGAATCCATCGAATACTTTTGACAGTATATGAGGATACTTTACAACCAATCTGTTGTTAAGGATTGTTTCCTCCACGGCTCCTAGAATTCTAACACCAATCGTGTGGCTTCCATCCTTGGCTGCTCCACGCTTTGGTGTCGGGTATAGCCGAGTAATATTAGGATTTTACTTCGGAAAAATAAGTATCAAGCTGCATTTTTGTATACGTGTGAAAAGGCTCCATAGATATCATGTTCGCTTCAAAACTTTTTCAAGATCAAAGGTGGCAAAAATCGGTTATACACAAATATTTTCTCTTGCTATTGGTCGGACAATTACAGCTACTATATGAACTTCAGATTAAGCTATTGTTTACAGAAAAAGCCTTCCATCGTACGGCTAACAACGGTAAAACATTATGTTAACCTGAAAGCATTCATCTAAACATCATCCTGGAGGTAGAATACAAAGCGCGGGTTTTTCCCCATGATTTCCCATGGAGGTCGACCTATCGTTTCTATCAATAGGAGATGGCCGGGCAAAGTTGCCAGGCAAGACTTTGACGATGTTTTAAGGTAGCGTACAATACACCCAAAGGCTTGAAAATTTGGGGTTACAAACTTCAACTCTCCTAGTACATACCAGAAATTTTTAGTTAGCTTTGCATTAAGTTTAGTACCTAAAGTAACCAATTTTTCAAAAAGTACATGGTCGGGCAAAGTGGCCACTTAGCATCAGACTCACAAAAGGGGAATTAAAATGAGTAATTAAAAACGCTCTAAATTTGCAAAATAGTGAACTTTATTTAAAAAGGTCATATAACTTGTAAATAATAGAAATTATAACGAGCCAAAGGTACTATAATTGCAATTTTCGCAAATGAAGAAATAGATGTTTCGTTCAACTCAATTAAAGAGTTCGTGAGCCCAAAAGTGACACATTTGGCACTCGATCCATCGTTCTTGTGATCTTGAACTGAAAAACTTTCATTGCATTACAAGCACAATGTGTATTCTTGAACATCGTCAGCATTAAATCTTTTTGGGTTAGATTTCCTGCATTGTTTCTATCTAGCACTGGTTTGCTTCTTTTTTTGTTTTCATGTTTTTGTTTGCTTTTGCACCTTCAAGCACATTTTTAAAATGAACTGGATGTGAACATCTGCAAAGAACTATTGTTTCGGCCTTTGCATTTGCTTTCTCCTCCTATTGTTGCACAACAATATCCTTCAGGCTTATTGAAAAAGAAGTTTCCAGTGGCTGTAATACTACCAAAAAATAGAAATAATTTAATTACTTTTGTTTTCTGATTATTATTATTAATAAAATTATTATTATTAATATAATCAATTCACATTATAATAAAGCACCTATTTAAAGCAATAATTTGCAAGGATCAATGTAAGTAGTGGGTAAACTAGATGCAACCACTTTGTCAGGCCCTACAGCAGGGGAAGTAGATATGGGTCCAACTCAGGGGCGGATCCAGGATTTAGTTTTGGGGGGGGGGGCTTGGCTTGAGTGAATTTTGGTTCAGAGGGCTTGCGTTCAGTGGGTTTTTTGGGGGGGGGGCCTTGAGTCGGGAAAAAGGTAGTATTTATAGCCTCCGTAGAGCTAAAAAAAAAAAAAAAAAAGGTCTCAAAACTACAATGTCAGGGGTGGACCTAGATACGTTTGGGGGGGCTTGAGCTCCCTAGCCCCCCCCCCCCCTGGATCCGCCCCTGGTCCAACCATTTCTGAAATTAGAATAAATTCTGAATTGATGATTAGAAATGAAAATGGATACAAATACTTTTGAAAGATGAGGCCAATTCTTAAGAATTTGATACTCAGGATAATCTTGAGCATTCAATGATCATGAGTCTTAAAGTGAAATTATTCATTCTGATGCAGAAAATATTCATAACTCAGAAGAAATAATTAGTCAGAATGATAAGCGACAAACTGAAATGGTTATGTAACTAGCAATTAAGGTAGCACAGCAAATTATGGGAGAAAGATATCGAATTGGAAAAGGTGAGGATTTGAAATTTGAAGTCGAGTGTGAAGTTGCAGATCTAGATAATAATAGGTTATCAATGTTGTATCAGTAACATGGGTTCAAAGTGACTATTCTGAGGACGATAGTGAAAGACATGTTGCAGTAGCCAGTTATGATAAATTACAAACTGATAATTCAGGGTCAAGTGTTAATGAATTCAGATCAGGAATAGTAGTTAATGAAGAGCATAAAGTAGGTAAGAGTAATAAATTGAGTGTTGAAAATATAAAGATAGGTTGAAGCATTCGCATTTCGGAATGCTTCATTTTGCAAGCAAATATTCCTGCAAAGGTGCTTCGTGTCGGACAGCACTGGGCCATAACGGTACCTCAGGTAGCGCGGCTCGGAATGTTTACTGAATGGGATTTAAAGAGACAGGTGTCGCAGCGGAAATTTTCCATTAGGCGAGAGAGAGGAACGTGTTCCGTGAAAAGATGGACAAAAGTAGTGCCGAAGAGGGTGTGTGTGTGTGTGTGTGAGCCAATCACAGCCCCTGTGTGGTTTCACGTGGACTAATACGATTTCTCTGCTTTCCATACAACGCGGGAGGCGAGGACTTGGCTGGGAGACACCGTCGAGTCGGGTGCTGGTGTGAAGGAGGGAGCTTCTGAGCGGGTCGACGTAGGTTCGACACCCGCGGCGACTAAGACAGCCTTCCATTGCGACGGGCTGACTACTAGTGTGCGGCGTATGCAAATTTGTGCTGCTCTGCTTTGTGTGTTGCCGAGAGTGCATCAGTGCGACCTCACACACACGTGAGTTACTAAGTAACGTGCCTGGTGGTAACTACCATCCGGTAATTCTTGATTGTTGTGAAGATCTCGTGTGGTGGTCTCCTTCAAGCCTCCTTCGTCGCCAAGGAATACATCCACGGTAATATTTTCAAGTACCTACTACCGCAAATCTTTGTCTGAAACTGTCGAGACCCCAAAAACTGTGTTACAAAGCCCAGTAACGGCCTTCATCAAGATAAAGAGGTTCTCACTCTCTGAACTGAGCTAAATTGTCATTGTAAATGGTCTGCTATCCCTCTGCTTCGTATCCAACTTGTATTTAATTTTATTTTGTTGTTGTTTTGCATTGGTTCCTATGTCATTATCATTACAGTTTTGTGCATAAAGTAATTTTTTGCACATAATAAATATAATGTCATTAATGGTAGATTGCCGCTTTCATTATTTGAAATCTCCCATTTCCAATGCTTAATGGATAATTAGCTACTTGCATTGTTATTATTAAATAATTATTGCAGGGAGAATATTTATTAATTTTTATGTGGAAGTAATTCCTGGCGCCCAGCTCTTATCACGAATGCAAGTTTTTAGCCGACATTTACAGCTCTCACCAATAAATGGTGCAAGGTGTAGTGTGATTAATATATGTACAGGGTACACTACAAGGTCAATGTTTAATTACTAAGAACAACGATAACTTCTTAGTTTTGTCAAAAGTTTCACTATCAGAAAATTTCATACTAAGGCCCTACATATAAGGTTCAATGCATACATGGGAAAGATTGTTATAAAAATGCTGAATTTTGGAACTTTATTAAATCTTCCACAGACAAAGGGGATGTTGTGGTGTCTACAGACAATGAGAGTTTTGTGGTAAGATGATTGCTACTGGAAACGAGTGATAATTAAGAACAAATATGCACATTTCCAATTCTGAAAAGTACCATGGAACTGACTTACCTACTATGATGTTTAATTCTATATTTGATGGTACTGATGATGGTGGGGTAGTTAATTATGGGGAAGATGATGATTTGTCTAATCTTATATATATAAAAATCTCGTGTCACGATGTTTGTCCGAGATAAACACCGATACTACTTAACCGATTTTGATGAAATTTGGCTTACTCTGTGTAGTTTTGTCCAACTTGAAAGATAGGATAGTTATTATGTCATGAGCGGTCTGGTGGCTCTGTGGTTAAGGTGTCTGACTGGAGATTGGAAGGTCTCCAGTTTGAATCTATGTCTTGGCGAGGATTTTCATAGGTACTTAACCCGGCTTTCACTTCTGGCGCAGCTTGCTGTGTAATGTGAAGTACGCCAGGATGGTACCATGGTTCAGATTCCACTTTAAGTTGTTAGTCCCCTGTACCTGGCAAGATTGGCGGGCTAGGCTAAGGTTGCTACAACAGGGGCGGAAAGCACAGCCAATAGAAAACCTGTCACCAAGTCATTACGACAACACAAAATTATTATTATAGTTCAATAAGTTTTTAACAGATGGTGATGTGTTAATTTATCGACACAACACTCGGTTATCTAGGCTGGGTAACCATCCAGTAGATGGCGTTGTGTTTCGGTTTCTTTATGCTACAGTCTATTCCATGCCATATGTGTTTATGTTTACAACATAACCGAGTTTCTTGAATTTTTCGTTTATTGTCATTTTTATAAGTGTGCTGTGTATCTGTACTAATATTATAAATATGAAAGTAACTCTGTTTATCTGTCTGTTTGTTACATTTCTTGGGCTAAACTGCTAATGCGATCATGATGAAATTTGACAAGGAGATGCTATTTGGCATTTGGATGGACATACGTTTTTCTGTATAAATAATACATGTTGCCATTTAATTTTGAAAAATTACTGAACGGCAATAGACAGACACGTAAGATGTGTAATTCTCTGTACTACCTGTGCACATAGCGGTCTGGTAGCTCAGTGGTTAAAGTGCTTGCTTACTGCTGTTTGGAGCATGGTCTCTGGTTTAAATCCCGGTGGAAGTACAGGTTTTTAAAAATTGTTTGTGATTGTATGTGTCACGCGTGGACCGTCTGTTGTTCAGACTGCATGTTAAACTGTAGATACCACAAACTTAGGGCTGCAATGTGAGGCAAATCGTAGATAGTCTAGCAATGCAGTAGGTGTACATTTTTTTACGTTATATTTATCCCTCAGAGGTTGTTACACTCGCAATCAGTGTGTGTGTGTGTGATCTGCACTAATCTATACTCATATTATAAATGCGAAAGTAACTCTGTCTCTCTGTTTGTTTGTTACATTTCTTGGGCTAAATAGATAATCCGATCATGATGAACTTTGACGAGATGTGGCAGTAGGATGGACATAGCATACTTTTTTCGATGTAAATTATATATGTTGTCAAATAATTTTGGAAAATTACTGAACAGTGATAGACAGACGTGTAGGATGTGTAGGTCTCTGTACTACCTTTCCATATAGTGGTCTGGTAGCTCAGTGGTTAAAGCACTTACTGATGTTTTGAGTGTAGTTTTTGGTTCAAATCCCTGTTGAAGCAAAGATTTTTAAAAATTGTTTTTGGTCATATGAGTCATGCCTGGACCGTCGGTTGTTCAGATTGCATGTTAAACTGTAGATATCAAAAATTTAGGGGTGCAATGCGAGGAAAATTGTGGGTAGTCTAACAATGGTGTAGGTGTACACTTTTTTACATTATATTGATCCCTCAGGGATTGTTACTCTCGCAGTCAGTGTGTGTGCAATCAGCACTAATAATACTATAAAAGCGGAAGTAAGTCTCTGTCTTTTTGTTACATTTTGACGACTAAATGGCTATAACGATATTGATGGAATTTAACAAGGAAATACTTTGTATCTGTAGGAAGGACACAGGACATTTTTTTCAGTATGAATAACGGTTGCAGTCACGAAATTCTGAGAACTTATCGGTTGGTGACAGAGAGAAAGATGTGTGTGTTAGTCTGTAATATTACGTCGGTTGCTCAAGCTGTGCTTATAGTGCATTATGTTACAGTGTGATTTGTTAATAAATTTTGTTTAAAGACAAAACGTATTATTTAGTATAGATGTCGACTATCTCTGTACTATTACCTTGTGTCTGCTTAAATGTTTCTGGCACCAGTTTATTTTGCCTTCTTTTTTGTCATGCCTTGCGGGTGTAAACTGGCCTAAGGTATAGCTCTAGAACTGCACGAGCAGCTACACTTATCAGAACCCAAGAATCGGATGCTCATGCTGAAGAAAAAATCCAGCTGAAATAAAGCTGCCCTTAGTTAATGACTCATTGATACGATTATAGAAAATAATTGGCCGTTATGGGAATGTGAGTGGTGATTATTGTTTGTTAATAGACTCCACAGTATGGGTCTTGCCATAAATTATGTATGTTTATTCAAACATGGGGTCGAAATTTGACCATAATTCATTAAGGTATTTAATTTCTTTTGTAAAAGACTAATCATCATTTCATGTATTTTTTTGAATTTGTTCTACTGCATTTTCTGCGAGCATAGATATATTATATACTGTATACATTGACATAGTTAGCTACAAGCGCCTACCAATACATTATTAACTTGTGTTGTTTGTCTTAATTCCCTTCTATAACTATAAAATTAAAATGATACACTCCACGCGTGAATGTATATGAAATTTTAGCTTCTGAAATAACCATAGCAAATGATGAATTGCATATATTTTCTTATTTTCTTTTTATCAATGGTTCATTTGAATTTAGTCCATAATACAATGATTTGACTTAAGTTCGGTTATAATGCTTTATCCTGATGACAACTTGAAGTTAATGCAGTCCTTTCACCTGAAGTGACTACTGATTCGAAATGTTTTGCATTGCAGAACCTGCATTGTAAATTCGAAACTATTAGAATTTCTTGGAATGATATTTAGTGCACATTTAAATCTATCCATCAAAATAATTTATTAATTTGGTCTATTATAAATAAATTTCATGCAATCTTTGTCTACCACTTCGACCTGTCAGTGTTCTATGTTGAGTAGGTGCGAATATCCGAACGTAAAAAAATGTAAAGAAAACCGTAATGAAATTACTCAAATTCAAAAATCAAAAGGCCCTTAACCAAAGTTTAACCTTTTAAATAGTAAAATGTACTCACTTTTTTTAACTACCAATCCAATTAACATTTTCATTAAAGTCAATTCAAATTAACCGTTGTGATGTTGAATTCTCTGTAATATAGAAAATATTCCTTTTTGAAATGTTCCTTTTACAAGTTCAAAGATATCACTACTAGAGGTGGGCAAAGTGATTCACTAAAAAGAGCGGTTGTTCATTTGATCACTCAATGAAAAGAACTAGTTCTTTTGAATCGTTCACTTGCTCAGTTTTATTTGAGACCTTTTTTTCTAGGTCTCACCCCTCACAATCTGGTTATACCCCAACTTTCAGTTGGAAATACCCCCTTATGTCAACTTCAATAGAAATAGTAGAACTACCGTTCACTTTTAGTGAGCGACTGCTCACTCATTCTTTTAAATGAATTGCTCTAAATAACTGATTCACTCGCGAATGACCCATCTCTAATCACTACTCCATGTGACTGTTTTGTTTGGCCAAAGACCACAGAGTATCTTTACGCTGGGAATACACATCAGATAGTTGGCTCCGATCAGATTTCACGCACATGAATTTTTTATTTAATAATGTATATGTAACACATATATTAACTATGCTTATATTTTTTCTTTACTGTTTGACCAAAGACCACAGACATTGGCAGAATTGCTAAACGTCGTTGCCAAAAAAAAAAAAACTAAATGTAAACAATGAATGATTTATTTTATTCAATATATTTTTAACACTTACTGTATATAAATTTTAGCTTTCTGCACTTCATATAATCTTTAACTATGCCAAATCTCATACTCTTCCATGAGCACAATACTCTTAAGGGATCCAAAGTTTTCGCTTCACGTATTAATATATAGATAAACATTTTTGATTTTAAACATGCAACAATTAGATCAATTAGTTATACTTTCATTTCTTTTAAGAGAAGCAGGGAAACAGAGAGAATTTTTGGATCATAACCAGTTTCATTTTGTGAACACTTCGAATAATTTGCAAAAACTATCAAAATTTGGTTAGGAGTTGTAATGTTATGATTGTTTCCCTTAAGTTACTCCTTCAACAAATTAAATCTATGTAAAATAAAGAAATTTATTGTATTGTAAGACGGGATTGGTTGCGTTTCATATTTTGTTCTGTATATTATGTGAAATAGTTCTGAATGTGTCAGCTTTTGTAAGAGTACTATATTTTTATTTTTTTTTGGTATTCAAATTAAAGGACATACGTGATGGTGTAATGCAGTAAGGCTTTGGGGGCACGAAAACAAAAGTGAGAGAGAAATTAGATTTGTTATCTTGTTTTAAAATACAACAAATGAAGGCTGCCATTTATTACCAAGACTATCAGAGATTCCAATAGAGAATGCCTAGTATTTTAAAAAATCTCATATAGCTGGAAAAATCTAGGAAAAAAATTATTCACAGAAATAAAGCTGGAAATTTGACACTAGAGGCTGTGGAAAAACAGAAAACAAAAGAACTGGAATATTTTAGTTAGATACAGATGATAAAGTTAATTAGTAATGTTTAAAAGGGTAAAATAAAGTTAAATCCAATTGTTCAGGGGGAAGGAATAAGTATAAACAAAGATTTTCAATATTCTAAGAAATTTCAAGTCTGGGGGGTGAAACACAAAAGCGTAAACATTTTATAAATAAAGGGTTTAAATAAGTGAAGAAAAGTATATAAACCAATGGGGAAAATATAAAGAATATTAATATGATAATGTATTTAAGATGTTTTAAAGTAGAAAATGCCTATTTTTCATTTTAGAATAAATTACATAAACAAAGCCAAAAAAGTTGAGTTTGGAATCTGGTGAAATAATTGGTGAAACCACATATCAGATTAAGGTAGTTGAAAAAATAAAAATGATTGCATTTTCAAGTCAAAATCTTAAGGAGAAGTATTTATAAATGAATTTAATAAATATGAGTGGAATGGTGCCAGCTACAGTGTGTTAGTGTTCTGCTTACAATTACCTAGTTAGAACCATTTCAAAAGATCTAAAGGTAGTAAACAATACTCGATGTAATATAGATTCTTATCATAAAACCATGTTTTTTGTAGGGAATATGTCTTACGAGGGTTTTCAGTGCGACACGATCAAAAGAAAATTTTAACTTTGGACAATTATCACGGGAAAGTAACACCATATTCAGAAATAGTTGTAGTAACAAAAAAAAATCAGTGCTATTTGGTGTAAAAAATTTAAAAAAATATTGCGAGACTTTAAAGGGGTCACATGAAAGACACATCACAATTTAACAGTAACACATCACAAAGTCAATGGATCTGAGGCAAGCCCTATAGAGGCGAAGGATTGTCTCTGCAAGATTTAGTGTGGCAGCAATGTACTGCGAAGAAGGCTTGTGGTCGGTAGTGAGAATGTAGTAGGTAACATATAGTTGTGGAACAATGAAGGGTCGAAGGCAGCCTTATTGGTTGATTTTTATTTTTTGATTGTAAAATTAGAAAAGTAATCTTTAAATTCAAGTAATTCCTAAAGGAAAGGAAACTATGAACTTTTAAGGGGGTTTAAAATTTGTGTGTTGTCACCATTCAAAATTTATTTCCAAATGAATGTTGGAGAAAAAAAAAAAACTAACAAATGCTGCAATCAATATAATTCTGGAATGAAGTACTGGTGAGTCAGAAGTGTTTCTTGGGACAATACGTAAATAAATCTCAGTGAATTGCAGAAGCAAACTGTTTTATTCCATGGCCCTCTCATACAATTGTTAATCAGAAGCAATGTTTCTCAGTTATTATAAATGACACCAAAATTTAAAAATTTCAATAGGTAGTTTGGATGAGTACAGCAACAAGCACCAACAGCTGTAGGTTTCCAGCATTAAAAAAAATCATAACTGAACTTTCCACTGTTACAGTGTCAATAAGCATGTTTCAGCATTTTTTCCATAAACAGAAACTCATTATTATGTCCTAAGTAATGTTAAAATTATTTCCATTTAGTTCCAAGAAGAATTAAGAAAGTTTTAATCATCTTTAATAATAAGTACAGTTAAGAAAGTTTTATTCATTCTTAATAATAACCTATTGTTTCATGGCTTTGTATGTGTAAGAAAAAAAAAAAATTCTGTTGGTTGATGAAATATTGATCTGCCAGCAGCCACGGAAGTCACTCAGAATCTTGCTAAGAGACAACTACACCAGTCTACTCTAGCCATTTCCGATGGAGTCCAATGAGTATCTTTGAACACACTTCTTCAATAAATGTAAAGTGCATCTAAAGCTTTCTCATTTGAAAGCTATTGCATCATCACACCTGAGAAAGTTAATAACTATTAGGGAGTAACACCCACTTGGTGACAATTTAAGGCTGCAGTTCTCAAGTTTATTAGATATAAACAAATTTTAAGTTATATTTCAAAATGGGTTTAAGAAAAACAATGAAATTAACTAACAACAAAAAATAAAATAAACTAGCTGATACCCGCGACTTCGTACGCGTGGATTAAGAATTTCTTGCCAGAATTGAATATAGAAAGTTGTTGGTAGTGAAGGATTGGCCCCAAACAACACTGAGTCGGCATTATATGACTGGAAGACCATCGCTATATCATTCTCCCATCGAACCTGTCTCTTGAAGAGAATCAATTTCCAACATATTTAAAAACAGAAAAACAAACGAAGGTATTTAAAATTGGAAATACAAAATAATATTCTGCATTGAACGTACGAAATATCTTTGAATATGTTTTATACAGCATCACTTTCATTGCTGCTGCTGCGCCTACTCTTTGGGGGGGGCTATACATTATCTATTTTCTTTGTTGACATTAAATTTAACATTTCTTCGGTAAAAGGAAATGTTAAATACTGTGAACACTTTGACTCTCGGATATCGGTTAATCCTTCTCGGGAGGCACTGCTTTCTAAGTCGTGCCAACGGAGCGTGTCACCACGCATAAAGAGTGCACCTATAGTTCTGTATTAAGGTCTTTTAAGATCTATAAAATATATAATCAAACCAAATATGAGATTTATTTGAATCGCTGGTTCACACGAGCGGTTGCAAGGAAACGATTAACAATTATTGACAATTCTGTAATGCGTAAAAACTGTACGCTCAAAATTTAACAAAACACCAATATCAGGAAAAATCAACAAATAGTAAAAAAATAGCAAATATCCATAGATATTTAAACAAAATCCGAAAATATTAACTTTTTATAAAAATCCGTAGATCTACAGAGAATTCCATAGAAATGGCAGCACTGAGCTTGGTCTTTTCTTCTTTCATCAGCATGAGCATCCGATTCTTGGGTTCTAATAATTTTAGCTGCTCGTGCTCTGCTAGAGCTACAACTTAGGCCCATTTACGCCCACAAGGCATGTCAAAAAAGAAAGCAAAATAAACTGGTGCCAGAAACATTAAAGCAGACACAAAGTACTAGGACAGAGAAAATCGACATCTATACTAAATAATACGTTTTTTCTCTAAACAAAATTTATTAACAAATTATACACTAACATAATGCATGAGAAGTATAGCTAAAGCGAGCGATGTAACATTACAGACTAACACACTCTTCTGTCACTCTGTCACCATTCAATAAGTTCTCAAAATTTCGTGACAACTGTTAATCATACTGAAAAAAAAAAAATGTACTGTGCCCTCCCTACAGATTTTCTTGTTAAATTCCGTCTATATCAGTATCGGCATTTAGTCATAAAAATGTAACAAAAGACAGAGACTTACTTCCGCATTTATAATATTATTACTGCAGATCACACACATACACTTACTGTTAATCACCCGAGGGGTCAAAATAATGTAAAAAAGTGTACACCTACAGCATTGCGAGACTACCTACGATTTGCCTCGCATTGCACCCCTAACTTTGTGATATCTACAGTTTAACATTCAATCCGAATAACCGACGACCCAGGCGTGACGCTTACGATCAAAAACAATTTTTAAAAATCTTAGCCTCCACGGAGATTTGAACTGGAGACCATGACCCAAACATCAGTAAGCAAGCAGTTTAACGACTGAGCTACCTGACTGCTACATGTAAAAACGGTACAGAGACCTCCACATCCAACGCGTCTGTCTATCGCCATTCAGTAATTTTTCGAAATTATAAGACAACATGAATTATTTATACGCATAATTTTTCAACCAAATGTAGACAGTATTTTTTTCCTTGTTTCAAAGGATAAGTGTGCAAAGTTCCATCGAGATCGGATGAAAACTGTGGATTTGTATGAAGAACAAACAAACAAACAAACATTCATCTTTATATATATAGATAAGTGATCATTATGTTAACAGAGGTTCAAGGCCAGAAGACAATCAGGTATCAAAGATTTGCTGGTAATCTTGTTCCTTATCTAGGGTATTCTGATGAGGTAGTGATTTATTAAAAGATTCCAACTACTCTCGCCATGAAGCAACTGTATAAGCTGTTAAGGCTGTGGGAACTGGCACAGGAAGTAACTAGATGGTCTAGGTTTTTCATGTAAACAGTTTGCCTGTGGCTAATAACACTGATTGAAAGATGGTCAGTAGTGAGGCCTAGAGCCACATTAACTGATATATGAGATATGTAGCATTATATTTTAGCTGCCAGCCTCCATCAGGAAGCTACCTCATTCTATTGTTGAAGAAGGAATCTGAGCCAGAAGATTTCAACGCCCTATAAGTGTATGCGTTTTTTCCGTGTTTTGACGCAGGGGCAATCTTCAGCTATGGTACATGGTGGTTATTCTCCTGTCCATAAGTTTAATGTATTTGCTTTATGCATTTTTGTTTCCTGATAATATGAACAATACTAAAATTTCCACATAATATGCAAGCTAGATTTATAAACACAGCAAACACAAAATATGAACTCCATTCTCATACATAAAAGTAAATTTGTATGTCCTCAAATTATTTTATATTTAATTAAAATACAATTAGATCAAGTTATCAATAACCTATTTCAAACTCATAATGTCAGACCAAGTTTTATTAAAGTTTAAGAACACAACATAATTACAAAAACAAGTAAAACAGATTCTGCAACTGAGGACCATAATGTAATGCAAGCTAACAAAATACTTAATCTGAATTAAGGTTGTTTGGAATTTAAAAACAAGTGATGTGTAAAAATCAATTAGCAAATGTTCACTGTACGAAAATAAGTTGACATCACTTCCAGCAAGTTTGAATGCTGAATGCGACATAATCCTTGTACAAATCATTTGCAAGTGCAGGTTTCCCCACCAACACCATCATCTGCCGATCTGAAAAATATGAAATTAGATGATGACTTAGAACTAGACAATATCAATTTTGGAGTGCTCATAGTTTATAGAGCTCCCACTGGAATCTTAAATATCTCTCATCATAAACTGAGACAATTCTTGCAAAATTTATCATGAATTAAAAGAGTAATTGTCTCCTGTGATGATTTCAACATGAATTTAACTCTAATATTGATTTAAGTATTCCTTGCAGACAGATTATCTGTTAGGCATACTTAAATCATTCAATCCCCATCAAGCTGTTAATTGTCTAACTAGAGTACAAGAAGACAGCAGCACCATTACTGACAACATTTTTTATAGAGGAAAATAAAGTTCCAGTGGCAAATGGTACATAAGACACAAAGCTGAAATAATTACTTTGTATGTACTGGGGAAAGTCAAAACTCAGAGAAAATATTTATTAAATGTAGGCCATTGAATAACAATTTTAAAAAAAAAACATTAAATAATAAACTTTAAATGAGGGTTAAACCACTATGTTTAAAATAATAGGTGTAAACTAAAACCTTAATTGTTTTTACTAGAGGCTTTTTGAATTTTATGGCAGATGCCACCCTACAATTTTTCCAGTCAGTCAAAAATTAGTAAAGAACAATTGGATAACAGTAGGCATTAAAACATCTTGCAAGACCTAAAACATAAATTTATATGAAAGCTTGGAAGAATAATAATGATCTACTTAGCAAGCATTACTAAATTTTAGAATTAGAACCAAAGTAATTAAGGAAGCAAAGTGTTTGAATATAAATAGGGAGATTAGCCAGTTATATAATGAGAGAAAAAGTATTTGGAACATTATTGAAAGAGAAAACAGTGAATCATCCTCTGAACTAATAGCTTTAAACATTAACAGTAAAATTGTAAATGAGCCTTCTTCCATGGGCTGAGATTTTAATAAATACTACTTATTGGCTACAGAAAAAAATAAAAAAAGTTTAGTACTGTACAGATGCTGTAACTACTCATATATCATTGTCATCAGAAACGTAATTTATGTTTCTATTTCCCGCCAGCCAAAATGAGATAGATAAAAAAAAAATCATTAAATCCCTCAAAAATAAAAAGTCGTTTGGTTAGGATGAAGCTTCCTCCCATATATGGAAACAGTGTAGCACTGGCATTGACAGAGATATCAGTCAAGTTTTTAATAGTTCTTTTGAAGGAGGTATCTTTCCAGACTTACTCAAGAAGTTAACCACTTTATCAGAAGGATTATACCTCAAAGACTGAGAAATGCAGACCCATTTTACTTCTTTCAGTATTTTCAAAGGTCTTCGAAAAAGCAATGTATATAATAATGACCTACTCAGCTAAGTACAGTTTGGTTTTATGCAAGGTGTTGCAATAGTCAGCAATTTCTGCTTTTATGGACAACATACTGGAAGCAACACACGCTGAGAATCTTCAGTGATCTAGCTAAGGCATTTGACTATGTTGATCATAAAATTCTCAAAGGTAAATTGGAACATGAGAATGTTAGTGGTAGGCCAGGACTTGGTTTAAATAATATCTAAAAATTAGAAAGCAATGTATTTCTATGAAAACTGTAAATAAATGAGAGATGGGGTCAGAATGGGGATTAGTTATATATGGTGTCCCCTCAGGGTTGATTCTTGCTCCTCTGCTATTCCTATTTGGCGTAAATGATTTCCCACAGCTATTAGGTGATAGTGAAAATATGGTGCCTTTTGTAGAAATACTATCATATCATCAAAAGACGCATCAGTACAAAATCTTTAAAACACATAAAATGACACTCAAAAGAATATTAACAGGTAGTTCAGTTCAAACAAATTAATAGTTAGAAAAGAAAGTTTTCATTCAATTTGTTACAAAAGAACAAAACAAATGCTCGCTATAATTTTCTGTCCGAAGGAGATGCAATCAACGAAACCAATTTCACAAAATTACTGGATATGTATATCTCAACAATAACTTGAACTGGAAGCAACATATTTAGCAACTTCTAGAATTAAATTTAAAAAATGGGGTGCAAAGGTTTGGGAGAGACTATACTAGCCTCTTCCAAAAATAATGTCAACCTATCCTTAACGTGGTGCACCCTGTTTGCACAGACGAGGCTCTGGCGACTGAAAGATTCCCGGTATAAGGAGTCACCCACTGCTTGCCAACGGCCTCTGAAAGGAGGACGGAAGAGCGGGGAGCAGTTCAGAGCACCCTCTTGCCCTTGGGGTTGGAAACAGAACCTAAAGACGGATAAATCAGAAATGATCAACGGCATGGGGTTGCAGAAGGTAACAGGAAACCACTGCATTAAAGACCCAAAGCGTATCCCGAGGACATGTAATCCTCTCAAATTACATATATCATGATGGCTTCTTCCTGGGTAAAATATTTCGGAGGTAAAACAGTCCCCCAATCGGATCTCTGGGTGGGGACTGCTCAGGGAGGAGTAATCAGAATGGATAGAAACATTCTACGAGTCGGAGCATGTTAGAAGTCTGAATAGGGCAGGTAGGTTAGAAAACTTAAAAAGGGAGATGGAAAAACTTAAGTTAGACGTCGTTGGGATTAGTGACGTTAAATGGAAGGATGCACAGGATTTCTGGTCTGGGGAACACAGGATAATTAGCACACAAGCTGTCAATGGGGTCACTGGTGTAGGATTTGTAATGAGCAAGAAAGTAGGGAAACGGATGAGTTATTATGAACAGTTTAGTGACAGGATTATTTTGATGAGGTTAGAAACTACGCCTATCCCAACCACATTAGTACAAGTTTATATGCCAATGTCGCAGGAAGATGACGAAGAAATAGAGAAAATATACGCTTAAATTGAAGAATTAATCCAATATGTGAAGAGGGAGGAAAATCTAATAATCATGGGTGATTGGAATGCAATAGTGGGAGAAGGAAAGGGGGGCATACTGTAGGAAGTATTGGTCTAGGAGAAAGAAATGAGCGAGGAAGCAGGCTGTAAGAATTTTGTGAAAAATATAAGCTAGTAGTGGCAAACACACTGTTTACGAACAATGCAAGAAGAATATAAACCTAGAAACATCCTGGGGATACAGGCAGATATCAGCTAGATTATATCATGGTCAAACAGAGACTTAGGAATCAAGTTCTAGACTGTAAAGCGTACCCAGTAGCAGACATAGACTCTGACAATAATTTGATAATAATGAAGTGCAGGCTGAAATTTAAGCGAATAAGGAAACAGTATAAGCAGAACAGATTGGAAGTGAATAAACTGAAACAATCTAGCACGAGAGAAAATTTTTTCAGAAATGGTTGACTTAGCTCTAAGAAGTAACTATGAAAGGAGCTCAACTGAGGACGAATGGAATGCATTAAAGACCGAAATAATGAAAGCTGGTAAAGAAACATTAGGCTTTAGGGAACAAGCTTCCCGAAAACAGAAGAAATTTTGGATCAGAGGAGAAGGTACAAACATGCTCAGGATAAAGCAGGAAGAGAGCAGTACAGGCAATTTAGAAATCAAATAAATAGGAAATGCAAAGTAGCAAAAGAAAAATGGCCAGAAGAAAAGTGTGAAGAAGTAGAACAGGAAATGGTAGTAGGTAATGTAGATGTTGCATATAGAAAGATCAAACAGAATTTTGGAAAAATCAATAAAAGAGGACCGAGCGTGGCGGTGTAACGGATAGCGTTCTCGCCTCGCATTCGGGAGGACGGCGGTTCGATCCCCGTCCGGGCATCCAGATTTGGGTTTTCCATGGTTTCCCAAATCACTCCAGGCAAATGCCGGGATGCTTCCTTCAAAAGGCCATGGCCGAATTCCTTCCCATTCCTTGCCCCCATCCTTGCCCCCCATCCTTTCCCGTCTCTAAAGACCTCGATGTTGAGAGACGTAAATACAATAAAAAAAAAAAAAAAAAAAATAAAAGAGGTATGAACATTAAAGCCGCCAATGGGAAACCTCTTTTAAGATAGAGCTAACCGATAGAAGGAATACATTGAGAAACTGTATGTTGCAGACGACTTGAACAATAGTGTAATGGAAAAGGAAGGCGATTTCGACAATGATGACTTAAGAGATCCTGTTTTGAGGACAGAATTTAATAAAGCTCTGTATGACTTGAAAGTTAATAAGGCAGTTGGAATTGATGAGATTCCTGCAGAACTTCTTAAATCCCTAGGAGAGGAAGGAATCAAAAGATTATTCAAGCTGATATCAAAAAGTTATGAAACAGGAGAAATTTCAACTGATTTTTATAAAAATATCATCTTCACACTTCCAAAGAAAGCACAAGCCGGCAAATGTAAGAATTATCGTACCATTAGTCTAACATCACATGCTTCAAAATTACTGACCAGAATAATATACAGAAGGATGAAAAGGGTAGTAGAAGACATAGTAGGTGAAGATCAGTACAAAATCGCGGTACAAGGGAAGCAATTTTGTCTTTAAGATTAATACTTGAAGGGCGGATCAAGAAAAACAAAGATACTTTTATGGCATTTGTTGATTTAGAAAAAGCTTTTGATAATGTTAAGTGGGACAAGATGTTCAAAATTTTAAAGAAGTCAGGTCTGAAGTATCAAGATAGAAGAATACTCTATAAACTATATAAGAATCAAGTGGCTATAATAAAAGTAGAGAATCATGAGAGACATGCATCAGTTAAAAGGGCGGGAGGCAAGGTTGAAGTCTATCCCCGTTAATATTCAACTTGTATGTACGAGGGGGGATCAAATATAAACGGGATTTTATTTTTTATTTAAATTCATTTATTGAAAAACACAAGGTAATTAAAATTTATTTTTCCACATGGTTTCCTGCTTTGGAAATACATTTTTCCCAGCGTATGGGCAGCTTTTTGATGCCCTCATCATAAAAAGAACAAGGTCGCGTCACCAGCCAGTTGTGCACGAAGTCTTCCACACTCTCGTCATCTGGGAATCGTTTCCCTCCTAGAGCTTCTTTAAGAGGTCCAAACAAATGGAAATCGCAGGGCGATAAGTCCGGACTGTAATGAGGGTGATCAAGTGTAGTCCAGTGCATTTCCTGTAGTTTAGAGAAAGTTAGAGATGCAGTATGGGGTCGCGCATTGTCGTGGAGGAGAATGACCTGTCGAATCGGTTGGTCTCTTCTTTTGTGGCGATATGCAACTCTCGCATTGTTCAACAACTCGCAGTAGTAAGCAGCACTGATTGTGCGTCGCTCATACAAAAAATCAATCAGTAAAATGCCTCGCCAATCGATAAAAACGGTTGAAAGAACCTTGCCAGCTGACAGTCGAGTCTTGGCTTTCACTGGTGCTGCCTCCCCTTTCCTCCGCCACACCTTACTGGCTTCTTTGGATTCAGGAGTGTAGTGGTGAACCCATATTTCATCGCAGGTGACGATCCGACTCAAAAATGCATCACCTCCTTCCGCAAACCTTGCTGTAAGCCTCTGACAGACTTCCAAATGTCTCAGCTTCAGATTTTCGGTCAAAAGCCGAGGGACCCATCTGGAACACACTTTACGGAACTGTAAGTGTTTTGTGATTGCTTGACAGCTCCCATAACTGATTCCGACTTGTTCTGCAATTTCTGACACTCTCGCCCGTCGATCGACGTCAATAATATCTTTAACCACACGAATGTTTTCATCTGTAACGCTGGTCCGGGGACGGCGATCGTGTTGCTGATTTTCCACACGTTCTCGTCCTTCCTTGAACTTTTTATGCCAGAAAAACACACACGTCCTTGACAGTGTTTGATCACCGAACTGTGCAGTTAATCTCTGGCAAATTTCCGCCGCTGTAACTCCTTCAAGAGCAAGAAATTTTATAATAATGCGTTGCGCAGTGGAGGGGTGCACCTGTTGCTCCGACATCGTGAGCATTACTGACTAAACGGCGGGAAATATCTAACAGCACGCTCTCCCCCCTCCTAATGGTCCCGCCTAAGCTTAGCAGAAGCGCGGTGCCAGTACTGCCAATTGTTGATGTTCAGGAACAACAATCCCGTTTATATTTGATCCCCCCTCGTAGAAGAAGCAACGAAGAAAGTCAAAGAAAAATGCAGCATAAGTTTTCAGGGAGAAAAAAACAGTATGCTACGATTTGCTGATGACATTGTCTTGTTAGCAGAAAGGGCTGAGGATATTGAGAAGTTACTGAATGGCATGAACAAAATACTGAAGGAAGATTTTGGACTGAATATAAATCAAAGCAAGTCAAAAGTGAGAAATGTAGCAGAAATGATACCAATACTAGTAGATTATATATAAAAATAGGATCAGATGCAATAGGAGAAGTAATTGAGTTCTGTTACTTGGGAAGCAAAATTACAACCGATGGCCGAAGCAGGAATGATTTTAAAAGCAGAATAGCACTAGCAAATAGAGCCTTCATGAAAAATAGAATCCTTTTAGTTTCAAATATTGATCTAGTAATTAGAAAAAACGTTTTGAAACTCTACGTGTGAAGCACAGCACTTTACGGTAGCAAAACATGGACTTTAGGAATACTGGAAATAAAGAAAATTGAAGCATTTGCAATGTGGTGTTACAGAATGCTGAAAATTAAGTGGACAGACAAAGTAAGAAATGAACGAGTTTTGGAAATGGTGGGTGAGGAAAGAAGTTTGTGGAAGAAGTTTACGGAAAGAAGAGACAGGCTGGTAGGTCATATTTTGAGACATGCTGGATTGGTTAATTTGTTAATGGAGGGAACAGTTGAAGGTAAGAACTGTAGAGGAAGACAGAGATTAGAATATATGAAGCAGATAATTGAGGACGTGTGTTGTAGGGGGTATGTAGAAATGAAGAGGCTAGCACAGGATAGGAAGGGATGGAGGATTCCATCAAACCAGTCGAGAGACTGACGACAGAAAAAAAAGAATAAAATTACACCTGCAACATTTTCATTCAGGATAATAGCTACAATTGTTGATTTATCTCACATATTTTCACACCCGGCTCATTTAATTTCCTTCTGGAGAAACTGCCCAATCACCGAAGGTATTTAAGTCGCAAAAAGAATTATTTGCAGAGCAAGCCCACAAAATGTTGTTTAGATGTCTAGGTGTACTTACACTGCCAGCACAACACACATACTTCCTAGAGTATTTTTGCAGTGAAAAACCCTGAATTGATACACTGAGTGCCAAAAGTCATGGAATACCTCTGAATATCATGTGGGACCCCCCTTTGCTCAGCAACATGACATGGCACTGACTCAATAAGTCATTGGAAATCCCAAGAAAAAATGTTCAGCAATGCTTCCTCTACAGTTGTCCATAATTGCCAATACAGGACCTTGTGCACGAACTGGCCTTTCGTATGTCCAAGATTTGTTCGATTGGATTCATGTATGGCAATCTACGTGGCCAAATCATTCACTAGAATCACCCAGAATGTTCATCAAATCAATCCTGAATGATTTCTGCCATGTGGCATGGCGTATTGGTAAAGGTTATTGTTGTTTGTCAACACGAAAGCTATGAATGGCTGCAAGTGGTCTCCATGTAGCTGACCATAACTATTTGCAGTCAATGTTCAGTTCAGTCAGTTTGACTAAAGGTCTCAACACATACCAACATGGAGCTACCACAAGGTTGCACAGTTCTTTCCCGACAACCTGTACCCATAGCCTCGTGGGGTTTGCACCAAACTCGGGTCCTACCACCAGCTCTTACCAGCTGGAATCATAACTTCATCTGACCACACAACCTTTATACAGCCATCTAGGTTCCAACTGATATGTTCACAAGCCTAGAAGAAACAGTTCAGCCAACAGCATTTCGTTAGCAGGGACACTCGCAGAGGTATTCTGCTGTCATATCCTATCAACAAAAAATTTCACTGCACTGTCCACACAGATATGTCTGTCGTATGTCGCACATTGAGTGTTGCTGTTCTCTGACGCAGTGTTGCCTGTCTGTCAACATGGCACTTCAACACAGACATCACAGGTCTCAGTTTTTAAGTAGACGTGGTTGGCCACTGCGTTGTCGATGGCAGGAGATAATACTGGAAATTAAATAGTCACAGCACACTATTGATATTTTGGATCTAGGACTGTTGAATTCATGAATAATTTCAAAAATTGATTCCCATTGTGTCTAGTGCCAACTACTATTCCATGTTCAAAGTTATTAATTCATGTCCTGTGGATGTCAGAAAACATTAATGCAACTCATGGGAACACAAATAAAAGCTCTGATACTGCACGGCACATACGTTCCTTCCACAGTGCTACTGTCATTTGGATATTTGCATCCTCCTATTCCATGACTTTTTGTACTTCCATGTGTACATATTCTCAAAGATTAAATGTCTTTGTCAATTTTGAAAAATATAATAAGACCCACTGGAGCTTCTTTGTTCAATGATCTACTGCCAGAAATAAAATGCTATCTATGAAACACAAATGACTTCAAATCAAGACTAAAAGAGTTTTTGCTTCAGAATCCATTTTACTCTGTTAAAGAATCTTGTTAGAATTTGGTAACTAAAGATAACAGAAAATACTATATATATTTTTGTGGTATGAAAGGGAATAATGACACAATCAATAAAATGGAGTATGATCTCTTTTTTTGTCGAAACTGTTTACAAAAGCAGCAATTAGAGAATCTGAAAATTAAATTCACATATAGTAACTAAAAAGTGATGTTATATACAGGGTGCAGCAAAAAGATCTGACGGTTTTAAAGTAAAAACAACATGAAAAATAAAAGTGATACAAAATATTTTATTGCTTACTACAGAAGGGTGTTCATGTAGATTAATGAAAAGAAGATCAGAACAACCAATTTCATCGACTTAAGATGTTAAGATAACGTCCTTTAAATGATGTCTGTCTTTGACCAAGCATTCTTCAAGCCTTGCAGTAAAGCTGTCGAACACCTGCTCTAACATTGCATGAGGAAGGTTGGCAATTTCTTGGCGTAAGGCTTCTTTCAGTTCATCTGTGTGCGGGGTTTGTTTGTGTAAACTCTTGCTTAAGGAGCACCCACAAGAAAAAATCACAAACGCTAAGGCCTGGGAAGCGAGCTGGCCATTCAATGTCCCCAAAATGTGAGATCACTCGGCCACGAAACTTGCTTCTCAAAACACCCATTACCTCATTGTCTGTATGGGCAGTTGCCCCATCCTGCTGGAACCACATCAAATGATTTCTCTTAAGTTCAGAGATCAGGAAGTTTTCCAACATCAACAGATAACACTGTGAATTGACCGTAATGGTTCCACCACCCTCTTCATAGAAGTATGGCCCAATGACACAACTTTTTGCTACACCACACCACATAGTAACCTTAGGACTATGCAGAAGACATTCATGCAGTTGTTCAGGATTTGTAGCCGACCAATAACGAAAGTTCTGTTTGTTTACATAACCATCCAGATGGAAATTTGCCTCATCGCTCATCGTTACATTTTTTTCATCAGTCAACATAGCAATAATTTTTTCTGCAAATGCTTTACACTTTGCTTAGTCATTAGGCTTTAACTGCTGGACAATAGCCATTCTGTCCGGGTGGAAGTGCAGATCAAAATGCAAAATCATCTTACTGAGCGATCTGACATGTCCAATGCAGCAGCTTGTTTATAGGCCGGCCACCAAGAACTAGCTTCAACAGCTTCTCTTACTCGATCGATATTCTCTAGCATCCGGGCTGACCCTTGGACTGCCTGTTGACTCCTTTTAAAGCTGAACCGGTAGCTCTGAAGGTACTCACCCATAGCATAATAGGGTTACGAAGTGGGACTCTTCCTCTTGGACAAACGTTAAAACGTCTATGGAACTGCGGCTGAACAGCAACGCAAGAATTGCCACTTTTAAAAAACGCTTTCACAACAAACACACAGTGCTCACCCAACCACTGCTCCATGGCTATTACAAATGTTCATGTACAGGCCCTGGAACGCACCTTCCTCCACCAACCCCCACCATCTACTCGCTCGATAGTACGGCGACAAAAACAGTCAGATCATTTTGCTGCACCGTGTATTTGCTGTTAACATTGAATCTACAAATGGGATATTAAGTGACTAACTAGTAATCAGTAGCTGATAACATTACTGATTTGTTTATAATGACAAGTACTGTTCCACATTTCTGAGACTGTTCGCATATGAGATCAAAGTTAAACAGAAATAATCTATTTGTTTGGTTTCTGTCTGCCGGTGTTGCCATCAATGCTGAGGTCCATGGTACATCTGTAACATTTTTAATCTATTACACTGTCAGTACTTACGAAATCTCAAAATTTACTTATAATAATTTTCAGATAAAATATAACATTACATGCTTTTTTTTCATCTAACTTAAGGCTGATACCGGGGTTAGAGTATAGCCTTAGTGCCTTAACTTACACTCTTGATGGTGATTCAAAGTTCTCCTTAAAACTGACGGAATAATTTTGATTTGACCATGTAGCCTGGATAGTTCAACTTGAATGCTTGAGGTCGCCACAATATTTGTTGCCCCACAAATATCGAAAAGGGTTATCAGCTAACTACGAAATTATAACAGTTCACTTTTCCAGAGTACTTCAAATTTATTCAAATAAAACCAAAAGTTCAAAATAGCATTCTAAAAGTTGAATTGGCTAATCGAACACTCTTTTCCAAAAGTTACAGATTGTGGAGTGAAATCTAACCGACCGAAACCCCTTTAGTAAATTTACAAGTTCTTAACAGTCATTGAAGTTACGATATAACACGACATGATCCAACATGGTTGAACTAGCCCGCATGGCGAGTTACAACCAGCGCGACGAAAGACAGACCGACATACTCGAACAGACAACATACAGGAACAGACAAACCATAGTGGCGGCGGGGTCTTTTTTATAGAAACGGCCAGACCCAGTGACGTCAGCAACTGTATCACATCTTTTTGCTTCCGCGTAGCTCAAAGTATGTGTAATTTATTTGACGATCCCGACTATAAAAATGTTCAAACTTTGACAGTATCTGGACTTATCTACTAGAAGTCCGACAGCAGTCTCTTGAGGATTTAGAGTAATTAATTTTAAAGTTTTAGCTGTTTAAGACTCCGCGTAGTGATACATTCAAATTTGGGTAAAATCCCTAAGTGTTCTAGAACTTTTTACGCGTGTGCACAACAATCCGCGACAATCTATTTTCAAAAACTTAATTACCGGACAAATGCTAAAACTTTTTATGAAAACCCATATATTAGGGCTATCCACTGATGTAATTTTTAATTTAATATCTCTCTTAGATAAAAAGCTTATTTTTTCTCTTAATTAAAATTGCTAATTAGACTTTGCTGAATTACTTAATTTTACTGCCAAAATATCGGGGATAGTGCTGACTACAGCTGGTGATAAAAGATCGGTTGTAGCTTTACGCGATTTAAAGATATTACAAATCTTAGAATTTCTACTATTCTGATCGCGTGTTTCAAATCTTGAACAAACGGGAATATCTCTTAAACCAAACGTTTCCCGATATAATTACACTTTAAAATGATTATTATAACGAATTACAACTGTGAGCAAGATTACAGGGAAATTACTTAAAGTTGAAAACTGCTCTTCACGAAATTTCTAAGTCCCGCCTAATCAAAACTAGAATTTGCCAAAAATTCTATGCTGCTTACAAGTACCAAAACTTTTTTTATGTATATAATTTTCCTGAAAAGGAATATTCTTTCTAAAAATATTTCTTAGCAGAAGTAGTAAGATCATGAGCAAATCAGAACTTATATTAACTATCTGCCTCGCCTATAGGTGGGAATGCTGGTGGCAACATTTGGCTCCAGAGATCTGTAGCAAGCCAACATAAATAACAAGTCATTACTTGGAATTATTTCATACCACTTTTTAAAGTTCATTAACTGTGTACTATGGTTATTTTTCAAAATGAAGAAAATTATACTACTTTCCTTAAGATTATTGACAACAGACTTGTGTGCTAAAACCAGCTCTCAAGTAACTATCGCCCAGGATGTCAACAAACAAGTAAAACTGCAACCTCAGATCAAATCTGTTCAGGAAGTTGATTATACAGTTTTAGAAGATTGAAAAATAGATAGCAACATGCATCCCAGATAAAATAATTATACAACAATTTAAATGGCACATTTTCCAATATATGATCATACACATACTAAAAAGAACATTTTTCTAGGCAATAAACAACAGAGGGGAAACAACTAATTCTATGAACCAACAAGTAAGTTTAGAAGAAACGTCGTTTCAATACAGCCTATATGAAATAACAGTACAACAAACAGTGGTTAAAGACTACTCATCCAGCACCAAAGGGAGAAAAAAATATTTTCTACCAATTTTTTAAACATAAAACATTTTCATAACGAATAATATGAAAACGGTAAACCAATAATGGGAGATTAATATAAAATTCATTGACTGATTTTTGTTAGAAAGATTCCTGAAGTCAAGAAAATATACTGTTTCACTAATGAAAGTGCAACAGCACTGTTTTGGCAAAGGGGATATTTGTGGATAATAAGCATGATACGGTTGAAAGCCAGGGATTTCAATTAAAGCTAAAACATTCAACTTATTCACCACACAAGCCTCTCAAATTCCACAGCGTCCAATTTCCCTAGTATTCTTAACAGAAGTTAATGTTTTTCACCGTTGGGCTATGGTAAACTAAGTAACCCTAATTAAATAAAGGTACAATCAATTTTAACTCCTGAATTCTTTTAAATGAAAGAGAGAAAAGTAACTGCATTACAACACGATAAATAATAGTGTAAACCAGCATTTCACAACCTTTTTCAACCTGAGGAACTGTAAAGTAACAACGGTAATGCTGTGGACCATGAACTTATGTGGGCCTAATTTTTTTTAAGTATGTGTATATATTAACTTCTGGGACATAATGTTTTGTACCATTATAATGTAATAAATCTAAAAGCACCTTTTGAATTCCTACAGAAGTACAGTTATGAAACTGGAAGTGAACTATTTGAAGTTAATTACATACTGTCAAGACTCTTAATACTTAGTAACCAAATTAATAATAATGTTACTCTAGGCAGGATGCTACACCATAACATAAACTTACATGCACAAAATAAAAGAAATGAGACCCAACAACTTTTATTGATGTTGACTTAACCACTCTTATGTAACAAAGTACACCATGTTTCGCAGTATCTCGCACCTACTACAAGACCCTCAGCAAATGGTCATTATCATCATCCTTAAATGGATTGTGCTCTCATTCATGCCTACTTGAACCCTATTTAGTGAATAGTTTATTACACTGAAGAGCCAAAGAAACTGGTATAGGCATGTGCATGCAAACACAGAGCTATGTAGACACTCTATGAGTACGGAGCTGCAGTTGGCAACACATATATAAGACAACAGGTGTCTGGCACAGGCATTAGATCGGTTACTGCTGCTACAATGGCAGATTATCATGATTTAAGTTAGTTTGAACGTGGTGTTATAGTATGTGCACTAGAGATGGGACACAGCATCTACGAGGTAGCGATGATGTGGGGATTTTCCCATACGGCCATTTCACGAGTGCACCATGAATATCAGGAATCCGGTAAAACATCAAATCTCCGACATCGCTGCGGCCGGAAAACAATCCTACAAGAATGACACCAACGAAAATGAAGAGAATCGTTCAACATGACAGAAGTGCAATCCTTCCGCAAACTGCTGCAGATTTCAATGCTGGGCCTTCAACAAGTGTCAGTGTGTGAACCATTCAATGAAACATCATCAATATAGGCTTTCGGAGCTGAAGGCCCACTCGTGTACCCTTGCTGACTGCACGACACAAAGCATTACGCCTTGCCTGGGTCCGTCAACACCCACATTGGACTGTTGATGATTGGAAACATGTTACCTGGGCTGACGAGTCTCGTTTCCAATTGTATCGAGTGGATGGATGTATATGGGTATGAAGTCAACCTCATGAATTCATGGACCCTGCATGTCAGCAGGGGATTGTTCAAGCTGGTGGAGGGTCTGTAATGGTGTGGGGCGTGTGCAGTTGGAGTGACATGGGACTCCTGATATGTCTAGATCAGGTGACACGTACATACGCATCCTGACTGATCACCTGCATCCATTCATGTCCATTGTACATTCCGACGGACTTGGGCAATTCCAGCAGGACAATGTGACACCCCACATGTCCAGAATTGCTACAGAGTGGCTCCAGAAACACTCTTCTGAGTTTAAACACCTCCACTGGCCACCAAACTCCCCATACATGAACATTATTGAGCATATCTGGGATGCCTTGCAACGTGCTATTCAGAAGAGATCACCATCCCCTCATAGTTATACTATTTATGGACAGCCCTGCAGGATGCATGGTGTCGATTCCATCCAGCACTACTTCGGACGTTAGTCTGAGTCCATGCCATGTCGTGTTGTGCCACTTCTGAGTGCTTGCTGGGGCCCTACATGATATTAGGCAGATGCACTAGTTTCTTTGGCTCTTCAGTGCATAAGCACAATGCTGTCTTATTCTTATATCCTAGAAATCCCAGATATTTGGTTGGCCATTGAAATAGTTATGGCATTTAAAAATTTGTGATTATAGCATAAACTTGCTTATAGGCTAATACAGTACGAGTATGGTAACTAAATTTTTAATATTCTGTCTGCAGACCATCTGTACAATTTTTGCTGACCACAGGTTGAGAAACACTGGTGTAGGCAATAAAGTTTGTTGCATCTTACTTCAATTAAATATTATTTAAGTATCAATAAGTTCAGTATATGCTTGATTCACTTGAGAACTTACAACCAAAAATTTTCTGAAAGATGTCCTCAAAGCAGAATCAAACAGCACCGTTCAAGGGGTTACCCTTTTGGGATCACGAGGAAACATCGATGTTTTGCGGATATTATCCAATCCAAGATACAACATCACAACTCTTTCCAATCCAATTCCACCACCTGCATGAGGTGGGCACCCAAACCGGAAGGAATCAATATATGATTTAATCTTCTCAATATCTGTAACAAAACATAGTTTCAACACTTTATTTCGAGAGAGAAACTGCTAAAATAAAATAAATAAAAAGTAATTACGTAATTTACTAATCCTCAAGAGTTCAGACAAACCTTACAGGGCACAGTAAATAAGAAAAATTCAAATATGGATCTATCTACTGCTAAGAATGTATACATTTTCTTAAACTCCCATGATTGTTAATTTTTTTTTGGTTATCCGAATGGAATAGCATCAAATTTTTGAAACCTAACGTTTCAGCCATCTTTCTGTGGTTTTCATCAGTAGACTAACACACCAGAGGTCGCTGCTGCCTATAAACAGCTTCTGAAGTGTGAGCTAACCAATCAGAGTGATGTCACGGAAGTACCCGCTGTCAGCGTAGCTGGTCCAATGGAAGCTTGCGTACGATGATTTCCTGAGTAAACATTACTGTATTTGGTCAAGCTGTAACCCACTGTATGTGTTCATATTATCAGGTCTTTTTTATTTCTGCAGTCGAGCCAGAATTGATTAAATAGCTGAAGTTATTTTTAAAATGTCTCATATGTTCATTCAGCACCATCAAGCAAAGGCTGAATGAACTTGTGACACATTTAAAAAAAATAACGACCTCACCAAATCAGCTATAGTACACCATTTAGCTGACAGTGGAAGTGATAACAGTGTCAGGCTCAAGAAAGCAGATGGTGGCCCAGGCGAGTGAAAGAAATTTTAGAAATAAAAAAAAGTTGATAACATACAGCAGACAGTGGGCTACATATTGAACAAATACAATCATGTTTAACCAGGATAACATTGAATGCCAATCCTTGTCGGACCGGCCATATTGACAGCATTAACTTCCATGATGTAATTCCAAACAGCTAACGCACTCTTCAGAAGCTATTTATAGATGGTAGAGATCCTAGGCATGGCAGTCCTATGACCAAAGCTACAGAAAGATTACTGAAATGTTAAGCTTCAAAAAATTCATGCAGTTTCACCAGGATTATCAAGAAAACAATTATCGATTTTGGATTAACTAAGTTTTACTCTCTTCAAGTTTGTTATCTAACTGAAGTTTCTCCTCTAGTGATATGAAATAACAGATTAAAATAGAAGTGTGAACATTTTTCATATGCAGTAAAACGACTTTTTGAGGTGAAATAGCAGCTCCTAGTTAGTGGCATCAAAGGACTTCTTTGTTGTTTCATAAAGAAAAAGGTATTCAGCTTCGTGAAGCAAACTGCAAAACATTTCTGAAGGCCTGGGGGAAGGGGAGGGTGGTGGTAATAGTTGGAGGGAGAAAATACTGAATTGATAATTATGGGGAAGTACTAAATCATATATACCGCAGTATCTCAGAAAGCAGACAGGCAACAACAGTGCCTGTCTCCTTAGGATGTTAAATATTTAGTCATGGGGAATGGACTCATAATGGGAATCATAAATGAAGAGAAGACAGGAATAAAAAATGATGAAGAATGTATACAAACAGTAGCCAAGGATAGCAATAATGGAAAGAGGAAATGTACTGCAATTACCATAGTGGGAGCTGATGAGAAAAAATTCAGAATAAATAGCAAGTTGTTATAACAAGGAAATATATACGGGGTGAAAATAAGGGATGGAACAGGAAAAATTGATGTACAGTTAATCAAAACAGTATTACATCCAGCTCCAGGCCGAAAACTGTAACAAGTATTTAGGTTCAATGATGGTCCCAGACAACTGAAAGGATCAAAACACGGCATTAAGCAGTTACTGTGAATGGAATTGGATAGAAATGGAATATACCAAACCTTCACTTGATAAGAACAAGAGTTGCGAGCAGTTAAAATGGCTGGAGAGTAAGAGCATTGAAGGTTATAAGGAGCTAGGTGTGGCGGCATGGTACAGCAGAAATAAAATATAGGGAACAAAACTACTAGTAAGAAAGCTGATATGGACAAATACTAGAAAGATGGAAGGGAAACCAAAAAGCAATGCTTTCAGAAAAAATGGAACATGAAAACCTGCTACAAGTTGATATTAACATCAAAACGAAAGATAAAGTATACCCATCATTTACCAACATTGAAGAAAGGAGGGCTTTGATGACAAAAAATAAACAAAACATTTCAGGCTTTAACTTTATTCATTAAAACAGAGTATTAATAAAAGTTTCAAAGAAACAGATGTGAATAAGAAGACAGGAAGAGATGGTACAAGGATATGAAACACCAAGAAGCCTATGTTCCAAGCACAGCCAACAGACAGTTGCACTATTAGCACTAACTGCTCCCTTTTTCTCTCCCTCTCAATATATATCAATGAAAGTCTAGCATCAAAGCTTATTCAGTTCATAATTTCATCACTTACCAACACCATGGTGTTTGGCCCTTTCTGTCAGAAAATCAGGATCATGAATTCTTTGAGCACCAGAAAGTATTTCTTCGCCTCTCATAAACATATCATACGAGTTAGATTTAGCCTGAAATAACAGAAAAAAAAATAATATTTTTTCAGTGCATGTGAACAAACCTGTAAAATGGTATGAAGAGCATCAAATTATAGTAGGCTAGTTGAATTGCATGGCTTTTATGAAATCCACTGGTTTCTGCTATATAAATATAATTACAAGCAAAAACTAGATTATTCAAAATCCATACTGGATATTTACCAAAAATCACAATTAGTTTTACAGGACAATTTGGAGACAAGGAGACTTAGAGTCACAAAAAAAAAAAAAATCAGGAAATGGTAACAAAAAAAGGAGTCCACTGAAACAGTATAGAAAATCAATATATTAATTCACCAAAAATGGCAAAAACAACCAGAAACATTTAAGTGCTAAAGTGTAACTACTTTTCTGTAATTGAAAATGTAATAGCCACCTTCCTCCCATATGTGGGACTGGAAAAACATTGAAAAATATATATATATATATGTCTACTACAGGGCGTTCGCCGGGAAACGCAACCCACTGTTAGCGCTACAAGGAAGAAACTGCTCGCGGCGAGCGAGCGGTCAGCTCCCGGCATTGTTCGACCACCGGCCGCGGACTATTTCATAATAATTACGCTTCATAAACTTGTATGTGCTAAGCATTTAAATGTGACGTAATTCATTAGCTTACCTTATAAAAGATGCTAGAAGTGTTGACACTCTTGTGTAATGCACATTTCACATCTTCTGAACATATTTCGAGACACACGCTGCCCTAACTGACTTAATGATTTTTTGGGTGACTGTTCTAGTCGAAAAGCGATATCGTCAATTTTCTCCTCTGTGAGAATACGGTTGACCGACAGTCTCTTTTTGTTAAAAAATGAACCCGTTTCCTTATTTTTTTAACCAGACGCAGAATTTTTGATTTAGCTGGCAGTAAAGCGCCAGGAAATTCGCGACGAAATTTACTGCGACACTTTTTAAACGACTTCTTCTTCACATATGTATCGTAGAGAAATATTCTTTGTTGCAAACTGTAACGTACCATAATTTTACTCACACTCAAACACGGTACAGATTATTAAGAGTATGAAGCCCCAAACCAGCCAAACCGCAAAGAAACGTTTATTCACAACACTGATTAATAAGAGACTGAAGTCACAAACTATCTACAATGCAAAGAAACCGTTCTTAACAATGTAAGGGTCACTGCACTGCACTGTTGGGGCAGCGGAGGTGTTAAACAGTGCGGTGATTCACGGCGCTGTGTGGCGGAAACTGCTGGCACGACTGACCGAGCAAGTTGCCGACGGCAACAGACTGGGAGGGTTGCGTTTTCCGGCGAACGCCCTGTATTTACTTGTGAGACAGTCCCAGGAATCCAGTTTTATTGTCCAATTACAGTTCCAAAACTAAAGATATTACAAATAATCAATTTGGTGAAACTGACACTGAAAAAATGTTGCATATTAAACTAATTCAGGTCCCTTTTAAAGGCAATGTGCAAGTATTCTAATGCCATAAAATGCCTCTGATCTTCACTTGCACACTCATGTACAGTCTTTGACATATACACGGAAGTGTAGTCTGTGACACTGAAAGGTTCTGACCGAGAAAACGACTGTTCTACTAAAATCTAAAATTTCATAACTTCTTTGTCATATTTACGATACATATAACATTACAACAAAATGTGCATTATACGAAAACAAACGATTTTTCACACTGGAGTATGATTTTACACAACAAATTAAATTATTCAACACTTCCTCCAACTGTTTTCCATTTTATATAGTTTCTAAGACCAGCAGAATTTCTTATATAAAACCATTGTTGATTGCAGACAATATATACATTTGACGATGGTTCAGAAAGAAACAGCTGTTGTAAGCATCCAGCTATGACAGTGTGGGTCCCATTCTTTTTCCGATTTGCTTGTTACAATGCAAGTGCTACAATAGAAAATGACACAAAATATGAGGTGCATGTTGTAATACAATTCCTCTAGGCACAAAATGTTTCAGCAGCAATCATCATCAACTGTTAACTGAATTGTTAATAAAATGTTATAAGTACATATATATATATATATATATATATATAAAAGTGTAAGAACAGTCATGATGAAGAGAAGAGTGGTATACCTACTTTTGTGAGTAATGAGCTTGCCAAGAAAATTGATGAAAAGAAAAAGTTTATGAAAATCTCTGAACTTTCTGAACAATTACAGCAAATTTCTCATATGGTTTTGTACAAGGTTTTCACCAATAAATTAAGCTACCAGAAGTTCTGTGCTTGATGGGTACTGAAAATACTTACAGATCTACTAAACCAAACAAATAAGCTCTACCTTAAACTTCCCTTCATGCTACGACATGAAAGAAGCAGATCTTTTTAAGAGAATTGGGACCGGTGGTGAATCTTGGGTGTGATACGTAGACCTGGAAATGAAACAAAAGTATCGCCTGGGGTAACACCTGTTCTCCAGACAAGCCAAAAAAAAAAGCCCGCCAAACCTTGTCAGCAAAGAAAGTTATGGCAACAGTATTTTTGGGGTGCCATGCCATAGGAGTTTTGCTGGTCAAAATTTATGGAATGTGGTATAATGTTCACTTCAGAAGTCTACTACGAAACTTTGAATAAACCCAAGTGAGCTGTTGAAAATAGACATCATCATATACTGACATCTGGTATTGTGTGTTTGTATAAAAATGCTAGTCCTCACAGTCTTCAAGAAACTAAAGAACTCTGAATCAGTCCAGACTTGGTGCTGAGTGATTTTAATCTCCTATCTCACAGGAAGCAGTCGCTTGCATTGCAGCACTTCAATGACTATGTCAAACTTCAGAATGCTGTAAAAGGTTGGCTAGGTATCAAAGTGGCTGAATTTTATAACAAAGGAGTTTGTAAAATAACCATGGGGAAGTCAGCATTATCAGTATGTAAAAGAACAGAGATAGACTTTCTAGAAGTTGTAATTTTTCAATATCCACATGTTTGTTACTAAAGAAAGGACTACCTGTTAAAAAAATTCTGACTTTTCTTTTTACCTGCTGTTATATGCTAGATATAACAGCCTTACATATAATAGAATTAGGAGTTCAAATTGGGAAATGCGTTTTGTATTATTATCCGCTTAAAAATGTAAACCTCGATGCACAAGAATGAAGGATATGTTGATTGCTCTAATCAAAAACCTAGGATCTCTCCCTCCAAACTAAACACATAAACATGAAATAATACTTGAATATTAAATTATTAATGTTAACCTTAAGTTTGTTGAATATGAATGCAATTTTAACTGTGACAGACAGTTACAGTAGCCGACAGGTAGTTCACTTAACTAGAAATTTGGTGCTTGATGTGCCTTTTTGCAGTAAGTGTTTTATGATTCTACTGCTTACATAACTTTAGTATAATAAATAACTCTACATTATTATTATTATTATTATTAACATTTCCTTAAAAATTAATTTTTCCAAAGAACTGGAAGAAAACAATAAAGATGGTGATCTGTGGCGTGTTAGAGCAACAAATGCGATGATTGCCCCAATAAAGAAGCCACCAATGCGATATTGTTGCAAAAATTACCAGAATGTGAATCCGATGCTAATAAGCAGATTGTGATTTAAAAAAATAAATAATCTAAGAAGCAATGTCCAAAAGGGAAAAGAAATTTAAAGTCTGAAGCGTTGACAGATGCAATTTATAAAATAACACTTTGGTACTACAAACTATTTGATTTTCTGTGTGATCAAGATACTCCAAGAAGATCGAATTCCAAAATAAATGAGGAAGAAAGTGATTGCAAGGTAAATCAATTACAAATTTTTCTTTGCTGTATTTTTGTTTATTTTAACTAGAATTAATGTACAATACAAGTTCTGGGCAGTAATTTTAGGTAAACCGACTCATCCATATGCAAGTAATTATGATAATCTTTAGGTTCTATCCTCAATATGATCCACAAATTAATATGAGTGTATTCTTTTCATTTCGAAGTCCACTATTTATGCCACTCTTCATGTTTTTTCTTTGTTGTTTACATTTCAGAGCTATTAAGAAGCCTGCCACCGCCAAAGCATCATCTCGTGATGATTCCATGGTTATAATGGATACACAGGATTATTTTGATGAAGTTAGAAACTAAGCCCGCCCTAACCATGTTAGCACAAGTCTATATGCCAATGTCACAGGGAGACGACAAAGAAATAGTATAGCCCGAAATTGAAGAATTAATCCAATATGTGAGAGGGAGGAAAAGCTAAAAATCATGGGTGATTGGTAAGCGATAGTGGGAGAAGGAAAAGAGGGGAATACTGTAGGAAGTTTTGGTCTAGGAGAAAGAAATGAGCGAGGAAGCAGGTTGTTAGAATTTCGTGAAAGATATAAGTTAATTGTGGCAAACACACTGTTTAAGAACCATGCAAGAAGGATATACACCTGGAAATGTCCTGGGGACAAATGCAGATGTCAGCTAGATTATATCATGGTCCAACAAAGATTCAGGAATCAAGTTCTAGACCGTAAAGCGTACCCAGGAGCAGACATAGACTCTGTCCATAATTTGATAGTAATGAAGTGCAGACTTAAATTCAAGCAAATAAGGAAGCAGTATAAGCAGAACGTAAGTGAATAAACTGAAACAATCTAGCACAAGAGAAAAATGTGTAGAAATGGTAGACTTGGGTATAAGAAATAACTTGGAAAGGAGCTCAACCGAAAACGAATGGAATGCAATAATGAAAGCTGGTAAAGAAACATTAGGGTTTAGGGAATAAGCTGCCAGAAAACCTTGGATCACAAAAGAAGTTTTGGAGCAGATGGATCAGAGGAGAAGGTATAAAAATGCTCAGGATGAAGCAGTAAGAGAACAATACAGGCAATTTAGTAATCAAATAAATAGGAAATGCAAAAAAGCAAAAGAAAAATGGTCAGAAGAAAAGTGTGAAGAAGTAGAACAGGAAATGGTTGGAGGTAAAGCAGATGTCGCATATAGGAAAATCAAACAGCATTTTGGAGAAATGGAGAAAACAGGTGTGAACATTAAAGCTGCCAATGGGAAACCTCTTTTAAGCTCTGACTTTAGAGCTAACCGATGGAAGGAATACATTGAGAAACTGTATGATGGAGATGACTTGAACAATAGCGTAATGGAAAAGGAAGGCAATATCGACTTTGATGACTTAGGAGATCCTGTTTAGAGGACAGAATTTAATAGAGCTTTGAATGACTTGAAAGAAAATAAGGCAGTTGGAATTGATGAGATCCCTGTAGAACTTCTTAAATCCCTAGGAGAAGAAGGAATCAAAAGATTATTCAAGCTGATATCAAAAAGTTATGAAACTGGAGAAATTTCAACTGATTTAAATAAAAATATCATCTTCACACTTCCAAAGAAAGCACAAGCCCACAAATGTGAGAATTATCGCACCATTAGTCTAAAATCACATGGTTCAAAATTACTGACCAGAATAATATACAGAAGGATGGAAAATGTAGTAGAAGAGATAGTAGGTGAAGATCAGATTGGATTTAGGAAAAATCACGGTACAAGGGAAGCAATTCTGGCTTTAAGATTAATACTTGAAGGGCGGATCAAGAGAAACAAAGATACTTTTATCACATTTGTTGATTTAGAAAAAGCTTTTGATAATGTTAGGTGGGATAAAATGTTCAAAATTTTAAAGAACTCAGGTCTAAAGTACCAGGATAGAAGAACACTTTATAAACTATCTAAGAATCAAGTGGCTATAGCAAAAGTAGAGAATCATGAGACACATGCATCAGTCAAAAAGGGTGTGAGACAAGGTTGAAGTCTATCCCCGTTAATATTCAACTTGTATGTAGAAGAAGCAATAAAGAAAGTCAAAGAAAAATTTCCATGTGGCCTAAGTGTTCAGGGAGAAAAAAATCCAGTATGCTACGATTTGCTGATGACATTGTCTTGTTAGCAGAAAGGGCTGAGGATATTGAGAAGTTACTGAACGGAATGAACAAGATACTGAAGGAAGATTTTGGACTGACTATAAATCAAAGCAAGACAAAAGTGATGAAATGTAGCAGAAATGATATCAATACTAGTAAATTAAATATAAAAATAGGACTTGATGGAATAGGAGAAGTAAGTGAATTCTGTTACTTGGGAAGCAAAATTACAATTGAAGCAGGAATGATGTTAAAAGCAGAATAGCACTAGCAAAAAGAGCCTTCATGAAAAAGAGAAATCTTTTAGTTTCAAATATTGATCTGGGAATTAGAAAGAGCTTTTTAAAACTCATATTTGTGGAGCACAGCACTTTGTGGTAGCGAAACATGGACTTTAGGAATACTGGAAAGAAAGAAAATTGAAGCATTTGAAATGTGGTGCTACAGAAGAATGCTGAAAATTAAGTGGACAGACAAAGTAAGATATGAACGAGTTTTGGAAATGATGGATAAGGAAAGAAGTTTGTGGAAGAAGCTTACAGAAAGAAGAGACAGGCTGGTAGGTCATATTCTGAGACATGTTGGATTGGTTAATTTGCTGGTGAAGACAACAGTCGAATGTAAGATCTGTAGAGGAAGACAGAGATTAGAATATATGAAGCGGATAATTGAAGGTGTGGGTTGTAAGGGATATGTAGAAATGAAGAGGTTAGCACAAGATAGGAAGGGATGGAAGATTGTATCAAACCACTCAAAGGACAGACGACAGCAAAAAAAATAAAACTGGAATCACTCTGCTCTGTTGGTGTTCCAGTATAAAAGTACGGTTTACCGTTAGGTGTGTGGGCTCTGTCGGTGCTCCGGTCTACCTGAGCAGGTAAACCTCTCAGGTATACCCTAGCATGTGTGGCCGCCTTTAACCATAGGTGCTAGTACTTTCAGGAAAGTATAAAACATAAAAGTTAATGAAAATTTTGTGTTTCATGCTGTATGTAAACAAATATTTTCCTATAAATTTATTTATCATTAAAACATAGAATAACTGAGTCGCCTATTGTCACTACTGATAACTTTTCAGACCACACTTGTGTGATACCTAACATGTATTACCTTTACATCATTTCCTTAAACATAAGAGCCTATAACACATTTGTTTAGTGACAATTTTACTTTAAAAAAGGGAGAGATCATACGAATAACAGCAACAATCCAGTTACAAGGGGTATCTAACGACAAAACTGCAATATTAACTTTGAAGGACTGGATGTTTGTTGGCAATAATTTATTTCATTGGAGTGTGTACTAGGCACTTCATCAGTTTCATGCCGAGGCAAGCTCTATCTCATTACTGAGGAGATATCTTCATGCATGTAAAACCATGGACACTAATTACGAACTGCAAAATTTCTTCCTTAGGAAAAAATGGACCAATGTGGATAGCAAGCTAATAACTAATAAATATGGATGGCTCCATAAACATCAAAATTGTTAGTAACAAATATCTGTGTGTGTATGAGAGATAGAGAGAGGGAAAGATATTCATGAATGCAATGAAAAATATCACAGTAAATGGCGATCACGAGGCAAACTACAGTGAATGTTGAGAAAGTGGTATATAATACAGAATAGTACATATATGGTGTGTGATTGCGAACTAAAGCAAAGGACACAGCAGCAGTCATTCAGTGCTACCCTTACTCCTACATTCGAAGAAGAAAAACTGCCCGCTGACAAATTTTTCATTTGCTTGCCTGGATACAGCTCTCTGCTTGGAAGGGTAGGCAACAGGTAGGGGTGACAAGGTGAAGAGAGGAGCAAGGAGAATATGACTTTAAGCTGTCAGTTGAAGGTGAACAGAGTATAGTAAGTGTACCACTGAAATTTATATTCAGAATTTTATTAAAAAAATAGGATACATAAGGTAAAACCACCACTTACCAAAGCTGAAGGGATAGAAATGCTACCAACGGTAAAAAGAATCATAACAAAACGCATGAAGTGTTAATGCCATTAGAGTGCACCGCACTACCTTATGATGTGATTCATTTTCTTCATCTGACTGAGAGGTTGAGCAAAGAAATGGGTTTTGTCTCTTAGTCAGTCTTTCATCAACATTGGTAAGTGATGGATCTGGTTTCCCTATCCTTTCCATATTAAAAATAATTATGTTTACATACTTTCTATAGGTGCTAAGATTAGAAACTCTGCCAGTCATTCAAAGGTCACAACAATTCATATTAAAGTGCTACCATTTTATAACAGCAGCAGTTAAAACAGGCAATTCTACTGTCTTGCACTTGTCAAAATTTCATAAAGCACTACAGGTGACAACTAGTAGGTGTAAGAAATGTACTTACAGCATCCCTAGTCTGGCAGAATAGTGTTTCCTCAAACTTTCATCATTAAGACACAGTCTTTACTTTGCCTTACTTCAATGTATACGGTTTCAACACAGCCAAAAACAAAAAACTCTAAACATATAGCTTAACAGCACTCCAAAATAAAAGAAGAGAGTATTTTTTTTTAATTAATCTAACACTTACTGGGTTATTTGGGTCAGGCATTGTATAGAAAGGCCTCACTGCAAGGGGATACTTGTCCAAGATATAGAAATCTGTGTCATACTGTAAAGAACAAAAAGTTCAATAATTATGATATAAAAATAACTTTAACAATATTTTGTTGCCAATTACACTGTTCAAAATTTAAAAAAAGAGAAGGAAGTTTGTGTAAAAGTTAACCTATAAGTGCCAAAACCTAGCCAAATAAAAAACTCAAAGGGAAACAAAATACGAAATATTATGGGGGTAAAATTATTATTACTATAATATTCAAGGAAAGTAACAAATATATCAAGCTAAACTTCTAACAAACACTGTAATTTATATCATTCAGTTAACAGTTGGAAAAATTTCTCACATTTTTGCAAATTTATTAAAGGAATGAGTGATAACAAGAGCAGCCAATATAGATGCACAAATTATAAAATAAAATTAAGACCTACACTAAAACAGTTAAATACCAAATTTTGAACAAACTTAAACATTAAAACTTCAATTAACCTTTTCTACACAAATCTGTCATTCTGGTATAGAGTTAAAATGCTTCAAATACATGAATATCCACTGAAATCTCAAAATCAATTTACACAATAACTATTATTTCTCTTTACTTAACAATTATGGAGAATGTAAACAGGAAAAAAATCAGAAGCCAGTATTAAATAAATGTAATCATTCTGAAAATTAAAAGTACTTCCCATTTTAAATGAAACCACAGCAAACATTTTCTTATAACTCTAATAGCTAACCAAATCAAAATGGTAATTTTAACAGTAGCAAAAATTTAAGACAGGCAATTATAAAATGAACAATTTTATTTCTCATAAACATTTAAAACTAGCTTTTAATTCCCATGCAACAAAATTATAATAAAAGCTGTCAGAATGAAGAAGTACATTACTAAACACATTAGAATGGGGGGCTTCAAGCAAACAAATAGTCTTGCAACCAGAGGTTTCATAGGTAAATTAAGCTATCTTCTGAAATGTGTTAAAAAACAAAGGAAACTAATTCTATGAACATTTTGCAGTCTTCTAAACTCCACTGTACAATGGATGAGGAAACCCTTTTTACCTTTTCATTCAAATTGCATACATTCTGGATGGATTTTGAAGGTCAAAAATCAAATCGCTGCCTTAGCAGGTATGGTGCTCTCAATTCTAAATGCCTCCTCCCATTTCACACATAAAGAGAGAGAAATTTCTCACAAAAAAATGTTGGCTAGTAAAGGTGTCAACAAAGCAAATCTCAAATAACAAGTAGATCACATAAGAAAAAGGAAACAACTACATCTCTTTATCCACTTAAAAAAATCTTCCTCCAAACTAATCAATAAAATCTACATATTGTTTACTGTATTTCTTCTCCATGTCCTTATGTTCACAGCAGTGAAAATAGATTCAGTTTTACCGTTGAGAGATATTTTGTGTAAACACTTGAATCACCTTTCAAGCACTGTTCATTGCCCAAAATATAATCAAAATAAAGTGAAATAAGATTTGCAATATAAAAAGGAAAGAACATTAAAAATTATTCTGACAATGGAGACTATTTGTGTGAAAATATGGATAAGGTGCGTGTTCACTACTTTATTGTACACAAATTATCCCCACAACAGTATACTACCAACTGTTGGAATTACTATAATCCAGAGTGCCTCAGTGGCTGTGTCAGTCAAGAGTTAGTTTTTGGGTGGAAAGTTGCTGAACGAACTTTCGAAGACGTTTAACAATTGAAAATGCAGTCATCGTCAGACAGTATGAGCCATTCAGTTTCTCACTTAATGATAGATATCTACACCAGACTCAAAATTGTGGACATTGTTGCACTTATCTTCAATGACTCGCTGAGACCCTGTGCTACGCCCCCAGATTAAATACATACTTGTTATGATAAGGGAACATAACCAGATAATTGGTGTATACATATGAAGGATAAGCCAGTCATGTCTAAATTACAGTCCATTTTTAAGAGAGTCACAGTGAAAAATACATTTTTTAAAAAGTTTCAGTTGGTATTAATTTAGCCTCAAGGCACAAAGTGCAAAGAAATGAAAGAGGGATGGTTAAAGAATCCAATGAAATAACTGCAATTAGTGAAGTCACAGTCTTCTCTCAGAAAATCTGAAATATTGCATTTCTCTTGATCATGGGAGCTGGTTAAAATAAAAAGTCAGATGCAGATGTCCAGGATTTAAGGTAATGGCATTCTGAATGCTGGCAGGCAAAACAGTCACATCTATATACAACAAACAAATCTTACCACAATAACTGAAATATGTGACCAATGTCATCTATAAGTCTATTTTAAATTAAGCAATCACTAAGTAATTAGTCACCACTTTACATTCTGTAATATCCTAACCTCTTGTATCTTCCAGAAAAATTAAAAGCAATTACATTACATTATAATTTTGTGATTCATACCTTTGCCTTAACAAGTCGACCAAGCAGTTTCTCGTCTGGAGTACTGAGATCATCTTCGTCACCTATATACACGCCCACCTCTCGCAGCATGTTCACAGCCTGGCTAAATTCAAGTTTCAGTGGTGGATCCACGAAACGAAAAGGTTCAACAGGAAACTGTTGTGCTACTGCAGCTATCTCAGCAGCATAGCTGTCAAAAATTATAAGAAATTTAATCAGGCTCACTAATTGTTTAACTGTTAAACATTCAATGCCATTAAAAAGAAATTGCACAAGAAAGCTGCATAACTAAAACAAAAGAGAGCTGCAGTAACTGAAGCACAGTAGAAAGCAAGGAACTAAAATCAGTTTGACTGGCATAGTGTAATGCAATTTGATGTGACAGACACTTACATCACTAATGCACAAAATCTTATGCAAGTTATACTAAGGTGTCCCAAATGGCATTAAAGCTATGCCCATTCAGCCAACAAAGAATACTTAGCAATGGTATTGTCTTATTTTGCCAATCCTATCTCTTATGAGACAGAAAAAAGTCTGCAGATAAAGCACACAAATTCAGGACAGAATCTGGGTGACTGGCTATTCATTAGAATGTACATGCAAAATTTTACCTTTTAACAACCAAGCAGCTATCCTAGAAATATGCTCTATTCTTATATATAAACTATAGATACCAATTACAAAACAAACTAACTTTCTTAAAACTTTTCCAGTATTTTACATTATCCTCTATACAGAGCCCAAGCACTGCAACAGTATTCTAAACATGGTTTTATATGAATTTTATAGGTTACTTTTTTAATATTTTCGCATTATATCTTTATTATTTGTCCCATGAAATGAAGACTGGCATTTGTCTTTCTTATTGCACAGTTTATATGCCTATCCCATTTAATGTTGCTTTATATAAACACCCTAAATATGTCACTAAATTTGCCATTTTGAAAATAGAACATTTATTTGAATTTGGAAAGAAACAAACATTTGAAACACATCAAACTTCATACTTCCTAATGCTTAGCTTAAGTTACAATTTTATGCATCACCCTGAAAAAGAATTAAGATCCTGTTTCAGATTTTGACTGTCATCCAAACAAATTTCACTTCCATATATGTAAGAGTACTATGTGAAAATAGTGTCAGGTTATTATTGTTCAGGATGTCTGAAGGTCACTTATAATAATCCAGGATTGAATTTCACTTGAAATATCACAATGTCTCAGAGATATTTAATATTACAAACACTCAAAAGGTAGTCAGTACGTTGTATATGTCTAAGTAATTTCAAAAGAGAACAATTGTCAGGCATACTGGCAAAAATAGAGACAAAGATGCTCTTAGAGCATTGATAAGCCCACAGTAAAAATGTAAAGGGGTAAAGCTTTGTAGAGTGAGAGGTTTTTAAGCAAAGCTGGCTGCTAGCTTATGTAAACACTCAATTTGGCAATGTTAAGCTGAGAAACTGGGTATGAATCACATTTACAAGTAACTGTGTTTTTTCTCCGTCACTTCAGAGTAATGCAAAAAGGCACACAGCTTTTAAGCCAATCACAGAGGCAGCTTCAGTATATGAAACTAAAAGTTTTTGGTATCTGCCATTAGAGGCAGATTCTTCCCGCCATAGGAGTTGAGGAAAGTTGAACACAATTGGTTGCCAAGGTGCAGTGGTCAGCTTATTTAATGGCGAGACTTGGAGTCTCAAGCTGTAATCTCCAATAACTGCTGGAGATAATTGCGTCTAGGATCATGGCTGTACAAATTTTTCATCGCCATCACAGTCAGATTATTGCATTTCAATCCACTGGTGACAATAGCTAACAACAAAGAGGGGACTCGCAGTGTCCCAGAGAGAAGAACACATGTTGGTGACCATTCATCAAGAAAGGACTTCTTGGAAGGCAGCAGGCCTTCGTCTACCTGCACATGGTGGGTGTCTCACCACTACAAGCCAAAACTGTTATTGACGAGATAAATAAATAAATGTAATTCAATAAACTATACAGTAGAACTCCAATTATTCGAATCAATTGGGACCGGACCCAATTCGGATAATCGGATTTTTCCCAAAAAAGGGTCTATTTTAATTAATTATTGTATGTTGAAAATGCCTTCTTTTCCAAGGTTTTTTTTGTGTTTTTGCACTTCAGGGATTAAAATTTCGCCTTACCACTCGGTAAACAATGCTACAGTCATCAAAACTTTGGATTGGTTTTTATAAAAGAGGGGAAGCTTTATCGCAGTACGTTTCCGTCTTAATTAAAAATGCGATTCGGATAATCAGATTTCAGATAATTGGAGTTCTACTGTATATGCAACTGATGGATTTGTCAGGGTGAAATGGTAAAGATAAGGTAAATATTATCTGATTGGAAGCCCCTGGTATATTTTTTCTATGTGTTTACTGTTTGTTCTGTCTTCCTCTGCTACTCGTTCTGTACCTCCTCGGCATGCCTGCTTTCCACCACCACTAATTACGATTTTCTAACCTCAAGATCAGGCCCCAACACGAGTCTTGCTATCCCCCTTCACCCCGAAAATAATCCTCCATACTTTATTGATGAGGCTACCATCTGTGGCGACATTTGTACACTGCACCATTTTTACAGGTAATTAAGGGATCATCCTAAATACTATGCATTTTAATACATAGTCTATGTTGTCACAGCCCTCATCTTCAACTATCGCAGGTGACATGTTTACTTTTCCTTCCTACTTAAATCATAAAACTAATGAAGGCAGCAAGAACTAAATTATAATAGGTAATGGTTAAAGAAAAAGGGACATGTACTAGGTGCAAAGGTAGGATCGCTGCAGTGTTGAATACACTATGTAACAAAAAAAACCTTTTTGCTTGTTTAAGTAAATTTTATGCTTGTTTTGGATGAATTGGGTCACAACTAAACTACACTGTACATTCCTACTTTTATATAATCATTTATTTGCTTTTTATGCCCAATAATATGAAATTAATTGGTTAAAATTATATTAGCTATGAACTCTTAATATATGAGATGATTGAACGATTCAGCTGTATGTAATCTGTTTCAGATTGACATTATTGATTAAAAATTGCATCTTCCCGTTGCTGTAAGCATAATCCAGACTGTTTTTGTTTGTGTGCGGCGTCTGCCTGGGCTCGAAAGCAGTAAAGCATAGAATAAAGAATGCTATCAACTTCTGCTTAGCATACAGGTCTCATTTTGGCATGCCTGTGCGATACCAAGACATGAACTGGGCACTACATGTTGTGTGTGGGTGTTGCAGATCCACTCTCGAGGCCTGGTATAGAGGAGAAAACAGAAAAATGAAATTTGGTGTACATAGAATTTGGCGAGAACCAACAGATCACCTCTCCAACTGCTATTTCTGTGTTACTGACTTGTCTCATCATAAGAGGTGTAAAAAAAACCCAATGTTTTTGCATATCAAGACATGCCATCATCTCTTAGGCCCATTCCACACGGTGAGGAGCTTCCCATTCCTCCTCCTCCTCCACTACTGAATGGGTGTGAAGACAGTAGTGAACCAAATACCGACATCGACCACGAAGAAGACTTCTCAGAGGATGAAGATGCTACACCTCACTACCCCACATAATATGAGTTAAATGACTAGATCAGGGATTTAGGACTTACAAAATCCAAAGCAGAAATTGTAATACCTAGACTAAAGCAGTGGAATAGTGGAATCTATTGAGTAAGAGTTGCAAGATACCCCTTGTCGAACAGAAAAAGATGCTAATGCCTCACTTCCATATTAAGCTTAGACACATCAAGCAATCTGTAAAGGCCATAGATACAACATCAGATGCAATGAAGTACCTCCAGAATGTGTTCCACAAACTCTCAGAAGGTAAGATAAAGGGTGGAATTTTCGAGGGCCCCCAAGTGAAGAAATTAGTTCGTGATGACACATTCATCAGCAAGCTTCTACCAGTTCAAAGAAAGGCCTGGAAGAGCTTCGGGGATGTTGTGAATAGTTTCCTAGGTAATCACAGAATGGAAAATTACAGGGATGTGGTAGAGGGTCTTTTGAAGAACTATAAAGCAATGGGGTGCAGAATGTCTCTAAAGCTGCATGTACTCCACTCGCATCTACATGTTTTCCAGTCTCATACGGGTGCATATTCAGAGGAACAGGGCGAAAGGTTCCATCAGGACTTACAATTGTTTGAAATAAGGTACCAGGGACAGTATAATGAGCGAATGGTTGGTGATTATATCTGGGTACTGATCAGAGAGAGTGATGTAACGTATAAGAGGAAATGTAGGAAGACAACACATTTTTAAGCACATTGTACATGACATGAAAACATTTTCATGTACTTTACAACTTTTGTAATTTATATTTACTGCATTTACATTTTTTCGAAAGTTGTATTTAAGAATTTCTTTTGTTTTGTTCCATGGGCATATGTAAAAGAGCATTCATTGTTCTAAATAAATGCATTTTCCTACAATTATGAAAAATCGATGGCATTTCTGTAAAAACAATTTCCTACATGAAAAATTGTGTTTTCATAGTTTTTGAAACACACTGCATCAGAAACAACAAAAAAATTAACTTAAACAAAATTTTGTTACATAGTGATATCTATCATATAAGAAATTTCAGGGTATACGAACATTCATACAGAAGAGTAAGCACAGAGCAGACTGTATACAGTTACTGGCCTTGTGCTCAGTCAAATCTGAAGACACTGAGGGAAAGTAGAGCAAGATGAAAGAGATGGTGAGACAAAGTAGGAAACAAGCATAACTCGACCATAGCAAGAAGATTTATAATTTCTTTTTTCCCACGCCACAACATGGCTAAGCAATGTTGAAGTCATTAGTGTAAGGTAGGGTTACCAGAATTTTTTCTCCAAATCCGGGGACATTTCACAACTTTTTCACAAAAATCCGGGGACACTTTCGGCATTTGTCCTAATTACTCGTTGTAATAATTAGTTATATGTTTAAAGGATGAGTTATCTTAAAAGCCACATATTTTTTATATTTTGTATTTTAAATGAGGATCACAGACAGCCATGTTGCACACAGCACAAAGCTGTTGTGTCTAAGACACAGTATCATTGTAATTTTCTTTTATTCCTTGGCACATACAAGGAAAGAAGGGTGCTTCATATCTCTTGCTTTAAACGAATGCTTTAGCAAATCAGGGATTTTAAAGAGCTCTCGCTTGATTAAAAAAAAAAAAAAATCTGAGGTCAACAGTAAAAATCCGGGGACATTGCGGGGACGAAATCTGTCCGGGGACAGAGAGCTAAATACAGGGACTGTCCCCGGCAAACGGGGACGTCTGGTAACCCTAGTGTAAGGATTGTGCTATTGCCAAAGAACAGAAACAACATTTGCCATGGCCTATATGAAAGAACCATCCCAGCATTCAGAGGGTTTGGGAAAAGGAACAGGAAGGAATTTGGCTGTAGCTTTTTGTGGAATGACTTCAGGAAATGAAAATCTGGATAGCTGGACCAGGGATCAAACCTTTTCCTTAAGAATAATAGGCTAGAGCATTAATCTCTCACCCGTCAGGACTGGTTTTTTTTTTTAAACCAAAAAACCAAGTTTCAAACCAAAGTCACCAAATATTTCCAAGTGATGTCCACCAGTTTGAACTGGGCATCACAGTGAACAGTCAGCTACAAACCTAGTCAGCTAACCAATCTGATACATTCATATTTAATCATGAAACATTCAAAAATTTTATGTGGGTTAAATGAGATAATAATATTGATATATTTACTACCCATGACCGACAAATCTTACACTTAACACAAATAAATGCACTCCATCCATTTTATTAGTTCACAGATTAACTCCACCCAACATCACAAAATTTAGAAAAAAATAATAAAATGGCCAAACACTTAGTTACTTACTTGTCACGCAATCCCTTGAACATGCGTGTAAAAGTATTCCCATAGTATCTACGACCTCATGGTAATGATAACGGAATGCCATTTCTAAATCAAGTCCAACAAATTCTGTTAAATGACGATGTGTGTTACTATCTTCAGCACGAAAAACTGCAACACCACACACAATTGCAAAAATTATTTACTGTCAGTATCACATATAATAGTACACTTTTTATGACATATAACCTTAATTTTTCTGATACATCATCAAAATTAGCTCAAAGAGCTGTGAGCCGATAATAAATTAACAGCAAAACCACTTCTAAAGAAATTTTCTAGTAGTTTGAAAGATAGAAAATGTGTTAAAAACAAGAATTCAATCAATGTGATAAGTTAGCAAATGCTTTACACGGAGAAAATACTATTTGTTAATAAATTCACTTGCATTCATTTACAGGAGTACAATATTAAATTACAAACAAAATAACATATAACACTTTGGGTCTAGAAAAATGTGTTACAAGAGTTAGAACTGATTTTTCAACTTAGAATAAATGTGCGAAATCAGTCTTTTTTTATTAACAGACGTAATTTTTGAGCAACAATAATAATGTAATGGTTGATCGTGCAGAAACGCGGTATGATGTCGGAGTCCGACAACAATAATAATTCACACAGCAATAGATGCAGAATCAAAAGTTACACATCACATACAAAAATGGAGCCGCTAGTTAAATAACAAGTATGATTTTGGGAAGAAAGAAAACAAAATTTTACATAATGCGTCACCGCACAAACTGTGAAAAATACGTACCTTGGGAAAGGTTTAAATGAACCATTTTAAAGATAAATTTTTTTATAAGCACGGTGAAATCACTTGTGCTTCAGTAAAATTAAAATTTAGACAGGAAAACTCAAATTGAACGAAAGTAGTAGCGTCCCTATCAAGTCACTGGAAATCAAAACAATAGGTACAGGAAAAATTAATAGTGTCCAAATGATTGCAACACACAAAATAAGAAACATAAAGAAGATAAGATGACACTTGGAAAACACCATCACCCTATAGGGAATTAAATTTGCAGAATTTTTATACCAATTTTAACCAAATAGGGCAAGTATTTTAAGAGATATTCAATGTTGAATTTAAGTGCTACTGCTTCACAAGAAAAAAGGGTAGTTTTCATAAAGAAATACTTTTTGAATCGATTCGAAAATTATCTCAAAAGGTGTAGAATTTTATTAGCTCCATTTGGAAAAAGAATTACCTCACAGACTTAAAGACATTTTGAAGGAGAGCAGATCTCAAATTTGATCAATTCAAGAATTTTTTCCTCGGAAACCATGATATTAGAGAAAAATTTCAACCAATCAGAGAAGAAATAAGGTTAATTTTTGCACATGACCGCAATATACTGCACAATAGAACAGTTTTTTTTTTTTTTTTATAGATAGGACCGCGGGCATATTAGGGTATCTTTTGCTGGGCAGTCGTGGGTGAGTGAAGGTCATAGTGAAGAGAGCGAGCTAGAGAGTGATGTAGGTGTAAATTTCTATGTGGAAGTTCAATGTTGGTTCAGGTTAACACGGTGCTTCCTTTGAGATGAACTAAGTCTTGTCATCATCTAGGGTGTAGAAGGAAGTGGTTGCTTACTGATAGAATGACTTACTTGCAATCATTAATTGGATTTGGATAGAAGTCTGATGATTTTTCCAATAATACTGCTAACAAAATTTTGTAAGAGAACTTTCTGACAGTACAGTGCTTTCAATTTATCAAGAATTCTACAATTTATTCAGTTATTTCATCAACCTTAAGTATTGTGGAATAAACAATGGTTTGGCAACTGAGATCAAATTTGTGAAGGTACCAGACACGGTTATAGATCGGGTATCATATGTGTCAGTAACCCCCCCCCCCTCCGTCATGCACGCTATTTTGACACATACTATTTTGATTGTTAAATTCTTGCTTGTTACAGCACTTTGAAAATTACTTTTTCTGATAATAGGATGCACACAAAAATCTTACATAACAAATGGTTTACAGTTTTTTTAATGTATAGAAAAAGACAAAAATAACTACTACTAGAATATTAAAGTTTTAACAGTTTTCACAGATGCCATTTTCATAAATTACTTCATGAGACTTATACTGCATCCAATATACAGGGGGAGGACAAAATAATACGAACACTTGTGAAATAATGGAAAATCTTTACCTTTGACTGAAGTACAGATTTGATGCGACATGGGATAGATGCATAAAGGTCATGGACAATATTTAAAGATATATTAAGCCATCCCTCCTGCAGAACGGTCTCTAATTCCGAAAGGCTGGATGGATGCTTCTCTGTGCGTTCTCCAGACAAACACATCCGGTCGTCTGAAAAAGGGTGAATGACAATTTATCTGACCATATTACCTGTTGCCACTGCTGTGGGGACCAGCCTTTGTGATCTCTGCACCACTAGTGTCGCTTGAAAGCATTAGTTGCTGTCATCAAGGGTTTATGAATTGCCACTCTGGCATAAATGTTCGCAGCATGAAGTTCCCTTTTGACAGTTTTTTGTTGAAACGGGGTCCTGGAGATGACTGTCCATTTCCGATGTTATCTCGGATAACGATTGCTTGTGCTTTCGGATTACTATGCGCTCCAAGACCCGTCTATCCCTATCAGTAAGCTTTGACTTTCGGCCGCTGTTGTACTTTGAAGGTGCCGTCTTACCCTCTTTCGTGTACATCTGCATCTATATATATACTCTGCAATTCACAAAATTGTGGGTGGCAGAGGGTGCTCAGCACCAAAGCTAATCTCTTTGTTGTGCATTCCAATCCCTAATGGTACGAGGGAAAAAAGAATTCATATAAGAATTTCTCTAATTTTATCTTTCCTGTCCTTCCGACTCAAATAGGATGGTGGAAGAAGTGTTTCACTACACTCGAAAGTGAAAGTGGGAGTACACATGTTTACCAATAAGTTTAAACGAAATGTATGTCGTCTATCTACCAGAGACTCACAGCCTAGTCTACTAACCAGTTCTGTGACACTTTCATAAGGACTGTAGCAAGCGGTCACGAATCGAGCGGCTCTTCTCTGTACTTTCTCTATACTTTCGATCAACACCTTACGAAACAGGTCCCAAATGGCACAACAATAATCCAAATGTGGACGCACAAGAGATTTGTACGCTATCTCCTTTGTTTGTTCATTACAATTTTTCAAGATTCGACCTATGAATCGAAGCCTAGAATTTGCTCTACCTACTAACGAATTAATGTGTATGTCCCATTTCATGTTCCTTTGTACTGTTACTCCCAAATATTTCATAGAATTGACCATATCAATAACTGTATTGTTTAACTCATATTCCTGAACAATTGGATTTTTTTTGTTATTTATTCTCATTGTCTTGCACTTTTTACAATTTAGAGTAAGTTACCACTCAGCACACCAAGCCAAAATAACATCCAGATCACGCTGTATTTCTAAGCAATCGGCCAAATTCCTTACTTCCCTATAAATAACCGCATCATCAGCAAACAATCTAAAAAGGCTTTTCACTTTGTCTCCGAGATCGTTTATAAAAATTAAGAAAAGAAGTGGTCCTATTACACTTCCTTGAGGTACACCTGATGTAACATCTAGATTAGAAGAACTTTCTCCTTCAACAACGACATACTGCGACTGACCAGTTAGAAAATCCTTTATCCATTCACAAAGCTGATCCGATATACCGTACGCTCGAAGCTTCGTTAAAAGGCGGTTGTGTGGCACAGATTCAAAGGCTTTCTGGAAATCTAAAAAAATTGCATCTACTTGTGAAGCTGCATCAATAACTTTCATTATGTCGTGTGTTAATAGGGTCAGCTGTGTTTCACATGATCTTTTCTTCCGAAATCCGTGTTGATTTGTTGTAAGCAAATTATTTTCATCTAGAAAATTCATGATGTTCGAGCATATAATATGCTCCATAACTCTACTACAAACAGATGTTACAGATATGGGACGATAGTTTCCAGGATCACCTCGATCACCTTTCTTGAAAATCAGAGTTACTTGCGCGATTTTCCAGTCTGAAGGTACTTTTCGCTCTTCTAATGATTTACTGAATATATCAGATAGAAATGGCCTGATTTCCGCCGCATACTCTGAAAATACTCTTACTGGAATTCCATCCGGGCCTGGTGCTTTCCCCCACTTGAGGAGCTCTAATTGCTTAATGATACCTGCAGTATCTATTCGTAATGATTCCATCACCGACTCGCCACGGCGTGGGAAAACGGGAATACTATCCTTATTTTCATTTTTAAATGAATTTTTGAATACAGTATTTAGTACATTAGCTTTATCGCGCCTTTCATTAACCTTGGAACCTTCACGAATTAGTGCTCGAATATTGCTGGTGGTACAATTAACTTTTCGTACATATGACCAAAATTTCTTTGGGTTTTCTGTGAGACTCTTAGAGAGAGAGTTGGAATGAAAATCGTTGAAGGCCTCGCGCATTAAATTCTTAATGCGTCCTCTTAACTCAGCTAAGGTTTCTAAATCGCTGTGACACCTCTTCCTTCTTGAGCTTGCGTGTATTTTCCTTTGTTTTTTGAGTAATCTTTTGACTTCGCATGTGTACCACGGTGGATCATTCTCCCACTTTATTGTCCTGTCATAACGGCTGATACCGTACTCCTTGCAAACCCCAAAAGGTTTGATGTTTCCGTAACCGATTCTTCTCATAAACGCGCTCTGACAATCATTCCTCTTTGGAATTCTGACAGGTCTGACATTTCAAATTATCACAGCCAGTTCGATAGATGCATGCAAGGCAGGTGACTGCTGTTGAGAGACTGATCCCTTCCACTTCACCTTCACTAGGTGGCAGACTTCTGTTGCAGGTGGCGTGGCTGTACTACAGGTATGAAATAAGTCATACTTTTTCACAGGTGTTCATATTATTTTGTCCTCCATCTGTACACTCCTTTCTTCAGTCATTTTGACTGGGGCTGCTGGCCTTCTCTGGTGTCAAGCTACCTGCTGAGAATCCCTAGTAAAATTAGCAGGTGGCTTGACCTCTGAAGAAGACCAGAGGCCAAGGTCAAAATGCTGGGAAAAAAAATATATAAGCAGTGAAAACTGATTGGGAAGGAGACCTCTGACATTCATAACAATATTTTACAACAATACAGATTGTTTATAACACAACAAGATCATGTAAACAATGTGTCTTTTTACCTGCTCCAACCGTGTACACTTTCTCAAAATCAGCTGCGATAGCCATCTGCTTATATAATTGTGGACTTTGAGCCAAATAGGCTGAACTTTTGAAGTAAGAAACTGTGAATACATTTGCACCACCTTCACTTGCAGCTGAAATGATTTTTGGTGTGTGTATTTCAACAAATCCCTGTAATACAGCAAATAATTTTGACACAGCACTATTAATTCACAACAATGTAAAATAAAATGAGCCATTTTAAAAGTTAAGGATATCTGCAGTTGAGTTCTTCATGGCATAAATAAGCAAAAATAAATCACAATAGCATAGAAAAGGAAAAAGAAATAATTTTACACTATAGTTACAGTTTTTTGGAAGAGCGGTGGTCATCAAATTTACATGAAATGTTACATTTTGCAGTCTACTGATAATGTCACATGGTTTAAGCAGAGGACTGCAAATATGGAAAATGTAGGGCAGTAATTAAATCTTGACTTCCAGGAAAAACCATTCCTAAATTTGTATAATCTGACATATTAGAATTTTTTTGCAATTACATACATAAATGATAAAATTATAAACAGTATAGAGGGGCCACAAGAGAGGGGAAATTTTGTTAAAAAAGATATTTTTTAATAATTCAGAAAATTAAAAAATCAGCTGTAATTTTCAGACAAAACTTCTCTTACACTCTGTGGTCTTATCGTACAAAAAAAAAAAAAAAAACTCTGTAGTGTTTTTAGAGTTTTAAGAATAATTACTTTTACTTGGAAGTTAGAAACGAGTTTCTCTGAAATACATACATTTCAACTGAGTCAGTGATGTAATTTATTTCATGTGGTATGTTTGCTTGATTACTATTTACATGAAAAGAAATTATTCAAAAGAAGACTCACCCAATCTGATTCAAACATGGAAGCTACATTCCATATCAAAATACATGTCAAAAAATAATAATAACAAGAAGTTACATACAGAATATCACAGGGGGCATTGGTATCTTGCCAGTTCTGTACATCACTTCTGATAAGGCTACATCCTGCAAACCACAGTATGACACACAAAAAAAAGTTCCCAAGCAATACAAGCAGTTGGAATTATTTAAAAAATTTGTTATGAGCCATTGGGGTACTCAGTAATTCAATGTTTGACACAGTATCTCACTGGTATTGAAGTTACAGTAGCACAGCTAGAGAAGCAATGGACTTGAAAAGAGTTGGCAAGGCCTAATACTACATTGATAAGGAAGAATCGAAGGATAATCTCACAGAGTCTAATGCAAACTGACATTTGCACTTTCATAGGTTCAGCAAAGAGATACAGCCTTTATTACTCAACTTTTCCTGTATCTCACTGCACTGTTCCCAAGAAACAACAAGAAAAAAACAATTCCTGACCAAAAATAAAATAAAAATTGGAGCACCCAAAGACATGGTTGAATGTCAATGTAAATCTGTATTCATACACACCACTGGCAGGTATGTAAATGGTAAGTGTTGCTATTCTCTGAGACAGGTAGAACGGCCACCAGAGTGCATTAGAGTTGACATGTTTAGTGTTGTTGCCAAGGGTGGTAGGTTATGTAAGCGGTGAGAACAGCATCAGATGTTGATAGATCACTAACTACTGTGAAGGACACACAAATGCAGCATAATCATTTGAGACAGCATTATCAATACCTGAAAAAGATTGAAAGGGGGCTCTTTTTTGGTCTCTATTTAACCAGCTGGTTGAATCGTGCTATATGCAGATTTGTGGGGCATTCAGGTGTGACAGTGGCACGATGCTGGACTGGATGGGAACATGAGGGCAGGCATACTCGTCATCAAGGTTACAGTCGAGTTGTTGTTGTTGTTGTTGGGAATTAAGGGCACATCGACAGCAAGATCATTAGCATCCTAACAACGACCGACTTAGTAATAAGGTTTAAAAATTTATCGTCTGCATGGCCGACAGTAAAGAGGTCAGCCACATAGATGGTAAGATAAAGTACAAAAATACTGACAAAAATGCCATCTGCATGGCTGACTGTAAAAGGATCAGCCATACAGACAATAAAATAAAGAAAGTTAGTAAAACAATGGCTGTCAATGGACCATAAAAAACAGGCACAAACACTGACTGGTTGGATGTAGAAAGGCAAAAGACAAACAACAAAACACTAATGGCTGGCTGGCTGTAAAAGGGCCAGCCAGTTAGATATGAAATAGATAACTTAACACAACACACTAACAGGTGTAAAAGATTAAAATACAGTATTTGGAATGGTGGTTGTAAATAGACCACCAATCCATTTTAAATCCATCCATGTATACCAGGGTAAAGGTATAATGCTGATTTAAAATATCTCTAAAAACATTAATAAAAACACTGTCAGTGGTAAACAGTTTGTTATACTGAGACAATTCTAAAATTGTTCTGGGCCTCTTTAAAAGCCAGCGAGAAGATTTACTCCAAACCTGGTGTTACAGTTGACCACGTCTAACCACCACAAGGGTGGAACGCTGTAATGTGCACCGAGCACATCTTAACCCCTTCACCTCTGTGCCTGCCATCTGAGAACAAGTAATGGACTGCCTGCAACATTCTGTGTTATCCCACATCATTGCTCAGATAATAGCTACAGCTGGACTAGGGAATTACCATTTCATGTATAGGCTGATGCTAGCACTACAACACAAACGGCTGTATTAAGTGAGTTACCATGAACGGGAAGCGTAGATTGCTTATGAATGGCGACGTGTTGTGTTCAGCAATGAATTGCAGTTCAGTGCTACCTCCATGTTTTGGAGAGTCACAGCAGTGTTACCTCTGGTGTCATGGTATGGGGATCCAACAAATATGACTTCAAGTCAAAGCCGATAGTGATCGAGGGAACTCAGATGGCACAACAGCACATCACGGACACCCTGAGTCCTCGAGTGTTACCTCTCATGCCACAGTATTATGGTATTTTTCAACAGGACAATGATTGTCCACACACAGTACGTCTGTTTGATTTATTTTGAGGTACTTCTGTGGCCAACAAATCCCTAGATCTGTACCCTATATAACGTGCGAGACCAGCTCGGACATCAACTCCATCCCAGTGCCAGTATCCAGAAACCACAGACCAGTTAAAACAGTTGTAGGTCAGTTTCCATACTGATAAGTTGGCTCTTACTACAAAGTTCTATGTAAATTTGACTTGATTTTGTATCACATACCCTCTTAACCCATGAAGTTTTATTTTATTTCCGCATCTCTTTCTGGGTGCTTCACTTTTTTTTTGCTAGGCAGTATATTTAAAAGTGTACTGCAAAAAAGTACACTTTCAAATACTTTATTTACCTGATGAAAGAACAAAATATACTTCTGATCAAAAAAGAACAACATAAGATGCTGTGACACTCAACAGTATTACCACAATAAGACAGCTATTGATTAATACAATTTATCTGGAGTACGGATCTCAAAGAGCTCGTGCTTTATTTTTCAGATACATAAACAATTCTTGCAATAAAAGTGAGAAAAATTGTAATTCAAAATATAAAACAGTAAGTAAGAAAACAGACAGACCTGGCTATTCAAAATATCCCTGAACAGTTTGCAAACTCCAGCTTCCAGTCTGAAGATAGCTTGATTTGCTGGAGTTCTCAGATCCAAAACTCTATTATCCAACCTGGTATCTTGATTGACTCTTATATTTAGGCCATCCTGATAAAAAAAAATAACAAATCAAAGAAAGAATTTTTTATTGTAATTAATCTTTCAAGTAAATTATGACATATTCATGAATTTCTATTTTATACATTAAATAATTGTAAAACAAAATAAACAAATCACAATCATTAATTTTGTAAGCAAATGCTTACATTCCCTTCTAATAAAAAAATCAAGAAACATTCAACAGCCTCATACGAAGTATAAACCCATTAGCTTCATCAAAACTGTAAAAACTTAATAATGCAAAGGAAATACAAAAACTAAGTTATAAAAATTCAGTAGCAAAGCCTTGATGGTAATACAGACAGTTTAAGAAGGAATATTTCTTATGAGATTGATATTTCATACATCCACAGTTTTCATACTAAGAATACTTTCAATGAGGCCACATATTCTCAACAATTTTCTGTTCTTTAACAAATATGTTTGCCCTGTTAAATTTTAATTAATCTAATCCAACCACACTAATAGGAAAAACTGGGTCTTAGATAATTTTGTAGATGTGGTCTATTTTTATTATTATTATTTGTGGCATAAGCCTCGTCAAGGTCATGGGACTGAGGACAAGGAATAGGAAGGAATTTGGCCATGGCCTTTTGAAGGAAGCATCCTGGCATTCACCTGGATTGATTTGGGGGAAACCATGGAAAACCCATATCTGGATGCCCGCACGGGGGTTCAAACCGGTGTTTGACCAGGCAAGAAGGCCAATTCCTTTCCTCAGGAGTCTATAATTTAACGTGGAATCAGAACCACGGAAGATCTTGACATAACTCGTATATAATCAAATTAAACTCCAAAAAATGTCTGCTTAGCATGGGATTTGCACCCACAACCAAAGAAAAAAAACTTTCAAAAGTAAGCGCCTTAACCGATGAGCTACGAGACCACCTTGTTTTGTAGTAAACGTGTGCTAAGTACTATCAAAATTGGATAAAAACTGTGGGTTTGTATGAACAATGTTGACAGAAATTAAGGAGATGGTTTAGGTTTTCGTAAATCAAACAAACAGTATTTTTCTATTTGTTTTAAAGTATACGTATGCAACGTTCTATCAAAATCAGATAAAAACTGTGTGTTCCAAAAAGCACCTCCAACGCACAACATGTCATAGCATGTCAGTGACGCAAATTCATAGATTTACCCCCTGCTTGCAGCCCGCCTAAAGGAGTTTTCACTTCAAAAATCACCCAATGTCCCAAAAGAAGTTTTCACTTCAAAAATTAAAAATCTAACTTAGTCCACAACCCGAAGGTTAGTCGAATCTTCTCACAAGAGATGAACAGTACCAAGCTATTGTGTCAGAGGCAGGAAAGCCAATTCCTTTACTCGGGGAATACAGTTTAACATGGAATCAGAACCATGGAAAATCCTGGCATGGCTCATATAATCAAATATAACTCCCAAAAATTCCTATTCACCACAGGATTTGAACCCGCGACCAGAGAGAGAAACTTTCAGAAGTAAGCGCCTTAACTGCTGAGCTACCAGACCGCCTTATTTTGCAGTATTCATGTGCTAAGTACTATCAAAATTGGATAAAGACTGTGGGTTTGTATGAACAATGTTGACAGAAATTAAGTGAGGCGGGAAAGGAGGAGAGGGTTTGCGCTTTTGTAAATCAAACGTAAACAGTATTTTTCTATTTGTTTTGAAGTATACATATGCAAAGTTCCATCAAAATCGGATAAAAATTGTGTGTTTATATGAAGAACATTGCAAAAAAAATCATTTTTATATATTAGATATAAGTATAAACTATACTTTCATGGTTGTCCAAGCACAACACATGATACTTATAGCTATAGATATACTGTTAACATTAGCATCCATCCATAAAGCATCCAAGGTGCAACACATCATAGGGTGTCGGTGACAGCATGCCGGAAATGTGAAGTTGTAAACTCATAGATTTACCCCCCCCAGTCAAATATCGCCTAAAGCACCTATAGAAGTTTTCACTTAAAAAACTTGCTTTAAAGTGAATGCAATAAAATTCCATGTAAAGTTTCTAAATCCTTAAATATTTTTATAATTACTTTCTCTAGTGTTGGTTTCCACTACATGTCATATAATTATTTAGTGCACCATGTAGTTCATCTCAAACACTTACATCCTCCTCCTTAATTGGACGGGAAGCATCTTCAATTTGCAAAGGAAGTTGACTCTTTGAAGCACTGACCACAAAAAACTGGATGGCATGTAGTTCAGCTGTTTTCTGTGTGCAACCCTCAACACTATGAGGAACTGTGCTAACAACTGCTTCTATGTCTACTATTGATTCTTTTGTAACACTAAAAACAATAAAGCAGAACATATAGCACAAGAAGCAGCGATACAATCCAGGAACATAAGAATAAACTTGCCACATTATAATAACACTTCAATTATTAGGTAACAATACCTCTTAACTCATATAAAATACACTTTTAATACATAACAGTATCTTAGTACAAACGAGTTTCCTTCCAAAAATAATGTAAAGTGCCTGATCCATTAGATAAAAGATTCCTTTACTGCATGGAATTTTTTTCCCATACATGTTTCAATCAAGTGCTTCTTTAGTAGACCAGAGAGAAAGAAATCACTGGTTCCAAGGTTTGGATTGTATGAAAGCTAGTGTAGAACTTAGCTCATCCTGAACATCTGTCCCACATTATCAATAGAAATTAGAGAAATGAAAAGATGTATGAATATTAAAGATGCTGATAGAAAGCCTCTTTTAAGATAGAAGAACCAGTGGAAGGATTACACAGAGGAACTATATAATGTTGAATACCTTAATAACAGGGTGCTGGCAACAGAAGAAGCTATTAAAACTGATGATTCAGGAGAACCCGTTTTATGGAGAGAATTTAACAGTGTATTAACAGATATCAAATTAAATAAAATTTCTAGGAGAAAAAGGAATCAAAATATCATTAAAACTGATTTCAAAATGTTATAAAATAGGAAATATTCCATCAAATTTTAGTAAAAGTATCATCTCCGAGTTCATAAATGTGAAAATTATCACACAATAAATCTGACATTGCATAGTTTGAAATTACTGATTAGAATAACAAACAAACAAAAATAGAAGGAATAGTGGAAGCGATATTAAGTGAAGATCAATCTGGTTGAAGGAAAAACTGGAGTGCAACAGAAACAAAGAATTCGGCCATGGCCTTTTGAAGGAATCATCCCGGCATTCACCTGGAGTGATTTGGAGAAACCATGAAAAACCCAAATCTGGGTGTTCAAATGGGGATTCGAACCAACATTCTACCAAATGCGAGGACAGAGCGTTACCACTCACTCACCCACCACACTAGATATAATATTAATGTTGCAGAGCCAGTTCATGAGAAACAAGGATACTTTTTTATTATTTTTGAACAGAGAAAAGCTTTTGATAATGTTAGATGGGACAAGATTCTTTAAATTTTAAAGTAGCTATATTATTTAAATGGAAGAATAATTTACTATTTATATAACAATCAGCTGGCTGTAATAAAAGTAAAGAATTATAAATAAAACCTTCTCCAGTAACTAGCCAAGTTAGTCCATCAATAAAACAATGTTTCAGTGGTAATAATCTCTGCTACCACTGTCAGTTACTTGATATTGGCAGCAGAGATTATGACCGCCGAAACGTCTTGTTTTATCGATGGCATAACTTGGCTAGTTACCTGAGAAGATTTTGTTCATTTTCAATGCCGAGAAAACTTAAAGTCTTACACAGTAGAGAATTATGTTTAAAAAAACTGTGTGAGCCAATGTTGCATTTTGTCCTTACCAATATTAAATCAAGGAAATGTAACAGAAATTTGAATGTAACATCAGAGTTCAAGAAGAAACAATCTGTGTTAAAATTTGCTGATGGCATTTTACTGTTAGCAGAAAATGGTGAAATATTGAAAAATTACTGAAAAGCATTAAGAAAATACCTAAAAATAAACTAAAGCTAGACAAAAGACTTGAAACGTATGAGAAATTATAAAAGTAATGGTAAGAAGAATATAAAAATAGGATAAAAAATTGTAGAAGAAGCAAGTGAGTTCCATTACTTAAGTCACAACTGATGTTGCATGTAATATAAATCTCAAATGAAACAGCACAGAGAAAACGAACTTTTTAAAAAAAAAAAAAGATTAATATTTTATCATCAGACATTAAACTAAAACTAGGAAGGAACTTCCAAAAATCCTATGTATGCAGAACACCTCTTTATGGAAGTAAAGCAAGGACTTTAGAAATCCCAGGAAGAAAGAAAACTGAAGCATTTCACAATTGGTGCTGAAAAAAATGTTAAAAAATTAAGTGGAAAGATAAAGTATAATATGAATGTGTTTTGGAAATGATGGCTGAGGAAGTAAGTTTGTGAAAGTGTCTCCTGAAGAATAGACTGATGATGGATAACATTTTATGGCAATTAAATTTGGCAGTTAAATTTTTAGTAGAAGGAACCGTGAAGGAATGAACTGTAGAAGATAAAAATCAGAATAAATGAAACACATAACTGAGGACACAGGTTGCAATCAATATACTTAAATGAGATCAGCTCAAAATAGAAAGAGATGGAGGGTCACATTACACCAGTCAAAACATTGATGGCAGTAAAAAGTGCTAATTCCTAACCTCTTTCTGTATAAATATTAATTCTGCATATCACAGCAAGTTGCCTAGTATTTCAGTTGCTGATATGATTTTTAATCTCAGAAATATGTTCACATTATGCACTTCAATGACTGGTGTAACAGCACTCATACCTGAATTTTGAATAGTATTGTACTGTATGAAGTATTTGTAGTGAGCTTAAGTTTGCTTGAATATGATCTGGTATGTTTGTTTTGTAATTTCTTGTAAATCAGTGTACATAGACTGTTTTATGAAAGAAAATTATTTAAAGTCCATTTAATATGTTTAAGAACCGAATGGTACAAGAGAATTTCTTAAATGTTTGTAATTCCATGTATTAATGCAAGTTATGATGTCTACAGGACAATTTACTACAGTTTGAGATAATTTCTGCAAATAATTTTGTATTTAAGTATCTCTAATTACCATTTCTGATCATTTTGTAATGTTGTTAAGTAATTTTGTATTAATTCCGATTGTTTTTAATATGTTTGATTGTTTGAGTGATTGTTAATGTTCGAGAAATATCGGGCGGATGCCTTTGAAGAATTCTCGTAATTTCGATAGAGACTATATAAACAGATCGGCTGGACAGATTCAGTATTCAGTTTTACAGAGAGATTCATCCAGTTAGTTTTTCAAGTGAGTTCACAGAGATTTTATTTGCGGCGGTTCAGAAGTGCATCTCTGTATTGTATTTATGCTTGTGAATATCGCTGACTTCGTTTTGAGCAAATAAACAAATCTTCAACATAACCTTTTGGTGGATTTTTTTAATTAATCAATATATCTGTGAGATGTTAATCTTCTAAAAGAATCTGCAGCAAATTGCGACGAGGTATCGGCGGACTGCGACGCGACATTTAGAACGGCGACACGGGTTGGACGGCGTCGACTTCAATCTGAATACGAGTTGACAGCACTCATCGGAGATTTTCCTTCGACATCTGCAATCGGCAATAATTTTCCGACGGCAAGCGGATTTTCTGCGACCTCAAGATAAAGTCTTCCAGCAGTACAGTGTTTTGAGTGTGGAAAGTGTGATTAAGTGTTTTAATCAGTGAAAAAAGTGATGTTCAGTAGTGAAAAGTGCTGCTAATTGAAATTTAAGGTGACGAAAAGTATTTAAGTGATACAAAAATAATTACTGAATATTCAAATTTTGCTTTTGCTTGTTATTTTGTGGCAGGTTAGAAAAATTTTAATTCTTCTTAACTTTGTTTTCATGTTAATTTTGCTAATTACTGAAAATGGCTGATAGTCAGAATCTACAAGCATTTCTAGAGTCTTTTGTAGCCAGTTTTAATGCAAAATTTACGGAACTTGATGGCAAATTTGATAGTAAGTTTTCCGAAATTGATGGCAAATTTGATAGTAAGTTTTCCGAACTTGAAGCCAAATTTGACGCGAAGTTTTCTGAATTTAAAGCTGGGGTAAAGAAAGATATTGACACTAAAGTTTCGGAAATAAATAGTAAGGATTTAGCTGAACCAGTTTCTGATTTGGAATGTGACTTAGAGGACACAATACTTTGCACACTCTTTGATAGTGAACTTCAAGTAGCTGAGAAATATACTCATCTTGTAAAAGAAGTAATTGAATCAGATGTTAGAATAGTTTTAGGTACTGATTCAGATAATTCTGTAAGTTTAAATAGTAATCAGATGATGAAGAGTGGAGTTGGGAGTAATGACAGACTAAACTGCAGTAGTGAGGATAATAAATTTGTATTACCAGTTGAGTCAGCAACATTGCTTTTAGGTGACAATCAATTTGCTAAAACAGAACCATTTTATGTCTCAGATGTTCTATGGTTGTACCAAAGTCTGTTGACTGAGATGATTGAAAGTTTGTGTTTCTGTCGGTATATAGTGAAGCTTTGTGTAAATAGAAGTGTAGTATTAGATGTGTATTTTAAGGTGGAAGAAAACTGGAAAGTCAGAAAAAAATAACTTACATGGTTTTGGGTTTCCAGAGAAATCTTGGAACCCACTTATGGAATCAATTGAAATGCATGGTTTGGGGAGGGGTCAACAACCTGTAAATATCTAATTTTGTAAATAAGTTTGTCAATTAATGCATGTAAATAGATTGTGAGTACTTAAGTTCAGATGCAGATGTAATAATACTGAATGTTTAAGATGTAAGAATTTCACTGTATAAAGCAATTTGTGACAGTTTTGTGTAGAAACTTTTGGTGTTTTCATGATGTTGTGACTTTCTACATTGTGGTGACAAATTATCAGCTGTAAAATGTAAACAGACTGTTGTCATTAACAAGCAGACATCAAGTGTGTAAGTCTAAGTGAAAAATTAATTGTAACTTAAGGTAATAGCATTGAATGTTTGTTGGGTAAAACAGTAACTGAAAAAATGATTGGATCTGAAAAAAGACAATTATTGTAACCAAAATTAGTGTCATGGACTATGTGCAGATGTTGTATGTAATGAAGAATTGTATTTGTCATTATGGTTGATTGATTGTAATCTGTTTGTGTTGGCATCATGTGTACATTCAACCTGCTTAGATTCGTGACGGATTCAATCAATTTTAACTGTGTAAAATTAAGTGAATCCTGGGGAGGGGTTGTAACAGCCCTCATACCTGAATTTTGAATAGTATTGTACTGTATGAAGTATTTGTAGTGAGCTAAAGTTTGCTTGAATATGATCTGGTATGTCTGTTTTGTAATTTCAAGTAAATCAGTGTATATAGACTTTGTTTTATGAAAGAAAATTATTTAAAGTCCATTTAACCCTTTGACTGGTGTTGACGTCTATACACGTCATGCTGCCTGCGGGCCCCGAGTGCTGATGACGGGTATAGCCGCAGCCGCCGGTTTTCCCGAGTGCTGATGACGAGATAAGCCATACCCGCCTGCCGCTACCTGTGTGCTGATGACGATTATAGACGCGCCGCTACCTGTGTCGTAAAGCGGACTTCTCGCCACATTTCTCAATAGCCTTTCGCAGTTTTGGTCGCTAGCTTATCGTACGAATGTTTGTCTGCTGGGAGCCTACACTTCGCTCTACAGTTCACTGTTCAACGAAAATTACATCAGTGTTCTTTGTGTCCTGTATTTTATAAAGAAAATTGAAAGACGTCTTGGGTGCATTGAGGAATAAATCATGGAGATTCTTACGATGAGTGACACTGAGGATGAACTACTTCATTTTGATGGAAGTGATAGCTTTTCCACAAAATCGGAAAGCTGTAATCCTAAAACATACTCGTCAGGAGGGGTGACAATGCAGTCTCATGTTTCAACAAGTTAGTTGTTCTGAAGAATCAGAAAGTGATAGTGAAACGGCTACGAAGAAATTACATCTTGGCGATAAATCTAACTAGAAAATCATTTTCGTCCAGTTAGTCACGCATTTGATGTTACACTATTGGGACATGCGTGTCAAATAGGGAATGTGTCAAGTATTCTGTCAGTTTTGATGTTATTTCTTACAGAAGAACTGACGAAATATTTAGCTGATGAAATGAATCGGTTTTGTATAACCACTATGAAGAATACTCCAGAATCAGAGCTTTCTCGAATATCAAAGTGGAAAGATACTGGATGTGATGAAATGTATTGTTTCAGAGCTATTTGTCTTCTGATGCCTACCGTGAAAAAAATTGAAAATTAGGGAATATTGTACCAGAGATGTCCTTCTAAATACTCCAATTTTTAGTGAACTTATGTCCAGATACCGCTTTTTATTACTCTGGTGAGGTTTCGTGCGATTTCGCCGCAACCCGCCCCCACCCCCCCTCTATTTCACATCACGTAATTAATGGACAGACACTTCATAGCTTAGAAATGAAAAATCTGTTGAGTACTTATGTGGAACAAATTTCATCAAAGAAACAAAATTACGCATAATCGGGTAATTACAAAGCGCAGCAAACATTCAGTCAACATCGAGATATTTTGGGTGTCTACATCTACAAAGATATTCCGGAAACCAAATTTCGGTGTGTGGGGGAGGCTGCTTGAACAATTATCATTTTAAGGTCTCTTTCTATATTCGTGAATAGCGCGATGAAAAATCGGATGGCTTTAACTCTCTGTATGAGTTCGAATATCTCTAATTTTACAGTCGTGGTCTGAACGCGGTATGTAAGTGTGGAATACAATATTTCTAGCATTTTTTTCGAATCAACAATAACACTCTAATACAGTAAGGGACCTACAGAAACTGCCAAGAAAGAACTGTAAACTATTGACGTAAATTGAAGAATCACCACGCTTTCGACATAAGCTGCAAAAATCGAGAGAAAAATGCAAGCAAGAAATAATTATTAGTTATGAAAAATAGGGTTAATGATTCAGTTTTATTCTGTAGTAATTTATTTGCAGAGAAACTATGTAGTGAGAGCATTTATTCTGTATCAGTCGTGAGAGGTCACAGTGCTTTGCCAGAAACGTTCAGCACAGGGCGGGTGGAGCCGCTCGGACGGCTCCGTCCCCAGGGATAATCACTTAGCGCAGGTAGCAGGCCACAGCGCGGCAGGTACACGATCCGCCGTCAGCAGTCAAAGAGTTAATATGTTTAAGAACCGAATGGTACAAGAGAATTTCTTAAATGTTTGTAATTCCATGTATTAATGCAAGTTATGATGTCTACAGGACAATTTTCTACAGTTTGAGATAATTTCTGCAAATAATTTTGTATTTAAGTATCTCTAATTACCATTTCTGATCATTTTGTAATGTTGTTAAGTAATTTTGTATTAATTCCGATTGTTTTTAATATGTTTGATTGTTTGAGTGATTGTTAATGTTCGAGAAAAATCGGGCGGATGCCTTTGAAGAATTCTCGTAATTTCGATAGAGACTATATAAACAGATCGGCTGGACAGATTCAGTATTCAGTTTTACAGAGAGATTCATCCAGTTAGTTTTTCAAGTTGAGTTCACAGAGATTTTATTTGTGACGGTTCAGAAGTACATCTCTGTATTGTATCTATGCTTGTGAATATCGCTGACTTCGTTTTGAGCAAATAAACAAATCTTCAACATAACCTTTAGGTGGATTTATTAATTAATCAATATATATAAATTAAACCACCGAAGAACCTAATACTGGCCTTGTTTTTTTCTCGCTCTACAATCACAAAAATCACTAAATCAATTTTGGGATGATATTAACATGATCAGGGATACTGTAATAAGAAGAAATATATCTTTATCTAATGGTTTTTTTTTTTTTTTTTTTTTTTTTTTTGCTGTTACAGGCCTTTCCTATCCTGTGCTAATGTCTTCATTTCTAAATACCCCTTACAGCCCACATCCTCAATTATCTGCTTCATATATTCTAATCTCTGTCTTGCTCTACAGGACTTACCTTCAACTGTTCCCTCCACTAACAAATTAACCAATCCAGCATGTCTCAAAATATGACCTACCAGCCTCTCTCTTCTTTCCGTAAGCTTCTTCCACAAACTTCTTTCCTCACCCACCATTTGCAAAACTCGTTCATTTCTTACTTTGTCTGTCCACTTAATTTTCAGCATTCTTCTGTAACACCACATTTCAAATGCTTCAATTTTCTTTATTTCCGGTATTCCTAAAGTCCATGTTTTGTTACCGTAAAGTGCTGTGCTTCACACGTAGAGTTTCAAAACGTTTTTTCTAATTACTAGATCAATATTTGAAACTAAAAGGATTCTCTTTTTCATGAAGGCTCTATTTGCTAGTGCTATTCTGCTTTTAACATCATTCCTGCTTCGGCCATCGATTGTAATTTTGCTTCCCAAGTAACAGAACTCAATTACTTCTCCTATTGCATCCGATCCTATTTTTATATATAATCTACTAGTATTGGTATCATTTCTGCTACATTTCATCACTATTGTATTGCTTCGATTTATATTCAGGCAAGAATCTTCATTCAGTATTTTGTTCATGCCATTCAGTAACTTCTCAATTTCCTCAGCCCTCTCTGCTAACAAGACAATGTCATCAGCAAATTGTAGCATACCGATTTTTTCTCCCTGAACTATTATGCCACATGGAAATTTTTCTTTGACTTTCTTCATTGCTTCTTCTACATACAAGTTGAATATTAACGGGGATAGACTACAACCTTGTCTCCCGCCCTTTTTAACTTTCCATCCTTCTGTATATTAATCTGGTCAATAATTTTAAATGTGTTGTTAGACTAATAGTGCGATAATTCTCACATTTGTCGTCTTCTGCTTTTTTTGGAAGTGTGAAGATGATATTTTTTATTAAAATCAGTTGGAATTTCTCCAGTTTCATAACTTTTTGATATCAGCTTGAATAATCTTTGTATTCCTTTCTCTCCTAGGGATTTAAGAAGTTCTACAGGAATCTCATCAATTCCAACTGCCTTATTTACTTTCAAGTCATTCAGAGCTTTATTAAATTCTGTCCTCAAAACAGGATCTCCTAAGTCATCAATGTTGACATCACCTTCCTTTTCCATTACACTATTGTTCAAGTTGTCCCCAACATACAGTTTCTCAATGTATTCTTTCCATCGGTTAGCTCTATCTTCTGAGTTTAAAAGAGGTTTCCCATCGGCAGCTTTAATGTTCATACCTCTTTTCTTCATTTCTCCAAAATTCTGTTTGATCTTTCTGTAGGCAACATCTACTTTCTTGCGACCATTTCCTTTTCTACTTATTCACACTTTGCTTGTAGGCATTTTTATTTTGCATTTCCTATTTATTTGATTTCTAAATTGCCTCTACTGCTCTCTTCCTGCTTCATCCTGAGCATTTTTGTACCTTCTCCTCTGATCCATCACCTCCAAAATTTCTTCTTTGATCCAAGGTTTTCGGGCAGCTTGTTCCCTAAAGCCTAATGTTTCCTTACCAGCTTTCATTATTTCAGTCTTTAATGGATTCCATTCATCCTCGGTTGATCTCCTTTTAGAGTTACTTCTTAGACCTAAGTCTACCATTTATGCAAATTTTTCTCTCGTGCTAGATTGTTTCAGTTTATTCACTTCCAGTCTGTTCTGCTTATACTGCTTCCTTATTCACTTAAATTTCAGCCTGCACTTCATTATTATCAAATTATGGTCAGAGTCTATGTCTGCTGCTGGGTACGATTTACAGTCTAGAACTTGATTCCTGAATCTCTGTTTGACCATGATATAGTCTAGCTGATATCTGCCTGTATCCCCAGGACGTTTCCAGGTGTATATTCTTCTTGCATGGTTCTTAAATAGTGTGTTTGCCACTACTAGCTTATATCTTTCACAAAATTCTAGCAACCTGCTTCCTCGCTCATTTCTTTCTCCTAGACCAAACCTTCCTACAGTATTCACCCCTTTTCCTTCTCCCACTATTGCATTCCAATCACCCATGATTATTAGATTTTCGTCCCCCTTCACATATTGGATTAATTCTTCAATTTAAGCGTATATTTTTTCTATTTCTTCGTCATCTTCCTGTGATGTTGGCATATACTTTTAGTAATGTGGTTCACCTGTTTCCCTACTTTCTTGTTCATTACAAATCCTACCCCAGTGACTCCATTGACAGCTTGTGTGCTAATTATCCTGTGTTCCCCAGACCAGAAATCCTGTGCATCCTTCCATTTAATTTCACTAATCCCAACGACGTCTAACTTAAGTTTTTCCATCTCCCTTTTTAAGTTTTCTAACCTACCTGCCCTATTCAGACTTCTAACATGCTCCGACTCGTAGAATGTTTCTATCCATTCTGATTACTCCTCCCTGAGCAGTCCCCACCCGGAGATCCGATTGGGGGACTATTTTACCTCCGGAATATTTTACCCAGGAAGAAGCCATCATGATATATGTAATTTGAGAGGATTACATGTCCTTGGCATACTCTTTGGGTGTTTACTGCAGTGGTTTCCCGTTGCCTTCTGCATCCCAATGCCGTTGATCATTTCTGATTCATCTGCCTTTAGGGGCCGTTTCCAACCCCAAGGGCAAGAGGGTGCCCTGAACCGCTCCCCGCTCTTCTGCCCTCCTTTCGGAGGCCGTTGGCAAGCAGTGGGCGATTCCTTGCCCGTGAATCTTTCAGTTGTCAGAGTCTCATCCGTGCAAACAGGGTGCACCACGTGAAGGAGACGTTGACATTTCTTTGGAAAAGGCTAGTATATTAGCTTGTATATTACAAGAAATTAAGAAAGACATTAAATTCATGAGATTTTTTTGTTACTTATTTTTTACATTTTACACAATGACAGTTACCATCCAATCCTTACATATATTTTAATTTACTCCAGTTAAAAAAGCAGTATATGAAAGTAACAAGTCTGCAAAACAACAACATACTAAGACTAAATGTCAAAAATCTTTATGTTCTATGTATTTTAAATATGGTATCATAATTACTTCACTTCCTTAAAAAAAAACATATTTTTATTTAAGACTTTAAAGCATACTGCCAGTACCATTTCACAGAGCTGGCTAGTTTCTGGTTTTAATATCTATTATCTAATAAGGATCCCTCTGTGTTTCAGTAGATGAATACTACAATAACATTTAAATCAGTTTCAAAACCAGATCATATGACGAGACACTACCTCCAAAATGTCATACTTCAATTACATGTTTCAGTGAAATCTGTTGTTATGCTAATTATCTTGGCATCAAAAAATGTATCATAAAATTTAGTAAGCAACTGATGAAAAGCAAGGAACAATTATAAAATTTGTTTTACTGGCTACCAACAATGCAGCCAGGAAAAGGCCAGACGTGGCTAGGAAAATAAATGCATGTTCAAAATGACACATTATGAAAATCAATAAACCAGACTTCTACACTGGAGTTTCACAAATAATGCTTGCACATACAAGTGTAGACATGCAACACAAGGTATCAGATGGTAGCTTTCCAAAGACTGGACACAGTAATAAAATCTAGTGCTATCAGGTATAGCAGAATGAAGTCTGAAAGTGATTAAAGAGGGGTCAATAACACGAAATGAGAACATAATTTGTTTTATTAGATAAAAAAGTTGGTTTAATTCGACTTGGCGATTCCGGCTGCCTGGCGACTGTGAACGTGACGTCATGGTGACGTTCAGGTACAGTCAACCGCGTATAAAAATATGTCACTAACGGGACTGCACGGGAAGCAGGGGTTTTTGGGCGGGGACAAATTGCAGGAAAATATTGCGAGGGAGGGAGGGAACAATTATATTCTCAAATGTGAAATGTGGTATCGCTTTCTCGAAATGTGGTATCGCTTTCTGGAATATATCCCGCAGGAAAATATTGGAAAATCTTGCGAGGGAGGGAGGGAAAAATTATCTACTCAAATGCGAAATGTGGTATCGCTTTCTCGAATATATACCATCCGCGTAAAATATCACTAACAGGACTGCACGGGAAGTATGGGTTTTTGGGCGGGAACAAATATTGGAAAATATTGCGAGGGAGCGAATTGTGGTATCGCTTTTTCGAATATATCCCATCCGCGTAATTCTGTTTCACGATACCGATCCGAAATTTCTCCCCGCGTAATTCTGTTATATGATATCAACACCGTGAAAGTAGGGTTTTTTTTTTTCTGCGGGGACAAATTTTAGCAAAATATTGCTAGGAATGCGAAATGTGGTATCGCTTTCTCGAATATAACTTATCAGTGAACAAGACATGATGGGATTTAAAGGAAATTACTAAATTATTACGAAAATTCAAAAAAAAATTACGAAAAGAAACGAATGGCATACACTGTTAAGAAATGGCAAACAAAATATCAATAACGTTCAACTGTTAAGAAATTGAAGGGAGGCATATTTCCTGAGAGCCATACGTATGCTGTGGTATCGCAAATTCGATTTACGCGGATGGGGTTTAATTCTATATTGCGATACCGCTTCAATACTTCTCGCCATGAACATTGACGATACTGGGATCATATGAACGTTGCTTAAAACTTTGCTTCCTTCGCATTTGTAATCACTTTGAAATGCACCCTGGACCAGGAGATAGTCATGGTTAACTTCCAACTTAACGTGATAACACTACGTACCCCGTGCAACTATAATTTCTGCCGCTGGGGACACAATTGTTTTGCAGCATTAACTATAAATCCCGGATAGGTATTTGCAGGAATTTTTTGTGGAGTTCGTATTATTAACTAACACAGTTACACGGGGGAATTCACGCATCGGTATCGTGAAATAGAATTACGCGGATGGGATATATTCGAGAGAGCGATACCACATTTCGCATTTGAGTAGATAATTTTTCCCTCCCTCTCTCGCAAGATTTTCCAGCGGGATATATTCGAGAAAGCGATACCACATTTCGCATTTGAGAATATAATTGTTCCTTCCCTCCCTCGCAATATTTTCCTGCAATTTGTCCCCACCCAAAAACCCCTGCTTCCCGTGCAGTCCCGTTAGCGATATTTTACGCGGATGAGATATATTCGAGAAAGCGATACTACATTGAATTCACGCATCGGTATCGTGAAATAGAATTCCGCGGATGGGATATATTCGAGAAAGCGATACCACATTTCGCATTTGAGTAGATAATTTTTCACTCCCTCCCTCGCAAGATTTTCCAATACTTTCCTGCGGGATATATTCGAGAAAGCGATACCACATTTCGCATTTGAGAAGATAATTGTTCCCTCCCTCCCTCGCAATATTTTCCTGCAATTTGTCCCCGCCCAAAAAACCCCTGCTTCCCGTGCAGTCCCGTTAGTGACATATTTTATGCGGATGGGATATATTCGAGAAAGCGATACCACATTTCGCATTTAAGAAGATTATTTTATCCTCCCTCCCTCCCTCACAAGATTTTTCAATACTTTCCTGCGGGATTTGTTCCAGAAAGCGATACCACATTGAATTCACGCATCGGTATCGTTAAATAGAATTACGCGGATGGGATATATTCGAGAAAGCGATACCACATTTCGCATATGAGAAGTTTATTTTTTCCTCCCTCCCTCGCAATATTTTACGCGGGTGGGATATATTCAATAAAGCGGGAAATCACGGATCGGTATCTTGAAATAGAATTACGCGGATGGGATATATTCGAGAAAGCGATACCACTTTTTGCATTTGAAAAGATAATTTTTCCCTCCCTCCCGCGCAATATTTTCCTGCAATTTGTCCCCGCCCAAAAAACCCCTTCTTCCCGTGCAGTCCCGTTAGTGACATATTTTTATACGCGGTTGACTGTACGAGATCGTCACGTGTCCATGACGTCACGTTCACAGTTTCCAGGCGGCCGGAATCGCCAAGTCGAATTAAACCAAAATGTTAACAGTTTCCTAAAGAAATTTTGAAGGCCTCTGAACATCATTACCTAGCAATCCTTCTCTGAATAAAATAATGAGTAAATAAAAGGTTAAAACTAGACTTGCAGCTTTGTCATTCCAATAAAAGAAAAAAAGGAATTGAAAACAACAGTAAAGAGGCACTAATGAAGGCATACATTAGTTCCAATTAAAAAGTAAAATTCACTGAGACAATCATTCATTTCTCAATTACTTACTTGGAAACAAATTTTACCATAGGCTTGCTAATTTTTTCATTTACAGCAACCAAACATTGTACTGTATACTCCTGTTGGCGTATGACGGCAAAACACTGCTTTCCTGCAACACCACAGTATTAAAATAGTTGAGATTAAATAATGTTTAATTTTTCCTGGACAATAAAGTTCAAAGAAAGAAAGTAGATAGAAGAAATTGTCACAGAATAACCAAACCTTTAGGTACAATGTTGAGAGAGATCCAAAATCCATTCAGAATCTTTTCTTGCATATTCATATTTCCAAACATTATTTTCCATATTAAAATCATCATTTTCATCATAAATAAACTGGCGACACTTGACACTCAATAGTTTGCATGCACAAGATAGCACTAAAGAATACTAAACTACAGAAATATGAGTAAAATCACTGTCTGCAATGTGCAGAGCCAACCAGACAATAAATGAGTTATAATACAGTAGTTATTAAATGAAAATAGTAAGATACAACAAAATATGGAGGCAAAAATATACAATCATAAAACACTGCAATCATTAAATGTATGTAATTTCAAGGAAGGTAGCTGAGATTGTTTTATGGATGATCAATTGGCCACCCAAGTTACTGGGCTTGAGATTCCCAGGAACATAATAAAAATGAGTTGACAATTAAAAGCAGAATAAACTGATAAAATCCTCTTGACCTTCCAGCCACATTAAAATGCAGCGTTCCTGGGATGTTTCAAGAGTTAACAAATTTGCTCTCTAATTGAAGTAAAATAACAAGACGACATTGTCAGTATTTATTTCAGCATTGCCATTGATATGGTAGAAATGGCAAACTTTGGTGGTAGTGCCATCCACAATCTTGCATCTTTCTCGTGCACTGTTGACTGCCAGGTTCCAGGCCACATTAAGCTGGTATCAAGTGTCCTTGTTCACTAAGTGACAAGTTGTTCCGAGCTCAGTAGCTTCCTAGTAGTGATTGCAAAATTTCACAGTGTTGTATATTGTTGAAATACTCTGGAACCTGGCAGTCAAACTGTTAAAGAAGTAGTGTGCCAGAAAGATGCTAGATCATGGATGACATCATCACCAAGGTTTGACTTTTGTCACCTTCAACCATTTCCATGGTAAAGTAAATAAACACCAACTGTGCCAAGCTTGCCCCTTTACTTCAGTTGGTTGAAAAAAAAAAGAGAAAGAAGATGTGGACCCTCAAAACATCCCAGGAATGTGACATTTTGGTGTGGCTGGAAGCTCAAAAATATTTCATCAATATACAACACCAGCAAACTCTGCAATCTTATAACTAAATAAATCTTCGAACTGAAGATATTTGGAAAAGGAAGGATAACAGTACGTGTTATGTATCTACAACATTCATGAGCAGCAGCTATGGAAGTATGCGTACAGGGGGCGCAACATGCAACAGTCACCATAAAGATGTAAAGTGAGGCAGCAAGTTTTTACAAATACAAACAGTGATGTGTCAAGTTTTCAAGTACACACACCTTGGGCCATAAATTTCAAGAATGTGACCAACTACCCTGCTTGACACAATAAACAACTTGCCTGTATATGACAGAAACTCGCACAACTGTGAATCTGTATCAAAGAGGTCTATGGCAGGAAAAAATCCAACAAAAAAGTTGACAAAGTGGGTTGATTATTTCAATCATCTAACTTACTGCTAATGATGTCAGAAAACATAGCCGTATTTGTGTTGTGGAGACACTTGCCAGGATTTATGTCACTGTAGTGAGAAGGAAACTGACACGATGACACCTGACAGGATTAAAAGCAATTTCATCCAGTAAGTATTCATGACATGGCAATAAAACGCCAGGATTTATAGCCAGTAGCTGCATCTGGATAATAGCACAAGTAAGTAGCTGCCAAAGACTACCTGCCTTGTAGAAGGTTCGAGCCACCAGCCAGTCTGATTTTCAAGCTGATGAATGTAATGAGGTGAATGGACTGTGCATGGACAGCCACCAAGTGCAGTAACATGTTTCAGGAAACAGGTGTAGCACTGATGACAGGTGAACATTTAATATTTTTAGGATAAAAAAAAAATTAGTACTTCTTATGTTGCTACTTTAATTTCATCACCATTAGTGAAACCAGAACTCTGTGACTAAAATTACGGAGATATTTTGTGAAATAAACAGGTTTGGAATACGTTTTTCCTTTTGCTATGTCAGCCTAGTTGTTATTGTTATTATTATTGTTGTTGCTCCATATGATGGTCTGCATTTAGTAAGGGGGAAAATGGAAGAAAGCAGATTTTATATAGATGCTATGCTAAGAGAATTTATGAGCAATGGTACATCTAATTTTGATAACAAGTTTTTGCTGCTGAATGGTAATCTTATTAGCAAATTATTGAAATTACAAGAAAATCAAACTTAATTGATTTTTACATTTGGCCATAAATTTTCTTAATTTCAATCTAATCTGAGTTTCAGAACTGAGGGGAAAATTTTGGAACTGAAGGTTGACATTCAAGCAATTGAAATCTGTGATCCAAGGGGTAGGTGTAAAATGTAATGAGAATTCTCAGTTTAGGAGGGATGAAAAAAAAGAGCTGTAAATAGCAGTGGGTTGAACAAGACAAAGAAACAAAGTCAAAAATGGAAAGAAACTCAATCAGAAAGTAGATATGGTAGTGGTGGGAGAACGTCAGTAAATGAGGAAGTTGGTATGGCATAAGATGCACTAATATTGAAAGAAATTCTTGTACAGATAGTTCAAAACTTTGATGCTAAAGATTTTATATACAGAATAAACTTTGGTCATAGAAGCATGAAGAAAAACATTACAGAGTCAATTTCAGAAGTTGAGAGATCTTGTGACAACATTGAAATGACAGGAATGAAAGTTAATCAATTGAGGGGAGTTATTGCAAATGATAAGCAGTTCAAAAATATTTTCTGGATTAAAATAAATTGGCAAAAAGAGGACAGAAGAAAAAAGATCAATATTCAATTAGTTGGGCATTCTTATAATTATTTTCAAAGAAGGAATGTGTAATTTTCTATTACTGTCTGTAAAGATTTTTTTTATAGGCTTTAGCCTCGTTGATGTCATTAGAGGCAGGAAAGGACCAGGGGCAAGAAACAGGAAGGAATTCGGCCACGGCCTTTTGGAGGAAACAAACCTGCATTTGTCTGGAGTGATTTTGGGAAAGTGTGGAAAACCAAAATTGGAAGGATGGACAATTATTCACACTTGCGTTCTCCTGAATGCAAGGCCAGAGTGCTATCACTCACTCATCATGCTCGGTTGTGAAGAGTGAATGTCTGCGGAGACTTAATGCAAGAGGTGGATATAAAATGCAATGACAGCAAATTTACATGATAATTCATGAAAATTTAAGACGTAAATAATCATAAATCAAGATAAAATGGTTGTAACAAGTAACTTCAGAACTCACCTGACATACTACTTTAATGGAAAGATGAAAGTGAGTAAGGAAATAAGGGAAATTTAAATCCTGAATGAAAAGTAACAAGTATGTAAAGTTTGACACATTTTTATGGGAAAAACTGTTATGAGAAATATAGTAAATTGAAAGAGGATTGGACTTTCGAAAGAGTAATGTGCACTGTGTCAAATACCTTAGTGTACAGTACATGTGATTATTGTGTTTGCTGTGTTGAAGTGTAATATGTCAAAGTGATAAGAACTGTAAACCATGTCAAAACTATCTGAACATTAATGCCTGTACAAAAAATTAAAAAAAAAGATCACTAAATAATAAGTTGATTTAGTATAGAGAAGCTTTTTTGCAGTTGTTTACTCTATACCTTTTGTTTGATTTCACAACGGAAGAATTAATTAAATAAAGGAGGGAGGGGAGAAATAAGGACACAAATGTGTGCTGTAAATGTTTTTGTAAAACACTGTGAAGTATGTATTTTGGGTTGTTTCTAAAGTACACACAGTTTTATTAGGTTCCTAAATCAGGGTGGCCACAAGATAATGATTTAAAAATTCCCTGATATTTCCAGGTTTTCCAGAAAAATTTGGCATACTTTTCCCTGATTTAGAAAGTTTATTTGCATGACTAAGATATTTAAAGTTTTAATTAGATTTTAATTGTAAATCATTAAATCTGGTAAAAAAAAAAAAAATACAAAATTGGAAAAAGAAACATGTTTAAGAATTCCTAAGACTTCTGCAGCCGTCTTTGTTCATGATTAATAGACTTTTGGGTTAAGCCGTGTTGTTTATTTCATTACCTGAGCTTTCGGCTGGTATCCTACAGCCTTCGTCAGAGATACTGTTTATGTTGACATAGCAACGAGTGCCAAGCATCGCACAGTAAAAGGCCACTATCTTCGTTGATGTTGTTGGTATTCTTTAAAATTTCTGCTGCCTCTTTCAACCGTCGGGGCCACCACTGGTCTTCTCTCCACAGTAGCCTCGTTTCTTGAAATTTTATTTCATTCCCGGTATTAATAGCATGGCGGACTACGGCGGATTTGTCACTGTTGTTATATTTGTAGTGGCGGATATGTTCTGTAAGTCTCTCCGCCACAGTGCGACCTGTCTCGCTGAGATAAACACTGCCACAGCAGCAGAGGATTTCGTAAACACCCGTAAGCTGGTGTGGGTGTAATCTGTCTTTTACCTTGGTTAGTGACTGACCAAGTTTGCAGTTAGCCTTATATACATTCGCACCTCCACCAGCTTTAACAGTTTTCCAATCCGGTCTGTGATACCTTGTATGTATGGGATACAGGCGAATTTTGTTGGCACATTAATATCATGGGATAATTTGGCGTCTTCCATGGGTTTTTGGGTCTTAAAACCTTTCTGATGTCAGATTCGCTATAGGCGTTGGCTCGGAATATTTTTGTAAGTGTATCCATTTCTTCCTTCAGACTATCCGAGTCACATACTGCCTTTGCTCTCAAGTTCAGTGATGTTAATACGCCCCTCTTTGTTGCCGGATGATGGTGCGACATGGCGTGCAGATATCTATTAGTGTGGGTCGCCTTGCGATACACAGTATGAACCAAATGTCCATCGCCTCGCTTGTGAACCAGGACATCGAGAAATGGCAGTTGTCCATTTCTGAATAGTGCCCACCCAAGAATTCAGTTCACTATGGATGTGGAAGAAAACCTGTATGTTTGCATACGCATGCCTATATCAGTTTCTTTGGCTTTTCAGTGTAAATCTTTACCCTACTGTTTTAGCATTTTTTAGGCTTTTCCTAGAAAACCCTTAACCTACATTTTTTTCTAATCAAGAACCTTCCCCATAAAAATTGCTGTAAATATTAAGAAGTGTATAGATATTCCAAAAATTCTTGAAATTATACAAACATTTGTACATTATCCATTGACTCTAGAAAAATAGTAAACATGTTTGTAATTCATGGTGCAAGTACCTACAACTTTTTTTTCTTTCAATTATCTACATCCCGTTTCCTCCATTTTCTTTGATCCAGCTTCCCAAATACTTGAAACATTCCATTTTTTTACAACTGCTCTCCTCCAAGTGATATGCCTACATCTGTCCCACTCTTCTTTCTTGTCGTAATTACCACTTCACACTTTCTTGCAGAGAACTTCATGCTATATGATGCAACTATCCTCTCCCTCACATCCAACTGATCCTGCTCTTCCCTTTCACCTTCTCTACAAACTAGAAGGGCATCAGCAAATAACATTGCTTTTGTTTTCCTTTCCCCAATTCTCTGCACCACTTTCTACAATATTTCATCCATAACCACTATAAATAACAAGTGAAAGGGAACCTCCATGTTTTAATTCAGTTTTCAAATGAAACCATTTAGTCTTATCCATACACACTTTTGCACTGATTTTACTGTACATATCCACTCTTTCCACTATCTCCTTTTTCATTTATTTCTCTCTCAATGTTTCCCACAATCTGTTTCTGCTGAGGCTGTCATACACGTTTTCAATGTCCAGGGAGGCCGTCGCCAGATCCTTGCCATACTCATAGTGGCACTCTTGTAGTTGCCTTACCGCAAATATGAGGTCAATGGTTGACCTTCCTTGTCTAAATCCATTTTCCTATTCCCTTAGCTGCCTTTCAACTACTCTTCTTACTCTGCTCTCCAAAACTTTTTTTTTTATAAATCTTGGCCCAGTGGCATATCAGTGTAGTTTTGGCATATAGTCTTGTCTCCTTTCTTGAGTATTGTTAATATAACCTTTTTCATTGAGTCGTCTGGCATTCTTTTCTCATTCCACACAACCTGCATTACCATGTAAAGCCACTGTATGCTCACTCCTACAGCAGCTTGTATCATCTCCATGCTCACTTCATCCACTCCAGGTACTTTACCCCCTTTCATCCTTTTTGCAGCATCATACAATTCTTTCCATGTAATAGCTTCCTTTTCCTCTTGGTACTGGTCCTTTTCTTCCTCTCTACCACCTTATTCATCTCTTGATGAGGTTAAATCCCTCAAGTATTTGGGCATAAAAATACAAATCAACATGAAGTTAATCTGTAGGTAAGCCAAAGTGGGAGAGACTATACTAGCCTTTTCCAATCATCCTTCACGTGGTGCACCCTGTTTGCACGGACGAGGCTCTGGTGACTGAAAGATTCCCGGTATGAGGAATCATCCACTGCTTGACAACGGCCTCCGAAATGAGGACGGAAGAGCGGGAAGCGGTTCAGGGCACCCTCTTGCCCTTGGGGTTGGAAACGGCCCAGAAGGCGGATGAATCAGAAATGATCAACGGCATGGGGATGCAGAAAGCAACGGGAAACCACTGCATTAAACACCCGAAGGGTATGCCGAGGACATGTAATCCTCTCAAATTACATATATCATGATGGCTTCTTCCTGGGTAAAATATTCCAGAGGTAAAATAGTACCCCAATCGGATCTCCGGGTGGGGACTGCTCAGGGAGGAGTCATCAGAATGGATAGAAAAGTAGATGTTGCCTACAGAAAGATCAAACAGAATGAGAAATGAAGAAAAGAGGTATGAAAATTAAAGCTGCCGATGGGAAACCTCTTTTATGCTCAGAAGATATAGCTGACAAATTGAAAGAATACACTGAGAAACTGTATGTTGGGGACGACTTGAACAATAGTGTAATGGAAAAGGAAGGTGATGTCAACATTGATGACTTAGGAGATCCTGTTTTGAGGACAGAATTTAATAAAGCTCTGAATGACTTGAAAGTAAATAAGGCAGTTGGAATTGATGAGATTCCTGTAGAACTTCTTAAATCCCTAGGAGAGAAAGGAATACAAAGATTATTCAAGCTGATATCAAAAAGTTATGAAACTGGAGAAATTCCAACTGATTTTAATAAAAATATCATCTTCACACTTCCAAAGAAAGCACAAGCCGACAAAATGTGAGAATTATCGTATCAATAGTCTAACATCACATGCTTCAAAATTACTGACCAGAATAATATACAGAAGGATGGAAAGGGTAGTAGAAGAGATAGTAGGTAAAGATTACTTTGGGTTAAGGAAAAATCGCGGTACAAGGGAAGCAATTTTGTCTTTAAGATTAATACTTGAAGGGCAGATCATGAAAAACAAAGATACTTTTACTGCATTTGTTGATTTAGAAAAAGCTTTTGATAATGTTAGGAGTGACAAGATGTTCAAAATTTTAAAGTCAGGTTTAAAGTATCGAGATAGGTGAATATAAACTATATAAGAATCAAGTGGCTACAACGAAAGTAGAGAATCATGAGAGACATGCAACAGTTAAAAAGGGTGTGAGACAAGGTTGTAGTCTATCCCCGTTAATATTCAACTTGTATGTAGAAGAAGCAATGAAGAAAGTCAAAGAAAAATTTCCATGTGGCATAAGTTTTCAGGGAGAAAAAATCATTATGCTACGATTTGCTGATGACATTGTCTTGTTAGCAGAGAGGGCTGAGGATATTGAGAAGTTACTGAATGGCATGAACAAAATACTGAAGGAAGATTTTGGACTGAATATAAATCAAAGCAAGACAATAGTGATGAAATGTAGCAGAAATGATACCAATACTAGTAGATTAAATATAAAAATAGGATCGAATGCAATAGGAGAAGTAAGTGAATTCTGTTACTTGGGAAGTAAAATTACAACCGATGGACGAAGCAGGAATGATGTTAAAAGCAGAATAGCACTAGCAAAAAGAGACTTCATGAAAAAGAGAAACCTTTTAGTTTCAAATATTGATCTAGGAATTAGAAAGAACTTTTTAAAACTCTTTGTGTGGAGCACAGCACTTTATGGTAGCGAAACATGGACTTTAGGAAAACCGGAAATAAAGAAAATTGAAGCATTTGAAATGTGGTGCTACAGAAGAATGATGAAAATTAAGTGGACAGACAAGGTAAAAAATGAACGAAGGCCAAATTATAGACACTGAGTCATTGGTTTAATTTTTTGAAAATTTATAATTCAAATACAAAGGAGACAGTGCACAAAATTCTTTTGCATCCCATCTTGAATTCTGTTGTGCTCTATGGGATCAATATCACAAAAGGTTTATTACCAGTATCTACTAAGTACAGAGATGAGCTATTTTGCTTTGTGACCACTTATTATAGTCTTTACAGAAGTGTCAACACCTTGGTAACAAGGTTGGGATTTGACTTTGTGGCAGACAATACACATAGATTTTAATCAAATTTATTAGTGAACATGTGAACACCCACCTTCGTTTATGATTGGGAAGAAGTATTTCATCCACTAAAACATATTTAGGTCACAACAACAAAAAGATAAAACCATAAGGTGCCACACTGATGCTTATTTGCTCTTTCCCCATGCCATTAGGGACTGGAATTCACAGAGCAGAAATTAATTTTGGAGCCAAGCACCCTCTGCCAAGACAGTTTTGTGAATTGTAGAATATTTATAGATATAAATATCATAAGATGATATGGCATTAATGGCAATTCAGATAACAAAATTTGGAGGTGCATTATCATCTTGAGTAACTAGAGACACATTATCAACTTGATTCTATAAAAATATTTCACTAACACACAAAAAAACACGTAAAAAGCTGAGATGCCTCCAGAAAATCCCTGTCATGTCATTTAAAAACAGAATTACACCAATCGGTATCTAATGCCTTTCCAAGATGAAAAATGTCCAACCCATTGTTACCACTCCCAGCAGCATTACTGCCCACGTTGGAATGAAAATTTCTGAACCTATGCTGAAAGTGAATCATGAAATTGCAGAATTCAAAGGCACAAAATAAGGCAATGATTTGTCATCCTTTCCAATGTCTGCCCACAGAAATTGTCAATGTCATACTGTAATAACTACTAACTGATGTTTTGTTACTGTCAGGGTTACGAAGTGGATCTGTGTTGCTTCTTTCCATATGTATGGCAAATTTTTCTTAAGTCAAAAAATACTTTTCATTTTTAAAGCCTTCTTAGACTGATGTCAACATTATCTTAATGCATTGCATTGATTAAAGATCCAACATTAAATGGAGTTTATTTCATCAGTGACTGGCACTGTTGCAATAGTGCATCTTAACTGCTTGTTGTGGTGAATAATTAACAATTTGTCTCATTGTCATCCTTTACCACAATTTCTTAAAGTCAACTCTCCTGTAACAACAGTTTTGAACTGCAATAGTTATTTAGCTTAAATAAATGATCAAAGTACTTTTTTATAAATAACAAACCATAAAAGTCCAAACTCCTAAGCCACCAAACACACAGTTATACCCAAATATGCAGAATTTGGAGAGAACAACAAATTAAATAAATACATCTAACACAACCCAACTGAAAGTCAATTTTACACCGTCGTGCCATTTAATACACATACATCTGAATTGCTGCATACCTACTTGTTAATATTTCATCACTTTACTAAACAGACTAATGCCTTATCTGCCAGTAAACTGGGACTACTACTAGAGTCCTATAGAAACCTTAAAGGCTTATTCTGCTAACACGCAACATCTCAGCCAATCACACTAAAATTGTTAATCAATGATATATCTTAAACAATAAAACTTATCAGAAATTAGGAAAAATATTTAAAATGTTCCAGCTAAGATCTATCTATGTGAAGGTGACCCATTGGCAATTAGCTTATTATCAGTGTAATAATTATAAATCTCAATTGAAACTCTTCTAGATGTACATAAATTATAGTCATTCATGATAATACTCAGCAATATTAATTTGATCGAACTGAAGTTAGTCCACATCCTGAAGGTTGGGTGGATACTTCCAAAAGAGGTGTACTAAGCCATTATATAGAGGTAGGATGGCCAGTTCCTTTTTGTCATAATGTTATAATTTAACTTGGAATAAAAGCCATGGAGTGTTCTGGCATGGCTTATATGAACAAAGCAAAACTGGTAAAAATATTCCTGGCCACACCAGGATTTGCACCTCGGACCCTTAACTTTGAAGGCAAACACCTAATCACTGAGCAACCACATCATTAATATTTTGTTTACACAATATCAACTGAAAGACCTGTTATTTAATATGAAAACTGTAGCTGAAGACTTTTAATATAACAAAAAAATTATGATTGAAGTAGGGCAAATGTGACTGTTGTGTTGCAGAGCGATAGTTGCATATTTGTTGCAGCAAAGCAAAAAACAATCTTCTCCATAAGTATACTCTGCTTTACCAACTGAGTCTTGAAGTTGGGTTTTATGATAACGACAGGTAGGAACTCTAAGACCAACTTCACAGAGTTACAAATGTCAGTAATGATATACTATCTACGATACAATCTCAGAAACAGGAAGAGATGTCATGAGACAATATTGATAATGAAAGGAAAGATAAAACAGAAAAGTTATAGGAGGTTAACATCTAAAACTGAAATATATTTTTTTTCTTTGAAAAAATGTATTTAAGGGGCAAAATAGTCCACCATAGGTGGGAGTGCAAATTGAAAATTTATCTATTTCATACAGAAAAAAAGGGAATTGATTTAAACAAAACAAACTGAAAAAGGGATCCCACAAAGAAGTATAAAATATCATTTTCTCAACCTGGTTACCTAGTTTTCAGAGGGTGATCCACTTCCTTCCTTTTAAATACACCTACCTAACAATCGTAAACACCAACAGAAAATCTTAAAAAGAAAATATGTTAAGCTTAAGTCAGATTAAAAGTTTAAGGATTTTTGTGTTTCTGTGAATTACTGAAATTTTACAGTAACTACCTCAAAAATTGAATCATTCTACTTAAGTCATAGACATGATCCCATCCCTGGTGGTTTCAATCATTTTGTTAATCTGTGGAAAACAACTTTTTAGTTGGTGAAATAGCACTTTCAAGTTAGGGGTGTGAAGGCAATATTTTGTTGATTTGTACAAAAAGAAAGGGTGATCTGGCTAAGGTGTTTTCTTTCAAATGTTCAGGGACTGATCACAGGTTCAAGCCCCAGTGGGGCCAGGAATTTTTAACAGTGGTGTTTGATCTTATGAGCTGCACCAGGACATTTCTGTTGTATGTCCCAGAGGAAAAGAACCAGCTCTCCTACCTACGACAGGTCTGCCTTCTTCACGAGGATCCAACTAATGCTCTGGTTGTGGACTAAAATTTGCTGTCACGAAAGGAAGATATTTTGTCAAACAAATTGCAGAATATACACAGAAGAGCCAAACAAACTGGTAGAGGCACGTGTATGCAAACACAGAGATATGTAAACATTCTGAGTACGGCACTGCGGGCCGCAACGCCTATATAAGACAACAGGTGTTAGATTGGTTGCTGCTGCTACAAGGGCAAGTTATCATGATTTGAATGAGTTTGAACGTGGTGTTATAGTCGGCACACGAGAGATGGGACACAGCTTCTCCGAGGTAGCAATGACGTGGGGATTTTCCCATAAGACCATTTCGCGAGTGCACCGTGAATGTTGGGAATCCGGTAAAACATCAAATCTCCAACATCGATCCGGACGGAAAAAGATCCTGCAAGAACGGGACCAATGACAACTGAAGGGAATCCTTCAACGTGACAGAAGTGCAACCCATTAGCAAATTGCTGCGGATTTCAGTGCTGGGCCATCAACAGAATGTGAACCATTCAATGAAATATCATTGATATGGGCTTTCAGAGCCGAACGCCCACTCGTGTACCCTTGCTGAGTGCATGACACAAAGCTTTACGCCTTGTCTGGGACCGTCAACACCCACATTGGACCGTTGATGATTGGAAACATGTTGCCTGGCCTCAATGGTGTGGGGCATGTGAAGTTGGAGTGACATGGGACCCTGATACGTCTAGATACGACTCTGACAGGTGACGCGTACTTAAGCATCCTGGCTGATCACCTGCATCCATTCATGTCCATTGTGCATTCCGACAGACTTGGGCAATTCCAGCAGGACAATGTGACACCCCACACGTCCAGTATTGCTACAGAGTGGCTCCAGGAACACTCTTCTTAGTTTAAACACCACTGCTGGCCACCCAACTCCCCAGACATGAACATTATTGAGCATATCTGGGATTCCTTGCAACGTGCCGTTCAGAAGAGATCTTCACCCCCTCATACAGCCCTGCAGGATGCATGGTGTCAATTCCCTCCAGCATTACTTCAGACATTAGATGAGTCCATGCCACGTCGTACTGCGTCACTTCTGCGTGCTCGCGGGGCACCTACACGATATTAGGTAGGTGTACCAGTTTCTTTGGTTCTTCGGTGTAACAGAGGGTGCTAAAAGAAAAAAAAATGATTTCCGCAATGTGAATGCTCAACCTTCCAGGGGTGAGCTGATGAAGTGTTGCCGTATCATCATCTCAAACTTTTTTGATCACTCAGGCCTTCAGTTCACCCTGAATTGTCACACAGTTCCTTATAGCAAATTGAGACTCATGATTCCACCAAGTAACTTGCACTCAATTTAGACTTTTGGGTGATTATATTTGAACAAAATTTACCCTAATCTCGATACTGCAGAGGTCTTCAAAATCAGACAGCAGCAGAATAATCAGATGGCTCTGCTCCTCACTCATTTCAGTTTGGATACTACTTGAATCTGCAGAAAAATGGGAATTTGGTTGCACCCATGTAGGACAGGTTTGACCACTGCCAAATGGTACATGCAAAGGGAGAGGGTTGTGACTCTTGCTGAGAATTCACAAAGCTTCCATTATGCGAGATTACCCAACTCTGCCAACCACATTAAAAATATTCATTATAAATTTCTGGGTGAAACCATAGTGCAAATTGAGATGTGTTTGCTTCCCAAATGTGGCTCATTCCATGAAATCACCCAAAATAAAGAATTCAATGTGCTCTTAGGTCTCAGATTTTTTTCATATTTTTTGTGTGTAAGATACCTTAGAGATATGACCATAGGAATTTTTTTTTATCTAAAAAATTGGCTTCAGAAAAAATATTTGAAATTTTCACATTTCATGCGATTCTTCCCACGATTGTGTTTGCATCAAATTGTATAAAATGTTATAACTCGCTTATTTTTGGAACAACATACATCATTTTGGTATCAAATTAAAGCTAATTGTTGATACTTTCTAACTAAGTAATAATATTCACAAAACAAGTTGTTATACAAAAATTTGGGAGCCCTCAAAATGAAAAATTTTGGTTTTTAAAAGTGTTGCAATAAATTTGCAATAACAGGCAAGTACCAGCAGACACATACTTTAAATTTTAACAAAAGCTCAATCTCAACATGTGTTTTCAGCTGTAAAAAAACTAAAAGGGTGTTTTTTGTGGTTGTTAAATAATCCAAGTTTGTTGTTCTCTGCTGTTTAACGGTGATTATGATTTTTTTAGCTGTCACTAGACCTTTAAAAAAAGGGTTGAATTTTAGAAACAATGTGAAACAATTTGATATTTAGGAAACATATGAATAGACAAATAATCCTATGCTAAGCTATTAATTGTTTAACCACTTTATAAAATGAAACTTTTAATTCAAATGCACTGTACACTCCAAGAAGAACTACTTTGAATGTGAAACATGAACTTTACAATAAAATATCATGTAACAGATGATGACTCAATGGATAAACATGCAAAAGAGTATTTAAAATATAAAAAAATTACATTTTAACATTTAACGCCTGTTGTATGGGTGCTGATTTATAAAATGTTCTTAACTGATTCTAAAATTAATTGTTGAATGTCTTTTTCCAGGACATATGTTCTGCCTGATGATGAAGTTGAAGCAGGCACTGGTACTTCTTGTATAATGTTTTCAAAAGGTACCCAACAGCTGTCACTTGGTGTTGGCCATATAAATGTTTTTGAAGGTCCACAAGGGTGCATCAATTGAATTTTTGCATCCCTCACATTCAAAGAACATTGTTGCACTTTCCCTATCCACCATTTTTCTCCATAAATAACTGCATAAAATTTTTCTGGCACTATATCCATAAGATCTTCTTTATTTTCCCTACCAACATAAGTTTTAAAAGATGTTTGAGACGATGAAACTCGTTTTACTAAAATAATTGTCTTATTCATTGGCAGGAAGTAATGATTTTCCCTTGTTCCGGGCACAGTTTTAGCATTAGCATACCGTTCTTCTAAATATTCATGGTACATAATAATATCTCTTGAAGTGTTATAGAATGTTTTGATCCATTTTATGTTTTCAGAAGAAAATTTATACAAGTCTTCAGGACTTAAAATAACATTATCGGTTGTTCTTTGAAGACTTCCATTCGGCTGTTATTCCATGATCTTCTTTGTGAAAATTATACCTGTATTTTACAAGATGCTGCACAAGGCTTTCATTGGCAAAATATTCAAGCAACCGTTCATCCTTTTGTTGTTTATTTTAGGAATGAAAAAGAACTTAAATCATTATCAATGTGTTTCATATCTAATTGTCTAAAACATGATACTACTACATTTTTTGCATTTCAAAAGACAGCCATACAGTACATTTTAAAGGAAATACCTAACATGACCCATGCCATTTACTTCAGTGATGGAAGTGCACCCCAGTATAAAAATTATAAAAACTTTATAAATTTATGTTATCACAAAGAAGATCATGGAATAACAGCCGAATGGAACTTTTTTTCAACCAGCCATGGTAAAAATGCTTGTGATGGTGTGGGTGGCACAGTTAAGCGATTGGCGACAAGAGCAAGTCTTCAAAGAACTACCGGTAATTTTATTTTAAGTCCTGAAGACTTGTATAAATTTTCTTCTGAAAACATAAAAGGGATCAAAACATTCTATAACACTTCAAGGGATATTATTATGTACCATGAATATTTAGAAGAACGTTATGCTAATGCTAAAACTGTGCCCGGAACAAGGGAAAATCATTACTTCCTGCCAATGAATAAGACAATTATTTTAGTAAAACGAGTTTCATTGTCTCAAATATCTTTTAAAACTTATGTTGGTAGGGAAAATAAAGAAGATCTTATGGATATAGTGCCAGAAAAATTTTATGCAGTTATTTATGGAGAAAAATGGTGGATAGGGAAAGTGCAACAATGTTCTTTGAATGTGAGGGATGCAAAAATTCAATTGATGCACCCTTGTGGACCTTCAAAAACATTTATATGGCCAACACCAAGTGACAGCTGTTGGGTACCTTTTGAAAACATTATACAAGAAGTACCAGTGCCTGCTTCAACTTCATCATCAGGCAGAACATATGTCCTGGAAAAAGACATTCAACAATTAATTTTAGAATCAGTTAAGAACATTTTATAAATCAGCACCCATACAACAGGCGTTAAATGTTAAAATGTAATTTTTTTATATTTTAAATACTCTTTTGCATGTTTATCCATTGAGTCATCATCTGTTACATGATATTTTATTGTAAAGTTCATGTTTCACATTCAAAGTAGTTCTTCTTGGAGTGTACAGTGCATTTGAATTAAAAGTTTCATTTTATAAAGTGGTTAAACAATTAATAGCTTAGCATAGGATTATTTGTCTATTCATATGTTTCCTAAATATCAAATTGTTTCACATTGTTTCTAAAATTCAACCCTTTTTTAAAGGTCTAGTGACAGCTAAAAAATCATAATCACCAGTTAAACAGCAGAGAACAACAAACTTGGATTATTTAACAACCACAAAAAACACCCTTTTAGTTTTTTTACAGCTGAAAACACATGTTGAGATTGAGCTTTTGTAAAATTTAAAGTATGTGTCTGCTGGTACTTGCCTGTTATTGCAAATTTATTGCAACACTTTTAAAAACCAAAATTTTCATTTTGAGGGCTCCCAATTTTTTGTATAACAACTGTTTTGTGAATATTATTACTTAGTTAGAAAGTATCAACAATTAGCTTTAATTTGATACCAAAATGATGTATGTTGTTCCAAAAATAAGCGAGTTACAACATTTTATGCAATTTGATGCCAACACAATCGTGGGAAGAATCGCATGAAATGTGAAAATTTCAAATATTTTTTCTGAAGCCAATTTTTGAGTTAAAAAATTGAAAAAATTCTTATGATCTTATCTCTAAGGTATCTATACACACAAAAAATATGAAAAAAATCTGAGACCTAAGTGCACATGGCACTAGGTGATTTGGCATGGAATGAGCCATGTGCATAAGTCATTTTGTGACAATAATAAACACTTAACCAGGGCAATTTGTTCATGTGAGAGAAACATTTCACTATCATGTGATGGAAGCACTAAATTTTAATCCAAGTATGCTAGCCTAAATTAACCTAATGACTATTGAGAAAGTTTGAAAAATTTCATCACTTACCTTTTGCTCTACTAGTGTGCAGTCTTCCTCGAATCCATATCAATTTGCCTGCTAGATCTTTATTGATTTCTTTTACATGAACAAAGTTCCTTTCAATTTTTTCAGCACTTTGAATCATAGTGAGCATGCCATAGTGCCCAACAGAAAAATCATCTTCAGCAGATTCTTGCTTTTCATCCTACAATGAAAGATCTGAAGTAAAATAAACTGACAAAAGATATTAAAATCAATCAAACTTAGAATGGATTAAATAAGTGAAGCAAGTCACTTTATTTAAACCATGAAATTAGATACAGTCCATTTTATTTTTATTTACTGTAATGTGGCATGTAATGTATAATACACCAATAAAATAAAAAGTACAGAAAAAAATAGCTAATTCCATTCAGTGGTGCTAGCTGATGAATGAATCAAATTGTTTCCTGGAATGCTATCTAGGGACATATAAAAACTGTGTGGTTGATGGTTTGAGATTCAGCAATGCAGGAACAGGCAGGAGACTTGCATTCCCAACTCAAATAGTGAAGCACCACATTGACCATAATATATACAGGGCGTTCGCCGGGAAACGCAACCCACTGTTAGCGCTACAAGGAAGAAACTGCTCCCGGCGAGCGAGCGCTCAGTTTCCGGCATTGTTCGACCGTCGGCCGCGGACTATTTCATAATAATTACGCTTCATAAACTTCATAAACTTGTGTGCTAAGCATTTAAATGTGACGTAATTCATTAGCTTACCTTATAAAAGATGCTGGAAGTGTTGACCCTCTTGTGTAATGCACATCTTCTGAACATATTTCGAGACACACGCTGCCCTAACTGACTTAATGATTTTTTGGGTGACTGTTCTAGTCGAAAAGCGATATCGTCAATTTTCTCCTCTGTGAGAATACAGTTGACCGACAGTCTCTTTTTGTTAAAAAATGAACCCGTTTCTCTTACTTTTTTAACCAGACGCAGAATTGTTGATTTAGCTGGCAGTAAAGCGCCAGGAAATTCGCGACGAAATTTACTGCGACACTTTTTAAACGACTTCTTCTTCACATATGTATCGTAGAGAAATATTCTTTGTTGCAAACTGTAACGTACCATAATTTTACTCACACTCAAACACGGTACAGATTAATAAGAGTATGAAGCCCCAAACCAGCCAAACCGCAAAGAAACGTTTATTCACAACACTGATTAATAAGAGACTGAAGTCACAAACTATCTACAATGCAAAGAAACCGTTCTTAACAATGTAAGGGTCACTGCACTGCACTGTTGGGGCAGCGGAGGTGTTAAACAGTGCGGTGATTCACGGTGCCGTGTGGCGGAAACTGCTGGCACGACTGACCGAGCAAGTTGCCGACGGCAACAGACTGGGAGTGTAGCGTTTTCCGGCGAACGCCCTGTATATATATATATATATATATATATATATATATATATATATATATATATATATATATATATATGTTGTAATGCCTCATCAACATCAAGGTTCATTAGTAACAGAAAGAAATTCATCCATACCCTTCTGAAGGAACCATTCCAGCCTTTGGTTCAAATGAGTTCAGAAAACGACAGCAAATCAAAACCAGGATGGCCCAGAATCTATTTAATGATACCCAGAGTTTTCAAGAGTAGTTAAAAGCTTTAGGATGGTTGTTTGCACCCAAGACTGCAGAAAATCAAGGCTTTCTGCTATTATTCTTGTTTCTTAATCAGATTTTGTTGACAGGAGGGAATGAGATAGAGTTGATCCTCTCTATATCTTGACTGGGTATCTCTTGGCTATCCTGATTTTTTTCATCAATTCACATAAAGTATATTGATGATTCACGGAAAAAAGGTTGAGAGTGGCTGAACATTGGTAGCCAATTGGTCAGGTAGGTCTTAATGGTGTCCAATATTATGGGCATTGTCTGATTAATCATGACGTCGACTTTCTTGATGTGAGCACTACTCAGCCATGCAACAAAGCAATAACCAAACAAAAGAAATGTGAGACTAATCACTGAAATGCAAAGTGTTGTTTCATCAGCTCCCTAGGATAATCCTGCAAGCTTCTGGATAGTACTGTATCACTATTTTGTTGTTTAGCAAGGCCAGACAACTGTTTATTGAAGGAAGGAATTCTTCTTCATGAATTAGCCCATCTGACCTGTTTTAGTCCATCAAACCACCTGTTGCATGGTCCTTGTATGTCTATTCTACTTTTAGGATCATACTTGAGAGTCAGTTTTTGAAGGCATTTGTAACTTGTTCTTAACATACGTTCACCTCATTTATTCTTCTATTTCCCAATTGACTGTGAAACTCTTTAATTTCTGCATGTTTACTTTCCTGCATACAGGGTGTGTCCCAAAAGTAATCACACTGATAATCGCACAAACACAACAAAGTGTTCACTAACTGGGTGGGATTTGTTGTGGGAAGTCTTAGGAATAAAATGAGGCCTTTCTCAGCCACCCCCGAGCTCTGGGAAGGTAAAGACCATGCGCCAGCCAAAGGGTATTTCCATATCGCATTACAATTCAAGATGTTAAAATACAAACACGTTCAAAATGTTGACCAATGCTTATGGAGATGACTCTGTACCATGCTAAGGTGTTTAGGTAGCACGAGGCATTCGAAGATGGTCAGGAACACGCAGCGGCAGATCCAGGAATTTTCCTAACAGGTGCAAAAACTGTGATACTGCCACCCCTTCGAACATTATTTTGTCGCCCCCTTTGTTGCCACCACAAGTGTAGCCCCCTCCTCCCTCCTTTGGGCAGTAGTGGCGCAAAAAAAAAAAAAAAAAAAAATAAGGCTGCCATGACAAATTTTCCAGCCTTCAAACACAATTTTGCTGTCCTCCCCTAGATCTGGCACTCGGAACACGTGGAAGATTAAGAATGCTCAGGAAGGTCATCATCATCACAAACTGACTAAAAAGTGATGCACATGAAGACTGTGACAAAAAGGTAAGCGTGAGAGTAAATGCTAATGAGGCAGGACTTCCAAAAAGTGATGTGTGGTCAGTGAAAAGTGTCACCCAAGCCCGTCCAGACTTGTCGATCTCTTGCAGCTTCATCTTGACAGTGCTCCAATTGCTGTTGGTGAAGGACATCCTGGTGAAGAAACTGTGGCAATGCCATGGCAGCCCTTGAAAGCAGTGTATCAGTGCTCAAGGGGCACCACTACCATTACATTTGGGACGCACCCTGAATGTAGTCTGCTTTGCTACACCCAATAACACTTCTCAGGAACTGCATTTCTGTGGCATGTATTAAAGGCAACTTCCTTGTAATGAAGTTGTGGTACATCAGAAGTCATGCCAACCATTCCCCAATCATGAGTCACCTGCACCATCAGGAAACCATTGGCCGAAGGGAATGATCCCCCGTTGTGTACACACGAAGTTAAAAGGCTACTCAAAGAGCAGAGGAAGATAAATGCACGCTCAAGAAGAACGACATGTCAGATTGATTTAGATTAGCTAGACGAGATAAGAGCACATGTTAAGATTGTGATGTGCAAAGCTTTTAATTACTTTCATTGCAATTCACTTTCTAATTGCCTCACCTAAAACCCAAAATTTTATTGGACGTAAGTAAAGAAAGTTAGTGGTAGTGACAACAATATGCCAATTCTAATACAAGACAGTCAGGAAGTTGACAAAAGCCGCGACAAGGTTACCGTATTTAATACCAAATTTAAAAGTTCTTTCACTGATGAAAACGTTCACACTTTTCCACATCATATGGAATTAGACTTACATTTTTTACTTATTGCTTTATGCCTCGTCAACAGCTAAGGCCATTAGAGGCGGGAGGGGACTGGGGACAAGGAACGGGAAGGAATTCGGCCATGGCCTTTTTGAAGGAAGCATCCCAGCATTCGACTGGAGTGATTTGGCGAAACCATGGAAAAACCAAATCGGAATGCCCGGACGGGGAATCGAACCCGCGTCCTCCCGAATGCGAGGCCAGAACGTTAACCATTCACCTACCATGCTCGGTGTAGAATTAGAGATGGATCCAATACAAATCAATAATGTAGGTGTTGTAAAGTAATTAAAGCTCCTGAAGTGGGGGAAAGCACCAGGTTCTGATGGTATACCAGTAAGAGTATTTTCAGAATACATGCAAGAAATAGAACCATTTCTGTCAGATATATTCCATAGATCTTTAGAAGGGAAAAAGTACCTTCTGAAAGGAAAATAGTCCAGGTAATGCCTGTTTTCAAGAAAGGAGATTGGAGAGACCCTAGGAATTATTGACCTACACTTCTTACATCTGTTTGCAGTAGATTTCTGGAGCATTCTCTAACATTACCAGGTTTCTAGAAGAAAACGAGTTACTTATAATGCACCAACACGGATTTCGGAAGAACAAATCGTGTGAAATAAATTTGCCCCATTTTCCCATGCCATAAAAAAATTATTGATTCAGGTTCACAAGTTGATGCAAGTTTCTTGGATTTTCATAAGGCTCTCTGTACCACACAACTGACTTTTAGCGAAGATTTGAGCATACAGTATATCGGATCAGATATGTGAATGGATAAGTGATTTTCTAATGGGTCAGACACAGTATGTCATTCTTGTGGGGAAGCCTACTCTAATCTAGATGTCACTTCAGGCGTTCCTCAAGGACCACTTCTTTTCCTAATTTTTATAAACGATCTCGGTGACAATGTTAATTGCAGGTTGTGATTGTTTGCTGATGATGCACTCGTCTATATGGAGTTAAGGTGTTCTAATGACTACTTAGAAATTCATCACAATCTGGATGTTATTTCACGGCAGCTTACACTTAACTGCAAATAGTGCAAGGCAATGTGAATAAGGAACAAAAAGCACCCGTTTGTTCACAAGTACAAAGTAAACAATTCAGTTGTTGACGCAGTTGATTCCCTGAAGTATCTGTGCAAAGCAACATGAAATGGGACCAGCACATAACTTCCGTCATAAGTAAAGCTAATTCTAGATTATGATTCACAGGTCAAAATTTGAAGAACTGTAATGCTCATATAAAGGAAATAGCATATAAAACTCTAGTGCATCCACATTTGGATTACTGTTGTGGAGTTTGGAATCTATATTGCAAGGGACTAATTGACGCGTCAGAGAAAGTACAGAGGAGAGTCGCTCGATTCGTGACTGTTTGCAACAGCCCTTAAGAAAGCATCACAGAATTGATACATAGGTTGGGCTGGGGTTGTTTGGCAGATAGACGATGCCGTTTTCATTTGAATTTAGTGGAGAATATGCAAAATTCTTTGACTTACGAGTGCAATGGAATGCTTCTTACGCCAACCTATTTAGGTTGCAATGACAGGAAGGATAAGATTAGAGAAATACAGCACCATACTGATGATTTTATGTATTCTTTCTTTCCTCGGGCTATTCGGGATTGGAATGCACAGAATTAAGATTGGGTCTTGGCACCCTCTGCCACCCACAATATTTGTGAATTGCAGAGTATGGATGTGGATGCAGAATTGTTGTCAGAAAAATAACAGTAGTGATTGGAGAAATAGACAAAGTAATATGACTGAGGATATTAAATTTACTGCAGAACAGGCATACCCTAGTAGATGTGAACTGGCAGTGGGCTAATTAATTACTGCATTAATAAACAGATGAGCAATGGGCCTAAACAGCATCTATCTTAGGGAAATCGGGAGTAATGATGGTATTAAAAGGGTGAATAAGCTAGACAAATCAAAATCTGAGGTACAAGGGTAAAAAAAATTGAATAAGTTAACTGGTTGCTGTATGGGTCCCTAAAATTTTAAATCCTGCCACAAATCTATAGGAAACTTAAATTATAAAAACAAAGTTGAAGCAACAACTTTCATTCACTTATCATTAGCTAGCATAGACAGTATAATTGGAATTGATATTTGTGTATACTGTAGTTTCATAATAAGTAAGACTTGTATGCAATACTTTCAGAGGCACTGCATAGCACTAGTTCTCCAAAGCAGCCACTGAACTTCTGAGAACAGCACAGCAGTTGATGGGGCTGTACCAACACCCACAACCTTCTTTCAGCTGAGAGCCTTTTTCAACCTCCTACTCTGACCCCAAAATAAGTGTCCTGAAAGTGCTGTTATTGTTTCTGTGGAAAGCGGGTGTGTTCACAACGGTTCAGTTCTGAAATGCAGAAATAGTTTGGCATGGGAAATGTAACATTACATTCTATGAGCTATTGTTGTTGGTATTACAGTTATATTATGGTATGTAGGTAACATTACATTATATTTGACAAGCAGTAAGAACTAGAGGTGGGCAAAGTCACTCACTACAAAGAGTGGCGCTCATTTGATCCCTCTATGAAAACAATTAGATCTTTTCAACGGTTCACCAGTTCACTAGCTCAGTTTAAACAAAAAGAGCAGTTATTATCTATTTTGAGTGTAGAATCTGTTCTTTTTATTTACATTTAGTCTGATTTCTTATGTTAATCTGACATTGGTTATTTTCATTTATTTTTGTATTTATTCTGAAACATTTCTGTTTCTTATATACTACAGGATTACTTTCACACAGAAAAGGCCATTTCAAAGCGTCAATGAAATATCGTTCGGATTGCTGGGAATATTTGAGGGATAGTTAGTTTTACATTAATTTCAATTTTAAAGAAGTTTCTGCTTTAAATGAAATGAAGGTTACTGTTCACAAATAAAATTTTACTTATTTGGCCATTCAGCAGCCTACTTCATTTTTCAGTGCGAATTTGTCGAACATTTGAAAATAATCTTTCACAAAGCACGCTTGTAGTAGTAATACACAAAGAGAAGCGGAGCAGGACGTCAGATTCGAAAGAACTAGCTCCCCAGAGGCTGTGCCGAGCGCTTGGGATCGGAGAACGACGTGAACGAACTAGCACTTCTCGATCTTCAATATTTCTTATTTTTTTCAGAGCAGAGTGGATAAATAACGAACAGCGTGGCACAGAATTATGTCCAAGACAGTATGTTATGGTAGAACCATCATAGCTATTAACTGGTTAGGTAATAAGTATTGAAATCAGGTAATAGTATATGCTATGTTGTAAACCTAAGTCATGTAGTATTTATATTACATCTGAAAAGCATGAATCCCTTACAAGATGGAGTGATTTCTGACATTAATTTGCAAATTTTCCCTTTACTAAACTTAGTATGGAACATGTCAACTGAATTGTAGAATTAATATATATAAATTGTATATCTATAAGCAAATGTGAATCTTGTCTAAGGCAGTATGGTATGGCAGAAAACCATAGATACAAACTTGTGATGTAATATGTATTTAAGTCTGTAATTGTATATGCTCACTTGTAAAGACAACTCTGTATAGTATTAGAGCCACATCTGCAGGTCCAAAATGTAAAAGTATACATGGTATGGCTGTATGGTCATGAAACCGAAAGCCAATAAATAAATAATATAAAAACAGCGTGGAACTAAGAATAAACATGGGTCTGGCCGCGGGCGAGAATGGCAAAGCCGAAACCGATTTATTGTTGGCGCGCATTCCATTGAAGTTAAGTTCAATCGAGACCGACACACCACCGTCATTACGGCCTCCAAGAAGAACTACCATTCGTTTTTAGTGAGCAACTGCTCATTCGCTCTTTCAAAAGAACTGTTCTAAAGAACTGGTTCACTCGCGAACAACCCATCTCTAGTAAGAACTGTTATCAGTCTAAGTAAAAAAACTAACTATATATGTGATATTAAGAATATAAGAGAGCAATTGGAAGTCTGGAAGAAATAGCAGGCAGACATTTTTCTTTGCTAGGTAGGAAGAGTATCCCAGACCTACAGCGCCGAGATGTCCTTAACATCAGTCAATCTTGCAGAATGAAAAATGCTCCAATCACTGACTTCCCCACAAGAGTGGCCATAAGGCAAGGAATTGCTTGTGGCACTCTTGAATCACAACTTATGGTTTGGTAGCAGGTAAGCTATCCAACTGAGGAAGAAAGTCACAACTGGAAGGTAAAGCTTAGCTCCAGCTAACCTTGTAACCATAAAACCCAACCAGGGACAAAGCCCATTCTAAACTATAAACTGCAGGTCAGTGCTTCACGGTGTTACAATGCATGTAGGCAATCTGCTTGTGAGGCAGATGCCATTATTTCATAAAATGCTGATGTAGGTCATACAGATTTTTTTTTTTTTTTTATGGCCTTACACCTCATCGATGTCGAGGTCATTAGAGGCAGGATGGGACTTGGGACAAGGAACGGGCCGGAATTTGGCCATGTCCTTTTGAAGGAAGCTCCCAGCATTCACCTGGAGTGATTTGGGGAAACCATGGAAAACCCAAATCTGGATACCAAGACGGGGATTCGAACCGGAGTACTCCCGGATGTGAGGCCAGAGCGTTAACCGCTCACCCACCATGCACGGTCATACAGTGTATCTCTCTCTCTCTCTCTCTCATGGGGTGCATTTCCCCTAAAACACCAAGCATACAACTGCTTTAAAATTCCATGTTGACAGGTAGTATCATAGGCCTCGTATATATCAAAAACACACACATAAGATGTTGGCTACGGATGAATGCATCCCGTATTGCTAGCAGGTTTGGTTATCCAAGGTGGAACAGAACTTCCTGAATCCAGACTGAAAGTGGTTCAGCAGATATTGGGTCTCAAGCACACCATCCAATCTAGTGTGTTCCCAACGCAGCTCGTTAAGGCTATGCTAAGACAACTATCTGGCAATGTTTTGTCCTTTCTCAGTTATAAAAGAGAGATTAGCGTTGCTTCGTTCCACAAGTCAGGGAAGTATCCTGCAAGTCAGGTGTTATTAAAAATGTCTAGAAGGTACTCTTTAGCATTTTATGGTGAATTTCGTAAGCTTCTCAGAGTCGAGTTGAGAAGTTGGTAGTAGTTCCAACAGCCGCATCTTATTCCTCAGTTTCTTCACTGACTTTAGGGACCCTACAAACCCCAGCACACTTAGAAATATAAAAGGAGGAAACCTTCTCAAAGGTTCCCTTCTTTCTCTCGATTGTTACAAAAGCATTGTCTATGAGACGAGCTTTCCTGTTTCGTTTTTTAGAGTCAGAAGGGTCTTTAGATTCTTGTTTTTGTTTTGGTGTTAGAAGGCCCTTGTGGTCCATCCGAGCCAAAAAAGGGTTTGGTCTTGTATATCGTTTGGGATTTTGGTCCCACGAGTTCAGAGGAAAAACGTCGAGCAGTGTGGAGCCCCCCCCTATCATGCTACCAAGCCTATCACAACTAGGGTGCAGCTGGTGCCCCAGAGGTTGTACACTCATAAGTAGATCAGCTCACCACCCATTAACATCCTCCGCACATTGCTTACCTAGAGGTTGAAATGTTCCACCAGTGTTCGTTGTAGAATGCAAGGAGTTTATGATGAGGGAAACTTCGGGGGTTTACAAGTTTCCAGCTTGGATAGCCGTACCTGGCAATTGCATGCCAGGACCCTGCGGGAATCGTGAGTCAACTAGAAGCAGAAATAAAAATGAGACTGGAATTATAAATAATCATTTTGAAATGCAATTTCATCAAATACGAAAGTATATAATATAGTTTGATTGTCTTACAGAAGTGACTCTACGAAACTGAAAATTTGAAGACGAGAAACCATACTAGCTCAGGTACAATCAGAGAGCAGGCAACATACTTTCTCCCACTCCTTAACCACAAAACAAAACAAAAAATACAAAACAAAAAACCAAACTGAATATTGGCTAGTAACTAAAAGTACAGAAAATAAAAGGTACTACATAGAAACTGATGTGACAGGAGGAAAATCAAATAATAAAAACAAAGACAACAGAAGAACCATACGAAAGCTAATCTAAATTAAAACACTGAGTGCAAGTATGTTGAGATAAAGGAGAAACTCATACAATACCAGACAAGTCTAACTCTCTATAGAAGAAAGAAGTGATTGTGTGTAACTTTCTGTTATTATCTTATAACTTCAACTGTTACAGTTTAGCAAACAGGAACAACATATGCCTTAATCACAAGATGTAACAATGAGGCTCCATGGTTCCAACATTCTTTCTCTATCCTTTAACCAAAAATGGAAAGTGCAGCAGTCAAGTCAGAAGTAATACAAGCCACACATAAAACACAAGAGCCTTAATCTTGGCTGATCTTAGGATGCAGAGACCATGTTCTGAATTTTTTTTTACTTATTGCTTTACGCCTCGTCGACAGCTAAGGTCATAAGAGGTGGGATGGGACTATGGGACTGGGGACAAGGAACGGGCAGGAATTCGGCCATGGCCTTTTGAAGGAAGTATCCTGGCATTCGCCTGGAGTGATTTGCAGAAGCCATGGAAAACTCAAATCTGGGAAGCCCGGACGGAGATTCGAACCTGCATCATCCCGAATGCGAGGCCAGAACGTTAACCATTCACCCACCATGCTTGGTGTTCTGACTTCAACAAATTACGCATTAAGAAATGGCTTATCAAATGTTAATTTTTTTTAAAGCTTTACAATAAATATATTTAAAGGAAAGAACCACTTAAGCATTTTACGTTGTTCAGAACGGATTTTTTGGTTAGTAGCAACAAAATATATATGTGCTATAGCCAAATAAATACCACCATAAAATAACATTTACTACTTTTGGTATATGTCTGCCTCTCTCCAATGAGAGAGTAAATAACATTTATAACATTGAAATGATGTGTTTTATCACTGTGTCCACTAGACCATAAACAATACAGTAAAAAGTCTGTTAAGAAGAGTTATATGCAACACAACTCAAGATTTAGAACAGTTTTATAGAGCTTATAAATCGAATAAGATGGCTGAAATTGATGAGATTCCTGAAGAAATTCTAAGATCCCTATGAGAAGAAGGAATCCAAAGATTATTCAAATTGCTATCAAAAATTTACAAAACAGGAGAGATTCCAAATTATATTAATAAAATTATCATCTCCACACTTCCAAAGAAAACACAAATTAATAAATGTGAAAATTATCCAACTATAAGTCTAACATCACATGCTTCAAAATTACTGACTAGGATAATATACAGTAAATCATTTTGGGTTTGGTGTACAAGACAAGCATTTCTGACTTTCAGATTAAAACTTGAAGTGTTGATTTGAAAAACAAGGATACTATTATGGCATTTGTTGATTTAGAAAAAGTGTTTCGTAATATCAGGTGGCAGAATATACCCAAAATTTTAAAGAATTCATGTCTAATGTATCGAGATGAATAATTTATAATCTATATAAGAATAAAGTGGTTATAATAAAAGTAGAGAATTATGAGATACATGCACCAGTTGAAAAGAGTGCAAGACAAGGCTGTAGTCTATCCCCACTAACTTGGATGTAGAGGAAGCAATGAATGAAGTAAAAGAAAAATTTGAATGCGGCGTAATTGTTCATGGAGAAAAACTGAGTATGCCAAAATTTGCTGATGACATTGTCCTTTTAAAAGAACAGACTGAGGATATTGAGAAATTACTGAATGACATGACCAAAATACTGAAGAAAGATTTTGGACTAAATATAATCCAAAGCAAAATGAAAGTGATGAGATGTAGCAGCAATAATAAAAATAACAGTAAATTAAATATCAAAATAGGATCAGATGCAATAGCAGAAATCAGTGAATTCTGATACTTAGGAAGTAAAATTACAACTGATAGCCAACACAGGAATGTTATTAAAAGCAGAATACACTAGTGAAAAGAGTCTTCTTGAAAAAGAGATATCTTTTATTTGTAATTACTGATTTAAAACTGTATGTATGGAGCACAGCACTTTATTGTAGTGAAGAACTGGACTTTAGGAAAACCAGAGAGAAGGAAAGTTGAAGCAGAACGGTTATGTAGCACCCATAAGAATTATTTTACAACCACATCCACAAAGAAACAATTTGTCCTGTGTCTTCCCATATTATGAAATCTTTGCAAAGGAAACCATCTAGGATTCATATATTTTAATCTTATGGTTACTTTCCAGATACTAGCACTGTACATACATAAATCATGATTTGGAGTAGTTTCCATGAATTATCTAAAATGCCCTTCTGTTAGTGCTTAGTAGTTATCCTTCATTACCCTCTGCACCATCACATGTTAACAAGGTATAACAACAAGAAAAAGACCATCTGTTAGAAATCTTACCTTTTTCTGCTGTCTTGCTTTCTTAGCTGCTTCCTTTGCTTCTTTCTTCAATGCTTTCTTCGATTTATCGTTAGCCCTAAAAATAACAAACAAATTAACAGAAATGATTGTACACATGGCTATTGGCTATAACAGACAACATTTAAAGATGACAAATTAAATTCGCCCACCAACATCAGTCTTGAACAATCCGTGTATCAGTACTTTCAATGTTACTTTATTTTTTGATGCTAAAAGGCTGACTGAAATTTTTTTTTAAATTTATGCTAACAAGGAGAGGTTGCAACCTCCATCTTAAGTCCAGAATACGATCAGTTTAAACATGGTGGTTGACAATCATCAAAAACCAAGTACTGTAAAGGTATTGAGGTCACCCCACTGCAATTTTTGAAAATTTCACAAATGTTTACAGGCTTCGCAAGCTAATAGTTTTTGAGAAATAGCAGAAAACACTCCGGTAACATCGCCTTTTACAACATGGTCCGTAGACTGGTGGTACCAGGTCGAGTCTGGTGGTCCATTCATACTGAACATTATTTTTTCTTCAATGAAATGTATTTCTTCACCAGCTAATATTTGGGTTAACGCATATTACTGTGAATATATTTGTGTAAGGAACCACAGGAAGCTGGTAGGTATATGGTTGTACAGGTATACGACCTTCGCTCCTTCCATTCTGTTGTCCTCTTGAAAGCTGCATTCTGCTCCATAATTTCTTATGCATGGATGCAACCAAATTAATTCCATTGGAAAATGTGTACCTCAATGTGTATGAGGTATGTTCCCAGAAAACTATCAGTTGCGAAAAATGTCCCTGCTCCCATGCAAGTTTCATTCAATGCCTTTGACGAAAAAAAAATTCTCTGCTTTTTGTGTTTTTACTACAAATTTCATCCTGTGCAATATGAAGCAATATGAAGCAAAGTTACAGTATGAGTGAACGAGAGAGAGAGAAATGTTATAGCACTAATTTCAATGTAAATAAGTGTATGAAGATATGTAAGTCATATAGAACAAATTTACGTTAACTTTGGAGAATCTACTAGTCACTACCAGATTTTTATGGTTCTTGAAATCATGTGTTGTTGGCATCTTGTTATAAACGCCAGGGCGAAATATTCATATGCTGCCGACTCTTTTTTTTAGGTAAAGCGCCGTGGTACACTGACTGTGGCAGCAACTTGAAAGGACGGAATATTCTGTGACAGAGCGGCCCTAAAACAAAGCTCTATTCATGGAATGGAATTCATTCCATCATTGTTAGCGGGAACTCCCGATATTCTTGGATTTATAAATTTTGCCATCTGATGTTCGCATTCTTGCAGCTGTGTTCGAGTGATTAGCCCAGTTTTGTTTTAATATCTACTTTTGTGCTGAACAAGTTTAAGTATTTATTACTGGAAATGAACCATTAACAGGTAAAGAAGAATCTATTGTTATCAAATATCTCAGCGTTTCTCATCCTTTCTCAATCCAAGGACCAGTAAAATGTAAAAAAAAATTTGGATCATTAACTTATATGGGCCTTATTTATTACCTCTGTATATATTATGAACCAAACCTATCAATTGTTATTAGCATATACTGCTGTTTCTCAAAACAAATACCTACAATAAATCACTCATAAAACGTCGCTCTCCAAAAACCTATTTAGGGAACAGGCTGTTAAGCAGCCCTATTCTGAAAATACCAGATTTTTTATGGTAGTTGAAATATTAATTGTTTTTAGAAAGTTTGGATTACTAGCTTATTCTCGCTTACAGTCTTATGCAGGATGAGATGATAACCTTTTTTTATATATTGATATTTCACTAATATTTTTTGATATGATGCCTTTGAGAATCAAATTTTTAAAATTCTTCCTTCGGATAACTTACACTATCTTCACATACCATAGATTGGTAATGCTGAAACATATTATAACGTTAACTTATTTCTTTCTGGCAAATTACTGTTTATGTTAGCGCTTAATCCACAACATAAAATAATGAAAATTTTGCCCACGCCTTGTCTCCCACATCAAATAAATTAAGATTATGGAGCCGTTCTAGCAAGCAGATACTCCAAGGACTTAAACGCAATTGACTTCTGCCAAGAACTTGCTGTGCTTAAACAACAAGCTCCATTTTTAATTGGAATTGATGAAACAACTAGTCCATTCCAATATGTAAAAATGACTTGCAGGAAGCCTTTCCTAATATTTGTATAGCTCTGATAATATACTGCACGTTAACAACGACGTCCGCCAGCTGTGAGCAGAGTTTTAGTAAACTAAAAATCATAAAAACCTGCCTGCGATCAACAATGAGCCAGTAACGTCTTTCTAGCCTCGCGATATTATCAATCGAAAATAGAACAACTTATGAGACGAATTTTGATGAAACTATAGACTCTTTCGCAGAAATGAAAGCTCGACGAGTGAAGTTGTAGGAACATTTACTGCAATTTTGCTAAGGCCTAAGCCCTAAGGACTACAACTGTGAGTCTGGCTCGTGCGTTATGTATTCTGATTGTGTTTATTATATATAATGCAAGCAATAAAAGAACTCATTTCCTATTATGTCTTTTTTTATCACGTTAGTTTAACAGTACCCAACTGAGTGTGGTTTTTTTCTTTGGGGGAGGGGGCGTGAAGTTTTTGCCCCGGTTCGGAAAAATCCTAGATCCGCCACTGGCTATTAGGCCCTATATATATATGAAAACTAGTGATCGCCCAGTGGTAGAAATTCGACCATAATTCATTAAGTTATTTAGTTTCTTTTGTAAAAGAGTAAGATACATATACACACTCGTTAAACTTGTTCTACTGCATTTTGCGAGCATAGATATATTACATACTGTATTACATTGATGTCGTTGGCTACGATCGTGTAGCAATTGCCTTAATTCCCTGCAATACCTACAAAATTAAAAATTTAATGTAATAGTTGAACAGTCACAATTACCAGCTCTTAACTGTATTCATTTTTTGAAACAATTCATTGTCAGTTTTATTTTTTTAACATTACTATTGGTAGGTACATTTTTAATGGTACGATTAACTTTTGAAAACATATTTCAATCAAATAGTGACTCCTAATTAATTGTACTAAATATCACAGCTACATAGTTTGAGCTGCATCATTACAACTACGTATATGTAAATCACGATTTACTTTAATGAGCATTCAAATTTCTTTATTTTGTGCAAAAGGATTCATGCGTTCCAACTCGAGAGGTCTCGCACATTATATTGTTATTGCATGTTTGATATGCAGCAGTCATTGGACCTGATCTATGATCTGTGTATTTTAAAATGACACACTCCACGCATGACTGTATCCGAAATTTTAGCAAATAGCATCATAGCAAATGATGAATTGTGTTTACAAAATTTAATATTTTTTCTACTTTCTTTTTATAGATGGTTCTTTTGAATTTAGTGCATCACCAATGATTTAAAATATTCATTTTGACTTAATGCCACTAATACTGCTTTATGCTTATGACAACATGAAGTCAATGCAGTCCTTTCACCTAAAGTGACTTCTGATTTGAAATGTTTTGCATTGCAAATCCTGCATTGTAAATGTATTAATCCATAATCGAAACTATTAAAATTTCTTGGAATGACATTTAGTGGCATTTAAACGTATCCGTCAAAATAATTTCATTTTCACTATTTAAATTTGGTCTTTCATCATTTTGAATTTCACTCAAGTAGGTATTCCTTCTTCCTTTTAAATAATAAAATGTACTCACTATCTTTTTAACTACCAATCCAAGTTATTTTTTCTTTTGACAGAAACCATTAAGTAAGACTAAAATCAATTCAAATTATACATTAGGATGTCGAATTCTCTATAATACACAAAATATTCCTTTAAGTTTAAAGACTAATTTCTGTTCTATTCGACTGTAATGTTTGACCAAAGATCACATAGTATCTGGAAGAATCACTATGGTTTAGGAAATGTTTCTTTTTTAAGTTCAAAGATTAATCTCTACTCTGTGCAACTGCTTTGTTCGACCACATGCTGGGAATACATGTCAGACAATTGGATCCGATCCGATTTCACGCACATACACATGCGCACGAATTTATTTTTTATTTATAATGTATTTGTAACACATATATTAACTATGCTTATTATATTTTTTCTTTATTCTTTGACCAAAGAGCAGAGACATTGGCAGAATCGCTAATCGTCGTTGCCATTAAAAAATAACTGAACGCAAAAAATATATGTTTTACTTAATATACTTGAAACATAAATTTTAGCTTTCTGTACTTCTCCTCCACATAAACTTTAACTATGCCAAATCTCACACTCTTCTGTGCATGCAACGTTCTTAAAAAGGGATCCGAAATTTTTGCTTCACGTGTTAATATATATATATATATATATATATATTACCAATTTTTTTTATCATCTTTTGCACCCTCACCCAAGGTCAAGTGTGAAATCCAAACAGCATTATGACCAGGAATTTTTCTAAAACTAAATTATGTTGATCTAAGTCTGTTAACACAACTTGGTTTTGTGTGGTTCTCAAACACTATGACAAAATTGACTGAAATCTATTGATCAGGGGGTGTGACCTCTTACAAGACATTTTAAATATATTTAACAAGACTGCTGTCAATTGCACTAGAGGTTTTGTGTTTTAATTAGGGCTTTAAAGCTTCTTGATATTAAGATTCAGAGAGAGAGAGAGAGAGAGTGGGGGGGGGGGGAGGCAAAAGGAAGGAATTCTGCATGACTTTTGTAGGAACCATACCCAGTATTCCCCTAGACTCCAGTCCACCAGTTGTTTAAACATATAGTAATGGAACTACCAATATAGATGTAGTCACTGGGTATGGTATAATGTACCAGAGACTTCGCTGCCATCCAAGCGGTAATATTTACACTTGCATGTGTCATTCCGAAGGTTGACTAATCAAATTATTGCTAAAATATTAAAAATGAAGGCAAAATTGTTCATGGCAAGATTTGGAAAAAAAGGTTACAAATACAGCAGAGAAAAGAAATGTCAATGGTGCTCAGACACATGGGTGATACATTTATTAGCTTGATCGTATTGATTAAGATTTGCTCAAATTCTTGGATCATATTAAAAAAAAAAACAGCCCTGGAAAGATAAACCAAATATAAGTTTGCTTTTCTAGTTTACTTATCGAACTATATCAAGGAGGAAGACAGGGACACGTGATCTTCCAAAAAAAAATAGACCACACAAACTAGTAATTTGAAACTTCATCAGGGGAAGAAATGAAGTCTTAATTAGATTAAGACTTTACTTCATAGGACTACAAAGTATCTAATACTTTGGAAAATAGAGGCAGAATAGTTACACTTAATTTGAGTCCTGAAACAAAAAGGTTACAGACATTGCACAACAGCTATCAACAAAGATTAAGATAAATCAGGTTATATCAAGATGGGGATACCGCTGCGGCCTCGCGTAGTAAACACACAGATCACGTGGTATATATGACATCATTGTGGCGTATGGTCCAGGCTGCATTACAACATAAACTCAAATGATGATTGACGAAATCATATTTTACAAATATGCGTTTCGGTCGTATTGCAGCCTGGACCAAAGTGAGATGTAACCATAATTCACGATATTGCAGATATTCAATTTCCAGATGATATCTATAGCTGTTACTGTGTTGGTACGTGCAGACTGAATACGTCACAATGATGTCATATATACCACGTGATCTGTGTGTTTACTAGGCGAGGCCGCAGAGGTATCCCCATCTTCATATTACCCGATAAATCACTCACAAGGTAAGGGGTGAATCCTTAAACTACGGCATACTTGTACCACTGTCACGAAGATATTTTCAATGTTTCTAATAATCTACGCTGCTTCGGTCCAGTATGAGTAGCAGTGCGATGAGGTTGTCTGGAACACCATCTATCACAATATCATAAGTGGGGGCGAAGTGGTCCGCCAAGAGGTGTAGCTAAGGAATAGCTGTGAGCAAACTATGGCATGCAATCATATAGTGTTGCTTTTGTGATGTCCCATTACGCCCTACTCCCATGTGGCAGCCTTCCTTGCCAAATTGTACAAATGGTTGAACACCGTATGAAAACCAAAGCAAGCGGATAGAAACCTACTACGAAACATTTGTGACTAGAAACTGGACTCCTCTGGCCTACCGCATATACATCAGATTATATTTTTCTCTTTTACCTCTACCTCTTCTGAATATTGCAGAGAAGAGAACATTTTTATCTAATTTTTAACTGGATGTTTCTATTAACAATTATTTAGTTTTCCCCTATTCTGACATGAAGACATTAAAATATTTTATTTTCCTTGGATGTTACTGGAATTTTCAATTCTCCCAGATTTTTCGATTAAGAAAATAGTTTTTAATTTGCCTGTATGTTGCTCACAGAGAATAGTTCTTATTTTTCCACACTATGAACTAGATGATTTTTTTTTACTAGCCTGGAAGTTACAATTAAGAAATTTTTGTAACATACTTGGAAGTTACTACGAACAAATCATTACTTCTTTTCACTTCCCATTAAGTTTATCCACATTAGTATTGATCAAGAAAACTTTTTTTTTTTACTTCCTTGGACATTGGCAGGAAGAAAAACATGAAAACAAAATTTTTAAGTTTTCTTCAATGTTACTATTATAAAGTAACGCTTAAAAACTTAAAAACATTCAAAACATAATAACATTTTTTTTTTTTTTGCCTTCTCAACCTGTCACGGTTATATGAAATTTAATTAAAGTCCGGACAGCTTAACATACTGCCATAAGCCAGTTCTATTCTATTCACAGAATTTCCACACACAAGCGAGAAAGACTGCCACATGAAAGAAGGCTAAGATGGGAATCACAAAAAGCAACATCATACAAGCCCCATGAAGTGCAGCAACCTTAAAATTGTGACAGATGAGATGTAATCTGCTAAGAATTTCATGAAAAAATTTTTGGATCACTGCTAGTGACAATACTGTGACAGGCAAACAAACTACCAGGATGATATTTTAGGCACGACGAGCCAGCAGAACAGGAGATTACCACCATCCGCATGATAATACTAGTTTGCTGTAAATGACTGTGTTGTATGTAGAGCTGTGATAGTAAAATGAGTGCATCTGGATCATCATTATTTGGTACGGCCTGAGGAAAGCATCACACAATATTCTCAGACATATAAATAAAATCTGGACAGAAAAATATGTATAAGGGTACACAGAAATAACTGGTTATGACTGGGCTCCAGTGTTGTCTAAACTACAAAGAGAGAGTTCAGTAATACTGTTTAACAACTGGAACCAAGTAACACATAATTACAATGAAACTTCTAAAGTAGGTGGAAACTGTTTTAGAGGTTTTCCCCCCCTTCAGTATGCAATCCTCCACCCTTTCCGCTAACTCCTTCATCTCAACATACCCCTTACAACCTATACCTACATCTTCAATTGTCTGCTACATACAGTATATTCTAATCTTTGTCTGCCTCTGCAATTATTTCCTTTAACTGTTCCCTCCATCAACAAACTAACTAATCCTGCATGTCTTAAAATGTGACCCCCTATCCAGTCTCTTGTTTCTGTAAGACACTTCCACAAGTTTCTTTTCTCACCCATCATTTCCAAAACACGTTCATTACATACTTTATCTGTCTCCTTCATTCCTAGCATCCTTCCATAGCACGACATCCCAAATGCTTCAATTTTCCGCCCCCCCCCCCTTGTAGTCCTAAAATCCAGGCTTCGCTACCATAAAGTGCTATGCTCCAGACAGAGTTTTAAAATCCACTATTACTGCTTTCATTTCTACTACATTTCATAACCTTTGTCTTGCTTTGATTTACATTATTCCAAAATCTTCCTCAACCATTTTTATTCATGAGATTCAGCAACTTCTCAATATCCTCAATCTGTTCTGCTAACAGGGCAATGTCATCATCAAATTGTATTACAATGATTTTTTTTTCTTGAACACTTAGGCCACATTCAAATATTTTTTATTTTTTTATTTCATGTATTCCTTCCTCTCCATAAAAGTTGAATATCAATAGATAGACAACAACTTTGTCTTTCACCCTTTACTGATGCATGTCTCTCATGATTCTCTACTTTTATTATTGCTACTTGATTCTTATATAAATTGTAACATATTCTTCTATCTCGATATTTTACACCCGACTTCTTTAAAATTTTGAACCTCTTGTCACACTCAACATCAAAAGCTTTTTCTTAATCAACAAATGCCATAAAAGTATCTTTGTTTTTCTTGATCCATCCTTCAAATATTAATCTTAAGGCCAAAATTGCTTCTCTTGTACTGCATAGTTTCCTAAACCCAAACTGATATTCACCAACTATCTACTCTACTATCCTTCTGTATATTATCCTGATCAGTAATTCTGAAGCATATATTACACTTATGATGCAAAAATTCTCACAGTTGTAGGCTTGCACTTTTTTTGGGGGGGGGAGTGTGAAGATGATACTTTTATTAAAATTATTTGGAATGTCTCCTGTTTAGTAATTTTATTTGTATCAATTTGAATATTCTTTGGCTTCCTTTTTCTCCTACGGATTTTAAAAGTTTTGCATGAATCTCATCAATTCCAACTGCCTTATTTGATTTCACATTTTTCAAAGCTCCATCAAGTTCTGTTCTTAAAACAGGATCTGCTAAGTCACCAATACTGACATCACCTTCTTTTTCCAATACATGGTTGTTTAAATCATCCCCATCATACAATTTTTCTATGTATTCCTTCCATTGGTTAGCTCTGTGTTCTGAGTTTAAACAAGGTTTCCCTTCAGCAACTTTAATATTGATACATCTTTTATCCATTTCTCCAAAATTTTGTTTGATCCTCATATATGCCACATCTATTTTACCCAACACCGTTTCATTTTCTACTTCTTCATACTTTTCTTCAGCCTTTTATTTTCATGTCCTGTTTATTTGATTTCTTAAGTGTCTGTACTGCTCTCTTCTTGCTTCATCCTGATAATTTTTGTGCTTTTTCCTCTGATCCATCAGCTCCGAAATTTCTTCTGTGTCCATGATTTTTGGGCAGCTAGTTTCTTAAAACCTAATGTTTCTTTACCAACTTTGATTATTGCTCTTTTCAATGCGTTCCATTCATCCTAAGTTGAACTCCTTTGAAAGTTTCTTAAACCCATGTCTACCATCTCTGAAAATTTTTCTCTCATATTAGATTGTTTTAATTTGCTCGCTTCCAGTCTGTTCTGCTTGTATAAATTATTTCTTCTCTTGAATTTCAGCCTGCACTTCATAACTCTCAGATTGTTGTCAGAGACTATGTCAGCTCCAAGGTATACTTTACAGTCTATGGCTTGGTTCCTGTATCTTTGCTTGGCCACGATATAATCTACCTGTATCCCCAGGATGTTTCCAGGTGTATATCCTCATGCATGAATCTTACGTAGTGCATTCGCCACGACTAGTTTATATTTTTTACAAAATTATAACAACCTGCTTCCTCACTCATTTCTTTCTCCAATCCCAAAACTTCCTAATGTATTCCCCTCTTTACCTCCTCCCTCTATCGCATTCCAATCACCCATAATTATTAGATTTTCATCCGGCTATTTTCTTTATTGCTTCATCTTCCTTTGGCATTGGCATCTACACTTGTACTAATGTGGTTGGTGCAGGGTTAGTTTCTACCCTTATCAAAATAATCCTGTCACTAAAATGTTCATAATAAGGGGTGTCCATTAATTAAGCAAGGGGTTTTTTTTTTTTTTTTTAATTTGGACCCCTCCCACTCGGCGAGATCTGGTCAGACTCCCACTGCCTCCAACATGATACTGACCTCATCATTTTGGAGATTTTTTTTTTAGCTCTGCTGTTTTTTGGTTGGCAGCAATCAGATACAAAAAAATTACGCGAGATTTCTATAGACCCGCCCCCCTCACCCCTATTCTAACCTGATATGATATTCACAATGAGCTGGCTGTATGTCCTTAGTTGCCGAATGCATTCCAGCTCTCTTTTTAAGTTTTCTAATCTACATGCTCTATTCAGACTTCTAACATATCACGTTCTAACTCATAGAATGTTTTTATCCATTCTGATGACTCCTCCCAGCGTAGTCCCCACCCGCAGATTCGATTGGGAAGCTATTTTACCTCCGGAATATTTTACCCACACAGAATCCATCATGATATATGTAATTTGGGAGGATTAAATGTCCTTGGGATACCATTTGTGTCTTTAATGCAGTGGCTTCCTGTTGCATTTTGCAATACCATGCCATTGATCATTTCTGACTTTGCCTTTAAGGGTCTTTTTCAACACCAAAGGGAAAGAGGATGCCCTGGACCACTCCCATCTTCAGTCGTCCTTTCAGAGGGCTATTGGAAAACAGTGGGTGATTCCTTATACTGCAAACCATCAGAGCCTTGTCCGTGCAAATGCGGTGCACAACATGAAGGGAATATTGACATTTGGTTGGAAAAGGTTAATAATGTCTCTCCCAAACAATTACACCACATTTAAGTCTTAATAGTTTGGGTTAGTTCTAGATCGTGTTACCACTATCACTATTTTCCACCACGCAGACTACGATGATGCCAACTCTTCTGGTAATGTTGTTTATGATGTCACTGTTGATGGGTATAACGCATACACTGTGTGGACAGCTACAAATGTTACTAGTGGGATAAGCATGGAAAATAGGTTTTTTATTTTCAGGGAACCAAACGAAATAAGAAATTTATATAAGAACTTTTTTTTTTTTGTATATTTCTGTATTCAGATACCCATAATTATACACTTAGCTCCAAATATCTGTAAAAATAATCAGCAGTTGAAGCAGCACATTTATTTTGCCAATAAAACATAAATCTCCATTATCTCCATTGCAAAAACTAACAATAAATTAATGCCATGAAAATATTTTCCATCGACATGTATCACCATGTTGAATCGATAGAGATCGAGTGCTTTCGTTGTATGCAAATACTGCATTTCAGTGCCTAATATGAAATTTTTTTTCTGGTACAGGCCGTATTTCAACCTAACCACAACCACCAGAAAAAAAGAAAACAGAACAGTTTAGGTTGTTATGATCCCTGTACGGACAACATTGATACTCTATCACAATCAATACACATAAAACCTTTCATCATATTTTAGATTACGATACCACTAATATTGGAAATTGTTATTATTAACCATTAATAAATATGGATATATTACATTTGGTTTGTTCCCGCCCGAGAAAATCCAAACATGCAGGTAACTTAAATGATATTTGTAGCTGCCAGAGTAGATAATGAGTATGTCACATCCAGAAACAATGATGCCATAAGTAACAGCAGCAACTGTTTACAAAGTTGCTGCCCGCAAGGCAGAAAGTAGTGGTAGCGGTATTGCAATCTAGAACCAACCCAAATTTTTTGTGTGGTTCAACTTTGGAGAAATTATGCACTCCAAAAACTACTATATCAGCAAGTATACCGAGATTAAATGCTGTTTAAAACAATGAAAAATGGGATATATCGGAGATCGCAATACTCCTAGAACAACTTTCCACCACACGAGGCAATGATGTCATAATACTGCAGTCAATCACCAGATGCATTATTTTCAAACAGTAATTAGGTTGGTATACACCCTGGACCAGCACAACATTGTTAGAACTACTTTCCAATGTAGTTCTAGCACTATTATCCTACTTCAGAAAGTAGTTCAAGCAGTATTATGGTAGTCCAAGGTGTATTACAACCCAATTACTGCTTATAAAATAATATGTTTTGCAAATGACTACAGTAGTATCACGATGTCAAGGTGCAATACTGTGATCTCCAGTAATCACAAAAATTGTTCATGAAATTTCCTGAAGGGCTGCACTACAACTGAAAGCATACATCCCATACCAGAGAGGAAATGTGGTTACAGAATAGTCAGAATGTGTATTGCTCAAATAAGGTTATTTCGTATTCCAGTAAGCAGGGCCAGCACTTGGGGGAGGGGAGGTGTAAGCGGGTCTACAGATGTACCCCGGGCCCACTGGCATATGGGGGGAGAGGGATACAGCTGACTGTCACCACCTAGAATGCTAGTAACAGCTAGAAGAGACCTGATACCACCTTCGGTAGATTTGTGAATACACGTAAGGCCATAGACCTTAACGTAATCAATAGTAATAATAATAAAAAAAAATTACAGATTGAAAATGTTAAAGAAAATTACTTGCACAATTAATAATATTATTAAAATATCAACAACATTCCATACTGATAATTGATATTAATTAGTAACGTTCCGTAATGTCATTAGCAACTTTGCCGTAATTATTAGTCACAATTCCATTGATTTGTATTTGATTCCATTCTTCTATATTTCCTCGCGTGGCTGAAATTGCTATTATAATCATTCATGCGACATAAAACATTTATTAAAAAAAAAAAGATTTTGTCAATAACCGTTTGCGTTTAGGTTGTAACGAGCCTGGGCCATACTAACAGAGATTTATGCGATTTGGAAATTGCGTATCAGCAATATCTGTGCGACGGTTACGTTTCCCTACGGTCCAGGCTGTATTAATACGTAAACGACAGTAACAGCGGTAGATACGACGTAGAAATTAGGTATCCGCAGTAAGTTGTTCAGTTGTTACATTTCAATGTGGTCCAGGCTGCATCAAAACCTCATAGCTAATTAATTTATTCCAGTGGTACTGGTGCAAAATTAACTATTTCACGATATGAGATGTATTAGTCATGGACTAGTTTCTGGAAGACCTCGTTACTGATATTTAAAGCTGCGCGTGAAACATATACGTCACATTCAGCATCGTAGTGACGTCATACTCTCTCCATCTGGAAGTGTTTACATCACGAGGCAGTAAGTGATTGCAGCGGTATCGCAATCTAGATATTACCCATAAAATCTCATGTACCACCACTCAAACAATGAATCAGTGCACAATAAAAGCATTCTCCCGGATAAGTGATGACAATGTGATTTACATACTTGTTGTTTGGGATTATTTTTTCAAATTAAATAAATAAAACTTATAAGGGACATGTAAGTCAAAACTACACTTAAAGGTATGATATTGAGACCCCTGCATTAATGTTATTTATGCACTACTGAGTGGGGTAGCTTTCAGTATATATGAGAAAAGTTGGGTCTACTAGAGCTCGCGATTCCAATACAACAACGTTCAGTAATATCGTTGGAATACTGCTGCAGTCAGTAGCAAGACGTATTATTTTCAAGCAGTAATTCTGCTGTAATACTGCCTCAACCATTATTTTCAAGCAGAAATTAGGTTAACATACAGCCTGGACCAGCATGAAATCGTTAAATGTACTTCAGAAAGAATTTCTAGTGGAGTCTTGCGTTTGAATACTGCAGTATTATGATGAAAACTCCTGGCGGAATCGCAATCTCCAGTAATCCTGAAAAGTTGTCATGTGAAATATTATCATGATAATCTAAAATAAGCAGAATAACTTTCAAACCTAAAATGACATGCCAGGAAAGTAGAAATGCTGATAAACATCAAAACAACTGTGAATAACTACTTTATTTTATCTTATGGATTTAAACGAAACCATACTAACATTTGCCTTGAGTAATTTTGGGAAGCCATGGAATACCAAAATTTGTGTAGCCAGATGGGAATTCGAACCGGCATCGCCTCAAATTTGAGGCCAGAACATTACAACTCACCCTCCATGCTCCGTGTAAATAGATCCAATGGTATTATAAAGGTCATATACAGATCAGAGGGTAGTGCACAGATTGGTTGCTTGATTTGTTTGAAAACCTGTAAGTAAAATTATACAAGAGCTAGGCTAGGACGTAGGAGGAGAGGACAAAGAATACCTTTGTCGTGTAACACATGTGGAAATGTGGTGGAACAGGTTTTATAGGTGGTGTGTGCAATAACATTAGAACTACTTACAGGTAGTGACATCAAAACATGCCACCTGGTATTATACACTATACCACACAATCACAATGGTCGTTCTGGTCAAGGATAAATCAACTTTACATCTGTAAATATCCAAGCATGGAAGTTAAATCTTCTACCATATGAAAAGTAATAATGCTAAATAACATCTCTCATAACAGATAAAAGTTGGTATCATGTGCTCCTAAAGATTAGCATAACACGTGATAAACAGTAGTACCTAACCGTTAATTAGTGGACTACCTTATTTCGGGCGCTAGGGAATCGGAAAATTTTGTAAAAAAAGGGGTCGGAGCCAGGGAATTACACAAATTTTCGAGGGAGGTGCTGAACTAGTTACTGGAAACAGTGGAGAGGACTAAAGATTCCTATGACATACTGAAACTGCCACCAGTGAAATTCATTGATAACAATCGTATTAACCAACACATATTGCAGTAAATTCGTAGACACACGTAAAAATCCATGCCGCCACTAAACCGTCAGGTCAAATTGAATTTCTATGACTCTAGATAGTACAAGCAGGCACAGTATGAGCAATTGACATACGTTTTAATGAATGAAAACTTTAAATAAAATAAATCTTACCAGTCTAAATCAGAAGACTGGCCAGAAACCACATCAGATGCCATTTTCACAGTTATTAATTCAAATCTGTGAATTAAAGGTTCGTTACAACAAACTCACACGTGTTCGCAAAAGAATTTAAACTTCCATCCAAACACACATATCTAGTCACGTCAACATACTCCTTCAACTTTCATCAAAGCAAGCATAAAACTGTTCTCGTCACTGTATTAAAAGGTGACTATAATTAACGGAAAAAGGAGAAAATAAGCATGGAACAAAACAAAAATTACTCAACCACAAACATCCCAAACACTTAAATTCTCATATCGATGGTTGAATATTGTTTGGTCTACAAAAATTATCGATTTATCACAATACAGAAAATCTTCGATATCCGAATACCGATCAACCAAAAGCGTTCCTGTTGGCAAATTCAGATTTGCGCGCGTTCGGCATGGAATGTCGCTGCCGTGTTAGCTCTGAAGCAAAAGAAAATTTTGAACTTCTACATCTACATTATAGGCCAAAGTTTATTCTAATTTTGAACTTGTCAATAGTTAGTACTGGAAGTTTTGTGGTATGGTAGACGTAAGACGTGTTACACAATACAGTACCTATTCTGTATATTGTGTTTAATAGGTATCAGTTTTATTTTTTTTTCATATTCCTCCAATGACACTATTGCAGATTTGTTCATTAATTAGCTGTTATCTGAAAAATCAGTAATCTGAACTTCCCCTTCCCCAGTTTCTTCGTATAACCGATGCTCTATTATAAAATTGCAAAGTATGAAGGCCCCTTATTTTCAAGAAATGGATTAGTATAGATGAAGGTAAATTATACAGACTTTTTGGTCATTTTCTCATTGTAAAAATAAGAAATTAGTTTCATCTACATTTAAAAGATTGCTGGTGAAATTGGTGAAGCACACAGTATTTTGCGACATAATATCTGGTGCAGGTAGGGCACCAGAGACAATATAGGGGCAATGGAGGAAGGAATTTCTTTCCTCCATGGTCATGGCCAGCAAATCCCTTGGCGAAGCATGCACCAATTCTTCCAGCATCTAGACGAGACGGAAATTTAAAACAATCGTGACGTTATGTACAGGTCGGACAATTTGAAAAGTTTCAAATGACCAATGCGAGAAATTCAAAAGTCTATTTTAGAAGGAATAAATGATAAATTAATTCCTGTGGGAATTTTTTGTGACTTAACTAAGTCATTTGACTGTGTAGATCATAAAATTCTAATACAGAAACTAAAGTATTATGGTATAGATGGCATTGTTAACAAACGGCTTAGTTCTTACCTTCTAAATAGAAAACAGAAAGTATCGATGGAGAATTTTAAGGCTATCTTAAGAGGTCCACTGTTTTCTGAGTGGAAATTAATCAGATGCGGAGTACCTCAGGGTTCTATATTGGGGCCACTATTGTTTTTAATATATATAAATGATCTACCATGTGTTTCATCTAAAAACTCAAAATTTGTCCAATTTGCAGATGACACAAACATAGGAATTAAAAATACTTCAGATTTATCTACAGAATATATTTCAAATTATGTCTTTGAACTGATTAATAAATGGTTTACAGCTAAAGGCTTGTCTTTAAACTTTGATAAAACTCAGTATACGCAATTCAGTGCATCACAAAGATTAACACCAGATATAGACATAAAATTTGCAGGCCAGTCTATTCAAGAGGTAGAGAGTGTGAAATTTCTAGGTTTGTATATTGATCACAATTTAAGTTGAAAAGTACATGTTTCTGACTTATTAAATCGATTGGGTGCAGCCACATTTGCAATTCGTACAATTTCAGCTGTAGTTGATCTCCGTATGAGGCAGCTAGTTTATTTTGCTTATTTTCACTCCTTATTGTCATATGGAATAATATTCTGGGGCAATTCTACCCATAGAGACAAAGTGTTCAGAGCCCAAAAGCGTGTAATAAGAATTATGTGTGAGGTTAGCAATAGAACTTCATGTAGAGAGCTGTTCAAGAAGTTAGGGATTTTAACATGAGCGTCTGAGTATATATACACATTAATGTCCTTTGTAGTCACAAATTATACTTTGTTTGAAACGAATAGTAAAATACACAATTATGGCACTAGAAGTAAAAATGATCTTCACAAGGATTAAAAGTCATTGTCATTTGTTCAACAAGGGGTCCGATATTCAGGGATACATATCTTCAATAAGCTCCCAACACATATTAAATGTCTAGCAGATGATAAGAATAAATTCAGGAAAAAAATTGAAAGAATTGAAAACTCCTTCTACTGTGTCAAAGAATTTATTTCTAAGGTTCTAGAAAATAACTGCCAGTAGCTTGTGTAAATGTAGTTTACATAATTAATTTACCATGTATGCTATGACTGTACATCTCCTGGTGTATGTATTTATTTTGTTACGCAATTGTTTACGGTAACATGTATGCTATGACTGTACATCTTGTGGTATATGTATTATTTTGTTATGGATTTTTTTTTTAAATGTACCATGTTTGCTATAACTGTATATCTTCTGGTGTATGTATTATTTTGCTATGGAATTGTTTAATGTACCATGTATGCTATGACTGTATATCTACTGGTGTACTTATTATTTTGTTATGCAACTGTTTATCTGTAAATTGACAACTTTCCACATCCCACAGAGCTAGTCTCTTATATTGGGATCAATGGAAAATGAATGTATTGTATAGTATTGTATTGTATTGAATTGAATGTTTTGTACGAATATGGTAGTTATTCATATCATATGACATCTAGCATAACACTTAAATACGAATCCATTACATTCAAGCAAAACATCATCAGAATTTAGATTGGTTACATAGTGCTATAACACAGAAAACAATTAGAATAAGAAAAGAAAATTCTGGGCTATTTAAGGATATAACACATATTTTCATTTATTCATCTTATTTTTTAAAAATTTCTTAGACATTACGATTAATTTCTATAGCATAACTGATTTTTGTAGTTGAAAGAGATGTCATGATGGCTGGAAAGGGGGCCAAACCAATATCCTCCAAAATAGCGGATCCAAAAGTTTCATCTCTCCCACTAGGCTCGTTCCAAGAAAACATCTCAACCTTTTAATATGAATTTGCCATAGTCAGATAGAACAAAAAAATGAAAGAAGAAAAAAGTTAAATGGGAAAATAACTCCTTTGTGAAAAAGACCCACTGCAACTGTTACCAAAGGAAATTAGGACAGTTATGTAAGATCGCCAATCTACAACAAACACCATGCATAGATTGGAAGGTTTTGCTGTAATTCAATATAAATTGAAAGAAAAAAACGTTTGGAGCTACTTCAAAAACACATAAATCCAAAACCTGGATCGTTTAAGAGCCGCGGACCATAAGTAAACTTTAATGGTAAAGGAAGGTAGATCAAACCGAACCAAAATGCAAAGGATTTAATTTTAAAAAGAAGAATTAACAGATATGTGCGAAAATAATACTTACTGGTGAAATATAAGAGGCAATACAGTAGGAATATGGTATGAAAAGTTAAACGAGGCTATAGACATTTATTGAATGAGACCAGTAGGAAATGAAAGAAAGGAAAAACTAACAAATTTAAGAAACAATTTCTCTCAAATGTAATCAACTTAATGGCTAACAGACTGAAGTAATTGAAATGTGTAACTCAAAATAATACATTCATACTAATTTCCCAAATGCAGTTAAGAAACTATACACTGTAAATTTATTAACAGAAACCTGAATATTAAATGAACTAGGTACTGTTACTTATATTCCAAATTATGACAAGTTGCATGCTCCAACTGAAATTTTCCTTATACACCTTTGTTTTTATATGGACGATTGCTAAAAAAATTCCGTGTTGAAATTTGTTTCACAGCAAATATCTTAGTGCCTTATTTCACTCCCTCATTCAAAGAGGAAATAAAAATACATAAGTTATAAATATATGATTAAGTATGGCTGTCAATGCAAATTATTTTTTCGTTCATTTATTTATTTATAGAGCGCGTTTCGAAGTGTCTTCAGCATTTGTTATCTGTTAAATGCATATGCATGTCATTACTTCGTTTTCCTGCTACACTTCAAACAGCAAAATTATGGTATAATTACTCACATTTTAAATAGTTTTACATTCGTTTGTTTTATATTCTATTCTCCACCTCAGTGATTTTAGCACTGCAGGTACTTCTTTTTATATTTGTAATGCAGCAAAAAATCTCTGAAGCTGGAAATAATATATACAAAACAAATTTGTAAAAATGGAAAATTTAAGTAATTTAATATTTATACCATAATTTCACTGTGTAAAATGTAATCATAAAACAAAATAATGACATAAATACACATTTAACATATAAACAACAACTAAAAGTGATTCTGACAATGATATGAATTCGCCAGCCAGTTACGGACTATTTGCGGGGTATTTGTGACCCGGAGCCTACCAGCGGCGTTACCCGTTCAAGCAACAGCTTGCCTGTATGTATTCACACCGTTAATTAGCATTCCAAAGCCGAGCTTGCATTGAAACATGTCTGCCTCAATTTCAGCATAGTAGCCAGCTTTCAACCGTGGACTACCAGCGACGTCACACGTCTTAGCAGCATGGTGTTTGCCCAAGTGTCTCGAAGAACTCAACATAGAGGCTCAACCACTTCCAGTAGCTATTCCATGTATCCAATGTTGGATCTAAGGGAGGCTAAACCGGGGCGCTTGCCTAGGGCTGCAACCTCGGGGAGGAGGGACGGTAATTTATATCACGGCGACCTTTATTCTTAATTTTAGCTGCTCTACTATCCAGGGCAACGATACTCGCGGTGGCGACAATCTGGGTGCCGACGCTAGGGGTGGGGTCATTGAGGGTGGCAATCTTACAGTTTTTGCCCCAGCTCCCAAAGTTCCTACATCCGCCACTCAACATACTCCTGCCTCTCTACAGTCACTGGAAGTGTTATACCGCAGTCTCTGCTGTCTCAGCTGCTGCAAGTTATCTGCTCCTGTATTATCCATCGGGCGACAACCCGCCGCCTACACTGGGTCTGGCATATATTGCCCCATCACACCAGCATCATGGAAGCCACAGTTTACCAGCCACGAGCCTCAGGCAGCCACCTCGGTAGATTTAGGCTAACAATATTCAGATGAGTCGAATGTGATGCGTTTAAACTGCAAATAAAAGTTCATATGCAGAAACAATTTGTTATGGTTCAATTTTATATCCAGTAAACTGTAAGATATCCTAGAATTTCTGTCAGCTTTTTACAAAAGAAAAAACGCGAAATAGACAATAATCCTTCTACACTGGCTGTAAAGTTTCAGATTGGTGCAATTAGTGACTTTAAATTTACGAAATACGATCTTTTCGAAAATATCTCGGTGTTTTTTTCTAAAAAATATGCGTAAGGTTCCACACAAGATTTTTTCTCGTTGATTGATACATAACCTACATCAGGTTGGAACTCATGGCAAAATTGCGTGAATTTCAGGGTTCTGATAGTAGTAAATCTCTCGTTCGCATACTGTCCAGTGACATTCACATTACTGATTATGATTAACTACTTACAGTTTTGATTATACTAATTAAAATCATGCTTATACTTATTTTCGTTATTCTTATGCTACTTACCCTTTTGATTATATGGAATACGATTTAAAATGAAACTTATCTAGTCGTAATTACAATCTTTCAGGTATAAATCCGAATCGTTGTAGCAGTGATGAGATTTATCAACGCACTGTTAATTTACTTCTGTTGTACGTTATATCTAATACAAGGGTTTTATAACCTACGATAAGTACAAATAGGTTTTTCTCTTAACTGCAAGTAGTAATTTTGGTATGTGTGTAATGCACCATATGAACAATATTGAACTTAAAGACAATTTTATGTTGTGAACAACAAGTACCAATTTAGAAGTTCGTCATGCACCATTTCAGTGTGTATAATGCAATTAGTGATTAAAAGACAATTTAGTCTTGCGTTTGTAAGTTATTTTAAACATTAATTTTATCTTGCGTAAAAATATGAATGCCTATATTTATTAATTTTATCAATAAGTGGCAGTAACTTCACCAATATTTTAACATCTTGTAGCGGACCGTTTTAATAATTACAGTATATTTTGGGAGATGTAAAAATATTTATAATGATAATGTATGAGCGGCGACACTCGCAGGCAGTAAGAGCCTGGCGTGGGATGTCGCAAGATAGCTCAGCAATAAATCCAGGTCGGCGAGCAATAGTTATGGAAACTGGGCTCGTGTTGAAGCTTCGAGAAACGCTAGCTGTCAGTTGATTGCCCTTAGAACGAGGACAGAGTACGCAACTGATGAAATATAAGCGCGAGCTCACCGAGGCTCGGGGAAGTCGGTCAAGCCAAGTTCGAGTGACTAAGCAGCCACTATGCTGCGTTAAACATCGAGTTGGGAACGAAGGCCAGCTCTGCCCGCTAGTCAGCTGATCTGCCATAACCAATGTAAGTCCATCAGTCTTTTATATTACTAAGTGCTTGGAGTCCTGCTCGTGGCCAATGGACGAATGTAACAGCCCGCAATGAAAGAATAAAACTATGTACGCACTTAGTGTCTTTCATTAGTGCAAGTCAGAGATATCCAGGTTCAGGTACATAGTCTAAGTAAGATAGCCAACGCCGAGACGGGAGTACCAAGAACGGGAGCCGCAGCAGACACGCCCCAAGTAAGTAAAACTGGCTAAACGCCGCAATGTGACAACAGCTTATCCATCTGACATCACCACTACAACTTGGTGATCAGAGTGGAGATGATCGAATCCAGCTGACATCACTACAATTGGTGTCAGATAAAATTGGAGCCAGGAAGAGATGAAAACGGGTAAAAAGACACCGCAACTGGGTGTCAGAAAAATTTAGAGCCAGGAAAGGAAGAAGCCGGAAACTTAAAACTGCTTGGTGGCGAAGGTAATTTCTTTGGCTACAGAAGATCACTTGAATTGTATGCAGTAAACTGTGAAGAGAAGAACTTAATTTTTAATCGGGCATTTAAAATGATGGCATTGGTTTAAGAAAGTAAAACGGCTGCGCTAGCGGGTCGGGCAGAAGGAGGTCAGCGCAAGTACGTCATTCAGTAAGCAGCTGTTCCAGCAGACGTGTCCAGTGACGCGGCGGAGCCCTGGCGACAACAGACTACTGGAGGGGATATCAGCTGTCCGGCAGCCATCACTGCGGAGGCATCGGGTCACCGACGCGAGAGGGAGGAACCGTGGCGGCGCTCGACTTCGACTCCAGGACGGCGCGTACGACTGTGGCGAGATATTCGGTGAGTGGAAACTAGCCCAGTATGTCTCAGAATAGAACGGACGGTCAAACCTCCACAACGGTGCAGGAAGCTGTGCAAGATATAAATCAGAGAATGGAAGAGTTAACTGTTCAAGCGAGTCTTGCAAAGGAAGAGACTAGGAATTTGCAATTGATTAGTACACTTCTGTCCCCTGGCATCACCTTTTCGGGAAATCCTGGAGATAACATTCGTGACTTTCTTGATCGGTTGGATAACGTATTTAGCATGTTTAGTTTATCCTCAGATGTTAAGTTAAGAATTCTGAAAAGTCGGTTATTTGGTATTGCATACCGGCATGTAAGATACGATCAAAATTGTAAAATGTCAGTCACTTACGCGGGGCTTTGTGAAGAGCTTGTTAAGAGATTTGAGCCTAAAGTCAGCGCGACGTTCTATCGCGAAAAATTACGTAGTACAAAAAGAAGGTCTCAGGAATCACTTGAAGATTATGCGGACCGTTTGAAATTTTTGAATGCTCAGACTTTCGAATTAACGGGAGATGAGTCTCACGACGAAGCTGTTCTCTTTGAGAGTGATATGCGGCTTTTAGAAGTTTTCCTAGCAGGAATAAGCTCGGAATTAAATCAAGAGATTTCTTTAAGGCGGCCTAAAACATTTAGTGAAGCATTAGAGATTGGCGTGTTATTTGAACAAGTTAAGAATAGAGCCTCCACAGAAAATAAATTTAAACCAGTACAGCAGGTGTTTCACGCACGGAAAGTCATCTATTGTTTCTTGTGTGGGGAGGCTGGTCATCTACAAAGGGATTGTTATCAGAATGTAGGAAATGGAGGAGAGAAAGGGGGTATCCAGCACCATGGATCACCGGCAAATCAAGAAGGCAGAACCAATGTTCTAACTGTCATTGCAATGCGGGAAATCGCAGATATGGCGGCAATTTTTCTAAAGGATATAGTAACTATAAAGCCAAGGGAGCATCAGGGAATTGGAACAGGAATAGGGGCGCGGGACACAACCAACCGGGTAAGGTAACTAATATTCCTAAAGGAGATAGTCAATCTAAACAGACTCAGTCGGTAAACTGAAAATAGGCAGCAGTGTCCCCGGCTGGTTGCCTCCAAAACACGTACCTGCAGTTAATAGGCAGGACACTTCAGGGGCAAACTTTGCTGATCTTACAGTTAAAGCTTATTATCAGGGAAAAAAATGTAACTTGCTTTTGGATACGGGAGCGGACTGTAACCTCCTATGGGTTGGTATATGCGGGGAGCAAGGATTAAAACCCCAAGTTTGCAAAATTACGGGAGTAGATGCTACTAAAGAAATTGAAGTATTAGGGACTAAAAAAGTGGAATTAACTATTAATGGGTGTAATTTTGAAGTTGTGGTGTATGTAGTCCCACAGTTAAGTCCAAACTTTACCGGGATTTTGGGAGTAGATTTCCTCAGGGAATATGGGGTCGGTGTTGGACTTTAATAATAGTTCTATCAGGTTAAGGAACTGCCTAGGCGGAAGCTTACTGGTAGAGCTTAAAGGCTCAGATAAGTGGTCCATGGAGCTATCTGACGTCGTAGCTCCTGTCAAACGGTCACAACTAGTCATAAAGTCAGACTATGCCATCACGATCCCCGAATCTACAGGTAAGGTGTTCAGCTACATTGTCTCAGGAAATGGAGGCTGTAAACTGGATCAGTGGTAATGGTTGAACCGTTTCCAGTAAACGAGTATTTAGACCAGAGAAAGGTGTATGTTAAGAGGTGTATAGCTTATGTAACCGCGGTTAATGGAAAAAATTGTGTTCCAGTGAGTATAGAGAATTTTGGTAAGGGCCCAGTAGAGATTCCGAAGAATTACCAAGTAGCACAAGTGTCTATGTTAAATGTTGATGTTGATGTTGATTGTCAAAGTAGTCCTCATTCAGGTGAGGGGAGTAAAGAAGAAATAACGAAACAAGTTCGAGTTAATTCTGCCGAACCCTTGTTAGACTTTAACTGTAAGACAAGTCATTTACCGCCGGACCAACGAGATCGTTTAGAAGCATTATTGAGGGAGTACGAAATTTTGTTTGCACCTAAAGAGGGTTTGCCCAGCACACATCTTGTGGAACACAGGGATTTTAACGGGAGATGCCCCACCTTGCAAATCTAGGCCGTATCGGGTCCCATACCACCAGAGGGAAATCTTAGATAAATTAATAGACGAACAATTGAAGGACGGTATAATACAACCATCGTCCTCAGCATGGTCAAGTCCCGTGGTTTTAGTAAAAAAGAAGAGTGTAAATGGGGAAGACAAGTATCGATTTTGTGTAGACTACCGTAAGTTAAATAGTGTTACTATTCCTGATGTATACCCATTACCATCAATTTCGGAGACTGTAGATTATCTAGCCAACTGTGAATATTTCTCGACACTCGATCTTAAATCGGGTTATCACCAAATAAACATGGCGAAGGACGACATCGAAGAAACCGCTTTTTGTACATACAATGGATTATGGGAGTACAGAAAAATGCCATTCGGGTTAAGGAATGCTCCAAGCACGTTCAAAAGAGTGATTGATACCATTCTTTATGGGATTAAAACAAAAATGGCGCTGGTGTATATTGACGACTGCTTAATATTCTCAAAAACCTTTGACGAGCACATTTCCCATTTGAAGGAAGTTTTGGAGCGATTCAGGAAAGCGAACCTAACATTATCCTTCGGAAAATGTCACTTTGCAGCAAGCGAAATAGACTATTTGGGCCACGTAATTTCTAAGGAGGGCGTAAAACCGCAACCTAGATTGGTATCGGCAGTCCGAGAATTCCCCACACCTACTAATGTCAAGGAATTACAATCCTTTTTAGGACTGTCGAATTATTACCGGAAATTCATCAAGGGATATGCCCAAATCGCAAGACCTTTGACAAAATTATTGGTGAAAGGAGCGAAATTTGAGTGGACTAACGAATGTGAGGTGGCTATGCAGACCTTAAAGAATATCCTCACAACACGTCCTCTATTGCACCATCCACAATTCGATAAGAAATTTACGCTTATCTGTGATTGTTCTCAAATCGCAGCGGGAGCGGTTTTGGCACAAGTAATCGATAACGTGGAACGGCCAATTGCATACGCATCACGTCAATTAAGCCCGGCACAATCTAAATACAGTGCTACGGAGAAGGAGCTCTTGGGAGTTTTATGGGGAATAAAGCATTTTAGACCATATTTATGGGGTAGGCAATTTGACCTCGTAACAGATCATGCTGCGCTTCGTTGGCTGATGAATTTGAAAGATCCATCTAGTAAATTAACGCGGTGGGTGTTCATGCTTTCGGAATAAGATTTTAAAGTCATAGTTAAACGTGGGTCGGAAATTGCGCATGCGGACGGCCTGAGCCGTAAGGTCAGAGCTCTCGAAGTGCAAGAACCTCTGACGTTAGCGCAACTACCACTTGAGCAATCAAAAGACAAAGAATGCTTGCGCTGGCGTCAGCGGCCAATGTTCGTGTTACGCGACGATGTACTGTTTAGGAAAACAAAACAAGGGGAACGGGCGGTTGTGCCACAATCACTGCGAGAAACGGTGTTACAATTACACCATGATTCCTTCTATGGTTGCCATGCAGGGTATAAATCTACCAATCGCCTGATTGCTAAAGCATATTGGTGGCCTTCTAGGAGCCAGGATACGCGCGATTACGTTAAAAGTTGTCTCGCGTGCAATCAGCGCGCGGGGGAAACACGAAACAGGGAGAAATTGCAATCACCACCCGAAAGTAGTAGCCCTTTTCAAAGGATTCATTTAGATATTGTTGGCCCATTTTCGAGAAGCGATAGCGGTCATGTTTTCATCTTAACCATCGTGGATGCGTTCTCACGGTATCTGGCCATGATTCCGCTAGTTGACCAGAAGACGGAGACCATCGCGAGAGCATTTGTAACCCGATGGGTTCTACTCTACGGGATCCCGGCCATTTTGGTGACGGACAAAGGCCAAAGCTTTCTATCTGATCTATTTACACAGATGTGCAGACTACTAGGAATTAAAAAACTGAACACCACGGCAGTGCATCCGGAATCTAATGGAATGGCGGAGAGAACGCACAGAACTATAATTAAATCCCTAAGCTGTTATATGAATAAATCTCAAAGAATTGGCCTACAGTTTTACCATTTATCGTCAGTGCTTATAATTGCCGCGTGCACTCTTCCACAAACAAGACACCGTATGAAGTACTCTATGGGAGGGAGATGAATTCGCCATTTGCTGTGTTTCCGTTGTCTAAAGAAATAACCAACCCTGACGTAAGAAGTTTGGCGCACAAGCTACGCCGAATTTGGAGTAGTGTGCGGAAAGCGAATGCCAAAGCGTTCGCACGGCAGGCAAAGCAATATAATAAAAAAGCTCACCCTCAGGACCTTGCTATTGGTTCATTTGTACTTTTGAACAAACCTTTTAGAAAACGTGGTACATGTTCTAAATTTAACCTATCCTGGACGGGTCCGTTTGAAATAGTAGGATTGCCTTCAGGTGTTAATGTGCGGATCCGGTTACCAGATCGGGACGTAACGGTACATAAAAACCGGGTTAAACCTTACATCTGGAGAAAAACGCAGCGGGAAGCACGGTCGACAATAGTCGACGAGACTCGAAGCACAGACCTTGGAACACCAGGGGGGAAACCCATAGCAGCGCAAAATCCTAGACCACGCCAGGACATACCATATAATTTAAGAAATCGTGCAGCTAATGGTACAGGGAGGGACACACCTCCGCAACAGACACAGGTGACGCAACGAAAGACAGGGAGAAACAACGATGCTAGTCATTCATATAATTTAAGAGATAAGAAGGTAGTATCTTGAAAATAAGCTGTAAGTATGTTTGTGCCAACCCTGCAAAGGTGCTGCCAGTGAGGAGGTGGAACGGTAATTGAAAAGTAAGAATGTTAATGTCAATAAGTAAAGCAATTTAAAGTGAGACCAGAATTGTGAATTAAAATTTTGATGAAACCTTGTAAACTGGGTTGGTTTCGACTCAACGAATCTGTGTTGAATTCTAGTCAAGAGAATCATTTTTTTTTTTTTTAGTGAACCTAAGTGGAAGTAAAACTGTGTATACAATAACAAGTTGTGTGTTTATTGTTGTCCGACACAGCTGTTGTGTAATGTAAACACCGATGTGCAGAATTTCACTGTGGTGTAATGTTCCGCAGGTCAGAGCGGCGAAGTGGGTTGCTGACTGCGCGGCGTGACGTATGTCGACACAGCGTGGGGGTTTGTCTCTATCTGCGGTTCATACCTTTGACTGTTCCTACCAATAACGTATTAACCAATCCAGAATGTCTCAAAATATGACCGACCATCCTCTCTCTTCTTTCTGTTAGACTCTTCTTTCCTCACTCACCATTCCCAAAACACGTCAATTTCGTATTTTATCTGTCCACTTAATTTTCAGCATCCTTCTATCGCACGACGTTTCAAATTCTTCAATCTTTCTTCTTTCTGGTATTCCTAGAGTCCATGCTTCGCTACCATAAAATGCTGTGCTCCAAATATAGAGTCCCAGATCAAAATTTGAAATTAAAAGATTTCTCTTTATCAGGAAGGTTCTTTTTACTAGTGCTGTTCTGCTTTTAACATCATTCCTCCTTTAGCCACCAGTTGTAATTTTACTTCCTATGTAGCAGAATTCACTTATTTCTTCTATCGCATCCGTTCCTACTTTTATATTTAACCTGCTATTATGTTTTTCATTTTTGTTACATTTCATCATTTTTTCGTGCTTTGGATTATACTTAGTTCAAAATCTTCCTTCACTATTTTGTTTATACCATTCAGTAACTTCTCAGTATCCTCAGTCCATTATGTTAACAGGAAAATGTCATCAGCAAATCATAGCAACTGAAAATTTTTCCTTGAGCATTTATGCCGCATTCAAATTTTTCTTCCACTTCCTTTATTGCTTCCTCTACCTTTAAGTTGAATATTAAGGTGGATAGACCACAACCCCGTCTCACACGCTCTATAACTAATGCATGGTTCTCATTATTCACTACTTTTATTATAGTCACTTGATTCTTATATAGATTATAAATATAAATATTATTAGATTTCTTTTTTTTATCTGACTTCATTAAAATTTAGAACATCTTGTCGCACTTAACCCCATCAAAAGCTTTTTCTAAATCAACAAATGCCATAAAATTATCTTTATTTCTTGATGCGTCCTTCAAGTATTAATCTGAAGGCCAGAATTGCTCCCTTTGTTTCGCAGTTTTTACTAAGCCCAGACTGATTTATTCTACTATCCTTTCCATTCTTCTCTACTTTATTTTGCCCAGTAATTTTGAAGCATGTGATGTTAGACTTATGGTGCGATAATTCTCACATTTGTCGACTTGTGCTTTCTTTAGAAGTCTGAAGATGATACTTTTATTAATTAAGTTGGAATCTCTAGTGTTTCGTAATATTTTGCTATTAGGTTGTATAATCTTTGGATTCATTTTTATCCTAGAGATTTCAGAATTTTTGCAGGAATCGCATCACTTCAGACTGCAAAGTTTGATTTAAAATCATTCAAAGTTCAATCAAATTCTGTCCTCAAAACAGGATCACCTAAGTCATAAATGTCTACATTGCTTTCTTTTCCAGTATACTGTTGTCATAGTCAAGTTCAACATACAATTGTAAATCAAAACACCATAACTGGTAAACCAGCTGTTAATAGAAGGCGTTTTCATTTACAATTGTTTAACAAGCAACTGCGGAAGGATGACCAATTTACCATATATCCATCATACAGTTTCCCTGTGTATTCTTTTCATTAGGTAACTCTATCTTCTGAGCTTAAAAGAGGTTTCCCATCAGTAGCTAAAATGTATATAGATATTTCCTTTGTTTCTCTAATATTTTGTTTGAACTTCCCGTATGCCTGATCTACTTTACCTACAATCATTTCCTCTCCTACTTCTTCACACTTTTCTTGTAGCCACTTTTTTTTGCTTTTTTGCATTTCCTTTTTATTTGGTTTCTAAATTGTCTGTATTTCTCTCTTCATGCTTCACACTGAGCAGTTTTGTGTCTTCTCCCCTGTTCCATCAACTCCAAAATTTCTTCTATGATACAAGGTTTTCGGGCGACTTGTTTCCTAAAGCATAATGTTTCTTTACCAGTTTTGATTACATCTGCATTCCATTCATCGTCTGTTGAACTTCTTTCAGAATTATTACTTAGACCCAACTCTACCATCTCAGCAAATTTTTCTCTCATGTTAGATTATTTCAGTTTGGTAGCTTCTAGTCTTTTTTCCTGGTTTGCTTCCTTATTCTTTTGAATTTCGGCCTGTACTTTAGAACTAATGAAGTGTGTTCAGAATATATTTCCACTTTTGTTTATGCTTTACAGTGTAGAACTTGACCATGATATAGTCTAGCTGATACCTACCTGTATCTCCTGGACGTTTTCCAGGTGTATGTTCTTCTAGCATTTTTCTTAAATATTGTGTTCACCTGCTTTCCTCGCTCATTTACTTCTCCTAGATCAAAACTTCCTTCTGTGTTCTCTTATTTTCCTTCTTCCACTATCGCATTCCAATCCCCACGATTATTAGATTTGTCTCCCCCTTTACATATTGGATTATTTCTTCAATTTCCGTGTATATTTTCTCTATTTCTTTAGCATCTTCCTGTGACGTTCGTATATACACTTGTGCTAACGTGGTTGGTGCGGGTTTATTTTCTACTCTCAGCAAAATAATCCTGTCACTAAACTGTTCATTATAACTCACCCATTTCTTTACTCTCTTGTTCATTACAAATCCGACACCACTGAGAGCTTTTGTATTAATAATTTTGTGTTCCCCAGACCAGAAATCTTGTATATCCTACCACTTAATCTCACCAATCTCATCTGACATAAGTCGTTCCATCTCCCATTTTAAGTTTTCTAATAAATCTGTCATATTATGACTTCTAACATTCCGCGCTCAAATTCATAGAATGCCTCTGTCAATTATGATGAGTCCTCCCTGAGCAGTCCCCATCCGGAGATTCAATTGGGTGACTATTTTACCTCCTGAATATTTTACCCAGGAAGAAGACGTGATAGTGTTCGTAATTTGAGAGGATTTCATATCCTCGGGATACCCTTTGGGTCTTTAATGCACTGGCTTCCCGTTGCCTTCTGCATACCCATGCCGTTAATTATTTCAGATTCGTCCGCCTTTACCGACCGTTTCCAAACCGAAGAGCAAGAGGATGGCCTGGATCCTGCTATTCCGCCCTCATTTAGGAGGCCGTTGGCTAGTAGTGTGTGACTCCTTATGCTAAGCGTATTTCAGTCGCCAAAGCCTTGTTCGTGTAAATAGTTTGCACCACGCGAAGGAGAGACTGATATTTGGTTGGAAGCAGCTAAAATAGTGTCTCCCGAACCCTTACACCCATATATTTATACATCTCTATAAAAGAGGGTGTATGTCAGTTGTATCTTATTGCATTATTGAAAAAGTAGTGTGCAACAAAGTTTACCAAAACGTTGGAAATAAAAAGATACTAACTAGATCACAATTACTTTTTGAAAAAGATGTTCAACGGAACAAGCTATATTTGCGTACACTGACAATATTTTAGAAGTAGAAAATGACAAATAACTGTCTGTAGGAATTTTATTGTGACTCGTCTAAGGCATTTGAATGTGTTTATCGTGAAATTCTGATATATAAATTATGGTATAGATGTCATTGGGAATAAATGTCTTAGTTTTTACATTTTGAACAGAATGTGTCACTAGAACATTTCAATAGTGCATCATGTGACTCGCAGCTTAATGAGGGGGAGGGGTTTTTTCATCAGATAGAGTGTACCTCAGGGTTCTATACTAGATCTATTATTTTTTTATATATATATATACAGATAAATGCTCCACCATATGTTACACCTAAAAATTAAAAGATTTGTCGTCTTTGCTCATGACACAAGTTTAGGAAATAAAATTAGTCCAGATTTCTCTAGTGAACAAATTTCAAATTATGTTGGGCCATATTATAATTGGTTCATAGTTAATGGCTTGTATTTAAAATTTTATAAAACTCAGTATATGCGATTCGGTACGACAAATATATAAAATTTTCAGTCTAACCCATCCAAGCGACTGGGTGCAGCTATATTTGAAATTAGTATAATTTCGGCCATAGGTGACCTCAGTACAAAGAAACTATTTTATTTTGCTTATTTTTACTCCTTAATGCCATAGGCAATAATTTTCTGATGTAATTCAAATCACGGATACAAATTATTCAGAGCCCAGATGCGAATAATCAGAATTATGTGTGGGATTAGCAATAAAACTTCTTGTAGAGAGCTTGAAGAAGTTAGAGATTTTAACATTGGTGGGAAAGTGCACGATACACATATTTATATCCTTTGTTCTCACCAATCACACTCAATTTGTAACAAACAGTAAAATAACAATTATAGCACAGGAAGTAAAAATGATTTTCACAAGAATCTGCCATTTGTCTTTTGTTCATAAAGGGGCCAGATATTCAGGGATACATACCTTCATTAAAATCAGAACACATATTAAGTGTCTGGCAGGGGATAAGACTAAATTCATGAAAAAATTAAATGTTTAACTGACAACTGAGTTTCAACTGACTATTCTATAGAAGATTTTCAGTCAAAGGTGTCTACTAAATAATTGCCAGTATTTTGTATAAGTGGTGTAGTACGGGACCCACATGTCGGATGTCAAATGCAGATGGCGAGGGTGCAAAGAAAGGCTGCTGGATTTATCTTTGGTAATTACTGCAGAACAGAATCATTAACTGCTATGATAAAGGACGTGGAATGGGTTTAATTGGAAGATAGTAGGAGGGTAAACAGAGTGGTCGAAACTTACAAAGCGTATATTGGTGATGAAGTGCGATAAGATATTGTTGGAAGCATTAAGAGAGGTACACTGAATTGAAAATATGACCTTGACCACAAGCTGGAACTTAATTTCAGACATATGGGTGTGGAAAAATTTTCTTTCGTGGATAAGGCATTCAGGTATTGGAATAAATTACCAGGGGAAGTGGTGAATAATTTACCCAAAACCCTAAAAGAATTAAAAATTAGTATTCGTAGAGGGCAAAATTACATAGGTAGAAGAAAGGGGAAAGATGGGTGTAAAGAGAAAATGCCACTGGAACGAGCGCTCCAATGCAATTAAATTAATATAATCAATGTGTGAATTATTGTGTGACAGTCCACATAATGGTGTTTACATGTATTTTGTTATGTAATTATTTTGTTTTAAATTGACTCCTTTCCACATTCCATTGTAATTTTCTTATATTTGGATCGATGGAAAATGAATAGGTTCAAGTCTAGAACGCGTACGGCATCAATTTTCCACAACAATATCCTATGACTCACACCATGCCGTGATCAACGTCACCTACATCCCTTGGGTGAAACAAACCTAGTACAATAATGGAAATAATTGGGAAATTGTAAAACGAAAGTCTATACAATTTATTTGTAATTTTTTTTTTATCATTCGATTCCAGTCTACATTTCATCCTAACTACAACCGCTTGTTTAAGTGGTAATCAGTAAATTCAGATATTGTGATATAAAATTCATATTTATATTTTTCGCTACATCTGTATTATTTAATTAGGGGATTCATTAAATATTCTCATAGGAAAAATGGGTAAATATTTTTGATAGTAAATAATTTATCTGAAATTCGAAAAATCACATTACACCAAAGTTGTTGGAATCGTCTTATTGAATCCTTCCATTTAATTCTGTATGGAGATACATGAAACTACAAAATACCACTAATGCAAGCGGTTGTGGTTAGGTTGAAATGCTGCCTAGACCTGAAGTATTACTATACAGCTACGTTATAAATTTTGTTTTTAAAGGAATTAATTCAGTCGATTTGTCCTAGGCCCCCCCCCCCAAAATCCCCCAGATCCCCCGAAAGTAACGCTAACCGTAACACCGAGTGTGGTGGTGTAACGGTTAGCGTTTTGGCCTCGCATTTGGGAGGACGGCGGTTCGAATCCCCGTCCGGGCATCCAGATTTGGGTTTTCCATGGTTTCCCAAATCCCTCCAGGCAAATGCCGGGATGCTTCCTTCAAGAGGCCATGGCCGATTTCCTTCTTATTCCGTGCTCCCCATTCTTTCCCGTCTCTAAAGACCTCGCTGTTATGAGACGCTAAGCAGTTTTTTCTTAAAAAAAAGTAACATTTGTAGCTGTGCGCGCGATGTATATCTAGTACCCGGAAATTGAATGTCGTCATACATAGGAGTGGTGGAAAGTGCACTTTGGAGCGTGATTTTTCATGTGGTGAAAGTTGTAGTAGTATCGCGACCTTAACTCAAACCAATGTACGTATTGTATTGTATTGCTTTAGGGGGTTGGTTTTCAGATGTAATTTCGGTTATTTAAGCTTAACATTGGTAATAATATCATTTTGTACAACGCAATTTTAGTAATTTTTTCCATTTATTTACGAAGTAAATTTATTAAGTAAATAAAGAGCGCACCATCACAATTAATTTAAATTATTTTCTTCTCCTTCCCTTCGAACTCCATGCCTTCGACAGCAGAAAACCTTCGCTTATGCGCTATATTGTCATCTCTGCAGTTGTCGCTGACGTTGTTAATGATCTCTGTGTACGTTTTTGTTTTTGTTCTGGATTGTGTGTGGCTATAGCTTTTAGTGCTTTGACTTTTGAGAGTTACGTACATTTTAATGTTATTTTGATTACACGTCAGTGTAGTACGTGCAGAAAAGCAGTAAGTGTGTTGTGACTGCTAGTGATGTTCTTGTGATTTGTTTTGATATTTGGTCCCATTTTAGAGAGATACGGCACTGATGAATTGATACTTGTGATCCTTTCTAGATTTTGCTTTTCATATATTTATGACGTATGTGTTAGATTACACTGTTCGACATTCAAGACGAAACTTTGCTTTCGATAATGGGATTTTGTAAGTAGTGGAATGCACTCGATTTGTGTGGTGTTAGGCCCTAAGTCATAGTGTTTTTAATGTTTCCTTCATTCGCTGAGCTATAAGTTAAAAGATTCAAAATAATATTGTTTTATTATTAATCTTTGGACTACAGGACGCGCAGTCAACGTTTGTAATTTTCATTTTGCGTTTAGAAACATGCAACGAACTGACCAGTGCCGATCTACAGTGGATTATGTAGAGGTAAGATGGTGTACTGTGTTTTCCCGGATTATCGTTAAAAGTTCCGATGATAGTCATTCAGCGTTTGAAAAGGCTACGCACCTCATGGAGACGTGTTAATTACTTATGAAATCAAGACCGGCAGTATGATGTGTATTCGCTGCATTTTGTTGACCACGACATTATCATCAAACTACTTTATTGTAATGCAAAGAAGTTTGTGTTAGTTACCGGTTGCAAAAAGATGCATATCATTCCGTGTTCCCTGGAAAAGTTTTTCGTTTTTATATTGCATTTGTTAAGTGTTGCTGGAAACAAACTTTTATACAGGTAAATACAAAAAGAGATATGGGTGGTGCACTATGCACATAAATATTTAGCAGCTCGTTTCGTATATTGATTGCCATGTAGCTAGCTGAATTTTCAGAGCACACACAAAAGTGTGGTAAATGTTTATTATTGAATGCTGTTAGTATGGTAGCAATGGAGATTTTTGTTTTGTAAGATGTTTAGCTGTATATAAGGGTGATGGTCATGACACTGGGGCATGAGTTCAATTGCAATTCATAATAATTATGGTAATAGCATTGATGAGGGTGTTGAATATGTTTGCTAGGTAAGGGTGCGTGCATAAACCACGTAGCTCCATTTTGGCCTCCTACGAATCTCCCCTTCCCTCCCACGTAGCCCTATGTGGCTTTTGCCTCTACCCCCCACGTAGCACGTAGCATTTTTCCCCTTTTGATTTCAGACGACATTTTGTACTGTTTTCTCTTGTCAGACTATTCTAAATTATATACTAATTAACTGAGGGAAATAATTATTCACATGCTGATGTGAGTTCTGTTCCTCATTTTAACTATGAAAAATGTTATGAAAGGAAGGCTACGTGGCATGGCTTGAAACCCCCCCTCCCCCCACTTAGCCCACCGTAGCCTTCCGGCCAACCCCTCCCCCCCTGGACCGAGCCACGTAGTTTGTGCACGGTCCCTAAGCAGGAAAGTTGCAGATGTGGATTACTATACTCCACTATTCTGTTAAACATATCTATACTGTATATACCGAGCGGGGCGGTGTAACGGTTAGCGTTCTCGCCTCTCATTCGGGAGGACGGCGGTTCAAATCCCCGTCCGGGCATCCAGATTTGAGTTTTCCATGGTTTCCCCAAATCACTCCAGGCAAATGCCGGGATGCTTCCTTCAAAAGGCCATGGCCGAATTCCTTCCCATTCCTTGCCCCCATCCTTTCCCGTCTCTAAAAGACCTCGATGTTAAAAAGAGACGTAAAGCAGTTAAAAAAAAAGGTACTGCATAGGAATCTGGATTAAATTGAAAAGGAGGGCACCTTAAGCATTTTTTAAATTGTGTTAACAGACAGATAGTAGTGAAGGAGAATGTGCGGGTGTGTGGTAAAGTAGCAGTTAATTAATTACAACTACTTTTCTTGAGACCTTTCACTTAGTTGTAATATTACTGTGACAACAACTGTTCCACATCTTACCATCTGCACATACATGAGATTGCACCATGATGCAGCTACATTTGGTGTCGTACAGAATTCTCTTTGATGTACGACCACACATGCTGAAGATGGCGAAGGAAGCTGCTGAAACTTTGTACATAGCAGAATTTATCTGACTGAACACTTGTGAAAACTAGGCAGAAACAGTATGCTGGGAAAGACTAAATTCTGACATGACATGTTTTGTCTCCAGTATCCATCCTTTCATCCTCCAGAATAGGACTTATTTCACTCCTGGCTAAATTTTCCAGTTTTTGATCAATTTCTTACAAAACGTTTTAACCTTCTGCCTTGTCCTTAAGAAGGTGTTATTTTGTGCTGGTAGTTTGGGGATTACTGGAGATCGCGATTCCACCACGAGTTGTTGTCATAATACTGCAGTGGTCAAATGCACGATTTCACTATAAATTCTTCCCGAAGTACATTTAATGGTTTCATTATGGTCCAGGCTGTATTACAACCTAATTTGTGCTTGAAATTAATGGTCCAGGCTGTATTACAACGGAATTACTGCTTGAGAATAATACGTCTTGCGACTGACTACAGCAGTATTCCAACGATATTACTGTATGTTGTTGTAGGGGAATCGCGATCTCCAGTAGACCCGTAGTTTGTTCACTTTATCATGCTATCTTTTGTTTTTGTAATATCTGGCCATTACTAGTTTTTAGTTGTGTTTGATAAATGGCCACTTCCTGGATCTACTGGTGAGCGCGATCCCGCTACAACAACATTCAGTATTATCGTTGAAATACTGCTGTTGTCAGTCGCAAGATGTATTATTTTCAAGCACTAATTCCGTTGTAATACAGCCTGGACCATTATTTTCAAGCAGTAATTAGGTTTAATACCGCCTGGAGCAGCATGAAACTGATAAATGTACTTCGGAAAGAATTTCTAATGGAGTCTTGTGTTTGACCACTGCAGTGTTATGATGACAACCCCTGGTGGAATCGTGATCTCCAGTAATCCCCACTTCCTTTCTATCTACTAGTAAATTCTTCTGATAACGTAAATTCTTTCAACTATAGTCTTTTGATTAAATTAGTCTGGACTTATTTCCATACATCAGCTTTCTTGATGTGGACATATTCTTATTGAATAGTGACCTTCACATCTCTATTCACATTTAGCCCACTAGTTGACACCAATACCCATACTTTGACAGTTGTGATCCCTTCCACTCTACACCTTTCTTTATTGCATAATCATCCATGTCAGATGCTTCTGTTCCAATGAAGAATTCTGGTTAATAGATTACTGGTGCTAAGGATAAGGTAACTGCTTTTAGGTGATATAAATAACAAAGTATAGGAAAAATTAACCCTTTACTCACCGGTGTTGGAGGAAAGGGGGGGGGGGACCGAGCGTGGTGGTGTAACGGATAGCGTTCTGGCCTCGCATTCGGGAGGACGGCGGTTCGAATCTCCGTCCGGGCATCCAGATTTGGGTTTTCCATGGTTTCCCCAAATCACTCCAGGTGAATGCCGGGATGCTTCCTTCAAAAGGCCATGGCCGAATTCCTTCCCATTCCTTGCCCCCATCCTTTCCCGTCTCTAAAGACCACATTGTTAAAAAGGGACGTTAAACTGTTTAAAAAAAAAAGAAAAAAAGAAAAGGGGGGGGGGGCTTTTGGCTCTAAAGAAGAAAAAAATATGGAAAAAAACACAAGACAGACACAATTGTAAAGTATTTCAGTTCAACACATTCATATAGATTGGTATGACCTATTTGGCAAGGGAGGAGCGTGCACATCTTGGTCTGTAATATGATTGGATGTGTCGTAAATAATGGGGTTGGAAAAGCAGGATTGGAGAGGGTTGAATAAAAGAGAGTAAACTATGGAAAACGATATTGTTGGTGCAGGTGGAACACACAAATGGATGCAAATATATAAAGTTAAATAATAAACAAGGGAACAATAATGGAAAAAAACACGCAAAAAATAAGTAAACACTAAGTGATGGGTTTATTTGTAGGACCCTATAGGATATTGAGCCCATGTGGATGCCTGATTTCCAGGATATGTTGGTAAGCTAATTCCATTCTGACTGCTCTTGCTGTGAAACAATTGTGGATGTTGTGGGAAGTGGCAAAGGCTGCCGCTGGATGGTCTAAGTTGGAGGGATAAACGGTTTTCATGTGGCCATTCATTCTGATTGATGATGAGGCCTATATAAGAACTATTGCAGTGGAGGCATGTAAGTCAGTGTATTAATTGCATAGTGGTATGTCCGATGGTGGGAAACATTTCCGCTGTAGCTGGACTGAAATGGGTCATGGTGGCTGGATATATGTTGCAAGTTTTGCTGTGAGGTCCTTTGCATTGAAAGGATCCATTTAGTGGTTTGGGAGATTTTGAATGGGAATACTTATGCATTAAGATGTTCTTAGATTAGGTGATCTGCTGAAGCATGTGCGGGGGGCAGTGGATAGGTTTTTGGGGAGAAGGTGGTGCATTCCACAAGAGGAACATAGGAAGTTGTGTCCATGTCACAGGATCTGGATATGGAATCAAGACCAGATTAAAACTGGGGGGAGGGGGCATATAGTTGATTTTCAGACGGTGAGAGTGGTTAAACAAGGGGTGGGTGGCTACATGAGAGATTTTATTTTTGTACAAGATCAGCAGGGTAGCAGTAGAATATGAGGACTCGTGATAAGTTTTGGAAGTACCTGAAGAAGGGCTTTCCATCAGAACAGGTCCATCTACCATAGATGACCGTTGGTGTGGAAGGGATGACAACCGTTAACATATGGATATTACTATAAGCTTGATGTGGTGATAGGTTTTAAGGGCACCGTATTGTAGGGCAATTTCCACATTGATGAATGTGATGTGTTTACGTCCAGGTAAAGTTGATGGAATGGATATTGTTGACTGAGCATGGTGCATGAGTGGTAAAGTTCTGGCCGCACATTGGCAAGGACGTGGGTTTGGATCCCCTTCAATCTATCCAGATTTCGGTTATCCATGGTTTCACAATAATCATTCCAGGTGAATGCCAGGATAGTTCCTTCAACAGGCCATTACAAGAGTCCTTCCCATTCTTAAGAGAGAAAAAAAGAGCTCTTATTGAGGTAATAGATGAAGTCTTGCATGTGGTTTTTCACTCTGGGTCCAGATCAAAAATATATCATCTATGTATCTGAATCATATAATTGGTTTAAAATGGGATGTAATTCAGCAGATGTTCCACCAGACCGCCCAGGAATACGTTAGCATAGGATGGAGGCCATACAATTACCCATGGCTGTGCTGTGTATATGGCTATATACTTGGAAATTGAAGCAGAAGTAGTTGTTAGAGAGGATGAAGTGGGGCGAGGATGTAAGATACAATATGTGGGGAAGGCTGTGTGTTGGTTGCATGTCTAAGAAATGTTCCAGGGCACTCAGGTCCTGACAGTTGGGGGAGGTATGAATTGGGAGAGAGAGGAGTGGTGCCTGTGGACAAATGCTAGAGGAAGTGTGGGGTGTCTTTGATGAAGAAAGGGATGTTCTTCACAAGGGGTTGAAGATCCTGATCCACCAGGGTCAAAATCCATTCAGTGGGCAACCCATGTGCCACAATTATAGGTTGCCAAGGATTGCCAGCCTTGTGGGTTTTAGGAAGACAGTACAGGGATTTTGAGGAGTGAGGAGAGAAATGGACTGTGAAGAGAGGCCTTGTAAGGGACACTGGAGGCCAATAATTTATTTCCTGACGTATGAAGGTGGTAGGTTCTGTGGTGTGTGGATGGTAAGTGTTTGTATCAGAAAGCTACCTCATTTTTGTAATCACTGTGGTCCATGACCATGGTGGTAGAGTCCTTGTCATCTGGGAGGTTTATGATGTAATTGTTCCTGGACAGTTATTTCATGGCTGATGCTCTCATGGAGCTGAGTTTATTGGAATGGGGAATGAAGTTAAGGAAAGATGGTTAGGAGAGGGAATAAGTGAGGACTCCTGGTATAGGAAGAGATGGTTCTGTGGAAGAGGAAGTGGATCAAGTTGAGATTGAGGTTTGAATTGCTGTAGGCTGGATTCAGTCCTGTCCCACTGGTTGTCATTTTCTACTGTGGTAGCAAAGTGGTATCGCCAGCAGAGAATGCGGCAGAATACTTGTGAGTTGTTGACTGAAACATTGTGTTTGAACTTGGGAGTGATGGAAAAGGTGAATATCTTGGAATAGTGGAATGGTTAATCATGGATTGCTGAAGTTTAGCAAAAAGTAGGGCCAGGGCTTGAGGAGTGGGTGGTAGAGGGCTTGGGTGGGGGAGATTGAGAATGTGCAGTTTTGTCAATCAGGAATGGTGATGGTGTGTGCTTTGTAGGAGTGGAGTTTTGCTGGGGAGGGACAGGCCTAGAGAGTGATAGCTTTTAATGAGAACTGGGAGCTTGTGCAGTTTTTTTTGTGTTGCTGAACATGATGAGTGAGAAGAGGGGGGGGGGGACAAAAGGCAGAGGATTTTATGGAGGGGAACAAGATGGGTAGAATGTAGACTCACCTTGCACATATAATGTTAGAGGACCAGCTGGATGGTGGTATAGGATTGTGTGAAGCTGAAGGCATGGATAGGCGGTGAAGTTGTGGTTGGCAGCCAGAAGCTGGAAGTTTTATGGTCAGCCAATGGGTAAAATATTCAAGGAAAAACCAGATTTAAGGGACAGAATATATTAATTTACTTTTGTGAGATAACAGGATACAAAAGTAAGGTATTTAATTTACATCCCTGAGGGAAAAGAACTATAGCCTACCATGGAAGAAGTGTAATGACCAAAATATTTTGTAATGGTCATTAGTCAAAGTAAGTATCAGACTCAACACCATGCTACCCTTTTTACTAGTCCTGAATGGCCACTCCACTATAAATGGCAAGCTTAACCTAAATCTGGTCAGAGCCTAAACCAGATCTATGCGATAATGCTGGGTCACTTTTTTTCTTCTCAACAATTCACGTACACTGTGGTCTGAATTCTTACCTATACTGCCCACGTGTATATGATGATGAAGGGCTAAGTTCCGAAAATTTCAATGTCATTCCAACCAGATGTTATCCTCTCCTCACATGGCACATGGACAGGATTGTAACCATTGAATGATTTCCAGTATAAGAACATCCTGCTTGCAAGTGGCATTATGGAAAAAAGCTGGAGAGGGTGGAGTAGAGGAAAGCAATCCATGGCATTCTCTCACTCTTGGAACTGGAAACTGATCCTAGAGTTTGATGAATGGGAATGCAAAAGGCAGTGATGAACCACGGCATTACAGACCTAAATGATATCCTGAGGCCATGTAATCTTCTCAGATTATATAAGGGCTTTTTTATGCATAAAATATTCTTGAAGTAAAATAGTACTCCAGTCATCTGTGGGTGGGGGATGCTTGCACAAGAGTCATCAAAACATCAAATTCGAACATGTCATGAAATATTGGATTAATCAGGGATGGAAGGCCCAGCAGCAGCTAAACAGTGTGGTGGATTAAAAAAAATGCCATTTGACACGTGAAATAATGTGCCACACTGTTGTTGAAGGAATTGTTATGTGCAACATAAAACTGAGGAAACAAAACTCCAGAGGTTAGGAAAGGATGTACTGAGTACAAACTATAGGGTGTTGAGGCTGAATTGCATGAACAAAACCATGAGAGACAAATTGAAATACTACATCATTTAAAGAATAGATAAAGCGGCTAACATTGTATGGACATATTAGAAGAACGGATAAAAGAAGAGGTTCAATAAGAATATGGAATTGGGTACTTTGTGGAGGAAGAAAAAGACGTTGACCCAAGTGAGCGTGCAGTCAAGGAGTGCAAGAAACAATGATGCCAGATAGTTCAGAAGATAGAATTATATTTATAATAAGGAAGAGTGGTGGTTTGGATGTGGGAAATGGCAACTCCTGTAACACTGCCACTAAAAGAAAGAAGAATCTTGTGCCTATAATGAAAGTGGATAATCATTAGAGTCAAGCATCATTTTAAAATTCTGAGGCAAGGTTGTAGTCCATACCCGCTAATATTCAATTTTTATGTAGAGCAAATGAAAGAAAAATTTGAATGTGGCTCAGGGGTTCAAGGAGGAACAGTCAGTATGAGGGTAATTCCATAAGTGAGTGGCCTGATGCTTATGCACAGGAATTAAAAGAAAAGTTGTTGGCTGTTTTTCAACTTAATCCCCCTTGAGCTTCACAAAAAACCTCTGAAAATATCCCAGTGATTTTAACCTATCTGTATGGAAAGCTATCTCTAGGGGGTTAAAAAATACCAGGTGTGTAAATATGAAACTGGAATTTGCCAATAGATGGCTCTAGCTATCAATGCAGTTACCATCAGATTGCATCATTGTCACCATTTTCTTTTTTTGACATCTGACGGCCATTTTCAACCCACAACAATACAAGTTTCATACTACAGTGTAGTTTTCAATAATGTTGAACATTTTGAGTTTTGAGCCTCCAAACTACAATTTTTGGACATCATTGATTTTTTGTTACCATTTAAAGAAAGCTGCTGCAGAATGGCGTCAAATGCTTCTCGAAGCTTATGGTGAGCGTCCTCTCGGTAAATCAGTGTTTTGAGTGGCTTAAAAAATTCAAAAATGGTGATTGTGATGTGAGAAACGAAGACAGTGGAAGACCTCCAAAGAAGTTTGAGGACGGCAAGTTTCAAGCATTGTTGGGTGAAGATGATGCCCAAATGCAAGAAAAACTCAGACCAATTAAATGTAACAAGGGAAGCTGTCTCCACACGTTTAAAAGTGATGGGAAAGATCTAGAAGATGGGAAAATGGATTCCACGTGAGCTGACTGACAGACAGCAGGGAAAAACGAAAAACCCATTGTGAAATGCTGCTCGCCAGGAATAAAAGAAAGTCATTTCTCCATCGAATTGTGACATGTGATGAAAAGTGGATATATTTTGAGAACCCTGAGTGTAAAAGATCATGGGTAACTCCAGCTGAACCATCAACGTCAAGGCCAAATCTCTGTGGAAGGAAGACAATGTCTTTGGTGAGATAAATATGGTGTGATCTATTAAGAGCTACTTAAAACCTGATGAGACTCCTGAATCAAGCATTGCAGGAAAAATGACCAGAATACCAGAAAAGGCAACACAAAGTGATTTTGCTTCATGACAACTTAACATCACATACAGCGAAACCGGTCAAGGAAATGATTGAAGTGCTTAGTTGAGAGATACTGATGCATGAGGCTTACTCACCTGACTAAGCTCCATCCTAGAACTCTCTCTTTACATTGATGGGACATGCACTCGTTGAGCAGCACTTCACTTCTTTTGAAAATGGCACAATGACTGGTTTGCGTCAAAAGATAAAAAAAAAAAAAAAAAAATTGGCTTGGCATTCATAAATTTCCGTAGAGATGGGAAAAATGTATATCTAACAACGGCAATACTTCAAATAAGGTACTTTGTACCATTTTTACACAATAAAGGTGTATTTCTTATGAAAAAATTCCGGTTTCATATTTACCTACTTGGTAATCATGTGACTTAAAATGGGTGCCAGGCAAATTTTTTTAAATTTATTTATTTTTTAAAAAAATAAAAAAGATCTTCAGAAATAGGTGGAAATCAAAGCAGGCAGATTGAATGAATGGATGGTTATGGTACCAAATGAAACTCATACTTTTCAATTGTAGCTATGGAAATGAGAGAGTATCTGGTAATGTTGTCCTCATGATACCAGATTTCCCCTTTTTCTTTTCCTAGGTAGCTGCCACAATTGCTCCAAAAGGTTGATGTGATATGATCCAATAATGATTTCACCCTGTTTCTGCTAGGAGCGTTACATCCTCTGAATCCCAAAAAACAGATTCCATCACTTTCCTCACTGAAGGAATATCCTTGTCCTTCTGAGGAAGTGAAAAACTGGCAAACTTCATCTTCATTGACTGCTGCTTTGGCTGTCAAAGTGATGGCTCAAAGGATCATCCCTAGTCACAAATAGTTCATCAAAATACTTGATTTGCCTCAAGGAAGGCAAGATTTTCTGCAGGCACCTACCTACCTGCCTCCTCAGGTTCCAATTTTCACAAGCTTGTAGAATGTCCAAGTACTTTGTTAGAATGAAATTTACTGTTCTTGGAATAAATTATGTCTCCACGTTCTGCTTAACTGTCTGCCTTCACCAACTTGTGTAGGCCTACCTTGTCCACACTTTGCTGCATTGGGATCGATTTCATTGTTGTTTCTTCCCCATTTAGATTCAGAGGGTCCCCCGCTCCCCTGTGCTGTAGGCAGAGGCATCCTCCTCCAATATTGTCATATTTCTGGGATCTTTTTTACACAAATATTTAATAACGGGAGGAATTTCTTTATTTCAGATTAAATGTGCATCACATCTTTTTTAGCACTTGTAACAAAACAAAGGTTCACTGCAGGATATTTTAATTTTTGACAACATTCTACATAGGACTAAACAGTTATGTGGAGTTTTCACACAGTTGTTTAATTTAGTTTTCCTGGCCAGGCAATTTACTTATAGAACCATCATTGTATGCTGTAATTTTCTAATGACACTGTCCTGCTTGAGGATGAGTCTGGTTATTAAGAAATTACTGAATAGCGTGAAAAAAATGCTTGGAGAAGAATTTTGACTTAATATAAACCAAAGAAAGATAAAATCATGAAATGTTGTGGAATTGGTAACAGTAACATTAGATTAAATATAACTGGAATAAGATGTAGTTGAAATAGTTAGAAAATTATGTTATTGAGGAAGTAAAATTACAACTGATCAGCTGAAGTGAATTCGAAAGCTGAATAGCTAGTGGTAGCAAAAATAGAAGAAATCTTTCCTAAAACTCAGGAAAACGAAGTGTGATACACATCACTTTATGCCAGTGAGGGAGGGGAGGGGGATGGAGAGGATTGAGAGAAGTGTTGACTGCAATTATTCCAACATAGATGAATATACACTGATCAGCCAGAACATTATGTCCACCTTTGGCCTGGATAACGGCGGCGACGCGTCTAGGCACGGAAGCAATGAGGCCTTGGTAGGTTGCTGAAAGGAGTTGGCACCACATCTGCCCACACAAGTCACCTAATCCCGTAAATTCTGGGGAGGGGGGGCAATGAGCTCTGATGCCACGTTCGATCACATCCCAGATGGGTTTGATCAGGTTCAGATCTGGCTAGTTGGGGGGCCAGCACGTCAATTGCAACTCGCCACTGTGTTCCTCGAATCACTCCATCACACTCCTGGTCTTGTGACATGGTACATTCATTATCTTGCTGAAAATTGCCACTGCAATTGTGAAACATGGTCATCATGAAGGGGGGTACGTGGTCTGCAACCAGTGCTTCCTTCGAAAGGCCATGGCAAAATTCCTTCCCATTCCTTGTCTTCAGTCCCACGTGCCTCTAATGACCTCGATGTTGACGAGGTGTAATGCCATAAATAAAAAAAAATAAAAAAGAATTGGTTCCCCTGGAAAACAATGGATTTCCACACTCCCATCGGCATGATGAAGAAGGTATCAAGAGTCATCATACCATGCAACGCTCTGCCACTGCCAACATCCAGTGATGATGTTCATGTCTCAATTTCAGTCATAGTTGCCGATGTTGTGGTGTTAAAATTGTCACATGCATAGGTCGTCTGTTGTGGAGGCCCATCATTAGGAGTGTTCAGTGCACTGTGTGTTCAGGCACACTTGTTCTCTGCCCAGCATAAGAGTCTGATGTTAGGTCCACCACAGTTCGCCACCTGTCCTGTTTTACCAGTCTGCCGAGCCTATGACATCCAACATCTGTAATGAGGGGTGGCTGCCCAACCCCTTGACATTTGGACATGGTTCCTCCTTGGTTTTGCCAGTTTTTGAATACAGTCACCACAACACTCCTGGAACACCCGACAAGTTGTCAAAATCCTTGTACTGAGCCTCTGGGCCATCACAATCTGCCTTCGGTCAAACTCAGATAGACTGTGCACCTTCCCCATTCTAAACACGGATAGCATGCTCACTGATACCACATGCACCATACGTGTGTCTAACTAGCAGTCATTCCTCATTAGGTGACACTGCTATCTCCTAGACAGGTTTATATCGATAGTAGGTAGGTAGTCATAATGTTCTGGCTGATCAGTGTAGAAAATCATCTGAAAACTGCAAGTAGGATTACTGATTGAGGGTGGGGGGAGGGGGGAGATTTGAACATGCTGCTTATATCTTCTGAAATTTTATCATGGTGGCCTTTTTGATATGGTGGCAAGTACCAAAGAAATAGAAAATGCTAATGCAGCTTTGGAATATAGGTGTCAGTACACTTATTTGTTATTGGACTTGTAAAAGTAGTTTCAGTAAACAAGAATTACAATCCTGTTGCAGTTATAGGTTTGCACTGGAAATATATTGAATAATAACCCCGTTGGTAATTTATCTAACCATCTGTTTATGTCCCATACAATTTTTTTTTCTTTTAATTCTTTCATGCTTGTGGTATAAGGTTAAGCACCTCATTTGCTAACTTATTCCAGTTCTACATTCACTTACCTTCCGATAAACTTTTCCCATCTGCTTGTGCTGATTTATGGTTGATAATGTATTTTCTCTTCTATATACTGTTTCTAATTGTTGTCATTACTGTGGCTTTAGGGTGTGTCGACAGTGGGGGTCATTAGTGCCCTGTGTTACTAATTATTCTTCTAATGTTTACACAGACCATTCATTGACAACTTATGCTTTTGCACATCCTACTTCTTTGTCACCCCCCTCCCCCCTTTCGCTCCCTGCCCTCCACTTTCCAAACCACCTTATTTATCATGTAAATTACTGATTCTTGTTTTTAAAGTAATTTTCCGCAAAATTTCCAATTTTTTTGCCTTCTACTTTGCAATACATATATTCTCATAATTTGAGACCCATAACATCCTGATATACGTGCAAAGATTAAATTCTTTGCCTCCTGTCCAGATCTTTCTGTTGCTTACTACAGTTCTCTCTCTTGCTTCCTGTCATTTACGAAATACTACTCCCAACAAGTTACTTCCAAATAGATCCCACAATTTTATGGTTAATTCTGTTGTAAAATCCAGTGCCATGATATCAATTCATCCCACCTTGTCCATTGTAATAGTTTTCATATGCCACATGGTTATTTGCTTCTGTAGCACTTAAAAAATAGATATGCCCTGGTGTAACAATACCATTCCATACTGTAGTTTTCCTAGTGCGTACTTCAAACCAATTAGCCTAAAAGTATCAATCTTTCTTGTTGTATCTTCCTAATGAGTAGCCTAATTGGTTCTATGCAGCTAAATGTACTTTAGGACTTTCTTTTGTAATTATTTCTTTTTTTAAAAATACATTCAGAATTACTGTACCGGGCGTGGTGGTGTAGCGGCTAGCGTTCTGGCCTCACATTTGGGAGGACGGCGGTTCCAATCCCAATCCGGGCATCCAGATTTGGGTTTTCCATGGTTTCCCAAATCACTCCAGGCAAATGCCGGGATACTTCCTTCAAAAGGCCATGGCCGAATTTCTTCCCATTCCTTGCCCCCCCCCCCCCCCCCATCCTTTCCCCTTCTCTAAAGACCTCGCTTTTAGAGAGACGTTAAGCAGATAAAAAAAAAAAAGAATTACTGTAACAATACCTGAGAAAAATAATTTATGTAGGTTTAGGAATTAAGTTTTTATAATATTTTAACCAGTTCTTGGCATATTGGAATTTTATGATCAGCATATTGTTTTTAATTGCTAAGGAAGTGTTTTCAGCACAACATATCAATTTAGTCTTAGTGAGATAAGCCTTGTGCAAAAAAACTCATTTCATCTTAATAATGGATTTTGTGTCATGTGGATAGGCTTTTAAGACATAGGAAGTAAGTAATAAGGGTAGTGTTGTGTATAAGCACTAGAATTTCCTGTTGAGAGCTCCTAATCTTGGATATTTTGAAAACTTTCCAGGCTACAAGATATGCTGTTTATGGAATTGCTTGTCAACAATTACACTTCCGTTTGAATCAGATAGTTAAAAAAAAGTGATTGTGACACTGAGAAGAAGTGTTTAATTAGCTAGGCACACACACACACACACACACGAGAGCCAGCAATTCCGTGGTGATCCATACAGACGGTAAAATGTGTGTTTTAATTATCTAACGGCGAGCCGCATCACAAGCCAATAACAATCGTTACAGATTTGAACGTGGCGAGCAAGCACGACGTTAACCATACACACACATATCTCACTTAACAGTTTACTTGTGGCAGATAAGATTTGCTGAGTGTCTAAGTGAAGTAAAATGAGCAGAGAATTCGTAGCTTATTTAATTGTGACATCAGCAACATACTGCATTGTGAACAATGAAACTAAAAGAGTATGTGAACAGAAATTTTTAAAATAATAGGATATAGTGCATTGATAGAGGTTTGTGTGGGAAATATATATAATAGCTATAGTGGATTAATAGAAAAGAAAATCCACTCTTTGTGGAGTGCTTTGCGCAAGAAATATATATATATCATACCTGCCAACTTTTACGGTTTTTCCGTAAAATTTACGGAAAAGGACTGTATTTTACGGTTTTACGGATGTGCTGTGTTATTTTACGGATTTCGATCGCTTAGGTCTGATCTTAATTGGAACAATGTTATTGCGGTTTTTATGGACAATTGTGGCAGGTTTTACTATTTATTTCATTGTTTTAAGTGCTCTTAGATGTGCGTTAAGGCTTCTTTCATTTGACTAATAAATTAAACCACGATATTCTAATTTTATTGTAGTCAATAATTAATCGATCTCTCTCTCTGATTTTACATCGATACTTTTTTGAAAGTCGAATCAGCAATCGTTTGAATATCGTTTTCGTATACTTTCGAGTTCCCAACAGTCCCGTGTGCATTGTTTGGTTGGTTGATTGTGACTTTGTGTAAACGGTGTAATCATGAGTAACGCTAAGAAGCAATATTTCCAGACATTCAGGGAAGCATATTCCATAGAGTTCCGTGTATAATAAAGTCAAGAAAAGGTGTAAAATTTGCGTTTTGTACAGTGTGTGGTTGTGATATAAATATAGCACATAGTGGAAGAAATGATTTGGCATTTCACATTAAGTGTAGTAAACACATTGCGTGTTTAAAATCAAAAGAAAAGAATCACAAAATCAATACGTTTTTCGAAAAATCAGGAAATTATGATTTGGATGCGATTACAGCGGAGAGTTTGTTCACTTCGTTTTTGGTGGAACGTGTTTTCAGTATGGTTAAGAAGAATAGAACACAGTTTAGATCATCCCTCTCAAATGAAATCCTAGAGACTGTTTCCATACTGAAGACCACCAATTCTGGTCCTTGTTATACAAACAGTTTTTCTCCAGACTTTCTTAAGAAAGCCAAGATTGCCACTGCTTCATATTTGAAGTCTGATTGAAAGTACGCATATTATGTATATCAAACAGTGTAAATAGGTTTAGTGCTAAGTGAAACAGGATATATATTGTCTCATCTGAGTTTTAGTTTCAAGTTTGCTTTTTTTAAAAAAAAAAAAAAAAAAAAAAAAAAAAAAAAAAAACTTCAAAGATTGTCTTGTAATTAGTGTTTGCCAACAATTAATATGAAGTAAGTAGACATGATTTCAGTTTAATATGACATTATTTTGGTTTAATATGCTGTTTATACAAATTTCTGGATGTTTAGTTAATTGTCGATAAAAAAATTTGTGGTCCACATTCTTTACGGAAACACTGTATTGGGGAACCAGGGTTTTTACGGAAACCCGATTTTGGAAGTTGGCAGGTATGATATATAAAATGAAAACTCAACAACAAGTTGAATAGGAGAAGACGAAATCTACAAAACTAATTTACGCTATTACTACGACTTACTGCTGTTAATGAGACATCAACACGAACCAATGAACAGTATCAGAAATATAGGAAGCCCAAATTATGAAGGGGAAGATGAAGGGTATTGAGGAAATGCTTAGTAAAATGTGTCTGTGCATTTATGTAATACTGAAGAAACCGAAGAAAATGCTTTTCAAATAGTGCAAGTAGCATTATATGATCGTGTTTATAATCTTCCTGCAATCACTTTTTTGTTATACTGTCCTTTTCTTATTTACAGCTCTAATATAAGCTGCTGCACGAATAAATACATTTTTCTCTGTGTAGAACTTATAAACCTGTTTCAGTTCAATATTGTCACCTCGCTTAACATAACCTCACTACAACCGAGCGGGGCGGTGTAACGGTTAGCGTTCTCGCCTCGCATTCAGGAGGACGGCGGTTCGAATCCCCGTCCGGGCATCCAGATTTGGGTTTTCCATGGTTTCCCCAAATCACTCCAGGCAAATGCCAGGATGCTTCCTTCAAAAAAAGGCCATGGCCGAATTCCTTCCCATTCCTTGCCCCCATCCTTGCCCCCCCATCCTTTCCCGTCTCTAAAGACCTCGATGTTAAAAAGAGACGTAAAGCAGTTAAAAAAAAAAAAAACCTCACTACACTTGGCTCGCGATGTTTTGGAATTTCCAGTGATCCGCGAGCCAGGAAATCACGATGGATAAATCCATAGACCAGTACCATAAACACAACAATTTGAGCACGGCGAATCAGCTGAACGACAAATGTGTGGAACTGATGTTCCTGTGTATGGGCTCCCACAAGAACAGGCTCGTCGCGAGAATATCCACGCGCAAATCTTCAGCGAGCTTACTCGCACACAAGTGTGTTTGGTATGGGCAGCTATTAGGTTCTTGGTTTAGGGCTGTTTCTTTAAAAACTGCTTGAATATTTGGGAGTTATTTCATTGATCTTTATTGGTTTTAAATGTTTTGGATATGAGATTGAATTTGAGGTAGAATTGAATAGTTTTTACTGGACCACCTTGAACAATCTTTTTTAGAATATGGGAAAAAACTGTCGAGTAGATCAAGTAAAAATTTTCCATAATGGTTAAGCACGTTGTTCCACAACTTTTGTATATTCCACTTTTACCCTGAATGACCTCTGACATCAGCAGAATGACAAAAGCAGAATTGGTTTGTAGAAAACTGTGAGGAGGAAAGTGAAATATGGTGCCTTTGAATAGATCCCAAGTTGCTGCAAAAAATAATCGTATGTTACAGAATTGACAATTGTGAGATGTACTAAATATAAATAGTTTTGGATGGTTGACAAAGGCTTTCATATTCGTCTCTGCTGAGTCGATTACCAATCAAGCTAGATGTGCAGTTTCAGTTCATTATCACTCAGAAGAAACTTTTTAAAAATAAAATTGTAGTGGCTTTTTAACTTGAAATCCCAAAAAAAAACCAATTTTATGTTTTTTAATTCTGTCATTTTGTCTTTTAATGTTGAGAATCACGTAAAGAATGGATCAGTTTATTGAAGAAAATAAAGATCCTCAGCTAAGTTGCTCCACAGGTCACGGTTACCAGGAAATTCGTGAAAAGAATGTGATTCCTGGTTTTTGGTCCTTCTGCAGAAGCGATTTCCAAGGAAATTATGAAGAGCGGATGTTTTAAAAAAACCAACATGTCCAATAATACAATCAGCAGATATTTAGGGAATGGCAAAAATGATAGAATTCCGGCAAACAAAAAATCGGCTTCTAGAAATTCTGTAGAATTGTCTGTTGCCAACTGGCTTGACCCTATTTTTTATGACTGCAATTAATAACCTGTAATGGTCAGTAATAATCTCTGGCTAAAGAAGGGCCTGGTAAACAAGCACTAGGAATAGTGTATTTACCAGGAAAATCACCAGAAAATTTAAAACCATACATAATAAAAGTACAGTTCTTCAATTACTCCATACAACTGATCAGTATTTTAGTTGCAGTTATGCAAATCAATGCTACATTTATGGTTGGATATCAGTCATGCACTAGGATGCAATTTCTGATTCAAGTTGCATTTGTATGCAGCATATGCAAGTCTCAAGGAGTAACTTTGCATAAAGTTCTAATTGATATTGACAAGCAAGAATTCAATTTAGAAATCACTTATTTGGGTATTTCATGGGCAGGTACAAGAATTTAAGTGGTGCAGACTTGAGAAAACGTATGTACCTCAAATTCCTTTAGGGAACCAAGCACCTATTTTTTTTAAAAAAATATTGTATGTTTCATAATAATATTAATATTTTGTATTTATTTAAATGGAAATTACATTTTTCAATAACATTTTACCGATAAACAATATGGGGTTAAAAATCAAAGAAATGTGTGAGGTATTGTAAAATTATACGCTTCAATAAATTGGCAGATTTAAAATAAACTCAAAATATTGTTTTCTGCTAGTAGAGTATAATGCTTTCGATTTTATGCTGAGCAGTTTCCAGGTTGTATAATTCTAACACAGAATCTCTGTGTGTTTATTATGTTTCAGATGATGTGACCAGTAAATTGCCATGCGCAAAAATCAATTCTTTGGATTTGTGTTTGTGTCCTTCTGTTTGTGGACTGTAGTTACGTACTATCTATTCCAGCATCGACCTCTAGGAACTAAAGTTCCCGACGTGAGTATGGGGTAGTTGTTTCTGTTCTTATTTTGATTGTGCTATATTGCTTATCCTTCTCTTACTGTTTGAATAACACACTCTTAAACCATTGACTAGCTCACCCTGTTGACTCAGTTGGCTGTGGCACCACGATATTGTCCGTAGCTACATGTGGTTAGATAGTTTGAGTCCTGGTGGCAGAAGAAATTTTCATCATCAGGACTTGGCCGGCGGGGTATGAGAGGGTGTGATGCACAGTTTTTAATCATCAGATTGTGCACTGAAGTCCTGGGTTACATCCCAAACCTCTCCACAGTGCGTGTAGAGTAATATGACACTGTTGATGGTGATTCACACATCAGATGGGGACATTAAACCTGCTGGCACTGGGTTTCACCTTCTCCCTTCTTTCATCACTCAGACGTTGTCACGGAGCAGGAGGTAAACATCTCATATGGCAGCCACCTATGCTTGGATGTGGAAAAGGTATTCATAAGAAGAAGAAATTGTTGTCTGCCAAAGTGCCCCATTTTTAAAATTTTCAACTTAGTTTAGTAAATCCACATAAAAGAATGAATTTAACTGAATGTCATTTTTGACTTACGTAACTTGCAGGAGACACACCTAAGTTACCATGGCCTCTATGGCGCCACACCTGTAGGTATGTCCACCTTTGACAGAACAATGAATGATGGATTAAATTATTGTCAGTTGTTGACAGCTAATATCTCTTTCCAGAATGTATACTTGCCATCAACAGTATTCACCTTCCTAACAGTCTTACATATTCGCTCTGTAAATATGTAATTACCAATCTTATTTATTAGTTTGGGAACAGATATTTCTTTGTTTTAAAACTCGTTGATGCACGACTAAGAACTACAAAGTTATATAGTTTAGAAGTATTTTTCATCCTTCCTCCTTGTACATGTACAGCACAAGTAGCAGATTTATTGGTTATGAAAATAAGGAAGGCTAGGTAAAATATATCCATCACTCACCATAGATGAAAGAAGGAGAGCCATGGCAAACTCAAAAACACTTAACAATATTTCAGTCTAAACCTTAATCATGATTGGGAGAAATCATGTGGTGAGTCTTGGTGTGTTCATATCTGATCACCTTGCCACATGTCCTGTAATCATGATTAAGGTTTAAAACAAAATAGTGTGAGGTGTGTTTGGGTTTATTTTCCATTTCCTTCCTTATTTTCAATGCTTAATGGTATTTTCATTGCCATGATTTTTAGATTTGTAGGATAATAATTCTAAGAGACAACTGTATCAATATCTGATTACTATTGTCAAATGGTGCTATAGATGTTATATTGCAATGTCTGTATGGCAGTGCTTGCATTGTAATGATAGGAAATTTGTTTTAGAGTGTGATTTGGGAATCCCATCTCAGTTTTGTGTTTTACTGGCTTAATACAGATGACTGGATTATTTCTTGATTAAAACCATCACCACATTCTTCCATATTCCTCATCAACAAGAATCCCTACAATGCCTGACCAACCCAATTCTGTATTTACATTGAGACATGAGTAATCTGATATGAAAGTGTAACATTGATTTGCGTGCTTTGAAAGTTACTTTCACTGTTTCTAGTTTTCACCTTAGTTTGAAAGGTGACTCTTACTCATTTTAGAAAGCTTATATGAAATTTACTTTGCATAACATCAATAACATTGTCGTTGTGAATTTTTTTTGCTAGATTTTAGTTCAGAACTGATTACTGAACTATTACTTCCTCTTTCCATATTCGTTTAAATGTATGTTTAATATCACTTCTTTCATATTTTTATGATAATTTTGAACTGTTTTCTCAAAGCAACATGAGCATGACACCATCAATATTGTGTTAAACCTTTTACTAACAGGGTTAAAACAAAGTATTTATTTGACCCAAATTGACCAAGGTGATTTGTTGATTGAAATATGGGACACAAAGTTAATATGAAAATTCACTTTCTGTCTCTGCCATGTTATATAAATTGTGTGTAATAAAGGGCATACTATTTCTCTTATAACTTCAGTTCAATCCCTTAGATATGATTGATTTTAATGCACCACAAAGTGAACCACTTGGATTTGTTTCAGTTGGCTCCTCGGCATAAATTTAAATTAGTTGATAGAAGAAAACCATCACTTTCAGTTTGATTTGAGAAATGTAGACAAAAAAATAGAACACATTTAAAAAAAAATTATATGTAACTGTTAATAATCTGGGGAATCCCTGTTTCCAATACTGTTTATTGAGAGGGAAAGAGGGTGGGGTCAAATGTTTCTGCAATGGCTTTGAACACAAATAAAATATATAACTCTGTGTAAGTTGTTAACTGGGAACATGATGTTAGTAACTAGAAAATCCATTGTGCACTTGCTTCAAAAGGTGTGATACAGGAAAGGGAAGAAATCTTATGTGAGCTAATTTCTGAAACTGATATCCATTAAAATAGCTTGTTTGGATTGCCTGTTTTATTAAAATGATGAAGTGGAAATGAGTGACAGTATGTTCTGTTGTGCTTAAATTTTTTCGTAATATGTCAGTCTAAAGATATTGATCAGTAGGGGGAGTAAAATACATGTAAATGAAGGCAGTATCCTTAACAAAAGTATATAATCATTCTTGATTTCCTTTTAAAGTTAAAAAATATAAACATAGCTGAACACTTGCTGAGATGTTTGTGTTTTTTAGCCAAAATATCATTTCCCACAAACAAGTGCCCTCATTTGATACTTTTTTACTTTTATTAAAATATTTCTAATGAATGTGTTTAAATATTTAAGATTTTGTTGATTTTCTCTTGTTTATTTTATATAGTTGTCCCTTACGAAGGAGAAAGTCGTAACCACGTGCTGTGCATGTTGTCAGCTCTTTTATAGCTATTGTAGAATGTAATGTTTTCTCCATTTTACATTCCTTTTCATCAGTCAGTGTTTCATTACTTGTTTTCTGTGTTCTTTCTATGCACTGAAATAATGTGTTTGGGTAATGGAATTTGCAAATAGTTCGTTGAACAGTGTGCTTTCTATACTCTGGGCAAAATGCTGTGCAATCAAATGATAAATTGAGCTAAGCAGCCATTTTAACCAATGGAATCATTTCCTGGTGTTGCTCAGTTTAGCCTATGACTATAGCAGCAAGGATATTTTCTTCAGAATAGTATGCTAAAAGTCTCTCAGAATAGAAATGACTTTTCCAAATAATTTCCCCAGAGCAGTCTGGATTCAGACCAAAGTGTAGCCGTGCTGAGCAGGTTCTGACACTCATAACCCACACTGAGACTTTCTTCCAAAGGAAACTGAAGTCTGGTGCCATGTTCTTTGACCTATCAGCAGTCTATGATACTGTCTCGTGTGAGGGGCTCCTCCTTAAGCTCTTAAATGCTGTACCATGTTAAAAAATAGGTGAACTATTGAACAACGTGCTGGGTAACCGCAAATTCCACGTCCACTGTGGGGCCCAAAAGATCTTGTATGTCCTCAACAATGGACTGCTGCAGGGTTCAGTGCTGGTGCCTGTGCTTATTAATTATAAATTGCAGGAAATTCATGTATACTGATAATCTGGCTATTACTTACCAGAGCAAAACCTTCCAGATATGTGAAGATTCCGAAAATCTTAAACACCCCTACACATTCTTCTCTAAGTGGAGACTGAAACCTAATCTGACAGACAGTCTTACTCCTTACACTTCTCAAACCAGTTTGGCTTTGTTAGAATGAGAGCAAACTTTGGATGCCTTGGAAGAATACAACACAAAGGCTTGTAATGTAAGAATGCTTCATAGAACCCGTAAGAGGAGATAATTTAAAGCTTTTAACATTATAAATAAGTTATAAAAACATAAACTTGATATTAAAGGACACTTCAAGTCAAAATAGAACCAGTATCATACAATCAAGCAATAACATTAAATCATATGAAACATGTCACTAACATTCTCACTGATAGTACAGGCAAAAACAAGCATTTTAAAGTAGTATTTGTATGATCGGAAAATTTTACTTGAGAAGATAAACTAATTTGAAAGTTTATTTGCCATTTGTGAGTGATGTATCAATGAGTTCGTGCTGGTGTAAGGAGTAAATTTTGAAGTGATGAAAGAAATGACCTTTATTTAAGTGGATAAACTGAATTTAACAATGGTAGTTGTCAGATTATGATGTTTATTGTAATGTTTTACTTTAATGTACTCAAGTCTAATTGTGCAGTACCTGAAACCTCGTTGCAGTACACTGTTCATACACTTCACATAAATCAATTAATAATACTTGTACCAATTTCGAACCTCCTTTAATTGGATCATCCACAAATAAAATAGATCACCAGTAATCGAACATCAATCAACCGCTCACCGCAACAGCTCACTTCATTGTTTTTTCCACTTCACTTGTTATTCAAAGATTGCTATACCCTCTAGTATGCTTTTTCTCTGCTGCCTTATAATAATTTTCCCAACCTAAAGACATTTTATTATAAATTAGTACAATTCAAAGTAGCATCTAACTATTTGTAATTTGACAACCCCTTCCAGATATTTCCTCAAATAAACAAGTTTACAAGTGCAATTTGATGAAGTATCATAAACCTAAATTACAAGTTTATCCTTCTCCTGTTTGATTTCATAATTCGATTGATGGTCATTAGTGCCTAAATACATAATACTTTTTACATTGTAACTCTTTACCAAATTCAATAACAAAATTATCTCATAGTTCCACACACAAATAATCATTGGTTCACTTGTGTTTGCCTAGCAATTAAAAGAGAGAGAGAAAAAAAATGTTATTATGACAATTCATTTTTTTATTCCCTACCATTCCTACGACTAATTAAGAAAAAAAAAAAACAGAAAAACGAATTCACAAAGTAGATAATGTACTGCTAATTTGATTCAACAAGTCAGCAGGTCCTCGAAATAACAAGAAATGCAACTAGTCGACGAAGTATATAATGTTCTATTAATGAAACTTAGCACGAGGAAGTTGGGTGTTCAGGTGGTAGACCCCTTAAGCACTCCAGTTCCCTAACAAACACTCTAACGGAAAAATTTTACAAGTGTAACATTATCCGATTTTTTTTCAATGTTTTCCTTGCATATTAGAACATTCCTTCCTTGCCTTTAGAGATTCATTCCCTTTCGCAGTTTTCTCATATGTTCTTCAACAAATTCTATTGCATTTATTTCCTGGTCATTTGACAAAGATTCATGCCTTCTCACTTCCTTACATCTTTTGATTTTCGTTGTGGGTAGGTTTTCTTTGTTAATTGTTTGAGTGTTTTCTCCTTTCGCAGCATTTTCCCTGTTCCCTTCTTCATCTCTTCCACCATCACTTACCTTCCAATAACGATTGTCTTTACTGTCATGTTTATCTTCCTTGTAAAAATTATTGTCATCTCCTTGATCATTAATTTCATCCCTTTGGGTGTAAATCTCAACTTTTTGTACACCATTCTCACTTTCTTGTATGTCATTTTCATGTCATCTCCATCCTCAAGTCTTTCCCCTTTGAATCCATTGTAAAGTACGGATTGATCCCTGGACTAGACAAGTTTGTTACATTGTTCTCAACAGTCTTTGTATTCATTTTTACTTTCTCGACCTCTCCTTTTTGTATAGTTATTTTTTTAGACAGTATGAGGCATGTACAAAAAGAAACTGAACTAATTAAATAGCGCGCCAACGGCTGCAGATAAAATTCTCTGACTTCCGTGCACACTACTGACATCTCTCGGCAAGAGATTGCCTCTTGTCGCTCTACGGTCCCTGCATTAGTTTACGAGTGACAGCCAGTTGAGTGAGGTTGTACGCAGAGTGCTCATCGGATTTGTGAGAAAGCGAGAATGAAGGAATTGGTGGAGCAACTCGTCTGTGTGAAATTTTTGGTTAAACTTGGGAAAACTTTTACCGAGACACTTCAAATGCTTAAACAAGCATACGCGGATGACTGCATGAGCCAAACACAGTGCTATGAATAGTTTAAGCGCTTTAAGGAGGGCAGGAGTTCGGTTACCGATGATCCAAAATTTGGCCGACACTCCACATCAACAGACGACCACCATGTTGAGAGGGTTCGCCCTGTGATTCGAAAATTGCCGTTTGACTGTCTGTGAGGTTGCTGAAGAAGTTGGCATAAATGTAGGCTCTTGCAATCACATCCTGAGAGAAAAACTTGGAATGCATTGTGTCAGTGCAAAACTGGTGCCGCGCTTGTTGACGGACGAGCAGAAGGAGTTGCTTGAAAAAGCAAATGAGGATGAAAACTTTCTCAAGAACATCATTACAGGCGATGAAACATGAGTTTATGGGTATGATATGGAAACGAAGGGGCAGTTTTCAGAATGGATGGGGAAAGCATCTCCTCGACCAAAGAAAGTTCGGAAGAGTCGGTCGAACATCAAGGTGATGATGGTCGTGTTTTTTGATTGCAAAGGAGTTGTGCACCGTGAATTTGTACCACGTGGTCAAGCGGTAAACAAGGAAGTCTACCAGAAAATTCTGGCACTATTGAGAGATGCTGTGCATAGGATAAGGCCTGAACTGTGGGAGAATCAGTCGTGGATGTTGCACCATGACAACGTGCCCGCTCACGCATCGTTGTTTGTCACAAATTATCTGGCAAAACATCGCACTCCCGTTGTGTCTCAGTCACCCTATTCTCCAGACTTGGCTCCGGCAGACTTTTTTCTCTTCCCAAAACTGAAAAACACTTTGAAAGGATGTCGTTTCCAGACCATAGAAGAAATTCAAGACAATGCGATGAGAGAACTGCGCGCCATCGGAGAAATTGCATTCCAGGAGGCGTTCCAAAACTTGAAAAAACGATGGGAACGGTGTATTGATAGTGAAGGACAGTACTTTGAAGGGGACAATAAAGCAATTGCAGCAGAAGTTCGGTTTCTTTTTGTACACACCTCATATTGTTCTTCCATCTCCCATAGATATCCCTTCCATTTTAATCCTCTCTTGTGGTTTCCTAGTTTGATTCTCGAATCCATGTAGTATTTCCTCCTGTTTGAAATTTATCGTGTTGAAATGACCGTCAAGGTTCTCTTCTTGTTCCTCCAACTGTTTTTCAATATGCTCAATCAGGATAGTGTTTCTCTCACTAATAATACCTTGATTAACCCTAATTTTGTCGTCATTGATGTGTTCGCAAGGCACTAAATTTGTTATCTACATTACTTTGAAGGGCATCAGTATTACTCTGCAGATTATTATTAGCTAGTTGAATGGAATCTTAATCCATGTGAAGAGAATTAAATTTAACATCAAAACTACTTTGAAAAGCATTATTGTGTGAAGGACATTAAATTTGTCATTCATAGTACCTTTTATGTGTAGCAAAATGTCCTTCAGAGATATCGTTGTCTCTTGGGTCTCCCATTCCTTAACAGATTCAGATTACAACATTTATTGTAATGTTTTACTTTAATATACTTAAATCTAACTGTGCAGTACCTGAAACCTCGTTGCAGTACACTGTTCACATACATCAATTACAACCCTCCTTTCTTGGATCATCCACAAATAAAATAGATCACCAGCAATCGAACATCAATCAACCGCTCACCGCAACAGATCACTTCATTGTTTTTCCGCTTCACTTGTTATTCACCTACAGTATGCTTTTTCTCTGCTGCTCCTATAATAATTTTCCCAACCTAAAGACATTTTATTATAAATTAGTATAATTCAAAGTAGCACCTAACTACTTGTAATTTGACACGATGTATTTTGAGCCCCTAGGAAGTCTTCCTGACAAAAATTAGAGCTTTTAAACAAATCCTAAATAACTTTTTTAGAAGGACAAATAAATACGGCTCTGTAAATGAAATGAATAGAAAATTAAAATGTAACCATAAATAGCTAAAATTAAAGAAAGAAAAAATACAGTTACAGTTTGAAATAAAATTTAGTGTTAAGGATGAAAAACGGAAATTTTGGTGTTCAACTTTGAAGATGTCCTTGACATCTGTGAAGTAGAATTAACAGAGTGATATAAATAAACATTAAATTCCAAGAAGAATAATGCAATTTCATTTAAAACTGTAATTTAATAAGGGAGATATAATTTTCTGTAGCTCAAGTTTTCTGCCTGGAGTGGAGGAGGGAAATTAATAATAAAACATAATTTTGGGAAATGAAATATTACAGTCAAAGAAAGAGAGTTACAGAATGGAGACGTGTCAAGTTAAAGAGAAAATTAAAAAGGAATCGGGTGATGTGAGTATTTTCGCGAGGGATTAAATGCTTTTAAAGATATTGACAAATAACTAAAATTATCATCCCTTGCATTTCAGAAATTAACACCTAAACAAAGAGGTTTAAGAGGAAATTTGTCATTGATTAAAGTGTTCAAATTAATCCATACTATAAAATAAAAAAGTTTCAGGAAGTTTTGAATAATAATGAGGACCGGGATTCTGGAAATTTTATGTTCCCACAGCAGAAAAGGTGTTTAAACCTGCCATTTTGTTCCTACGGCATCAGGCAACCAAGGAAGTCGGTATGTGACTTTGTTTCCTGGTGGGGAAGTAGCAGGAACTTGGAAATTTTACATCATGTAGCTTTTGGAATTTAGACATATTTTGACCAAGAATTTAAAAATGTTCAGTAGTCAAAATACAGTGAAGGACTTTTTTTTCTTTTAGATGAGTGGAACTTTATTAAGATTTGCAAATGTTTTGGGGCACTTCATAAGTTTGCACAAGTATGAAAATGTGAGAGTGCGGATTTTGTTGTGGTTACTTGTAGTCTTCAACTTATAACTTTATGATCCGATGCAATCTTAGGAAGTTTAAACTGCAATCTGATACCAGTTTAAATTCAAAGTATTTTATGAATATGTAGAATGAACACTGACAGTGACTTTTCTACGCACAATTTCCAACTGTTATCTCTTGGAGTGTAATAATACAAGCAGATTGGTGACCAAAATCAGTTTAAGAACCTGGCAGAAACTTTAATACGTATCAGGTTATTGAATTGCATCCATGGTTAGAGTTAATGAAAAAACTTTCATATCCCTAATGTCAATTTTGATATTACAAGAACACCCTAAATATCTGGGAGTTACCATGGATGGCGCCCTCACTTTTTACCAGCATTCATCTAACACTGCGGAGAAAGTGAACCTCTGAGAAATACCACTGATTACAAGTTCGATGTAAAATCAGATACTATATTATCAAAAATACTGAATGTATGTTAAATATGTTTCTTTAAAGTTAACCTAACTATTAATTATACAACTTACAACAATATAATGCATCGTTCGGACAAATGTCGAAAGTGTCCATGGATTCAGTGAAAAATTCTGGTAACTCATATCATATACAATATAGGCCAAATATGCAAAATAACTAAAATATGCTAAAATCACTAAAATAAAATAATTATTTAATATTGACTGAGCACCTAGATCAAAAGCAACGGTAAGCAAATATTCACACAGACATGAAAATACTCACTATAGACAATGGTAAATAAGAATCACTAACATTCCAACACTACTACCATGTACAGAAAGCATTGGGTGAAGGGAACTATGTAATAAATGACTACAGACAGATGACAGATCAACCACTGCACACAATACTCAAAAGAAAATAGGAAGTACAGCCATCAACAAAGGTAAGACACTTTTAAAACAGGCACTCACACACACGCAACACAACAGATTAACGTTAATAAACTCCATTTTGAAAAGCATTCTGCACAACAAATTGAGACAAATAGAGACCCATAACCAAAGCAGTGTCACACAGTATTATATATTTTAAATGCGAATACTATACCAGCTGGTAGGAGACAGAACAGAGCAGTGCAGTGATATTGAAATCAATATACTGAAAAATGATCTGCAGTGCCGAAATTCAAGTTAAATCACTGACGCCAGGAATAGTTTATGGAATCAAATGAATGTTAAACACTGCCAAATATAATTAATTCAATATTTATAAAATAATTTTGCTGTGAAAAAATCCTCCAGTGTGGCTCAATACACTGACGTGCTGCACACTGGATCAGGTACAATGGGGGCCAGGCACGAGCCCAGGACCCCCACATACCGGCCGTCCTGTCTGGTGTTTATCCAGTTTTCTGCAGCCATCAAGAAGAATACTGGGATGGTCCCCAATCTCCACATCATAAACTACACATTTCACAAACAAAAAATACACTTATTACACACAGAACATGGTTAAACATTTTATAGACAGCAACGCTTCAGTTTCCCCATTAATACATTGTATTACCTGGCTGTAGGTATAAAATGTTTTGCGTCAGCAAGGGCATGTGGCCTTAAAACCAAAACTCCAAATTTGACTGTGCCAATGATGAGTAATACTTATCGAAAGCAGCTGACCTCTAATGTTTGGAAAAGGTGGTGAAGAAGAAGTGTTTTATTTTTGTATAAATATAATATTAAAACAAAGTTCAGTAGAGTGTCGATATTCCAAACTAATTGGTTCACATTATCGATTTGTTTGGATTTTTGATTTGAATAGTTTTTTTTTGCCTTTAAAATTACATTAAGTACTTTAAATTTTTTGATATCCCAAGCAAAAGAAGTCTAATATTATCTTTTGCTTCATTTTGGAGACACTTGTGCTTCCTTATAGAAGGTGAACATGAAGCCATTATAAGCGTATAATGTTGGTATGAGATACTAAAGTCAACATCTCACCAGCACGGCGAATCAATGAACAAAGGTTCAGGACGAATATGGCAGGTTTCAAATTTTCAAACTCGAAACCACCAGCACACTGGAAGAATTGTTGTCACATCATGGTTACAATAAACATTGAACATCAAAGCCAGCGTACAGTTGTCACGAGGATATTGTGACGATTATACAATAACAAATGCAAGAAGTAAAAACTCATTGTACCCATTTCTTAGTTGTTGAAATTTATGAACAAAACAAGTGTATTGCAAATTTTATAATTAGAAACAAAGTTGATGCTACTGTAAAATAGTGCAAAGTTCATAAAAAATTAAAACATTGTTCAGATGATTGACGTATCAGGTAATTGATGTTCAGATTATCGATGCATACACATTCATCAAATCAAAGCCACTGAAGATGCTTCTGAGGAAGAAGTGAAACACAATACGTAATTAAACAAATGAACCAAAAAATCAGTGGCATTTCAGACATCATTTACTACACATTTTTAGTTTATTATCTGCAATTGAGGAAAATGGCCCACAAATTCCAGTTATCCAGATTATTTGTTTCAGAAAGACACTACTTTGACACAACCAATGACACATGTTTTTCTTAAAACTGTCTTCAGTTAATGAAACATGTAGTTCCAATTGTATTATGTCCATGGTTAATTTTGTTTTTTGGTTGGTCTTTCAAGTCAATTCATAAATAGTGTGTTGTTGTTATTTGGTAGATTAATATATTGGTGTTTGTTTGTTATGTTGTGTTTTTTCTCAGAAACATCAAAAACAAATTATCACAGGAATATGTCTTAAATAATTGGTATTACTAAATGGAGGATCAGATTTCAGTTTGGTAGAAGGTAACCAAATCGAAAGTAATTTGATGGCAATTGTAGATAGTTATTTAAAATGTAATTCTCAGCTGAGAAAAGTTTACAGTATATAACTGTTATAAAAGATGAATGATTATTAGATGCAGTGGAAGGCTTCTGTGGCAAGAGTAAGTAGTTTCAATGCTGTCCAGGCAGTGCTGCATCGTAGAATGAAATGCCAGTATTGGCCAATATGCTTCGGTCTTATTGTAAGTCAGAACTGTGTGGCAATATGTTTTTCATGCTATGCTAAACACATCTACTTCCTCACCTGGAAACTTCAGTATTCTGACAGTTTTGCCTGACTGTCTGATCAGGAGAGTGCAGTTATCAAGTGACTCAGAGTTGGATGGCATGGTAAAGGTTCTTTTCATAGCAGGACATGTCACACTTCATGAATCTTTAGTATGCTGTTACTAGGGTATCTGGCAAACTATAGCACCTCTTCTATCAGCATTAGTCACCACTGATCTTTCAAAGGAAGTCTAGTATTTAGTTAATGGCATGACTAATTGAAAATGAATGCTGCGAGATGACTGACTTGTGCGTATTGTTTGACTTTAATGGTAGAAATGTGCACATAACTCGTCTACTGTGTGGCCAGTCTCTTGAATATAGACTCTCCCACAGCTTCAAGGAATCCCATAAACAACCATTATTTTTTCTGAGGTTTGTCTGTCTTTTGCTTCAAAGAAGGGGGTGCTGATCTTGCTATGCACTTTGTGGACTGGCTTGACGTCTGGTAGAGATCAGCACATCCTCTTTTAAAACAAAACACAGACAATCTCCACTATTACTGTAGGGCTGTACGAGATTACTTGCAACTGTGGGTTAGTATTTATTGGAGAGACTAGCTGCACTGTAGACATCAGGCTGTGGAAACATATCCACCATTTCAAGTAAAAAACACTGATAAGTCAGCCATGTTGTGGCATTTATTTACGATTGGTCACAGCATCGCCTTTCAAAATAATACATTTTTTTTGTTGAAAGATCAGTGATTGCTGAGGTTGATAAAAAGAGGGGTTAGAGATTGTTAAGGGCCCTAATAACATTGAGTATAGCAGCTTAAAGCTTCATGATGCATGAAACAGAAAGAACAGTTCATGATACATGGCAAAACTGTAGCTCCATATAAGAATTTTGGTATAGTTTTTGTATAAAAATATAGCCACCATCTTAGTACCCCAGTCTTAAAATTGCATCTTGTTGGTCTCTATAAAGTTTGATTTTCTTTTTATCCCATACATTTGAGTTTCATTGTCAATAACTGAAACTGTTAGACCATTCATGCACTATACAGTTGTAAGAATGGAGACTTTCATTGAGTATGATTGCAATGAAATCTTTACTTGTGTACTTTAAGGTTTTGTTGCAAAAACACGATATTTCAATAGCTAGCTCGGCTGTCTTCTTCAGGTGTAAACTCATTTGCACTGATCAATGGACCAACAACTATAAAGACTACTTCAATGCTGCACACTCATTTTATAGCATCTTTGTGCCTTCTGTATCCCCTCCACCAGTGTGGGCAGAAAGTTGCATTATTGGAATTTAATAGTCAAGGAAGCAGTCAAAACTTGTCTGATACATTCAATAGAGACAGCGGCCTTTGTCTCAGTGGGGCTTGGAAACCGGCCCTGGTGGAACTTCATTGGGAACGTGAGGCATGAATGCCCACTGGCAGCTATCCCACGACTGTTTCTGGATATGGGCATCAGACAGAGATATGTATAGTGTGTGGTGGAGGGGATGCAGCAGGCACATTAATGTTGTAAAAGAGAGTTGCGGCACTGGAACAGACTCGATAGCTGTCACTTTGTTGATCAGTGCAGATGTGTTTATGCCTGAAGAAGATGGCAGAGCTAGCAGTTGAAATGTAATGTTTTTACAACACAATCCATGAAGATTTAATTACATGTTAATGTCTTCAGTTTTTACACACTTGTAACATGGAGTGTCATTAAGCTTTTTCATTTGAATTGGCTGTCAGGTATCTATTGAATTTTATTCTCAGAACCGCGAGTTGTATTTTATTTCTAAAGTCAGTTTCTATGTTTATTCAAGCTAGAAAGCAGGTTTTTACAGTTGTTGAGATAGTATTTTGCATTGCATCAGTCTTCAGCATTCGCACGGATTGGTATTGTGAAAGTTCGTATTTAAATTAATTATTTTCGGCTAAACTATTAAAGTTACAAATTTTTTTTTATAATAACCAAAGGTTGACGTTTGCTTTAAGATCTAGCAATTTGCAAAATTTCAGAGTGATATGATTATTTTTGCTGTCAAGGTCAAAATTTTATGATGAAACCTTTCTGACATGCGATTTGATATATGATCAGCCTTCCAGAAACTACCCATGCGAAACGATTGCTTTGCCGTTTCCCACGGTTCGTGAGAGAAGACACCTAGAACTTTCCTTGTTTGCAGCAGCAGCGCACTCAGTCAGCATCAGTCGTCCAGAAACTGTGAGCGTGTCAAGATGTAACAGTCGTTCAGGAACCGTGCGCGTGACAAGATGTAGGCTTAGTAGAACAGCAAGTTTCAAGTTTATTACAATGTAGCAGTGAAGTAGTATAACGCCACGTGGGGCCTCGGGATTTCTTAAGTGCCGGTCACTGGCTAACCAAGTGCCATAACAGAAGCGTGTGACGAACTTTTACATACTTTCAAATAATAATCAATAATACAGTGAACTTTGGGGTGTGGTCTGACTCGAACGGTTAATCGAACTTGCAAACTTTACTTCTGTGACGTTGTCTGATTGCCTATTCAGTTACTGACTGTGCAAGATTTTTCAGAATTTAGTGAGTTCTACAACAACGGACTTTTAAACATTATTTACCTATACCTTTTCCTTAGCTTGAGGTAGAAAAGAAGCTGAGTGGTGACCTGTATATTGTAACATAATCATTACTGGACTCCAAGGCTACACACGGCAGAGTTAAGACAAAGCTTTATTCAGAACCCCGCAGCATAAGCCTTTTCGTCTTACATGGCAAAGACCTGATAAGAAAATGGTCTTCTGCCTGTCTTAATTAGTTGATGTGAAGCTCCTCACAATCACGAATAACTTCGTTAACCACTTAGCTGCCTTATAAAATAGTGCAAATTTTTTGAAATTTGCAAGCTGTGGGCTAAGTTTTGACTGAAAAGTGGGCGTTTTTGAGCTGAGATTGAGATCATGGTGTGATTTTTCTTCCGTTTTGCCATTTTACTTTCACTACAGCATATGCATATTATTCTTGTTAGTCATTTCAATTTGGGTTTTCCATGGAATCCCCAAATCACTCCAGGTGAATGCCGGAATGCCTCCTTCAAAAGGCCCAGCTGAATTCCTCCCTGTTCCTTGTCCCCAATACAACACTGCCTCTAATGATCTTGACATTGACAAGGCGTAGAGCCATAAGCAAAAAAAAAAAAAAAAAAAAAAAAAAAAAAAAAAAAAAAAAAATTTTCAGCCAGTCATGGGCTTATTTGGAATTTGTATCATACTAGTTTTTCATATCTGTGTTGAATTTTGTTTCTGCCATTGTAAAAATAATAGACATTGTTTCTCAAAAGTGGTACAGTATTGAAACATTCATTGGTAGAATGGTTAGTTTTGTGACTGGTATCATATTAACATGTTTTTTGCTTACTACTCTAAAAAGTTCCCAGTCTTTGAGGACTAGTTTTTTTGGTGTTTGTACTATGCATTGCATGTATTTTTAATAAGTTGTTTCTGTCCAATAAAAATTTCACTCTCCATTTTTCTTTTTCTTTTTTGGTGGTTGAGATGCATATGCGTTTAAATCATACATTTCATTTTTCATCAGCTGCATTAAATCTTTGGAAAGAGGGTCATTATTTGCATCAAAAGTATGATTGTGCATATGTCTTGTTGTCTGTTTAATTTTTGTTGGGATGCCTGCAGTTATGTAGAGACTATAAAAGGACATATTTCATTTTGTATACGGAGAAATAAGTTAGGCTAGATCAACAATTAACATAACTTTGTAATAAAGTTATCACTTCTAAAGAAATTCCTAATTTTTTAGTGTATTGAACTTTGTTTTAATGCTCAAACATACAGTTATTGTAACATGTTATTTTTTGGATATTGAAGATCATAGGATAATGGTTTTGTTACAGAGATCTTCTCATGTAGAAGACCCCTTAGCAAGACTGGAAAAAAAATTGAAGGAACATTTAATCGCCAACAAGAACTTATTTAGAGAAATACAAGAATTTGTTTTTAAGGAAGGTAATTGAATGCTTTGGGGATTTGTTATTTTTCTAAATATTATTTTGCAGCATTTTTTGGTTTTTACCCATGCTCCATTTCTTGAATGTCGAGAGATGTTGAGTATTATATTGAAACAAAAACTAGAATTGCCTTTTTTGTCTAGAAATTCATACAATAGCATTTTTTAAATGTTGAGTAACTCGCTGTCTCAGAAGTGGATCATGGGTTGTTTAAGTGGCATTGTTATGTGATAACCACACTTTTAAGATTTGATAGTGGGAGAAAGTACTGCCTCCAAAGTTTGAAAGTGTGGTGGGCTCCGACATAAATGTGTGAAAATAATGGACTTGCATTTACTGTGATATCATTTCCTTGGACAAGGAAAAGTCATGTGATCTAATGGGGAAACTTCAGAGGAATGGTGGTTATATTATGTAGGACATTGCTGTATTTCTAGACAGTAGCAGTGTCTCACACTACCCTCCCAAGCCAAGCTATTGTACATTCAATGTCAGCTGCATCTAATTAATAAGACAGATTCGTGTGGGAATGAGGAGAGGAAATACAAGGTACTTGAAAAGAGATGGTGCAAAAATTATTTAGCCAAATTTAATATTTCATTTATAATTTAAAATTACTCTCTGTGAATTTATGATAATTTAATTTAATTCTGTATACTCCCTTCTTCCAATATGCATTTCCTTCCATCTACAGAGTATAAAAGTTGTTAGTAAGCAGACTGTGAGGAAATTTTCGTACTTCTTCTAACATGTTTTACCAACTTTGTGCCTCAGTTTTCACATGTTGTAGGTTATTTGGATTTCTGCACCAAAAGGAAGCACTTCATTAATGGGCTATAGTGGTGTGTTGAACACTTTGATGTGGGGGAAGAATGGCAAAAATATTGCTTTTTTCAAAAAACTCTCACTTTTTTTAAATTAAAATTGTGTTCTTATCAGAAAATAACAAGGTGTATGAAAGCTACACAATAAATGACATGGTATTGAATATTACTACATTTTTATATCTTGTAATGTGTATTACTGTACGTATGTTCTTACACCAGAAGTTTTATTTCTTTCTTACAGAGTCACACCTTGCCATTCCTTATATAGCGGTACCAGAGCTTGATTTCTTGAATGATAAAATACTATTTCTGCCTCAGCTTTCTAGAGTGTCTCATTTATTACCAACTGAATACCTATGTTACATGATCAAATCAATTTTTATAGTGAAACAGTGTCAATTCTTTCCTCAATTGCTTCAATAAATCTGTCCTGTATGTAGTTCTATTGTAATTGTTCTATTATAGTCTAATTTTTATGGAAACATTCTTCCACCAAAGAACATTTATTTTAACAGAGTTATTGGGGGAGGAAAATGTAATAATCATGGGTGATTGGAATGCAATAGTGGAAGAAGGAAAAGAGGGGAAAAGTGTAGGATCTGTTGGTCTAGGAGAAAGAAATGAGTGAGGAAGCAGGTTGTTAGAATTTTGTGGAAGATATAAGCTAGTTGTGACAAACACACTGTTTAAGAAGCATGCAAGAAGGATATACACCTGGAAATGTCCTGGGGATACAGGCAGATATCAGCTAGATTATATCATGGTCAAACAGAGATTCAGGAATCAAGTTCTAGACTGTAAAGTGTACCCAGGAGCAGACATAAACTCTGATCATAATTTGATAGTAATGAGGTGCAGGCTGAAATTCAAGCAAATAAAGAAGCAGTATAAACAGAACAGACTGGAAGTGAATGAACTGAAACAATCTAGCACAAGAGAAAAATTTGCAGAAATGGTAGACTTGGGTCTAAGAAGTAACTCTGAAAAGAGCTCAACCGAGGACGAATGGAATCCATTAAACACCGAAATAATGAAAGCTGGTAAAGAAACATTAGGCTTAAGGAACAAGCTGCCTGAAAACCTTGGATCAGAGAAGAAATTTTGGAGCTGATGGATCAGAGGAGAAGGTCCAAAAATGCTCAGGATGAAGCAGGAAGAGAGCAATGCAGGCAATTTAGAAATCAAATAAACAGGAAATGTAAAAAAGCAAAAGAAAAATGGCTAGAAGAAAAGTGTGAAGAAGTGGAAAAGGAAATGGTCACAGGTAAAGTAGATGTTGCATATAGGAAGATCAAACAGAATTTTGGAGAAATGAAGAAAAGAGGTGTGAACACTAAAGCTGCCGATGGGAAACTTCTTTTAAGCTCAGATGATAGAGCTAACCGGTGGAAGGAATACATTGAGAAACTGTATGATGGGGACGACTTGAACAATAGCGTAATGGAAAAGGAAGGCGATGTCGACATTGATGACTTAGGAGATCCTGTTTTGAGGACAGAATTTAATAATGCTCTGAATGACTTGAAAGCAAATAAGGAAGTTGGAATTGATAAGATCTCTGCAGAACTTCTTAAATCCCTAGGAGAAAAGGAATCGAAAGATTATTCAAGCTGATATCAAAAAGTTATGAAACTGGAGAAATTCCAACTGATTTTAATAAAAATATCATCTTCACACTTCCAAAGAAAGCACAAGCTGACAAATGTGAGGATTATCACACCATTAGTCTAACATCACATGCTTCAAAATTGCTGACCAAAATGATATACAGAAGAATGGAAAGGCTAGTAGAAGAGATAGTAGGTGATTACAAGGAAGTAATTCTGTCTTTTAGATTAATACTTGAAGGGCAAATCCAGAAAAACAATACATTTATGGTGTTTGTTGATTTTGAAAAAGCTTTTGGTAATGTTAGGTGGGACAAGATGTTCAAAATTTTAATGAAGTCAGATCTAAAGTATCGAGATAGAAGAATACTTTATAAACTATATAAGAATCAAGTGGCTATAATAAAAGTAGAGAATCACGAGAGACATGCAGCAGTTAAAAAGGGTGAGAGACAAGTTTGTAGTCTATCTGCATTAATATTCAACTTGTATGTAGAAGAAGCAATAAAGGAAGTCACAGAAAAATTGCCATGTGGCACAAGTGTAGAGGGAGAAAAAGTTAGTATGCTATGTTTTGCTGATGACATTGTCTTGTTAGCAGAAAGGGCTGAGGATATTGAGAAGTTACTGAATGGCATGAAGAAAATACTGAAAGAAGATTTTGGACTGAATATAAATCAGAGAAAGACAAGAAGTGATGAAATGTAGCAGAAATGATACAAATACTAGTAGATTAAATATAAAAATAGGATTGGATGCAATAGGAGAAGTAAGTGAGTTGTGTTACTTGGGAAACAAAATTACAATTGATAACTGAAGCAGGAATGATGTTAAAAGCAGAATAGCACTTGCAAAAAGAGCCTTCATGAAAAAGAGAAATATTTTAGTTTCAAATATTGGTCTGGGAATTAGAAAGAACTTTTTAAAACTCATATGTGTGGGGCACAGCTCTTTGTGGTAGTGAAACATGGACTTTAGGAATACTGGAAAGAAAGAAAATTGAAGCATTTGATAATTGGTGCTACAGAAGAATGCTAAAAATTAAGTGGACAGACAAAGTAAGAAATGAACGAGTTTTGGAAATGACGGATAAGGAAAGAAGTTTGTGGAAGAAGCTTACAGAAAAAAGAGACAGGCTGGTAGGTCATATTCTGAGACATGTTGGTTGGTTAATTTGCTGGTGGAGGGAACAGTCGAAGGTAAGAACTGTAGAGGAAGACGGAGATTAGAATATATGAAGCGGATAATTGAGGTTGGGGGTTGTAAGGCATATGTAAAGATGAAGAGGTTAGCACAAGATAGGAAGGGATGGAGGATTGCATCAAACCAGTCGAAAGACTGACAACAGAAAAAAAAGGGATTGTTTTTAATACTCATGATATAATTGAACATTAAAGAATTTAATTCTACTTCTGAATATGTAGAATTTACATGTGTTAGCAAGTTGGGTGGAGACCAAATTCATTCATTGTCATGCATAGTTCATTATAGTAATGGCTAGATGCATTTAGATATAGGTAGGTCCGGATGGATACCGTTCCGAGGACCCATATCAGTTGTACTAGGGATGGATGTACAGCCGAGTGCAAGTTAGACCCGTATCTGGCCAGACCCATATCTGGGTGCCAAGTGTATCTTGCGGTCAGAGCTAGAGTCACGGCCGGACCTGCAACCATAGAGGAGCTGGAACCGGGTGTCGGACCTGGAGCTGTTCGTACTTCTTGCACATTTTCTTAATTACAGTTCTGATCTGTGTTTTGAAATGTTTAATGTCATTTAAAATGTGACTGGATTGCAGATCCGTTTAAAGATAAGATTATTACTGAAAAATTATTTCTTAATCACTAACTACCAGCAGATAATTACATTAATTATTAAATGCCTGTGGATGGATAAAACCCTGTAGTACTTTTTTATTGGTCTGTTCCTGGTGTATTTTATGGCATGATTTTAAGGTGAGGAGTGCTTTACGTGCTAAGTAAGAATGGACTTATAATGTTACTCACAATTTTAATGCATCTTATTAAACTTTTAACATGCGGTTTGATTATTATTCCCCTCTAGAGTTTTTAAATTTCTCAATTCTGATGAAGGGCAAGCCTTAAAAGAGAAAGCAGGTAATACATTTAACATCTCTTTATTGCAGAAACACTGATATAATGAAGATCGGTCTCTTTTTCGAGGGTTTCAAAGGCATGTAATATATATGATTATGTAACATTACCGCTTTTAGAAAAATATTTTACAATTCAACATGAGAAAAATGCATATCCAGCCATTTCTAGAATGTCTAACAATGGCTCAAACTATCAGATATTGTTATGAACAATTAAAACTTACTTAAAATACTTGCAACTAAATGGGAAACAATCTTAAATGAAATTATAAAGAATTTAAAACTCTGCAGTACTGCACATACTGTGTAGATAATATTTGCAGGATGTGTGGAGATTGATTTGGCTACTTTAGTGACTGGGTTTTAATTTGCTGCACATTATGCCACTCTGAGTCCTAGCACTATTGACAAGCAACTTTTGATTGCCAATCAGATACCTTACCACTGAATTGGTCTGCATAGTTGTGTTCCATGAAATGGTATGAATTTATGTGAATGACAATAAAACTGTTTGAATGAAAATATGCAAAACAGAGGACAGCTTCCTAATTTAAATGGTCTGCGTATGGTTTTTGGAATCTGACTGCTGGCAGTCTTTATTCCTAAGATACGATAACTGAAACAGAAGACAGATCGTTGTTGAGGAAGTTGTAAAGCAGTCTCGTTATTGAACTCGTGCTTTTGTGTTTTTAGTGTTTACAGTTTGAAGCTTGTTCAGATAGCCTAGTTAATGGAATAGTTCTTTAACATGTTTTCTTTCTATTCATAATTCTGGGCTCTAATGACACACAGCAGCCATAAATTGTCCAAATTCCACTGGAAGACCTATTTGTAAGTGTTCTTGTAGTCAAGATGAAATGTGGATGTGCAAGGAGGGTCGTTCTTGTGTCCTTATAGCTTAAAATACCAACACAGTAGGATAATGCAGGGTGTCCCAAAAATACTCCTTAAAAATTTGGGGACTCGTTGCTCATACCAAAATAATCAAAAAACTCCTTAGAAACGTGTGTGAAAATCCTCATTTTTTAAAAAGTTATTGATGAAAGTGAACAGTCAACATGATACTATGTGCTACTCAACCACGAAAGTTTGTAACCAGTAATTTTATTAGATTATTGAGTGATGTTATCAGTACAAGTCAATGTGATAATGCACTTGATGGCAATGTGATTCCATGTAGACTTGTTAACACTTGTGGCTAGTTTGTCTTCACCATTTCACTCGTGAAGTAGTGTTCTGTTTAACAAGGTAAGATATTCATTTTGTGAGCAACCAGATATGATTTTTATGTACTGTTGCACAAATGGTAATGGACATAAGGCTGCTCTTCTTTATCAGGTGGCGTTCCCAATCTGAAACCAGCTGAGTAATCCAACATTGGGCCTCTTTATTGTCATGTTACCGAGACAGGATCCATAGCGCCAAAAACAATGGATCCAGGAAGACCAAGAGCCACTAGTCACTTGTACACCTGAACAGGAACAGCACATTCTACAGACTGCTGAAGACAATCCCGGCATCATCACATGATAGATGGCCCTAGCGTCTGGTACATCACATAGTACCACATTGAGGATACTTCACAAGCAGCTCATATATCTTCAACATGTGCAGGGTCTTTCACCCCTTGATCACCCACCATGGTAGAACTTTTGTTTCTTGCAGGAACTGGCAATCTGTTGTTTGTCTCTTCAGTGTTAACAGATAAGGCAACATATGGAAGGGATGGAATAATGAATTTTCACAACCAACAGTTTTTGTAGATGAAAATTATTGTGGTACAATTCCAGCCAGACATCGGAATCATTTTAAGATTAATGTGTGGGCTGAAATTGTAGGTGGCTGTCTTTTAGGTCCATATATTTTCACAGCATGTCTTATGGGGGTTATCTACAAGGATTTTATTCAGATCAGTCTTCCAGACTTGCTACAAGATATGCTCCTGCAAATAAAAGAAATCCTGTAGCTTATGCAGTCTAGGACTGCAGTTCATTTTGGCCACAATGCTCGACATGTACTAGCTGATATCTACCATGATGAATGGATAGGTATGGAAGGGCCAGTTCATTGCCTGCAGATTCCCCTGATCTCAGTCCTTTGGATTTTTTCTGTAAGGCCACATAAAAAAATGGTGTATGGAGTAGATGTTCTGAACACAGAGAGGCTGTATCAGTGGGTCATAGCTGCCTGTAAAACTATTGACATCATCCAAGAGTACGTGTGTAGAAGCTGTTTGAGGATATTTTGAACATTTGTTATGAGTTTCTGTGTTGTGGACATTTAAACAACTTGCTAATAAGCTGACATTATCAATCAGATAATGTGCCATTTTAAACTATTATTTCTTTAATAACTCAAAAATGAAGGATTTTCACACAAATATTTATATAGGCTTTTTTAATTGTATTGGCTTTAGCAACCTGCCCCCCAAAGTTTGTAAAAAGTATTTTTGAGATGTCCTGTATATGATAAATGTAAAAATTGGAGGTTACAAGTGAGTAAGAATTTTGCTAGCTGAAATGCCCTTTTTCACTTGTAAAGATATTAGTGTGCTTGCTGCTGATTCATATTTGTGACCTACAGTATGGAATGTGTAGCACACTTGCTGCAAACATAGAATCTGCAAAGCTACTAGATTTTATAGGTGAAAAATTTCTCAACATTGTTTTTCATCAACATATTGTAACATAGGAATACAAAAAAAAAAATATTATTTAGTAACAAAAATTCATTTCTGGTTTGAGCATTGGACAGAAGTATTCATCTGTTTATAGTGAATGGTACACTGTGCCTTGTTGATACATCTCACTTTTTTGAGCTTCTGGCAGATCCACACACTACCAGCTAAACTCTGCTCATTTGGTGATATTTCAGCTTTTGATTTGGTGTTTGAGGGTTGTAAACAGGTTTATTTTGATTAATATCTTCGAGGGAAAATAGTTTAACACTCTTTGAGTGAAGTGATTATAAGTTCTGTGGGGTGTTGTGATACATTTCTGGTTCAGTATCTATTATGTCACTGCTAACAGTTTCTGAAAATCCCTGCAGTACATTCTTCTGTAAACAGAGTGTGTAAAATTTTGTTGTGATACACAGCAAATATGTAGACTCTTAAATTTAGATAAGTTGAAAACTGTATTACCACATTCCAAAGTTTGGTTGGTACCTACCTAAGAAAGACTACTAAACGATTTTGTTAGAGGTAGGACAGCTAGTTCCTTAACTCGAGAACTTACACTTTAACATGGAATCTGAACCACCAAGTGATCACAGTATACTTCATATGAACAGAGCATGTAGAAATTGATACTCGTGCAAATCCTTTTCTGGAAAAACAGCCTCATCTGTTATAATCTTCCACCACTACAACTTCCTTATACTGTTCCATTTGTTCAGATAATACAATTAAGTGTGTAGACTAACCAGCTATGTATTGCTGTATATGTTGCTTCACTGTTGTAGAATTTTAAAATTAGTGTTGAGTTTTAAAGTTGGCTTATCTTAAGACCTGTGGCAAGTTTAAAGCTGTGTGTTTTGTTTTTGTTAAGTATACCTAATGCTGTTGTTTTTTTGTGCAAGTATTATAGTGCTTATAGGACAAAATATTAATAAACCTTTGTGTTAACCACTCAGTGTATTACTTTATCCAAAGGTTTTGTAAACCTAAAACACAATCTTTTGCTATTTTTTTCTGTTAAGTTCTTGAAGCTTTATTAATTTGGATTTTTTAAATAATATGTCATAGTAGCATTTTCAACAGTATGCCCTGTAATTAGAACTATTACAATTTCTACTTGTTATTTTAATTATCCATTATGGGCATTTTTAATTTTTGATTAGAAACAAATTTTTATCTCCTTGCCTACTGATGTTTCTAGACACAAGCCATTCATTAAAAATTATCCATAGTGTTCATGTATTCTTTGCAGATCATTGTCATTAAGAGTTCATATATAATAATAATGTTTTATGTAAAATAAATAAATATAGTACAGCATGATTTTTGAAGCTTTTAAATTCAGGATGTCATAAATATATATATATATATAAAAAAATACTGTGAGAAATAGCATTTAATGCATATGGGATTGAAGAAAAAACTCTGCAAAAATTGTGAATTGAAAGGAAGTGTGATAAATTTGATGACTGCCATACTTCAAGTGCTTTTTATGTTATCAGATATTTAGGTCACAGTGGTTGATAAAGAATTGGCAGTGTTGTAATTAGCAACTATTATAAATCATTCAACTTGATAATAGATATAATCATTTATAAGAGCTTTGCTGCAAGTGTTTGAAAAAAAAAATCTTTTACTGTAGCCAGGAATGTACCATCATTAATATGATCACACATTTTGGCCAGTACAGCTTTTGACAAGTTTAATAACAAGTATAAACCAGAGAAGAGTGAAACCTAATGTCACAAAATGCTGAAGTTCCATATCCACGCAATGCAAATTGTACTCTGCTGCTTTAATATCCTGAGGTTGCAGGTATTTATCCTGAATGAAACTGGAAACTTTTCATAGGGTGGAAAAATCTGGTAAACAATTTAATTGTGCCATTTTTAGTGTTGGATCATAAGATGATCATGAAACTTAAAAACCAGGGCTAACTGTAACACAGAACTGAACATATAATCCTTTGAGAAAGTAGGTAAGAAATTGATAAAACAAAGTTTCAGCACATTTAATAATCAAACATTGTCTAAGTAAACTTAGCATAGCTAATTGGATCTGGCAGAAGAATTGTGGCTGAATAACATACGTCTGTCAGAAATGCTGACATATAGACTGAAGAGTGCAATAATGATGGATTTTCGAATTCTACATTTTTGTTTAACAAATTAGTTATATTCAGATCGAAATTACTAATGATGTATAACAATGCTGTTATAAACTTCCCAAAAGCATTAAATTATGGGTCTAGAGATACAAAAGAACTGAGGATGTGACAAGTAAGATAAAACTGAGCACTAGTTGCCAAACATCTGGTATTTAAATGCAGGGTTACATTGAAATGATAAATTTTCAGGTTGTATCTTCTTCAAATTAATTTTGATTCAGCTAGTAAATTATCTTCAGCATACAACAGGCCAAAATAACTGCTAGAATAACAACTTTGGTAGGTACTGGCATAATACATATTGAAGTAGATAATTCTGCTATAGAATGTATACTCCTCAACAAGAAAATAAATAAGCTTCCTCCTGGCTAAAGTGACTTATGTTTTCTTGCAAAATATATATGGAATGTTGAGAAACATGGAACTTTTGTACATTGTGATAGTGAATATTGTTGACACATTTTCAAAGTTCAAATAGCATGTATAATTCATTTAGCTTCTTCACTCTATACATTAGGTTTCTAAATTATATATATATATTCATTTAGTGATTTTGTGTTCCTCTTATCAGCTGTCCCATTTATTTTTTGTTTTTGAAACCTCATAAAAAGAAATGAAATTTGAGTGTTAATTTGCATTAATCATTTGTGATATTTTCATTTTTTATTTTATTAGTTTTCCAGTTTACAGAGTTAAGATTAAAACTTATATCTGTCTGCAACTGAAATTTTTCAGAGTGTCAAAGATCTTGCTAAGGGGAAATTTTTCGCATATTACGTAGATGGGATGAAAGTTCCATTTTAATGAGTGTTCAATTTTAATATCAGTGGTTGTAGAATTGCCCATTTCTTTTCGAGCAGAATACAGAGGGTAAACAGCATGGCTTGTTTGAGTTATATTTGAAAATTGTTTAAAAATTCATCATTTGTATTAACAATTGTTATTTGTTTGTAAAACATGACAAACATTTTTAGCCACAAACAACGTTATTGAAGATAACTCACTTGCGGGAAAGTTTCCAGACAATCAGAATGGTAAACCAGGAGACCAGGAGGAGGACAGCAAGGTTGGTTCTGTTAAGTTTACAGAAAACAAATTTGAGCAGTATTAGTTCATATCTTGATAAATTTCTCTCTCTTCATTGTTTTCATCCAACTGATTTTGAGTGACTAGTTAAAGTAATATTTACTAAATATAGGATCAAAGACATGCACATTTTCCATTATTTATTTGTTTGTGTTAGGACTGTCACTAATTTTGAGTTATCGGAAGGACCTGTCAAAGGATTTATGTATGTAAATCAGTTACAACAAACTGAAATGGATAGTCAGCATTATTATGATGACAATGGTGACAACAGTAAGATAGTTCATACTCATGTCAGGATTAGAACATAACATAAATATTAGCTGCACTATCACCACATTAAACAATAAAAATATTATGCTATTAATATAGAATCTTAAATCACAAGGATACATATATATTACTAATGTGAACCACTAAAGATGTAATAGCTTCCTTTTCTGTTTAAGCCTTGTGTGTTTTGCTTTTCTTGTATAAAATTCTTAGGCTTCCTTAATGTGTTTTTTAATATGGAACCATTAATTACTGCAGATAGCAGCAGGATGGTACAGAAACTGCAAAAAACATGAACATTAAGAAAAAATGATGGAATTTTTCAGATTAAAACCTTCCTCAGCAGTAGAACATGGAATTCACAGAGTAGAAGTCAAAGATCTACTAATTGGTGGTTAACCATTTGAAAGTTTGGGAATATGATGGAGAAAACTCAAGTTGAGACAACAGTGTGAGAGAAAAAAGGGTGTGGCAAAAGAAAAGTGGGGAAATATAAGAAAATCAAGTTCATAAATCTGCAACTTCAATAGTGTAAATAGCCCTCTTCACAGTCTCACATTCCAGTTCATTTCCATCTTCCCCTGCAGAAAAAAACATGCACCTGCACACTTTCTGCTCCCAATCATTTACAAGCCTGGTTACTCAGGATGCTTCATAGTTGCCACATATTGCTCCCATATTAAATGCATCTCAGCCTTTACAGGCAAACATCCTTAACCTCTAGTTATTAATCTTCATTCACAAATTAGACACCCAGCATTTCCTGGAATATCTTGCCCCAGTTCTTGCGCCACCTCTTGCCAATTCTGTTATTGTTGTCACATCCTTGACACAACATCCTACATTGCAGTGGCTTGAACATTATGGCCCTCCCAGAAGCCTTTCTATGACTGCTTAGCTTTTTAGTTTGGCAAACTTAGTTCTTAACAATAATTTCTCTTCTTCCAACACCAACTGTCTGGTGAGTTGGAGGTAACACTCAGGCCTATTATTTGGTAGAACATGGGTTCAAATTCCTGTCCAACCATCCAGATTTCCATTTTCTGTGGTTTCTCGAAATCACTCCAGGCAAATGCTGGGATGGTTCCATCCAAAGGCTATGGTAAAATTCCTTTCCATTCCTTGCCCTTGTCTTCTCTGTGTTCTAATGATCTCAGTTTTGATGCTTATATGCTGTAAAGCCCAAAACAAAAATCTTTCAATTTAAAGAGTTGTCACCACATCTGTGGCATAGCAATGGGTACTTTTATGATTCTTATCATATGCCATTCTATCCTTGGTCATCTCAAACAGTCATATTGAAATCATGTTTCTCCTAACCCTCTACAGCGGCTGATTTTTTTTTCTTTGCTGTCATCAGTCTTTCAACTGGTTTGATGCAATCATCCATCCCTTCCTACCTTGTGCTAACCTTTTCATCTCTATATACCCCTTACAACCCAAATCCTCAATTATCTGCTTCATATATTCTAATCTCTGTCTTCCTCTACAGTTCCTACCATCGACTGTTCCCTCCACTAACAAATTAACCAATCCACCATGTCTCTAAATATGACCCACCAGCCTGTCTCTAAATATGACCCACCAGCCTGTCTCTTCTTTCTGCAAGTTTCTTCCACAAACTTTTTTCTTCACCCATCATTTCCAAAACTCTTTCATTTCGTACGTCGTCTGTCCACTTAATTTTCGGCATCCTTCTGTTGCACCACATTTCAAATGCTTCAATTTTCTTTTTTTTCCTGGTATTCCTACATTCCATGTTTTGCTATCATAAAGTGCTTCACATAGAGTTTTAAAAAATTCTTTCTAAGTCCTAGATCAATGTTTGAAACTAAAATATTTCTCTTTTTCATGAAGGCTCTTTTTGCTAGTGCTACTCTGCTTTTAACATCATTCCTGCTTCAACCATCAGTTGTAATTTTGCTTCCCAAATAGCAGAATTCACTTACTTCTCCTATTGCATCTGATCCTATTTTTATATTTAATCTACTGTGATTGGTATCATTTCATCACTTTTGTCTTGCTTTGATTCATATTCAGTCCAAAACCTTCCTTCAGTATTTTGTTCATACCATTCAGTAATTTCTCAATATCCTGGCTGATATGTTTTTTTATATGGCTGCATTGGAAAGGGAGCCTTCGTAATTTCCTTGATAACGTTAACTTCTACCATACTTGGTCCTATTCTCATATACATGTAACCTCTTAGATGTTGATTTATCTCTCTTGAATGGTCACATCAATGATATTAGATTAACTAATTTTTAACAGTACCTCCAATTCAACTGTTGCCACCTATTTACACTAAATGCTTCCTCCCATATTGCTAGGGTATTTATGGCAGATATAAATCTTCTGACCATCATACTATCACCAAGTATCCCAAAAATATGGCTCAAGCAATAATATCCAGCAGTTAGCTACTTAATTTGATACAGAAACAAATGTCTCATGTTACATTCAGGTTGATACAGACCAACACTAACTATACACTTGCTAGGATCAGCCACGGAGCAATCATTGTTATACAGTTCTTCTCAGATCATGACATCATAAACTATATCTTGCTCTGAAATGAAATTCATCCTTCCCAAGATCCACTTCTAACCTTACCCAACATGACTCAACTACCAATTTCCACATTCAGTGGGCCTTTACCTTGTGACTGACCATGCTGTAAGACTTGAAATATGCACCCAGCTACTACCACCTTCATAAATCCTACCACTAGAGAGACAATATACATAGTAGGAAAACTTCACATTTCATTTACCAATTTATTTGGGGAAAAAGCCCTACTACAAACATAGGTCTCCTGCTAATCATTTACTCGTCAGGATAAACACTCACAGTCAAGCAGTATTCACACAAAATTCCACTCAACCCATTGATACACAAACCTTAAGACACAACAGCATTGTCTGATTCTTGTTTCACATTTCATGCTGTCAGTCCTCCCTTCCAGCAGCAGTAGACACTGGTAGCTGATGTACTGGTACATACTGTAAGTAAGGCACCCCCTGGGTTCAATCTGAGATAATGCTCGACTTGTTTCACCCTCTGCCCACTTTTTTCTACTTTCTCCATTGTTTCATTTCCTCACCTGCACCAATCGCCACCTACTATTAGTGGCAGCTGAAGTGATTTTCTTAGGTAGTGGTAACACTGAAAGGTTTTGACGAATTACTTATCTTCACTTTTGAAGTGAAAGATGCAAGGAGAACAGTGCAGGGTTGACCAAGAATCTAGTAACTTAAAAATTTACTACGTTTGAATGTCTCATCACCTGTGTGTGCTGCTGGATTAAAGAAATAATTTTGAAATTGAAGGAGTCAATGATAAATGTTTTAAAAATGACCTGACCAAAATGTAAACAATGACTGATTAGCCAAAACTCAAGGAGTAGAGCTACAGGCAAAGATGGATTACTCAATAAGCACGACTAGGCAGTAGCTCGGGGCCCTTGATTTTTAAGGGTCCGATGAGATTTAACATATTTTTCATTAAATACAAAAAATTAGTAAAGTAATTCAAAATAAAACAATCAAAATAATACAAAAAGCATGCAAAGTATTTTTTGTTTTGTTTTATTGTAGTGAAAGATAAATAAAAATAATTTTCAAAATATCATAAAATTTGTTTGATTAATTGAATGAAAAATATGATGTATTCAAAATTAGACATCTACAAAATCTTATCTTCGTTCTTGCAAAATATAAACTTTTTTTTTTTTTTTTAAGACAGAGGGCTCAAACAATTTTGAGTGCCTGGGGCCCCATATTTTCTTAATCCGGCACTACCTACATGACACAGCCACTGCCTTCAATAACTACAACAGCAGTGGCACACCTTTTCTACAGTGGAACACATTTTGTTTGAGGGTCGTCTTCTGCCACATGCATTCATAAATTTGTGTAATACTTCTCTGAAGGAACTAGACTAGGAAATACAAACAGTATTGCCCCCTTGCATTGACAAAACTTCTAGGGTATACAGTTGAATTCCTGTTTTACTCAAAGCAATGTTCAGCAAAAAATCTCCAGCAGTTTTTCCTTTTTAATAACTCGAAACAATATAGTAAAACCATGCAATAAAAATCAATAGAATTTGGTTTAATCTTCAATGACTTACCATACTGGAGGGTTGAACGTTCAGAAGCAATTTGTGAAGAAACATTATATTCCACAATATTGTTGAAGTTTTAGTTACATATTAAATGACAGAAAACAAAATAATATTAAGAGTCACTGTCACAATGAGTTTAATCATGAATAATAAGAATGGAATGGCACGAGAAATAGCTCTTAATTCTGGTCTCGAATAACATCCTTCAAGTTCACTGTATAATCGTTTTGCTTTTAAAAAATGGGTGCTCCTTTACCATATCGCTGAGGTATTTGGCAGGAAATTTTGTTTGATAACTTTCAAGTTTTTCAACATCAAATAAATTTAATGCTGTGAGGTTTCCCATAAACTGAAATCTAGTTTTTATTTCTGAAACAATGACATTAAAAACATCTAAAGATTGTTTCTTTCGGTTCTCAGAATCATCACATCGCCATATTTTCGCAGGAATTTTTCCATACCCTTCAATTTTGTCAATATCATCGCCGACCTGCTTCCTAACTCTATGAATAGAAGTTCCAAAGGCCTCCATAATAACTTTAATTTTTACAAGATCAGTGTCTTTCTTTTGTAGTTGTTTAAAAACTATTTCGACATGTGGCATTATGTTATGAAATAGTGTTAGCCAAAAAAGTTCTTTTCATTTAACATAGTTTTACATACACATGTTTGTTGAAGGGTAGAAGGCAAGTGTGTTTGTTCACAGTTGTCAGTAGCTTCCATTACATCTATTAAATTATCTCTGTATTTGTAAATACAATTGGCTTTGCTATGATTCCCTGCATTCAGCCTAAGGCATGTGACAAAAAATAAGCTACTGCTATGCTCTACCAATGGCGGTACTTTTTTGAACTCCTTGAGACAGAACATATCTGTCACAAATCCATATTTGGTAAGTGGTTCCCCTCCCTCCCAAATTTCTGCACAGCTGTAAGTGCGCATGTGCGATTTGAGACATTTGATATGTCTCCACGCCGGTGAGATAGTTCACTGATGCCAACAAAGGGTGTTCAGTATTTACCCACCTGTCATTAGTAATTGTATTTTAGAGACTGACACATTTTTAAATATTTATTCTTGTTTATCGTGTCATGTCACAGTGTCACTACTTCTAGAGCTTCCCCTGTCTACTATAATTTGTTTTAAATTCTTCTTTATGCATTTATTGTTTCCACTCATTCGATTTATTGCATTGTGTTATTTTTATCTCCTTCATTTATCTTGTATTGTTGTCTTGATGTGAATTTTCCTCACCACCCTCCCCACATTTAACTGTCATTTAGTTGCTTTTTGACTGCAGGGAAGGATTTTAACTTGAACATTTCAAAATTTTTGAGTGGGTTTTTCTGTTTCTGTGCCATTCTGCATTCCCTGCAATAAATGATGGGTTCCATATTTATATTTGCTAGATAGTTCCTATCCTCCTTGCCAACCTTCCATGTGTAGAAGCTTTTACTAATAAATTATTTTTGTGAGATTGCTTCATTCCTACATCATCCACTTTTTTAGTTGCATTTTGCATTAGTGTTGTTTTGATGTTGCTGTGAAATGGAATATTTGAATAATAACTCCCAGTATTCTGTTCAGTCACTTTAATGTCTCATGAAAAAATGCACTTTTCTGTTTTTAAAATATGAATACAATGTGTAAAATTTTAGGTTGTACAGTTGCGAGAACTTGCTCAGCAACAACTTCCTGGTGGTGGTCCTGTGGTTGCAGTTGTGGTGTTTGCATGTAATCGAGTTACTGTTAGCAAGTGTATTGAGCAGCTAATACGCTATCGGCCTTCACGCCAGCAGTTTCCAATTATAGTGAGTCAAGATTGCCACCACAAAGCAACTTCTGATGTTATTTCTTCATACAGCAGTGAAGTTTTTCATATTGAGGTAAGACTTTTAAAAATATCAGTAATAATAATAAAGTGTGTGAAAATGTAAAATATAGTTTTTCTGTTATGTGTTAATGATAAATTACACTTTGATCACATCTTAAGTAACTGTACTACAACAAATTTGTGCTTGCAGACAAACTTCACTATGCACATTCTAACCTAAAACTGCTGGACTGCTTAATATATTGATTAAGATGAGTGTAGTTCATTCTTTTATATCCAGGTACTGGTAACTCATCTCATTTAAGCTCAAGAAACGGATATCTTTAATGGAAGTTGTCAATCAACTTGTAAAGGAATTTTAAATTTAACATCTTTTTTACATATACGGTATTGATTTATTTTCTCCCTGTTACTTGAAACAATAATATAACATACTGAGCAACACCATATATGTATGTTCAGTTATTTAATCAATTTTCGTTACATTTAAAAGGATTAGTCAGAATTGCTTATGTTAGGGCTACCAGAATTTTTTTGCACTGAATCCACAGACACTTTCAACATTTGTCCTAACAGTTTGTTACATTGTTGTAAGTTATATAAATAATGGTTAACTTTAAAGAAACACATTTAACATTATTATATATTTTGTATTTTCGACAATGTGGCATCTGATTTTACATCGAACTTGTGAAGTGTACTTTGATAATAGTTAGTTATGTATGTAAATAATGAAATTTTTCTCAACAACCCATGTATATCTACAGTCACTGAGGATGCCCCGTTCCACAAGGGCGAAACTTGTCTGAGATTAAATATTTTTAAAAAATGTGCTTAACATACTATGTTTCATTTACAAACATTTAGGAAGCAACTGTGGAAGAATGGCCAGCAACCAGTTTATTAATGATTTGTTAGTTGCCCTGTAATTACCACACTGTTTATTATAGGTTCTACTGTTGAAGAAGGGTTTATTCCTGAAAACTTATGAATGTGCAGTGTTGGCATTTTTACTGTTTCTATGCCATCCTGCTGTCACATGGTGTAACTAATGTTTCCTTTCTATTCCCTTATTTATATTTACTAATTAGCTCATTTTTTCCTGTCATGTATGTACTCCTCAAAAATGGATTAAGCTGACTGTGTTCCCCAACTTCCAATCATGATATACCTCCAGCATTATCGATTATCGCTTTAGTATATTCTAGCCCCTGTCCACCACCACCAATTTGCTGTTGCCATGCTGGTCCTGCCGTTCATCTGGCGAATGTCGGTGTGTGCACATCTGACTCTGCCAAGTATCTCATTTACTTGCAAGAATAATGTTAACCATCAAAATATTATGTTATTTGTGTTTGTTGTTCCCAACTGCCTTCATCTATGGTGAATGTTGGATCTTACTTTCCTATCTTTCTGTAGTTTTATTGCCTGAAGCATTTTTTCTACTCATTGTTATTATTTTTGTATATATTGTTATATATAGAGGAAGATGGGGTGAGAAATCTTACATATAAGGTGTTGCTCAGTATGTGATATTATTGTTTCAAGTAACAAGGAGAAAATAAATCAGTGAAATTGGTGTTATGTGTAGCAAACATTCTTCAGTAATGAGATGAAAAAATAAAATAGTCATTAATATTATATTCCCTGCCTCAAATATGATAATCAATTACAAAGTAAAGACATGGAAGATTGAATAACCATTGTATAACAGCTTTTATCTTTTGTCTATTTATTATTAAGATTGTGAACTTCAGTTATGATATAGATGTATGTTATGCAACCCAAATGACACAAATTTTAATAGGTGGAAGAATGATGCTGAAACTTTCTTTTTCTTCAAATTTCAGCAACCCGATCAGTCTGAGATTGAGGTTCCACCAAAAGAAAAGAAGTTCCGAGGCTACTTCAACATCGCACGGCATTATGGCTGGGCTCTCAATGAGACGTTTTTCAGATTTAAATTTGATACAGTTATCATTGTCGAAGGTAATCTTCCATGCTAATACAATACATATGCGAACACTGTTGCAGTTTTTAAGGAAGTTAGTTGTTTTGAAACTGAGTGTGGTTCCTTGTCCCCAGTCCCATCCTGCCTCTAATGACCTTAGCCGTCGACGAGGCATAAAGCAATTAAAAAAAAAAGTTGTTTTGATCACCTTCTGTTCATAAAATATTTTGATATTAGCTTTTGTTGTTTTCCTTTTTTTTCCCACTGGGATTTGCATGAATGCCATTAATGCTTTCTGGATGGATTTCCACTTGTAAGGCTAATCAAATTTTTGGTGCGATTTGTTATCTTGAGATCTATTTTCTTGCCTAAACTGTTTAGCAGGAGGCCTATTACGCATAATTCATATAGAAAATAACTTCTATAATCAGTTTAACAACAATAAAACACTTTTCAGCTCTGAACTTAACCTTGTTATATATACATTATCTTGCCTAAACCATTTAGTATAAGGCCTATTTATTACATATAATTCATATAGAGAATGATTTTTATAATCATTTTCTTAATAATAAAACACTTTTCAGATCAAATTCTAAACGTTTTCGGAAAGAAACAAAAAAGGCTAAAAGTGAAAATTTTATGTTAACCCCATTTGTTGCCTCCATGTTCACTAATAAAGCATAAAATTAAGGTCAATTTGATGAGTAACGGGTACAGGCTAAAATTTTTTTTAAAGAGAAAGTTTAATTTCAAGTTGTATTCTACCATGCGGTTGGAGGAAATGGGAGAAAGCACATAATTTAAAATTATCAATTAGGGGAAAAAGTTATAAATTTTAATACCACAGTTTGTTGTCAGCATAGCTAGAAGTATTCTGAATAAAGTTTGAGTAAAATATGTTTTTTAGTAAGGTAAAACATTTCAACTTTTTAAATAAAAGAGTTGCGAAGGTAAAAGTAGGCTTAAATGAGAGAGAAAAATTAATTTAATAATAATAATAATAATATAACAGTTTAGCAGTGATTCCAGATTTAAAGGGAGAAAAATGGAATTTTAGTATCAAAGCTTTGACATCACGATGGTGTAACGTTTAAAAATGATTAACTGTTAAATGAGGAAACCCATGAGAAAATTTTTCATAACTTAAAAGATTATAAATAAATTAAACTATGAAATATTGAAATTTTGGAAAAATCCGAGTAAAATTAATGTACCATGAGAATGTGGGATTTTGGTAATTCACCAGAGAATAGTATTTCCCTGCAGTAATACATCATTGTTCTATAAACAGTCAGCTAAAGATTAGCCAAGGCTATAAAAAGCCGAACAGAGTTTCCTTTAACAGTTTTTAAGCAGGCAGTCGAGGTGAGAAGAGCTCCTTGATGGGCAACGAACTATGAGGCTAGGGACTTTGAAGAGTTTTAGTAGTGGTGAAACGGGAAGTTAGAAAAATTCTAGTTGTTATAAACTTTCTATTGATGATCAGGACAGTGGACTCTGGTTCTATTCTAGGATTCCATAGAATGGTATTTCAAATTTGGGGGGGGGCGGGGATTTTCTGGAAGATTGCCATCAGTGTGTGTGAGTGATGTCAACCTGCAATCTGAATTCAAGGAGATGATAGTATCGATGCCATATCTTTCTAGTACATCAACTCATACTACTCAGAATTCAAGAATATAAACTTTGTCTAAGCAATAACTATTTTATTCCATAACCCTTTATCTATTGGGAGTAACAATGGATGCTATGTAATATTATTATTATTATTATTATTATTATTATTACTCCGTGATTCACTAAAAGTGTGTGGCGGAGGGTGCATTGCACCTATCGAAAAGGGTTATGGTTTGGAAGGGTTATAAGGGATATGGCAGGAGGCGCCCATGGGCTATTGTGAGGAACCATCCCCTCATTCGTGTGGAGTGATCTGGGAAAACCATGGAAAACCCAGATCAGGATGGCTGGAGTGCTTTATCGAAAGCTACTCCTGTCGGATTTTAAGTTTACTCGCCCGGTAAATCCTTTCTATTCCATTCCCTAATCGCTCGTGGGAAAAACGAGTACAGAAATGCATCAGTTCTGGCCCTGATTTCTCTTATCTTATTTTCGTGGTCATTTTGAGATATGAATGTTGCTGATAGCAATATTTGCTGGCTGTCATTCCGAAATACGTCTGTCGTGAATTTTTCAATTAGCTTCCATCGAGAGCAACGCCTTCGGTGTTTCAGGTCTTCCCAACTTAACTCCTTCAACATCGCACTTACGCTTTCCCTCCAACTATATATACCTGTCAAGAATCGGGCGGCTCTCGTTTGGACCTTCTCTAAAGCCTCCATTAACCCCTTTTGATGGGGACCCCATACAGAACAACAATACTCTAAGTGAGGACGTACTAGTGACTTGTATACAATTGATTTAACTTCCTGAGTGCATTGATTTAAATTACGACCTAGAAATCAGAGCATACGATTTGCTTTTCCCATTACATTCTCGATATGCTCATTCCACGACAAATTATTACGAATTGTTACCCCTAGGTATTTAGCGGAATCTACCATTCTAAGGACAGTGCCATTAATTGTATATTCATAGTTGAATGGTGTCACCTTTTTACTTACACGCATGACTTGGCACTTTTTAGCGTTTAACTCCAACTGCCAATCTTTACACCACACAATTATTTTCATAATATCGTCTTGTAACAAATCACAGTCGTCCTGGGTTTTGATTTTGCGATAAATAATAGCATCATCAGCAAATAATCTTTTCATCCCCCCTATTATGTCGCATAGATCACTGATGTATATGAGAAACAATAGAGGCCCTAACACGCTTCCCTGGGGAACTCCAGACACCACTTCAGTAAGTGATGAACGCTCACCGTCGAGAACTACAAACTGTGTTCTGCCCTTCAGGAAGTCTGCAACCCAGTCGCATATTTGTCTAGATATGCCGTAACCGCGAAGTTTCCTAAGTAACCTAGTGTGAGGCACAGTGTCAAAAACTTTTTTAAAGTCTAATAGAACCAAATCAACCTGGGATTGCTCATCTATAATTCGGCACAAGTCGTGAATTAGAAGTGCAAGTTGTGTTTCGCAGCATCAGCCTTTCCTGAATCCATGTTGATTTTGTAATGGGGCTGATTAATACCAAAAGGCAATAACTTCATAAAATTTACCATTTAAGAAAGTTAAATGAAAGATTAAAAATCCACGGAGAACATTAAATATATGTGCTTTGGATTTCCTGTTACCTCTCGCTGGTCATTATTAACAGACAGATGAACTCAGTTCTTCTTGAAAAGTAGACGTCGCTTCGTGAAATCAGATTACCAATTCATGAACCTGCAATTTTTCGGAAAGGAAGTTTTAAATAACAACCCAAGTAGATTGTATGACGGGTTTTGGCTTAGCTTTAGGAATCGTTGTTATTAAAATGAAGTTATTATAAAACGAGCCTTCCTTCATTGAAAATATGTATATGAATTATTTCTAGTTCTGAAAATTACAACTAAAAGAAAGAAGTTAACAGCGAAGCGCGTTTCAATTTGTATTTAAAAGCTCACCTTCATCCAAGAACCGCATGACATTTGAATAGATGATATGTTCTAAAATCCTGCAAAATATTGAAGTTAACGAGATCGGCCTATAATTCTGAGGATCATTAACATTCCCATTTCTAAACACTGGAGTTACGATAGTGGTCTTCCATTCGGCTGGTATTTTTCCTTGATCCAAAGAGACGGTATACTATTTCATCAAATACGGTGCAATTTCCTTTGCGTATCTTGAGTAGAATCTTGTAGGAATACCGTCTGGTCCGGGAGCCTTATTGGTTTTTACATTCATAAGCAGTTTAGTTATTCCCTCGACATCAAGAGCGAGATCATTCATAATTTTGTCGGTACGATTGTTAAATATCGGCATCTCCTCTGAGTTTTCTATCGTGAAAGCCTTTTTAAATATATCATTCAAAATTTCTGCTTTCTCTACACTTGTTTCTGATAATTCATCATTTTCTTTAATCAGCGACGGCATAACCTTATGAGAGCCTCTTATTACTTTGATATACGACCAGAACTTTTTTGGATTAGTTATCAGATCTTCGGATAAACTCCTGGCTTGGAATTTTTTAAACGCATCGCGCATTGCCTTACGCACTTCCGCATGCAACTGGACTAATTTATCACGATTAGAAGAGTATCCTGATTTTTTCACCGCGGCATGTAAACGCCTTTGCCTCCTGAGCAAATGTTTCACTTCCCTATTGAACCAAGGGAAGTTATTACTGATCTTGATACACTTCTTAGGAACAAACTGGTTTAAACCGGTCCATATTAGTTCTTTTAAATTAGACCAAAGTTCCTCAACATTTGTATTTAGCATGTACGTTTCAAAATTCTTCGCAAAGTGATCAACCATACCCGCATCGTTTGCCTTATCGAAGCAAAACACGAGTTTCTCTTTGTCATGCTTCAGACTCAGACTAGAGTCTACACAACCGCCTTGTGATCACTTATACTGTCTTCTATACAAACTTTATCTACAATATCAGGATTGCTAATTAGAAAAAGATCCAGAATGGACAAGGAATCTTTGTCGCACCGCGTTGGCTCTTCGACCATCTGTTCAAGAGATCTTTCTGCAAATGATTCTAGGAACGTTTCGGTTATTAACCTATCTCTTCCACCCAACCTGAACGTGTGTGTGCCCCACCTAACCGACGGTAGGTTAAAGTCACCACCCACGGTCAATATATGTCCTTGAAATTTTTTGTGATTGTTATTAAGCGACTCTCTGAAGTATTCCGCGTTAGCCAAATCAGAATCCGGAGGTCGATAAAATGACCCGAGTATGAACTTTAAATTTTTGCCAATTTTTACCTTGACCCATATTAACTCGCAAAAATTTTCCGTTTCAGTTACGACAGAGCACACGAACACACCCCCGCCAATTGAGACAGTTCTGTCCTTCCGAAAAACATTGAAATGAGGGCCAAATACTTTGCTAGATTCAATTTCAGGCGTCAACCAGCTCTCGGTTCCTAGTATTATATCGACATCATTAGTCGCAACTGAGGCGTGAAAATCCGCTACTTTCCCTCTAATACTCCGACAATTTAGTACCATTATCCTTAGCTGCTTCGTATTGTTATTTGTGGAGTCTAAAATAGCAATTTTCATATTCGCACTCTGACGGTAAATGGGTGAAGTAATTGGAGCTGTAATATTAAAATTATTCGCGCCATCACTACCAGGTTCAGCTTCTATGTTATCAGCACATCCTCTTCGATGAAATGAAGGATCCTTGGGCCTCACGCTGTTCCTAAAAAATAATTCATATCAAGACGGTTCCATATTTTAGCAGCCACCTTTACGCCATTCTAGGTGCGTAGTGGACGCCCGACCTGTCAAATGCGTCCCAGCTGGCAGCTATCATCGGACGAAGGTCGACGAAGCCCCAGTTATTTTTGTGACACAGTTCCTGCAAATTACTATTTAAATTAAAGATCTTCCACCACACAGCCTCCCCACAATCGACATGCGGCACCACACTACAAATTGAGAACTGCAATGAAACTGAATTTTCCCGGGCGGCTTCATACGCCTTTCGGCCCAACTTGTCCATGGATTTAACTATATCTGGAACAGAAACACGACACAAGTCATTAGTTCCGACGTGCGCAGCTACTCTTAACTGATGGCAGTTCGATTCCCTAATCGCTTTTGGAATGGCCTCCATGACACGTGGTACGGTTGCTCCTGAAAGAGAAACGGAATGAACATTAGTATGAGGATCTGCACCGTTCTTCGTGGCTAATTCCCGTAGCGGTTTCTCCAGCCATCGTACGTTGGAGCTGCCAATGACCAGTAAACCTTTTCCTGGCAAGGCTTGGGGTCTGTGAGTAAATATTCCCTGCTGCTCTTCTGGGCCATTCGCGCAAATATTCCCTGCTGCTCTTCTGGGCCATTCGCGCTTGAATCTACAGCCTCCTGCAACACAGAAAATGCGTTACTTAGTGGCAAGGTATCATTTTCCCTTTGGCTAATTGGGAATTTCGACGCCTTTCTCCGATCCACATGATGACAGACGTTTTCTGCAACTGGAACCTGAAAATCCAAACTTGCCGGTTCCACTATAGTTGGCTACGGAATTTCTTCGACACACTGCTGCTCCTCGTCTAGGATGCTCCATACCTGCGCTTGAAGAGACGCCATAGTATTAAGAATCTCCTCGGGAACCAGACGCCTACCAGAACACTTAGCACAAGCCATGTCACCTGAAACAGACAAAAACGGAACTACAAATGAATACACAAAAATCGGCGACCGCTACTAATGGCTGCTAAGGCTCGTGGCTACTGCTGCTACGGTTGCGGAGCCTCAACTGACTGGCACACTACCTAAACAGGAAATATTCAAAGATAACGACAAAAACTAGCACAATTTAAATCACACACAAAAGTTGGCTACTGCTGCTAAGGCTGTGGAGGCTCAACTGACTGGCACGCTACCTAAAAAGGAATATGCTTAATTTTTTTCCTCCGACTGTGAAGTCAGAAACGTTTCAATGTGATTTTTTTATAAATAATCTCAACCACGTTAAAATTTTTGATTAAAACATTTACAAACGGTGGATGTTATTTTGGAACTTAAATGTAAATTTTTGTCTGCTGATAATGCAATTCTAGTGTCAGGAGTTGATTTGCAAGAAGTGCTGGGGAAGCTATGATAATTAGTCACACTCCCAACTGTTTTAAGAATTTATATGAACCTTGTAGATAGACTCTTGTTTTAGTGGCATTCACATACAGTAAAAGCCAAAAAAAGTGTAGGCTTAGGCAAATGACCCATTTAATTCTGACTTGGTGATCAAATCAGTATGTCACACACAGTTACCCAAACTAAGCAAACAGTGTTTTATCCTAGTGCCAACTAAATGAGGAGGATGTCCATGAAAGTGGGCTCATCAATCCTCTCATGAACTGTTTATGGTTACAGCCTGAGAACTTTGCTATTCCTTAGAAAAATTTTCATGCATTTTAAGGAGCTGAACAAATTTTGGGGAAGGTAGCATTTAAAACCTCTGAAGCTAGTTGGGCATTTCAACATGGTGCTCACCATATCGGTTGAAGTTATTGACTGAATTGACGTTAACAGATTAGTGCATCTAGTGAACTGTTGGCATGTCCATAGACTTTTTCTGCATCCTGCCATACCAGATGAATTATCAAGTTTCATGTTTATGCCAACAGCAATAGCTTAGTCAGTGACATATGGGGCATTCATTATCTTGAGGTCATGGGCCATTTATAGCTGTAACAAGCAGTCTACAATATTAATCTCACTTGTCTGTACCATCTTTATACGAGGGTGAGTCAAATGAAAACCTTAAATTTGTAGTAAAAAATCAAAATTTCGTGCCGTTATCCTGTAAGTTGGTAAGCGTGCTACAAGCAGTGTGCAGAATGGCCTGTAGGTGGCAGCATAGTGCAGATGCACAAATACCGTCACAGTATCAGTATAAAGATGGCTGCCCCACTTGAGACTTGCACCAGGGAAGAACAGTGTTCTGTTATTTGGTTTTTGAGTAGTGAAGGTGTGAAACCTATTGAAATTCGTCGAAGAATAAAGGTTCAGTACGGTGATGCATGTTTGTCACAGCAGCAAGTCTACAAATGGAGTAGGAAGTTCGCAAATGGTTTGACTTCAGTGGAAGATGCTCCTCTTCCAGGTCAGGCACGAGTTGTGACTCCACAGAACATTGCAGCAGTTGAAGCCAGACACTGAATGGCATTGCAGCATGCTTAAAGATTAGTCATGGTTCAGCACACCACATTGTGCATGATGTGCCCAAGTTTCACAAAGTGTCTGCAAGATGGGTGCCACGGCAGCTGACTCCTGAAATGAGAGAATGACGTGTTGATGCTTTTGAAGAACTTCTTTGGCGCTTTGAACGAGAAGGTGATGGCTTCCTTGCAAGAATCGTTACTGGGGATGAAACCTGGGTTCACTTCCACCAACCGGAAATGAAGAGAGCGAGCAAGGAATGGCACCATTCCTCATCACCAAAACCAAAGAAGTTTCGAACAGAACCATCAGCTGGGAAGGTTATGCTGACTCTCTTTTGGGCTGAAAAAGGCGTCATTTTGGAGCATTACATGCCTAGAGGGACCACTGTCACTGTCATCAGGTGTCCTTTTGCAACATGACAATGCAAGGCCCCACACTGCCTGTACAGCAGTTGCAACAATCACAGACCTGCATTTTGAGTGTCTTCCTCATCCACCATACTCACCAGACGTTGCCCCAAGTGATTTCCATATGTTTGGACCACTCAAAGAAGCAATGGGAGGAAAGAAGTTCCGTTCTGATGAAGAGGTACGCCACGCGGTGCATGAGTGGTTGCGCGGACTACCAAAAGCATTTTTTTCTAAAGGAATTTATGCACTTTGTAAGCGCTGGAGGACTTGCATTGAGCGTGGGGGAGATTATGTTGAGAAGTGATACAGCTTTGTACCACTTCTGCCCAATAAATAATATTTAAAAAAATATTTAAGTTTTTCATTTGACTCACCCTAGTACAGTAGTTGGTGAAGGTATAGAATGTGAGGAAATGATGATATTTGGCTTAGGTTTTCAAAATGAGGCACTAGACTTAAAACTTCTGTAAACAAAATCATGTAGTGTTTAAAAATGCGCTATTTCATAATCTCCAAGCGAGAAGGTATACATGGACACCAAGGTTCAATGAGGAAGATTCCAAATTGATTATATACTTATTCAAAATACATATAGAAACAGTCTGAAGGAAACTAAAACTTATCCTGGCATAGATATCAATGCTGATATGGTGCAGACTCAGACTGCTTTTTTCATCAACATTTTTAGTTGCCAGAGATCCTCCTTCCGTTCTTTCAGCCTGGTTTGACTTTCTCTGACCTTGAAAAACTTTAATGCCAAAATTACTGTATACGACCGTAATTATTTAATGAAAAAATAAGCTTTAATAATAAATTAACATGATTAGTGAGGTCATGTACCTCGTAAGGAACGAGTTGGAAATACTTTGGTGGCTGTGATACTAGATGGAGACGGTGTATTCAGATTTGTGCTGTTCATACAATCATTCATAACTCCTATTGAGTCTGGAATTTGGGAAGACATGGATTCAGTCTACAGTCTGGTAATTTTTTATGTGGCTGTGATTGGAGTATGGCTGCACTGTATATAACTTGGCTTGAGACATCTACCTCTAGATGTTGGACAGTGTACACTGTGCAGGAATTCAGGTTGCCATGGTTGAATTTGTACTGATGCTGGTAAGCCTCTGCATGTCATCTGGCAGCATCTCCTCATGTTGCGATGTTTAGTGCTTTTAGCCCCAATACTTGGCGGCACCGTTTAAGATGCCTTCATAGAACCACCTTAAAATCATTTCTACACTAACTGTTATAGAGCTACCAAACCATTTGGTTACCAAACAAAGACCATTTTAGAATGATTGCCCACTGCTCAGCACCAGATTTGGAGTAAATCTCATCCATAGTTTTTAAAGAGGCCCAGAGTTATTTTAGACCTGTCAAGGTACAACAGGTTGTTTACCACTGACAGTGTTTTTATTATAGTTTTTAATGATGTTTTAAATCATCACCACCATTATAATACCGTGGCATATTCCATTGGATTTAAGCAGGCAAATGGAATAAGATGCTCTGTAGTGTTATGTAGAATGACTTGCAGATACAATCTGGGTAGCAGGTGCAGCATTTACACAGCTAAGTGCTACACTTTATTGAGGTTGCTCAGACATATAAAAGTAAGTCACAGCAAGAAGTACATCATATGCTGTGATTCCTTCAGCTGCAGATAGGCACTGTAGAACATGTACCATGCAGACTGACTAATTCAAAACATGCAAGATGCCCTCTAGTATTCTGGAAATGAGCTTTCTTTTTGCTGGGTCCGTGGCCATGTGGGAATCGGTGATTGATACATCTAATGAATCTGCAAAGTTAGCCTGTAGTAAGTTCAAAATTGATTTTGTTCCAGTATCAGAGTCGGACATTTCGTAGGTTTCGGAGCAAAATATCGTTAATGTATAGCTGTGGTTGTAGGTTGAACATAAAAAGCTCCAGGCTGGTCAGACTGACTATGCACCCTGGGAGCAGCTCCTTCCTTATAGAACATCGTCTTTTGACACAGTTTTCTTCTTCAGCATGAGGAACCCCCGTAATGTGGTGCTTGTGATGTACATTTGGCGGAGCCTCACATTTTAACAGATTGTTCAGTTTTCAAGGGCAGATATTGGCCTAGTCACTGATCTATCCCATATTTCAAACAATGAGAGAGGCAAAATGGCTAAATTTTTTAAAATGGATGGGTTCCCTCTTTACAACTACCATCCAGGTACATTGTTTTTGCTGGAGTTAGTTCTAGTTGTTTTATGTTATAATTATGTTTTGCCACTTTTATAACCACCCAGACATTTTTTTTGTGTAGAAATTTCTACATCTTCCTTATTCTTATCTCTAGCTTTTCTTGGAAACTGCAGTGTGTTTCACGTTTCATCGTAAGGGAATCATGATCGTTGATGTCTTCAGATGTGACTGTCACTTCTTTCCAATCGCCAAGCCCCGTGGTTTTGATGTCTGGAAAGTAGCTAACGATTCAGTTGATCAGTCTTGCTGGGCTCATTTGTATTTCATTTCCATAAAAGGCTATGATTTTTCAAAATTGTTTGAAATCTTTTCCACATGTGTGTATAGTGTTGACATCTTTTGTATTCATAATTTTCAATTACTGGGTCAAAGATTTTTTCAATATGTTCCTTTCTTTGACTTCCAACTTCTCAATCAGATCTTTCCTATTCATTGTGAGGCATTGTGTAGGTTATGCAGCTTAGGTTGGAGGGTGGTATAGTATCTGGGGAATTGATATTGACCTTTTATTGTGGACATCCATGGTTGATTGATATGCCATTTCTAGTTTGCTCATTTGTAACATGAAGGCTTCTCTCTGACATGTTTTGTTCTGTCTCAGACAAGTATTTAATCTTTTCCACTCACTTGATTTTTCCATGTCTTATTTGTAGCTTTCTGGGTACCAGCTTGATCTTTGTAATAAACCCATAAATCTATTATGGTATTGATTAAAAAAAAGTTAAGTACAGCTTTTCAATCTTAGTTGTTTATTACTGCTATTGACTTAATTACAATCATTTATGGAGCGTGAAGCAATGCTGTGCGGCTATATTAATATAGAAAAGAAACAGGAAGTAAATCAGTCACCTACAGGAGGACTGGACTGAAAGAGAGAGAGAGCGAGAGAGATAGTATGGAAAACATACACAAATATATTTCAGGCTGTACCCTTACTATAATATGTTCACTCTCATCTGGCGCGTCAAGGTCATGTGGCCCTCGCCCCGCGCCTCACCTCACCACCCCCTCCAGATGCCTTCCCCTCCGAGCAGACTGCTGTCTACAGGCATTGTCGTTTGTCACAGTATTGTCATGTTTATTCTGATACACCATTATAAAACTTTGTAAGTGAAATGGCGTCACATAGTTGTTACATTAGGCGACAGTCAAAAAAAATTATTTTTGACATGTATAATTTTTTAGAAAGCTCTGAAGAGAAAGTTAATATACTTTTTAGGGAACCACAAAAATGATGGCAGAGGCATGTGACATATGTTTACGAACAGTGCAGCGTGTATGTAGCAAAGCCCAGCTGAGTGTACCAGAGCCGTTCTTTTCTTCTCCAAAGAAAAACATTAACCGAAAAAAAAAATGGTCACGGAGATGGATGACTTTCAGAAAGATGTCATTCGACGTTCCATTCTAGAATTGTATGATCGAGGGTAACATCCTACCTTACGAAAATTGAGGGAGGTACTGAAAGAGAAAATTAACTACACTGGAGGCGTCACTTCTCTGCATAAGTTATTAAAAGCACTCGACTTCAGATACAGAAAATGTAATGATGGTAAACGTTTTCTGATGGAAAGTACAGACATTGTTGCAACAAGGGCCTCATTTTTAAGAAAAATGCACGATCTAAGGAAGGAACATCCTCTTCGACCTGTCATCTACCTTGACAAGACGTGGGTAAATCAAAATCACTCAAGGAAGTTTATTTGGCAACACTTTAAACGCAATGGTGGCCTCAGGGTTCCTATAGGTAAAGGCTCTCTATTAATCGTTTGTCATGATGGGTCAGCAACTCATGGATTCGTTGAAGGTGCTGGTTTAGTGTTTCAGTCTAAAAGTTCTGGCAACTATCACCAACAAAGTAATAGTGAAGTGTTCAGAGAATCGTTTTCTAACTTGATTAAGGGTCTGGAAGAAGGGTGTGTTCTCGTAATGGATAATACAAGTTACCATTCAAAACGCAAAGAAAATATTCCCACCACTAACTCAAGAAAAGCTGAAATTATATCTTGGTTTCAAGGAAAGGGCAGACCACATTATCCATCACATACTATAGCAGAGTTGCTTGCTTTGATTAAGCAACACAGCAGTTTTTACAGGAAATATGAGCTTAATGAATTGGCTTCAGAAATGGGACACTAAGTTATACGGCTTTCTCCATACCATTGCCAGTACAATCCCATTGAGCTTTTATGGGCTCAACTAAAAGGATTTTCGTTACTTATGGCTTTACGCCTCGTCGACGTCGAGGTCATTAGAGGCGGCATGGGACTGGGTACAAGGAACAGGAAGGAATTTGGCCATGGCCTTTTGAAGGAAGCATCCTGGCATTCATCCAGAGTGATTTGGGGAAACCATGGAAAATCCAAATCTGGATGCCCGGACGGGGGTTCGAACCGGTGTCCTCTCGGATGTGAGGCCCGTTAACCGTTCACCCACCACGCTCGGTCAAATAAAAGGAGAAGCGGCCGATAAAAATTCTACTTTTAAAATGAAAAATGTCAGGAAATTACTGGAGGATGCCATAAGTCACGTGACAATAGAAGACTGGATGAAATGTATTCGTCATGCAGAAGGTCTGCAAGAAGAAGACTTTGTGAAGGATGAACTACGAGATGAACGTGTCAAAAAAATTATAATAAATTTGCATGAGGAGAACAATAATAGTTCCAGTGAAAGCCACAATAAAGTTGAAGACGGCATGCTGTGAAGTGCCTGCTTGGTACGTCATTTTGTACTCTGTTTCAGCTATATTTACTTCATACATTATGCAATTGTGTGAAATCCGGCTATTGTTTATGTCAACGATTTCTGTAAACAGTAACTATCGCTTCGATTAAATATCACTTTCATTTCAAAATTTAAATGACATGTTTCAATAATTAACTTCCACTGGGAAACAAATCTAAAAAATGGATTTAATTCTCAAAATGTCTTGCGCAACTTTTAAAACTAACAATAATACTGGAAGCAGTAAGTTTTATTCATTGACATGTAAATAATTTTTATCTTTATTAATATTTGAAATTGTGGTTGGTTAACACAAAATTTCTATGACATATGATTCACTCATTTCCGTCACAACAAATAGTTAAAATGCTTGATTTTATTGAAGAAATCATCAAATTAGATGCATCATATTGTACCACATACGTTGTGATGTTGTTTGCGCATGCGCAGCTGTTGTTTCCGCTTCGCCTGTAGGGGCTGGGGCAGCGGAGTGGGGATAGAGCAGAGTGACCTTGACCCGCCTTTCCTATCTGAACATAGTGTAATGTAGATAGAAATTGACTAAGATTAGCACATGCTTCTGTGGGGAACCCAGCCACATGAAGATTTCTTGTGGATAGTTTGCATCTGCATGAGTAAGTGCATAACCTGAAATATTGTATTTTTTGTATTAGTGTCAGGGTTTTTTTCTTTCTTTCACCACAGCTCCTCCCTTCCACTATGGTAAGTAATAAGTTTAATTAGATACTTGATATTTTAGCTATGTTTTCTTCACATATGCTGAAATAATTTTCATTCTCATATATTTGGATTTGTCATTAATTTTGTTTAATGATGATGCTGCATGAACACAGGTCACAGCTGGCCTTACCATATTGCAAATGGAGTAGTCATTCCAGGCGCACAAACACTGAGGGTGCCAAACCTGTCAAAAGATTTTTGGATCCACACTTTTGCCAATGATTATCTTGAACAACATTATATTTGAAATCGAGCTTATTTTTGTCAATATAGTAGTTACATCATCTTCGGTAGTGGTAACAACTATAATGTCGTCTAGAAATTTGTTTTAATATTTTCTAATAGTAATTATTTCACTGTTTTTAAACTTGTACTCAAGCGGTTATTCTCAACGTTAATTGTTTACTTCTTTCTCACTCTCTATTTTTTGATATTTAAATATGTCAGTGAAGTGACAGGAGCAGAGAGATGCACGCAATTGTGCTTATCGATCAGTTGATGGAATTAATTGCTTATTTTGTTTGAAATGAGAAAAGTCATTATTCGCATTTTGTTTTGAATATTAATATTAAAATTCTAGTAATAAAAAAATAAATCATTACAATAGACTTAAAAATAATATAATATTTATATTCTTACATTCATATCTTCCTAACCAATCTACCCATTCAGTCGACAAATGTGAAATGGCTAACCCATTACTGTATGAGGCTATTATAAACATAAGGAAAAAGCAAATGGAAAATGTAGAAAGTTTAAATTTATTTAGAAATTGCACTAACTCAATCAAACAGTTCACTCTTTCGATCACACCTAAAATTGCAAAATTTGGGAACCAAATTTTGAAAAATTTTGTATTAACTTAATCTTTCCATCAGTTATGTAGTATCAACAACTTTAAAAATGTCATCGAAGTAGTAAAAAACACATAATAAAAACCTTTTATTTCCTAGTTATTTCTTTTAATTAGCTCTAAAGCTCACCAGTGTCAATTGCTCAATCTATCCCTCTTGTTACAAAAGGTGTTCAGGTACATTCCAACATTAGCCTCTCTATACAAAATGTTTTTGACATAAATTATTCATTGTATAAGTTAGTATTTTGTAGATTTAGTGATACTGAAAATTTAGCATTCCCAGATGATAATATGAGCCAACATATTTTCTAACTTTCACTTATGAAAATAAAATAAAAAAAAAGCAAAAATTAGGTATCAGAAAACTAATTTATGACTAATTTTTCAGTACAACAAAATCCAAAAAATTAGGGTTGAAAGCAGAATATATTAAAGGATATTTTCTTCTTTTTGTTTTTGTTCAAAGCAATTAATAACAACTACAAAAATATACCAATTCAGAATATATATATGTCAAAATTGCGATCTATTTTTTTAAATACATTTTGCTTATCACCCCTCAAAAATGTTAAAATAATTTTATGATAATTTTTTTTATCTCTGTTTGTTTTTCCATTGTTATATTAATTAGAAAAATAATCATTTAAATACCACCTGTGTAAAGAGTTGGTAGTACTCAATTTATCTTGTAATGATTAATAAAGAATATAAGTTTTAATAAATGATTTTTAATAAATAAAAACTTTTAACTAATTTGCTTTATCACTAGCCAAATGACACTAATTTAGAACTTTGTTCCATTTTGAAAATGGGTTAGGGCTGATGCTGAGAGAGATAATAAATCATAATTTATTTTTGTTATAGGCAGTACCATTTTGTTATTTATCTAAACATTAAAAAAAGTCCATGAATCTGTGTACATTTTAGTAGTCTGAATGATACCAATTTTCTGTGACATTGATGGGAAAAGTTTATGTGACTGTGAATAGATGTGAGCTGTATAGGCTGTGACTGTATCTGTGAAGTGGGTCACTTGGCTAACTCACAGGGTCTGGTTTTCATAAACTACTTATACATGATGCTTAATGTTGGACCATGTTAAAGACTTGTCTCTTGAGGTAATTTGTGGTTAAATTTTTACAAGTTCTTGCTTTTGTAATTCTTTCTTACTTTTTACAACTTTTTGTATTTGAAGTATTTCTCATATTCAATTTTTTGTATACAGTTTTCGCCAGAGCAGATGCATGTCCTTTTGAAAAATATCCAGGTTTAAACGTGTTCTCAGTATATAACTGTAAATTCTGAAACTTCCAGTGGTCTTGTTAATCTTGCTGCAGGTATATGAGAACTATTGGGCATGTCAGAGACAAGATAACAAATCTGAATTCAATTTGATATTCTTTTCAATGTACAAAAATTGAGATTTGTATTTAATTGTTAATTTTGTTGTAGTGTACGTGATTTCTTTTTTGGCACAAGTGTAAAAAGATATGTGTGTGAAGAACTTTTGATTAGGTATTAGTAACAATGGTAATAAGATAGGATAGGGAAAATAAACAGTTACCCGTCACTTACCACAGATGAAGGCAGGAGGGCGAGACACGTAAAAACACAAAAACAAAAGAATTACACAATATTTCGACTTAAGTCTTATTCATGTAGGAGGCGAGACATATGGCAGGGGGAAAGATGTGGTCACATCCGAGCCCGCCACATGATTCATCTTTCCCCCTGCCATATGTCTCGCCTCCTACATGAATAAGACTTAAGTCGAAATATTGTGTAATTCTTTTGTTTTTGTGTTTTTACGTGTCCCGCCCTCCTGCCTTCATCTGTGGTAAGTGACGGGTAACTGTTTATTTTCCCTATCCTATCTTATTTTCAGTGCCTTGCGGCAGTTTCTTTGTTTCCTTTATCCTAACAATGGTAATAGTCATACGATATTTAATATAAATAATAATTGAATAATGTAGTTGTAGTTTGTAGTTGTTTTGTAAATAGTCTTGGGTGGTGGTTTTTCATTTTGTTAACAAGTTTATGTGAATGAATTCAGCAGGAAATTAAGGTGTCGGCTTAGCAGTAATATTAAATAAAATTTTAAAAATTGGTGATTTTGTGGTTCTTGCACAAATTACTTTCAGGCAATGTGAGTTTGTGACACAGTGGAAATATTTTTTATAAGAAAATTATATTTTGTTCCTTGAGCATGAACGAAATTCAGTGATGATTGCTCTTAAAAAAAGATGAGAAAGTTTAGGTTACTGTGGTGATAGATCAAGAGAGAGGCTATCAGAGGTTTTGTAAGGCATAGATCAGTTACTAAGAATACTAGTCATTTTGAAAAGAACCTTGCATCTTCTGTTATGAGATTATTTCAATGTAGTTCCTTGAGGAGAAAAAGGAAGCACAGCAAACAAACCACACAGTTATGCAACATAGCGACCGTGACAGTACTTGAATTTGTGTGTGTTTTCTTTAATGTTTTTAGTTTGTTTTTGTGTTTTGTTAGTATTATGAAAAGATGATGCCTTTTGTAAAATTTGTGTAATACTCCTACAAAGAACGAAAAAATAGGTATAAAAATGCAAGGTTTATTTTAGAAATTTACCAGTCTTTCCATGGAAAATCCATGGTAAACTTGAGGATGGTTGTGACATAATGGAAATATTTTTTATAAGAAAATTATATTTTGTTCCTCGAGCATGAGCGAAATTCAATGATGATTGCTCTTAGAGAAAAAAAGAAAGTTTAGGATACTGTGGTGATAGATCAAGAGAGAGGCTATTGGAGATTTTTTGAGTCATAGATCGTTTACTAAGAATACTAGTCATTATGAAAGGAAGAACCTTGCATTTTCGGGTATGAGAAAATGTCAGTGTAGTTCCTTGAGGAGAAAAAGGAAGCACAGTAATAAAATTATTTGAAACATAAAGGACTGATTTCTTTATAGTTATAATTTGAACAAACCACACGATTATGCAAGTTCACTAGAATAGTTCGGAACTTAGTCTATCATGGTATTTAACTCTAATAGAGATAGCTATTTAAATGGAACAGATGTTGATTTAAAAATACTGCATTTTGACTTCATTACTTTTCTAAATTTAGCAGCACAGAGTATTTTGGAATTCTGTTTTGTATTATTGGAACATTAATTTCAGTAAATACTTTTCCACATTGTTTATAAAATATAGGAAATTAGTAAGAAGGAACTATACACACAAGAATAGTGGGATACTTTGAGTGTTCTGTTTTGATATTTAGAAGGTAAACTTGATCAAAATTCAGGGCAGCCAGACAGAGGAGGCAAAAGAATAGTACGGTAGCCAATATCGGAATGCTTTCAATGACTTCTCCTATTTATCTTGGAGTGTATGCTGAAATGATCCCTGATCTTTTCACACTAAAAAATTTTCCACAAGCAAATAGACACCAACCCACACAAACAAATATCCAGTTTTAATTATTAGAAAAATAGTCATTTAGATTGGATTATAATTTTTATTATATTTCCAAATTTTTGTATTTCTTTGCTAAACACTAAAGTTGCTCCCAATGTTTCAGATGATCTCGATGTTTCACCAGATTTCTTTGAGTACTTTTTGGGGACATATCCTCTTCTGCGCATCGACCCTACTTTATGGTGTGTATCAGCCTGGAATGACAATGGAAAGGCGGGTCTCGTGAATGAATCTGCTCCAGACCTGCTGTATCGTACTGATTTTTTCCCTGGCCTGGGATGGATGCTGACAAAAGACCTTTGGGCAGAACTTTCTCCCAAGTGGCCACAATCGTATGTATATTTCTTATTTCAAACTTTTACCGATGGTTTGATTCCTTACCGTTGTATTTTAACAAGATAAATAAAGATAAACATGTGAATTTCTGTGTTGCAAGTGAAGTAACCTGCCTGTCCTATTTGATTGTGAATGTATTTTCTGAAAAAATTGGATCATCTTAACTACGAGGCGTATTTTTAAAGTAAGTACCGTTTTGTCACACCGTGGCTGCAGCGCTACGGTCGGCATTCCGCGCATTAGCACTGGGTACCTGCATCTCTTGCCTACGCACTGACGCCATTACAGTCTAATTCTTCCTTATTTACGTTATTCACTGAGTGTTTAAGATGCCTCCGATAATTGTGAGTCCCGCCGACTGTGAAGTACGGGCTTTTATAAGATTTCTTTGTGCTAAAGGCCTAAGACTGATCAATATTCATCGTGAGATCTGTGCAGTTTACGGACAAAACATTATGAGTGATGGAATGGTGAGAAAGTGGGTGAGAGCATTTAAAGATGGCCGCACAAATGTGCATGATGAACAACGGAGTGGGCGTCCTTCGGTCGTTAATGAAAGTTTGGTGCAGAAAGTGAACAATAAGGTGAGAGTAAACAGGGGCTTTACGATTTCCTCCTTGTGTGATGACTTTCCTAATGTTTCTCGTAGTGTTTTGTATGGCATTGTGACCGAGCATTTGAATTACCGAAAATTGTGCTCACGTTGGCTACCGAAAATGTTAACAGATGTGCACAAAACCAAACGTTTTGGCAGTGCATTGACTTTCCTTGAGCGGTACCACATTGATGGTGATGATTTCTTAAGCCAAATTGTTACGGGCGATGAGACATGGGTGGCCTACGTCACACCTGAATCAAAGCAACAGTCCATGGAATGGCGGCATTCAGATTCACCCAAAAAATTGAAGTTCAAGTAAACGATTTCTGCCCAGAAAATCATGTGCACAGTTTTTTGGGACAGAAAAGGAGTGTTGCTTGTGGAATTTCTGCCTCGTAATGAGACAATCAATGCAGCAGCTTATTGTGAGACATTGAACAATCTGCGCCATTCAATCCAGAACAAAAGACATGGCAAGTTGAGCAAGGGCATCGTTTTGCTGCATGACAATGCCCGTCCACATGTGGCTAATCATACCAAAGATCTCATCACATCTTTTGGATGGGAAACTCTAGATCATCCTCCGTACAGCCCTGATCTGGCGCCCGGTGACTACCATCTGTTCCTGCACTTGAAGAAACGCCTGGGCGGTCAGCGTCTTGAAGACGATAACGAAGTCAAAACAGTTGTGATGCAGTGGTTAACAAGTCAGGTGGCAGACTTCTATGAGGAAGATTTTTAAAAACTGGTACTACATTATGAAAAGTGCCTCAGTATGGAAAGAAATTATGTAGAAAAGTAGAGTAAGGTACAGGCTTTCATGTAAAAATAAAATTATTGATATATATTTGCACACCTTTTTTTAATTTCGAAACGTTACTTACTTAAAAAACATGCCCCATATTTACAGAAATATTAAAATTAAATAAAGTGCAAAAAAAATTAATCTATTTAAAAAATATGTGCCTGTGAATTGCCATTAAATTTCTTAAAAATGGGGTTCTGAGCCAGTGGGTGAGCACTTATACTTGGGCATGGCATTCAAGAGAAAGCAGGTTCAAATCCCCATTCAGCCATTCAGGTATTGGTTTTCCATGTTTTCTCAAAATCACTCGAGACCATTGCAAGGATGGTTCATTCTAAAGACCATGACTTAATCCAGTGATGAGCACTTATACTTGGGCTTGGCATTCAAGAGGAAGTAGGTTCAAATCCCCATTCAGATTTTGGTTTTCCATGTTTTCCCAAAATCATTCAAGGCCATCGCAGGGATGGTTAACATGACTTAGTCCTCCCCATTTGTTGCCCCCAGTTCTTGCCGCTCCTCCCTTTCCCCAGTCCTTGCCCTTCCTCCCTCCCCCCAGTCCTTTCTTACCTCCAACAATCTTGGTGGTAGTCCCTATGGTGCTTTATGGCAGGGATGTATGGATAATCTGAATCGGACAAGAAAATAAAATAATTGTGGTCAAGATGAAATTTTTAAGGTCAGTCAATGTACAAGATGGAATAATGAATTATTATATCTGTCAATAGTTAAGTATCTGTATAATCAGTGACAAGATAGCCACTTAGAAAAATGGAAATTAAATTTTGAAACAATGGAACATTCTCAACTGTCTAATGTAATGAGATATTAAAAATCACAAGGGCATTGATTAATGAAACGGTGATCGGGAGCCAGAATGGATTAAGGCCACAATCATTGGCGTGATAAATGAAACTATGGATAAGTGATCTAAACTCTGCTCATGGAAGACTGTTCCCCCTTTGAATGGGAGCTTTGAAGTATGACTAGCAGTTGTAAAGAACCCAAGAAGAAGAGATTTTCAGTGCATGCCGAAAAATGTTCTTCCACATTAAGTCCACTATATTTGCTTCCTGGAGATTCGGACATGGAGAGTCACCTCTCATTGGATATTTGGAAGGTGTTTGATGAACAAATGATGCCAGAACTCTAGTAAATTCTAAGCCACATGGGCATCATTGTAAATAGATAGACTACCTTCCTAGTTAAAGCAAGAACATATTTACCAAGCGTGGTAGGCGGGCAGTTAATGCTCTGGCCTCACATTTGGGAGCATGTGGGTTTGAATCCATGTCCAGATATCAAGATTTGTGTTTTACATGGTTTCCCCAAATCACTGCAGGCGAATGCTGAGATGCTTCCTTCAAAAGGTCCTTCCCATTCCTTGTCCCCAGTCCTATCCCACTTCTAATGACCTCAACGAGGTGTAAATCCATTATTAAAAAAGAAAGAAAAGTAAAACATATTTAATCCTTCCTACAATTAAAGTTTCAAATTTGAATAAAAAAGGTATAGATCTACCAAATTGCAAAGGACCACAGTATTGCCTAGTTGTAACAGAAGAAAACTATTGGGAAGGTCTATCCAGCAGTATCTTATTCCAAAGTAGCTGTATAGGCAAAGCAATTTTGCTACTTTATGTGAGCTGATGGATTATAATTTTCTACTCTGTCCATATAAAAAGTAGGTCATCTAACTATTCCGTACCACCCACTGCAACTACACACCTGCGTGCTCCAAATATCTTCGAACATACCTTCAGTAGATTACAAGGAGGGTGCAGAAAAAGGTCTTATCAAGCTCACATTTACTTTACTATATCATTCTGTTCAGAGTGGCAAAGAATGATGGAAAGTCGAAGGGTGCGTCTTAACTTTGAATTTCTCTTCACAACAAATTTTTTGCTAACTTACTCTATTTTTATTTTCTTAGGAAAGGTCCACAAGTATTCCCCTACCCCTTTGATTTTTGATAATTTTGTGGCATGCTGTGGTAGATCAAAATGTAAGGTTGGCGTACTTTGCTTTATATTGAGAAAAATGCCCCCCTCCCACCCAAGTTGGTAGTGCCAAATGAAAAATTCATTATTTTGTGTAGAAAGTACAGTCACTTTCGATGAAACAAAATGCAAACAGTATCTCCGAAGATAAAAAATAGAAAAATCTGGACTGGTAACTTAATGGTCAGGAGGAAACCACCTCATTTTTTAAAATTTTCACCTAAAACTGCAAATACTAGCAGCAAAATATTATGTTACACATCAGTCCAAAAAAAATTTTGAGGCATTTCCTGTTTTTCTTTTTTAATAGAAAAATTGAAAGTTTGGGGTAACTACCTCACAAATCGATTTATACCACAGACATAAATTGGGAAAAACATGTTCCTGATTGATGCAGATGAGAAGTTTGAGTGTTATATAAATTGGGCCTGTCATTTGGGTGGACATAGATTCAAATACCCATCTAGCTATCCAAAGTTCGGTTTTACGTGGTTTCCTGAAAACACTGAAGGTGAATGCATTCAAGAGACTATGGCCAAATTCTTTCTTGTTCCTCACCATTTCTTTCACCAGTCCATTCCTGCGTCCAACAACCTAGACTTTGATGTGATGTAAAACCATGTGAAAAAAAATGATATTATATTTCTTTGAAAAATAAAAATTTTAGAGTAACGAATTGATTTGTCACATGCAGGTGACATTTTGCTCCGTCTGCTTTCAGTTTTTTTTAAAAAATTTCAGATTAAAGTGCAAGCCTGAAATAGTGTTCTTTATCTACAGAATAACCTTTTTAGCGGATGAAATAACCTTCCAAACTGGGGGTTGTCAAATGAAATTTTCATAGATTTGTATAGAAAAACTATAATTTTCAGTAAAATAAACTGTGAAACTTATCACGTAAAAAGATAGGAACTACGTACCCCAAACATCAGCTTTGTTAAGTGAGTTGTTATTTCTTCTCTCACTGAATTACGTAACGAAAGTCTGGTGTATGGTTTTCTTTCCTGCCTAACAAATTCTTGATTAATTCACATTTTGTACTGTACAAATAGGTTTAAGATGTTACTCCATGTCTTTTTGGGTATCTGTATCTTCATTGTTGGTATGATGATATTCCTTCCTCTTATCTAAATGTAGAGAAGTACATAAATGATTGCAGCTAATGAGCAGGCAGTATTCTTTTACTTTTTCAGCTATTGGGATGACTGGGTGAGGCAGCCTGAACAACGTAGAAACAGAGCTTGCATACGTCCTGAAATCTCTAGAACAAGAACATTTGGAAAAGTTGGAGTTAGCAAGTAAGTTACATTTAAACTTCATGATAACTGCTACAGTGATTTTAAAATTAGAAATCCTTTTGTTGTCTTTTATTTATTTCACGTTGCTAACTAAGCATTTTTCTTTTTTCAGTGGTCATTTTTACGAAAAACACCTGAAGTACATTAAACTTAATGATAAGTATGTGCCTTTTACTAGGATGAATTTAAACTACCTCCTGAAGGTTGGTTGATGAAGTATATTTAATTTGATAGGAATGAAATTTTAATGATCATTGTATAATAAAATTTGCTGTTGAATTGACATCTTGCAACATTTTGTGTTAGGGATGGTGGAATGCTTCATATGCTAATAATTTTAATTATATTCATGGTATAGTTGCCATTTCCTAACTGCTAAGGAAACTGCTTTAGGCAATATAATTGCAAGGAAAGGGAAAATAACTCATCACTCACCAAAGTTGAAGGCAGCGACGAGAGAAGAACATATATTACGAACACAAAAATAAATAAACTCAATATTTCGGTAGTTAACCTTATTCATGACATAGAAAATGAGTCATGCGCCTCGGGAGGTGTGCACACACCGGGGGTTGCTGCATGACTGGGTGGATTATCAATATGGCGGTGGGACTGAGATATTGTATATAAATCGCAGATGGTGGTAAAACGGATAATAAACATTAAAAAAAATAATAGTAATAATAAAGGGGGGGGGGGAAATTAAATACATAAATATGGAAATGTGGACGGATAAATTTTGAAAATAAAATAAGGTAATTACTTAAATGACAATAATGCTACTACTACTCCTACTAATAATGAGTGATGCGTCAAGGAAAGGAAATTTATCGGTGGTTGAGGCCAGGTGGATGTCTGGTATCTAGGATGTTTTGGTAAGCAAGTTCCCATCTGCGAAGTTCTGAGGCGGCGGTGGTTTCGGGGAAAACTCTGATGGCTCTCACGGTGAAACAGTCATTGAAGTTGTTGGAGTTGTGGTAGTTAGCATGTTCTGGTACGGGGAGATATAAATTGTGGGTGTGAACTGTTTGTCGGTGGCCATTCATTCTGGTCGAGAGTTGTTGTGTAGTCAGGCCTATGTAAGAACTCGTGCAATGGCGACAAGTAAGCTGGTATATGACGTGCGTAGTGGAGCATGTGGCATGCCCGGTAATGGGGAAGGTTTTTGGAAAATGTAGTGGTGCGAGGATGCATGTTGCAGGTTTTGCAGTGAGGTCTATTACAGGGAAAAGATCCATAAGGTGTTTTTGGAGAGTCAGATGGAGGGTATTTGTGAACTAAGATGTTTTTGAGGTTAGGTGGTCTGCTGAAACAAGTACAGGGGACAGTTGGCAGAATTTTTGGCAAGAGAGTGCGCATTTCTGGAAAGGACCGAAGGAAGTCATGCCCTTGTTGTAGGCATTGATGTAACCTCCCTCTACACCAATATCTCACACTGTCAGGGTCTCAGTGCCCTGGAACACTTCCTAGACCTGCGACCCCCACACAGCCGTCCCAGTACATATTTCCTTTCATCCTTGGCCCACATGATCCTGTCCAAAAACTTCTTCACCTTTAATTCCACTGTGTACCACCAGATACGTGGCACTGCCATGGGCACCCGCATGGCCCCCTCTTATGCCAACCTGTTCCTCGGGCGTCTTGAGGAACGTTTCCTCAACCATACCCCCTTCAAACCCACTGTGTGGTTCAGATACATAGATGATATATTTATGATCTGGGCCCACAGTGAAGATCAACTCCTAGAATTCCTCCATTCCCTTAACAATAGCCATTCCGTTAATTTTACCTGTACCTACTCTCGTTCACACATCACTTTCCTCAATGTTGACATCACACTCAGGCAGGGTGCTCTTCACACCTCTGTCCATATCAAACCAACTAACCTACAGCAATATCTACATTTTGACAGTTGCCACCCATTCCATACCAAACGCTCCCTCCCCTACAGCCTTGCTATCCGTGGCAAACGTATCTGTTCTGATGCTGAGGCCCTCTCCCAGTATTCCCAAAACCTATCCCAAGCCCTTATTTCCCGCTCCTACCCACCAGATCTTGTACATAAACAAATCACGCGTGCAATCACCCACCCTCCACGGAACCACTCCCTCCCGGCTCCTCTAGCATCCAACCATAGCCCTGTCTTTGTCACCCAGTTCTCGCCTGGTCTCGAATCCATCAATCAAATCCTACAACAAGGGCATGACTTCCTTCGGTCCTTTCCAGAAATGCGCACTCTCTTGCCAAAAATTCTGCCAACTGTCCCCCGTACTTGTTTCAGCAGACCACCTAACCTCAAAAACATCTTAGTTCACAAATACCCTCCATCTGACTCTCCAAAAACACCTTATGGATCTTTTCCCTGTAATAGACCTCACTGCAAAACCTGCAACATGCATCCTCGCACCACTACATTTTCCAAAAACCTTCCCCATTACTGGGCATGCCACATGCTCCACTACGCACGTCATATACCAGCTTACTTGTCGCCATTGCACGAGTTCTTACATAGGCCTGACTACACAACAACTCTCGACCAGAATGAATGGCCACTGACAAACAGTTCACACCCACAATTTATATCTCCCCGTACCAGAACATGCTAACTACCACAACTCCAAACTTCAATGACTGTTTCACCGTGAGAGCCATCAGAGTTTTCCCCGAAACCACCGCCGCCTCAGAACTTCGCAGATGGGAACTTGCTTACCAAAACATCCTAGATACCAGACCTCAACCACCGATAAAATTCCTTTCCTTGACGCATCACTCATTATTAGTAGGAGTAGTAGTAGCATTATTATCATTTAAGTAATTACCTTATTTTATTTTTCAAAATTTATCCATCCATATTTCCATATTTATGTATTTAATTTCCCCCCCCCCTTTATTATTATTATTATTATTTTTTAATGTTTATTATCCGTTTTACCACCATGTGCGATTTATATACAATATCTCAGTCCCACCGCCATATTGATAATCCACCCAGTCATGCAGCAACCCCCGGTGTGTGCACACCTCCCGAGGCACATGACTCATTTTCTATATCATGAATAAGGTTAACTACCGAAATATTGAGTTTATTTATTTGTGTGTTCGTAATATATGTTCTTCTCTCGTCGCTGCCTTCAACTTTGGTGAATGATGAGTCATTTTCCTTTTCCTTGCAATTATATTGCCTAAAGCAAAATCTCTTGAGTCAAAGTTATGAACAAATCAAGTAAAGGAAGGTATTTATACCGAGTGTTACAAAAAAATGTATACACTCTTTTAAAGGTCATAGAGAGTTCATTTTCACACTTGAGAGGATGAAATTTGGTACAAACGTAGTGTGATGTTTGCTCAATAGGTGGCAGCAAGCTAGGGCCGTGACGCTGGCAGCGGTGCTTAACTGATATCAACATGGCGGAAGTACGTTTGAACTTTGAAGAGCGTAAGCAATTGTTGAAGTGGTACTGGAAATTTGAGAATGTGGCTGCTGTCCAGAGACAGTGGAGACGTGAGTTTAGTACAGATCCACCTACATGGTTAACAATTACCCGTATACGTGACAAATTCGAGCTGCATGGAACAGTGTGTGATGTACACAAAGGCCGATCAGGGCGACCTCGCACAGCTACGAGTGACGAGTCCTCAGCTGCGGTGCTGGAACGCTTTCAGCAGTCGCCACAAAAATCTACAAGGCAATGTGCGCGTGAGAGTGGTGTAAGTCATGTCGGCGTGCTACGCATTCTGAAGAAAGGCAAGCTTAAAGTGTACATTCCCAGACTGGTGCAACAGTTAAACGACGACGACTCAGATCGTAGGTTACAATTTTGTGAATGGTTTCGGGACATGGTTAACAATGTTCCGGGATTTGTGGGGAATGTGGTTTGGTCAGATGAAGCACAGTTCAAGCTCAATGGAACTGTCAACAGACACAATTGTGTGTACTGGGCTGACAATAATCCCCACATCACAGTGGAAACGGCTGTGAATTTGCCTGGTGTAAATGTGTGGTGCGGATTTACTCGTAGGGGACTCATTGGTCCTTTCCGTTATGAAGGTACTTTAACTGGTGAACTTTATCTGAGAATGCTTAACGATTCAATTTTACCTGCCATTCATGAACTGCACGGTAATGAAAGGATTTATTATCAACAAGATGGCACCCCTGCGCCCTACCATAGGGATGTAAGAGCATACCTTGATCTACATTTTCCAGAGAATTGGATAGGACGCAGGGGTCCAATCGAGTTTCCTGCGCGTTCTCCAGATCGAACACCGTTGGACTTTTACTTATGGGGATCAGTGAAAGACCAGGTGTACAGAAGAAAACCAGATAACCTGAACGAACTTTGGGATGAGATTAGAACAGTGTGCGCAGATATCCCACTGGAAACTTTAGCGGTAGTTACCGAATCAGTCGCAACCCGTGTTCAGAAATGCATTGATGCAGAAGGGCATCACTTTGAACACTTAACATAAACATTGACCCCAGAAAGTGTATTGCAAACTTCAAACAGACTTATAATCTTACTTTCAGGCTAATAAACATTTTGTATGAAAACGTTTCCATATGTTTTTTCTTCTCCTGAAGTGTGTATACATTTTTCTGTAACACTCTGTATGGCCGCAGTTCTGCTAATACTAGCAGGGTTAAGTGGGATAAAGGGGTAAGGTTTCTGAGAGGCTATATAGGTGGTTGAGGGAAAAACCGCACCATCCCTAACTATTTAAAACCTTCCAGAACCCTGCCATGTATGATCCGAACAGCGCCACCATTGCATATCTTATGAAGGTGCCTTCCTGAAATCTTATTTATTATGTCGTGGTGTTTTCACTGTCTTCAAACTATCACACTTTCCACAGTGTAAGAAATAGCATCTTTCTCTATCCTTAAAATTATTATGCTAGTAAAAATCCTTTCAGTATAAGTAATTAAAATAGATGCATTATATTGACAAGGATTGTATCATTTACCTGTCCATTCACTTACATAAATTTTATTACCTTGTTCATATTTAATTGATCCAATTGTTTGCAATACTTGGATTTAGCTTTTACTCATGTTGCAGCAGTGACCCCCCCCCCCTTTTTTTTTAGATAACATTGGATTTTCTTAGAATTATTTCAGTTTATTATTACTGTGTCTAAATATATCCTGTGATATATGTTTATTCTCATGAAATATTTGTTTAATTACCTTTAAAGTGAGCATTCATGATTTTATCATTTTTTATACAACAAATTAATACTCATATTTCAGATAGTTTACATTTTAGGGGAAGGGGGGAGGGTTAGCACCTGTTGACATATTAGAAGTTCAAAAAGTGTAATTACCTAGGAGCTGGACATTTATGCTATCATACTCAGCTATGAACTCTATTCAAGATCTAAATAACTTAATTGAATAATCATCAAAAATTTTCATACACTTCGATAATTGCTATAAAACATTTATAAAAAAAAAAGTTAATTATTTTTGCTCATCCTTAATATTAGACCTCTAATATATACAGAGAACTCATTCTAGAATTCCAGAGCTTCTTTAAAGAATTTTTTTACTTGTTTACAGGATAATTATGATGTTCAGTTTGTTAAGCAAGTATATGAAAGCCCAGTGGTGACATACCAGGAACTGAAGAGTGGGGCAATAGTTCATGAAGGACAGTTACAAAAGAACAGCCAAGTTACTTGGCCTAATGGACGACTTCCGTGTAAGTTTTATGTAATCACTTGTGAAACAGGAAAGAAATATTTGATTAATTATGTGATGGACCAGTTATATCTTCTTGCAGTCTGATTTTGCTACTTTTAGTCTAATTACTTAAGTCATTTGGACCACAAAATTGTGTTTCGTGGAGGCTGTTCTTTGTATTCATATTTGTCCTCCAGGGTCCATTACATCTTTCTTGGAGGTATTATTTTGGCAAGTAAAATATATTCCATGCATACCAAATCTACACTGTACATCCTAGACATATTGTATGATATTTAAAAGTTAAATGGTTTCCAAGTCTAGTTTTGCCAGTTGCTGCGAGGCTTGTCCAGTATTTTGGCATCATCCTATGATATATTTTGATGTTAAGGCTATATAATTGTCTGTCTTTGGCCTTGTAGAATGTCTCAGAAGTTTTTAAGCATCATTCTAATTTTGCCAGGAATACAGTCTACAGATGTGTCTTATACACTAGCAGAAATCTTTCAAGATTCCAGCTACATTTTTCAGCACAAAATATGTCTAGCAGACCCAACAGTCCCTTTTGTTTCACTAATCATTCTCTTAATGTAAATGGATCCTTGAGCTTCCATCAGTTAATAGTCAACTGATGCTAAAGAAATGCAAGAAAAACTGCCAAATCATAGCATTCCGAGTTTTATTGTTTCTGAGATGGACAAGGTGTGATAATACCCACATTCCTCCCCCCCCCCCCTTTTTCATTATCCTTTGCTAATCTTCAGACATCCTACTGAAATTTGCATCATTAGTTATCTGCTTTATATGCTTAGTCTTCATTTTTCTTCGTAGGTCTTCACTTCATCTGTTCCTTCTGCTTACAAATTAACCAGTCCTGTATGTTTCCAAATGCAGTCTACCATAACGTCTTTCCTATTTTTTCTCTCACTTCTTCACACATTTTTCCCCAAACGCTTTCATTACCTATTTCATCAATATACTTTCATCATATTCATGTATTTACACTATTTCATATTTAGCTCCATTTGCTAGTGCTTGTACTAAGCTAAAATATAAATATTAATGTGTAATAATGAAAAAGTGGCTAGTGTATTTCATTTTGCAGCATATAATCACATAATTACACTGTCATACATTTTCATCTGTTGTGGTATCATAATGAAAAGCTGCAAGTCCGCTATACATCCTTAAATTACTACATACTCCCTAAATTTTATGCATTTACCATCAGGAATTCATTTATCTTACAGAAAATTTGTTGCAGTAAAGTGTAAAGTTTCTTTTATAATATAGTGTGAGAATTCTTTATGTAAAAAAAGAAAACTGATTTGATCTGACAGTGAGCAATAGCTTCATGGGCCAAGTATTTTTTGGTGAATCTTTTATCACAGGGGAAATATTCCTTTGAAAAAACATCTTTGAAAATATGTGATTTAAAGACTAATCTTTAGTTTACACGGTTTATATCCTGGAATAAGGAATTGAGGGAGGAGGGAGGGAGAGGGGTTGTGATGGTGGTTAGTCGGTTTTTGATTGGTCATGATTCCATCTACAAGTCTTGAAACATAACTCTATTGCCAGGTTACAAAGAAGTGGAATTATAGTCTTACTACTTATTTACAAGGGAATGGGGATTGGAGAAGGAAGAAGACGTATGTATAGTAAGAAACCCAGTTATCACACCCTAATCACTTTAGCCCTCATTAATTGGGCTGGGATAGTTTGGAAGACAGACGACGTAGCTTGCGTTCGAATTTATTGGAGAATATGCGAAAAAATTTAAATTTCGAGTGCAATGAAATACTTCTTCCGCCAACCTATTTAGGTCGCAATGACCGGAGGGATAAGATTAGAGAAATAAGATGCCGTACTGATACTTATATGTATTCCTTCTTTCCTCGCACTATTCGGGATTGGAATGGGCGGGTTTAGGCATTGGTGCTTAGCACCCTCTGCCACCCACAATGTTTGTGATTTGCAGAGTATGGATGTAGATGTAGATGTAGATGTAGAAACCTTTGTTCACGAGAAATCAAAAGGTAAAAACCGTAAAATTTTACATGCATAATGTATAGCTGTAGAGATGTTAAAACAAAAGTAGTAAGATAGTAATGTATTATAAGGTGTCATGTTAGTATACAAAAGGTTGTGGGCTCCTCGATTGAGTTCATAGTTTATATTTTTATATGTGGGAGTTTTTTTAACTACTATTTGCTTTTTACGAAGCAGTGAATAATATACTATTCTTGCCAAGGCATGTTCTACTTGCTTACCTTCTTGCCCACAAATAAAATAACTTTTTGTTTGTTGCTAGAGATGGTAATAGGGTGGTTTGGATAGTATTATATTCCTCCCTCTTTTTCCCTTCTTCAGATTGGTACAATATTTCTATATAACTTCATTTTTCATTAAAAATATGTAATTATTATAAATGATAACATACCGTTGAAGGAAAACAAAATAATTTAACTGACCACTCTTAATGTTACATGTTAAGTCTGACTACATAGTAATGATTTGCAATATTTAGATCCGGAACATTAGATATTTCTCATTCTCTATCAATTTAATATCTTTTAAATGCACCATAACGCCACAACTACTACTTTTATTGCAATGTTTCCATCTTGTATCACTTACCTCTTTGGTGCAAATAATCATGTTCATCAATAAAATAAAAGCTTATGCTGAATAGCGGAAAGTATTGGCTGTGATAAAGTTCACACAGTGACATATTTGAAATTTACAAATTGGTGACACAGCTCCTCACTATCTCTTTCTTGGCCACTCATCAATTACTTTTTTGTTTATAGAGCTTCTGAGTTAACTGTTTGTATCTACAACTACCAAACACTTTCTGACTGACTGACTGCTCACCAACTGCTGCATCACATGACTGGTATCAACTCTGCCTAACTGTGCTTATTTATGGCCAAATATCCTCAACTGGTCTACAAGCACCATTACAGTAGACATCGTGGATTAAAGATATCCCCATTTCAAGACATTTTACAGACCAATGTGTGGTGAATTTACAAAATAAACTTGCTTCGGTTTTTGCCTATGGGTAATAACCATTGTTTTTCTTGCTTGGACAGTGTGTGGTGGGTGGCAGTAATGCTCTGGTTACACATTCGGAAGGACGCAGGTTTGAATTCCCGCCTGACAATCCAGATTTTGGTTTTTCATGGTTCCCTGATATCATTTCAGGCAAATACCAGACTGATTTTTTCAAAATGTCGTGGGTGAATTCATACTTATTCCATATTCCTAGTCCTTTTACGCCTTTAATGTCGATGTTGCATAAAGCTATAAGCAAAAATAAAAAAGAAGAAAAGTAAAAAAGAAATGTTTCTTTCAGTAGCAAAACAATGTTATTGTAGAAATATGTAGGGCATTGCATAAAATCTTCTAGGGCTTTTCACCGGGATAGCACGTCAGTAAAAATACAAAGCGACGTTTCGGAGCCTGCCTCTGGCTCCATCTTCTGGCGAAGTGTCAGATTTTGGAAGAATCCCTGATTATAAGGCCTTTGGTTGCCAGGTGACATCAGTCACGTGTGTCAGGGCCAATCTGTGCACAGACGATGGCGCAGGGAAGGACCTGGTGGGGTGGCCAGGTAGTGGGTCCAGAGGCATGGTAGGGATATGCGCTGCAGAGGGGAATGGCTGGAGGTGATAATCTTGCAGCCTTGATCTCTGCCTCCTTAGATGATCTATCACTGGATTCCATACCGTGCTGAGGCGGTATCCCGAATCCCTATTTACAGTTCCTTCAGCTAGCCGAATCTCCACAGCCTCTTTAATCACACTAACCCAAAAGCCCTTGGCAAAAGATAGTATTTTTGTCGTCTTGAAATCGAAGGTATGCCTTTCCTCGATAGTATGCAAGTCCATGGCCGACTTAGTGATCTGCCCCAACCGTACACATCTTGCATGCTCTAAACACCGCTGGAATACAGACCGTGTGATCTGCCCGATGTATCATTGTCCACATTCACACGGAATTGAATATATGCCAGGATGCCTAAGGCCCAACCCATCCTTGACATTATGTAGTAGGTCCCTGACCTTCTTAGGTGGCCGGAAAAAAAGTTTTACTCCCAACTTTGTTTAACATTCTGGCGATTTTAGCTGAATTTACCATGGCATATGGTAGAAACGAATACTGGTCTACTTGGTGCTTCTCTGTCTTCTTCAACATCTTGCAAAAATCTCTGTTAATTTGTGCCTCACTGTATCCTTTCATACGGAAAGTACGTCGTAAATGGCCCAGTTCAGCCGGAAGACTGTCCATGTCACATATGGATCTAGCACGACGTACCTAGGTCGACAAAACCAAACTGTGATGAGCAGGATGGTGGTAGCTCTGCGCCCCAAGATATATGTCAGTGTGAGTAGGCATCCTGTAAACATGATGGACCAGAGTGACATCTTGGTTCCTTGTAATTAAAATATCCAGGAAAGGCAGGCAACCGTCCCGTTCTACCTTCATCTTAAATCTGATATTATTATTAATTCCATTCAGGTGTTCAAGGAATTCATCCAGTACCTCTCTTTCATGCAGCTATATCACAAATGTATCGTCCTCATATCTGTAAAATGAAGTTTGTCGAAGTTCTGCACTCTCAAGAGCGGTGTCGTCAAAATGTTCCATAAACATGTTGGTGACCAGTGGGGGGAGAGGCGAACCTATGGCCACCCTGTCAAATTGTTCAAAATATTTCCCTTCAATTAAGAAGTACGTTGAAGTCGGAGTATGGTGGAAAAGTTCTACCTTGGTGGTTTGAACACTTACTTATATCTTATTCGCAGAGTTACCACCATCCTGCTCATCGCAGTTCAGTTTTGTCGACCTTGGTACATCGTGCTAGAGCCACCTGCGACGTGGACAGTCTTCCGGCTGAACTGTGCCATTTATGACGCACTTTCTGTATGAACGGATACGGTGAGGCACAAATTAACAGAGCTTTTTGCAAGACGTTGAAGGAGACAGAGAAGCAGGAAGCAGACGATTATTCGTTTCTACCATATGACATGGCAATTTCAGCTAAAATCACCAGAATGTTAAGCAAAGTCGGGAGTAAAACTTTTTTGCGGCCTCCTAAGAATGTAAGGGACCTACTACATAACGTCAAGGATGAGTTGGGCCTTAGGCATCCTGGCATATATTCGATTCCGTGTGAATGTGGACAGTGGTACATCGGGCAGACCACACAATCTGTATTCCAGTGGTGTTTAGAGCATGCAATATGTGTATGGTTGGGGCAGGTCACTAAGTTGGCCGTGACCTTGCATACTATCAAGGAAAGGCATACGTTCGATTTCAAGGTGACAAAAATACTATCTTTTGCTAAGGGCTTTTAGGTTAGTGTGATTAAGGAGCCTGTGGAAATTCTACTAGCTGATGGTATTGTAAATAGGGATTTGGGATACCGCCTCAGCATGGCATGGAATCCATTGATAGATCATCTAAGGAGGCAGAGATCAAGGCTGCAAGATTATCACCTTCAGCCATTCCCCTCCGCTGCGCATACCCCTACCACACCTCCGGCCCGATTACCCGGCCGCCCCACCAGGTCCATCCCTGCCCCACCTTCTGTGCACCGATTGGCCCCAATGCACGTAACTGACGTCACCTAGCAACCAAAGGCCTTATAAGCAGGGACTCTTTCAAAATCAAACACTTTACTGGAAGATGGAGCCAGAGGCAGGCTCCAAAACGTCACTTTGTATTTTTACTGACGCGCTATCCTAGCGGAAAGCCCTAAAAGATTTTACGCAACTGACTCGCCATGAAAACCTACATTCTTTCATCATGTTCCTTACATATTTTAAAGTCCTCCAACTGTTTGTTTAGCTCATATACTATTTAATTTGAACGATATATTGGTGATCTAGTGGTCCAACGCCCAAATGGAACATTGTTGTACATCACTGTGGTTGGTTTTTCATTGTTACACAAAATATGGTTTTTAATTCCTGGGAATCAATTGGAGCCTTCTTCAAGGTCAAAACAATCTTGGAATGTAATTGATGTAGTGCAGTGATTGTCTGTCAGCTATCAATTTAGACTTGCAGGCAGTCCATGTCAGTGATAAAGAAATTTGTTGGTCCAGGAGATGTAAATAATTCAGTAAGTCATTAATTCAGGAGTTTTGTAAAGTAAATTTAAATTCTTTAGTATAGATGAAATGGAAAGCAGATATTGCATATTAGGGGGCTTATTTACAAAATGTAATGATGTTACCTTGCAGTTACAAGACATCAGTCTGAATTTAATTAAAAAAAAGTCAATAATTTCAGTTTTTCTTGTCATAATTAATCTGTTCACGCAAAACATTGGAAGGCATGAATTTTCCCAGTTCCATAACTTGTCATTGATGCACACCCAAGATGAAGAAGTTTTGGCCTACTTTCATTCTTTAAATGACTTTCACACAAACTTCGAAACCAGGTTTGAAGTAGTTTCGACTAAGGAAATACCACATTGGGCGCCATTAAAGAATTTGATATTGTATTGCTGGAAGAACCTATCAAAATAAGCACTAAAAAAGAAATAAAAAAGTTCAAAAAGGGGTATGATAAGGTCTGGCTTCAGAAAGCTATATCTGTTGCTTATCCCACATTATAGACTATACCAAGAAATTTTTTTTATATTACTTTTCTATCTTCATACCTTGTGGAAAGCGCAGTAACCAATCTTCTTAAGGTAAATAGAATCAGTTACGAATGATTGAAGGTGAATGTCTGAGGCTACTCCTTATTTGTTTGAAGCCAAATGTTGAACGATTGCTGTCATAGTATCAGGTTCATCCCTCACATCAATCTAAAATAATTACTTTTTTAACTTTGAGCTATGTAAATCCCATTACTGATTTATTCCAATCTGTTAATGTGCTCTAGTTTTTGTAATAATCATGAAATATGATTGTAAATTTGTTCATTCCATCAAACTGAATAAAAATTGTAAGTACTTCTTCATTTTTTAATGGTCCATTATACAAAAAAAAAAAAAACTTACAAACTGAACAGCACTGTGTTGTCTGAAAAAAAAGAATGATGTTATAAACTTAAGGAAAATTTAGTATTGTGCAGACATGGGTTTTGTAACCAAAAAATGTGAGGTTTATAGGGTAAAAAAAAAGTTTGTGGAGACCTCCGATCTAGTGGAAGCTGGTAGTGATAGTGTATGTAAACATTTAAGAAAATTTGGTGTCGTAATTCATTTTGGCACTATTATTTAGTTTGACAAAGGTAACCTTCGGAGAGCTAAATGTCCTTCAAATATTGCTCAAGTTGTTGGTTAACTTGTTGTTCTATTGTGCACAGTGTGCTTAAAAACTGACAGTCTGAAATTTAATCAGATTTATACATTACACTCCCACATTTGAATAATGAAATTCTCTGAATTTCGGTGTTTTTACACTTCGGTAATGTTTAAACAGACCGCTGGTATGTGGGGACTTAGCATCTTTGTGTCTGGCATTTTGAAGGATATGGATTTGATTCCTGATCAAACCATGTAGACGTGGGTTTTATGTAGTTTCTTGAAATTGCTCTAGATATATTTTGGGATTGTGTCTTCACAACGTAGTGGGTGAATTCGTACCCATTGCTTACACTCAATTCTCTTCCAACTGTGATTATCTCAATTTCAATGAGCTATAGAACCCCCCCCCCCCTTCCCCAACAATTATAATTTTAGGAATTGACAGTTTGTACCAAAAAATTTGACTAATTAAATTTGTTGTAACTGACTTCAACCAATTTGATGTTTACCATCAAATGGTTACAATGCTTCTATTGCAATAAAAAATACATAATTAAATAATAGTGATTATCGGTTTCTCAATGCTGTGTGTAAAATGTACTATTTTACAGTCAACAGTTTAGAAAATAGTTTCCAAAATATTCTTTAGTGTATTTGAATGTGATACATACGACATGGTCATTTAATACCAGATGTCAGAAAACATAGTGATGAATGTTTAGAATGTATGAGAGACAGAAGTAAGGAATTTGCAACATGAACAAATTCAAGACATTATTATATTGTGGGAGAAGGTTCATAAATTGTGTAGTTACCACTTGGCTCTTTTTGTTTCATGTGATACTGTTGGGGAATTATTTGTTTTGGTTGAATTTTTATATGAGCTTGTAAAAACAAAATAATTCCATTATGTAATTATTCTTTTTATTTTGTGTTCTATTCAGAGTGGTGTGCCACGTACAGGTTACCGTGGTGTAGTAAGCTTCATGTTTAAGGGCAGAAGGGTGTATTTGGCTCCTAATGCCAACTGGAAAACATATGACCCAAGCTGGAGCTAGCATTACAACAAGCTTTAGGTAAGTAGGAAATATTGTATTAAGTAAGGATAGCAATATTACAAAGTTTAGTGGAAGTAAAGACAGGACAAGTATTATTTAATCTATCTTTTAATAGAAACTGTGTAGTAAATAATGTGTAACCTGTATACATAAATCGAACATGTACTCTGTAAAAGTTCTGCTGAAACTGTTTTAATGTTGAAAACAGCTTACAAAGATAATGCTATGGGAAAAACTCAAGTGTTCGAGCGGTTTGCTTGGTTTAAAAATGGTGACATGTTGATAGATGACAAACCTTGTTCTGGACGTCCATCAACTGCCTGAATCGACAAAAATGTTAAAAAAATTTGAGAGCTTGTGCTCTCAGACTGTCAACAGAGAATTGATCAACTGTAAGAGATTAGCGAATTTTAACTGAAGATTTGGGAATGAAAAGGGTTGCTGCCAAGTTTGTTTCTCGGGCTCTGACCGACAATCAAAAAGAACGTCGAGTTGAAACATGTCGTGCTTTGAAACAACAGCTTGAAATTGATCCAGATTTTATGTCAAAGGCCATTACTGGTGATGAGTCATGGTGCTATGGTTATGACCCAGAAACTAAGCAACCTTCAAGCCAATGGAAGATGTCATTGTCACCCAGTCCAAAAAAATATCGTCAAGTCAAATCATACATCAAAGCAATGCCCATTTGCTTTTTTGATGCCAAGTGTGTAGTTCATTCAGAGTTTGTTCCCCCACATCAGACCATCAATCAAAGCTTTTATTTGGAAGTTTTAAGAAGATTATGCAACAGTGTTCGTCAAAAAAAAGACTTGATTTGTGGCAGACTGGTTCTTCCACCACGACAATGCACCTGCACACAGCTGTCTCTGATCAGCAGTTTTTGGCTAAAAATGGCATGGTTCCACTGCCCCACACACCTTACTTGCCTGACCTGGCTACATGCGACTTTTCCCCATTTCCAAGCATGAAAAGGGGCATGAAATGACACCGATTTGACAACATTGAAGAGGTCAAGAAAGAAACGAGGGAGGAGCTGTCAGCTATTTCTAAAGATGACTACAGAAAGTGTTTCGAACAGTGGAAGCAATGTTGGGACAAATCTATTAGTTGAATGGAGAGTATTTTGAAGGGGATAAGATTGTTTTGTAAAAAATTGAAAATATATAGCTTTTCAAAAATAATTACATTTTTTTTTGGGTACCCCCTCGTATACGGTATTTTGGATGAGTAGATTCCTGTGGTAAATCTAGCAGCAAAGGCTTTCTCCAGACCAAGTGTGGTGGGTGAGCGGTAATGCTCTGGCCTCACATTCAGGAGGATGTGGTTTTGAATCCCTGTGTGGGCATACAGATTTGGGTTTTCCATGGTTTCCCCAAATCACACCAGGCCTTGCCCACCATCCTGTTCTGCCTCTGGTGATCGCGATGTTGATGAGATGAAAAGGGGCATGTTACTTTCAATATATGAAGAAAATGGCATAGTGAGGTTCACATTCATAACAAGCAGAACAAATTGATAACTGTTTAGACATAGCTTTAAATCATGATATCTGTTGTTCTTTTTTTATCATCTTTTAAACAAAATATCAGTACTATGATTCAGTTTGTGTTTCTGTAATCTCTTCCCAGGCACTGGTTTCTAACCTGGGAAGCCTTTACATTTTATCCTGCCATTACTTATTATGTGCATGTGGTATTAGGCTTGTGTTGGCAATAGGCTCTATTTGTATACGTGACACCAACAGCTAAAGAGCTCTAGTATTTTCATTGAAACAATTTCTGTGTAGTGCAGGACATAGACTTGGAGAAAAGGCTGTGCCAACAAAACTAATACAGGTTTGTGTGATTGTTGTCAAGTTTTATTAAAGATTTTCTTTTGTTTTTCGGTTATCTGAAGTAAAAGAAATTACGCTATATGTTGTTAAGTTTATCTGATAAAGATGACTTCATCATTGCATTTCTTATGTATAGTCTTTCTCACAATTTTGATTTAAAGTTACTATATTTTTGAAAAATAAAGGTAACACAGATAACTTTTGTACTTTTGTTTAGTCTCCTCTGGCTCCTTGCGTGTAGTCATCATAGGCCTTTCTTGTGCCCAAAAATAATAAAAACTTTTGCCTTCTCTAAATTGACGTTTGCAATTCGTACAATTTCAGCTTTAGGTGATCTCCGTATGAGGCAGCTAGTTTATTTTGCTTATTTTCACTCCTTATTGTCATATGGAATAATATTCTGGGGCAATTCTACCCATAGAGATAAAGTGTTCAGAGCCCAAAAGCGTGTAATAAGAATAATGTGTGGGGTTAGCAATAGAACTTCATGTAGAGAGCTGTTCAAGAAGTTAGGGATTTTAACATTAGCATCTGAATATATATACACATTAATGTCCTTTGTAGTCACAAATTATACTTTGTTTGAAACAAATAGTAAAATACACAATTACGGCACTAGAAGTAAAAATGATCTTCACAAGGATTACAAGTCATTGTCATTTGTTCAAAAAGGGGTCCGATATTCAGGGATACATATCTTCAATATGCTCCCAACACATATTAAATGTCTAGTAGATGATAAGAATAAATTCAGGAAAAAATTGAAAGAATTTTTAATTGACAACTCCTTCTACTCTGTCGAAGAATTTATTTCTAAGGTCTCTTAAAAATAACTGCCAGTATCTTGTGTAAATATAGTTCAAATAATTAATTTACCATGTATGCTATGACTGTACATCTCCTGGTGTATGTATTTAGTTTGTTATGTAATTGTTTATAGTACCATATATGTTACGACTGTACATCTTGTGGTGTATGTATTATTTTGTTAATATTTTTTTTTTTTTTTTTTTTTTTTTAAATGCACCATATATCCTATGACTGTACATCTTCTGGTGTATGTATTATTTTGTAATGGAAGTGTTTAATGTACCATGTATACTATGACTGTACATCTAGTGGTGTACTTATTATTTTGTTATGCAACTGTTTATCTGTAAATTGACAACTTTCCACATCCCACAGAGCCAGTCTCTTATATTGGGATCAATGGAAAATGAATGTATTGTATTGTATTGTATTGAACAGGCCATCATGTTACATTTTTGAATTGCTTAATTTACAACTAAAATTACATTAAAGAACTATGTTGTTCACCCTGGATCTTGTACAAAGACTATTGTTGGTGAGGCCCTACTTCATCAGATTCCACTGAGAGTTTATGGTAATAACATGGGCTGTTAACTTCTGAAAAATAAATTATATTAATTTTTGATGATCTCTGTACTAAGTAGTTCTGGCAGTATGGCCGACCAAGCCAACACAAATAAATAAATAAATAAAAAAGTAGTTCTGGTTGAGGTTCCAGTGCCTTTTTATTTTTAAAGATATGCCATGGAAATCCGATTGAAATTAAGCTTATTAGCTAAATTCAGCCTGTAAGCAACCACAATTTCCATATCACTGTTTCTATTCTTTTGTATTGAAAATTTCATTTTGTTTTTGATTTAAGAGGTTTCACATAGAGCTCAATTAAATTTTGGGGTTGATTATTTTGAAAACAAATAAATTTGGAGTTTGAGTTATGTGATAAGAATACTCTGAGGAAGGTTTTCACCCAGGCTTCATGTCCTATACTGTTTCCAAAATGTTTCACTGCTGATGATTTTTTTTTCCAAATGGAATATCACACTGCTGAGAAAGGGGAAATCCATTAATTATGTGAGGTGAAATGGTGGGAGGGGGAGGTGACACATTATACAAATAAATATCCACATGATGATGTCCTCTTATACAGTTGCACAGTTCCATATAAGCCATACAGTAGTTAGTAATAGGCCCTAATATAAAAATAGGGATACTTACCAATGCCCAAAATATATCTTATTCCTCACCACATCCATCTAATTTCTAATGTATTGTGATTTTTATCAATTTACTATTATAAACAATGGTTTCCTTCTGACTCAAATTTTTCCAAATCATTTTTTTTTTCTGTCCTGTGATTATTTTATAAAAACTGTTTCAGGATCTTCCATGACATGTAGCTGTGCACTGAGAGTAACATAATGGCACCCTGTTGGTAATCTTTTGTAAATTGAAGAATTTTTATCATGAATCCACAGGGTAAGCCATAATTTCTGAGACGACAAGAGAACAGCGAAAGGTACATAAAATTTGGCAATTTCAAACAAATTTCCTGAAATAAGCTCAGGAAAAGGAAGATAGAAGAATGGCTGAGAGATTCTTGAAAAAAGCATAATTTTCTATATTTTGCAACTAAACATTGTGTACCTTTTACCAACAACTGCTTTTAGTGTTATAAATATCAGAAATCCGTTTATTTCATCTATAAAGAATGAGCATGCTACTGTGAATTTATTTTTTATATATATTTTATTACAAACTGGATATTGTAGACAGTCATTTGTTTACAGCAACTGGTTACAGTACCTTAGTTTGTAATAGATTACAGGAACTGAGAATATCAGATTATCTATTGAAATGTAACTTGTTTTATTGTTTTATGAATTATTTTTGTGAACTGAATATATGGTATATACGGTACCTATCCTCTCTAAATGAATTTGATTTTTTTTGTGATGCAAGATTGAAGGAGTGATGCGTTTAATGTTTGTGAACATGGTTTGCATTTAATGCAAGGTGCTCTTCATGAAGGCATTTTGATTTTACAGAGTTTAATGCTTACTTCTTTTTAAATGTTGCCTAAAACATTCCATTGTAAACTTGTTACCATATTTGTAGTGAGTGAGTTGGTGCAATGGTTGAACTTTAACCTTTTATAATATGTAATATAATACATACAGTAGAGCTACACTACTGGGCACATTTCAGATTCTTAGCATAATGATCATGTTATCTGTGTAAGAATCAAAGATGCTGATGTATTACAAAAGTTGAATACAAGCCTATGGCTAATTCACAAAATAAACTCATTTCCTCCTGAACAATTTCATCATGATGTAATAGAAAACATGCCAAACTGAGCTGATAGGTTAAATAGTTTTTCAGTGGGTGGAAGGATTCAATTATAATGGGGGCACTAGTTTTCAGAGAAGTACATGTTAATAAACACTGGAACAACTGGAATGGGAACTACTATTATAGTTAATCTTACTTGGAGGCCATCAGACATGTTAAGAACGGATTTCGATCTCCTTCCTATATGTTGAAGGGTACACACTTTATCATTATTCTTGGCCGCCGCTGAAAAATTCTATCACTCTTATCTTGCACAATCCTACATCAATATCATCCCAGGAAACAGTAATGCCATACTGACGAGCCAGTATTGCCTTACTGTTTCTTATGATGACATTGATGTAGGATTGTGCAAGATAAGAGTGATAGAATTTTTCAGCGGCGGCCAAGAATAATGATAAAATGTGTACAGACCCTATATGTCTTAGGTATAATCATTTCTCCAAATGAGCCCTAGTTTTTGAGATATTTGCATGCAAAGAAACAAAAAATTCTAAATGTCCTCTATATACTAAATTATTGCCCCATGTCTTCAAATGGCAGCATGGTCTATGCAATAAAGTATTAAGTTCATAAATTTTGTGACCAGGGTTCAAATCCCTGTGGTATCAATTATTTTTTAATTTTTATCTTCAGAAATAGTCAAGCATAACTATTTTTAATTTTATTTAAACTTCATTTAATACTTTTATTGCGTGAAATAATAGTTAAAACAAAACATATTACCTACAATTCAGCGTTATTTTTTTCCTGAAAATGTTTTTTTCGTAATGAATTCACGGGTCTACCAACGGATTGTCTTTTCACAACACAAATCGGCCTTACACCCTTGAAGACTTAATTGCAATTATACGTCAGGAAAGTCTCCATTCTTATATTATTTTTTCACTTTTTGTTAACAAGTTTGTTGTTTCAGTGCGTTTTCAATTGAAATAGTTACTGTCATTTTATTTATTTCATCTTCATTGTTTCTTTACTTGTATATTGTCAAGAAGTATTTTTAATGAAATATGTAGCCTTGGGAAAATAGTTTTTTTCCCCTTTCTTCTACACTTGATTTTTTCTAAGAACCGTAGAGTGTGAATGGTTGAAAATAAAATAGTAGGCCTATCTGTGATGAAAAATGGAGCTCAACAAGGAAATGGAAGAACAAGTGACAATTACTTATAAACATTGCAAAGTTCTTGTGTCAGATTCCAGTTTACTAGCAGATTTGCTTCCTGAACTAATTTTATTGGGCATGGGTGAGGCATATTACAAAGCCATTATTGATATATTGGCCAAAATTACGATTGCTGTATCTGTTATAAGCCATGTGATTTGGTTTAAACTTTATTTTGCACAATAAAAGTATGTAAATTAAGTTTAAACAAAATAAAAAAGTAAAGCTTTACAATTTCTGAAGATAAAAATAAATAAAAATATTTGACTCAGCGGAGATTTGAACTCTGGTCAGAAAATTATGAAACTAACACCCTGTCACATAGACCATGCAGTCATTTAGTAACATATGGCAATAGTTTAGTATTTAGAGGACAATTTGATATTTTTTGTTTCTTTGCATTCGAATATCTCAAAAACTAGGACGCATTTGGAGAAACGACTGTACCATAGACATATATGGTGTGTACCCTTCAACATGTGTACAGGAGATCGATATCTGTTCTTAACATGTCTGATGGCCTCCAAGTTAGATAATTTTTTTATATACTGGTTTATTCTTTTTACCAGTTTGTCATCTATGTGTGTACATTCTCTTAAGTGGGTGGGAGGAATCCTTCCTATGCAGAATTTAGTTTTCCATCTTCACTTAGCCATTATAATATGTGTCCTCAGTCATCTTGTTTATATGCTATAATCTGTATCTACCTGTACAGTTCTTCTCTTTTGGTGCTGCCATTGCTTAAAAAATAACCAGCCCTTTGTTTCAAAATGTGATCAACCCTGCTGTCTCTTATTTTGTAAAATTATTTGTTAAAATACTTATATATTGTACCCAGAACATATTCATTACATTTATTACCCACCTAATTGTTTTTCAGCACCAAATATGAAATATTTAATTTTCCCTCTTTCTATTACTTCCATAATGTGTCGTACAGTGAGTAATTTCCTAAATACATACTGATCTCATCTAATACCTCTATTCCCTGCATATTACTGTTGATAGCAATTTTAAAGCATGTCGGGCATGGGGTATGGTAGTTTTCACGTATGCCATCATGTGCTTTCTTCAGGACTAAAATTCTACTGGAATATTTTATACTTTATAATTTACTTTATCGAGTTCAGGAAATCCTTAAATTTATTTTTCTCGTAGAAAGTTAGCAATTCTTATGGAATTTTATCTATGCCTGTTGTGTCATTTGAATTTAAATTATTTTGGAGCTCTGTCAAATTCTGTTTCCAAATTTGAATTGCTTACATCACCAGAAGGATCTTCATCATTTTTTTTTTCAGCACACTGGGGTCGTATTTGTCCTCATTGCATAGTTTCTCTTTGTATTTATTACATCCATCAGATTTTTCTTCTGATCTTGTTAGGTGAGCAGTAATGCTCGAGCTGGGCATTCAGGAGGGTGCATGTTTGGTCCACAGTCTGGCCATCCAGATATCAGTTCCCATGATTTTTCAAAATCACTCCAGTGGGATTGACGCTTCATAAAGTTCATTACTGCTGTCAATCCTGTGCCTATAATCCTATCTTAGTTCTGACAGTCTTTTTGCTGTTGAGCTGTATGGCCCTAATTAAGGTTCATCTCAGCTGAAAAAGTTTCCCATTAGTATCTTTGTTATTCATAAATTATTCTCTCCAAAATTCTGTTGTCTGTTCTTATTTGCGGAATCTCTTCTTCATACAAACATTATCACCAGCCACTTTTATGATGCTTTTATTTGAGTTTTCAGTTTAATTTAGCTCTAAATTTTAGGTGCTGCTGTCTTTATTCTTCACTTACTCTCTCCTTTGTTAGATTATTTTTGGTATTTTTTTTCTAATCCATAGTTTTTCACTGGCTTCTTTTCTTAGGCCTGGTGGGTGAGCAGTTAACACTTGGCATTGGAATTCAGGATCATGAAGGTCCCATCCCTGGTCCAACCAACCAAGATTTTAGTTTACTCTGCTTTCCCAAAATCACTCCATCGAATACTTGTATAGTTCCTTGAAAAGTAAGGCCATAAGTTCTTGCAGTTCTCTGTCCTCTCTTGGTTCTAAAGACCTCAAAGAGCTATAAAGCCCTAACAAAAATTCCTTAATCCCAATTTTTCTTTACGTATTTTAATTATTTGTCTGTTTGGTATGTTCAGTTCTTCTTTAGTTAACTTTTTTAAACTCACATTTGCTATTTCTATGAATGTTTGTTTCATGTGGGTTCTTTCAGTTTTTCCAAATGTAATATGTTTTATCTGTGCTGCTGTTTTAGCTCTTAAATTGAGATCTGTACTTAGTAATCTACAGGTTTTGGTCAGAATCAGTATCATCTTCCATATATGTTATCTGGTCTAGAAACTGGATTTTTTAAAAAATATTTAGTTAGCTTTTGTATAATCTAGTTGGTATCTTCTTAAATCCTCTTGAACATTGCCACATGCATTTTTCTTTCCTAATTCTGAAACAGTGTATTTCCTGTGTCTAGATAATGTAACAACACACATTACAGGCTTGTTTAATTGCATTAAATAGTGGCATGAGCTATTTAGGAACATTACCATTATGGTGTTGGAGCCAGTAAAGACACCTGCTGGCTGAAGGCAGAAGAACAAGGAGTGGACTATTATCCATGAGGGGCTCTGACTGGATGTTAATCTCTTGGGGAATTCACCACCCTTGAAGATTTTGGCGAAAGTAACATAGCCAGAGAGAGAGAGAGAGAGAGAGAGAGAGAGAGAGAGAGATAGAGATACTGAGGCTGTGAATTTCCAAAAATTATGTGAGTATGGGCGAGTAAAGCGAAGCATGTCCCGTTGAAGCAATGACTCATTGTAACTATTGGCCTGAACTATACATGACTGTTCTTGATGTGAAGAAAGCGTTTAAGTGTGTAGTCAATTTGAATTAATTCTACTTGTGTTAGCAGTATCAGATTTTATCTTCAGGGAGGACAAACATTCTGGTTTGAATTACAGATGTGGGAGGCTGGAGTAGAGTGTTTATGTTTGTGGCCCCATGGAGGAGCATTACGGATCATATTTCTTGGGATATGGTTTGACACCAGAGCGAGGTGACAGTGAAGGAGTCACTTCCTGTCTGAGCCACTAGTGCACGATTTCTGGACAGCACTGATCATTGTGTGGACACAGAGCAAGCTGCAAAATTGCTGGGGACGTGACTGCTCCACACAAATCAATGCCTCATCAGCTGTCTCACTTTATGCGCCCACACAGACCATCCAGTCATGGGCATCAACAAAGAATGAAACTGTGTAAACCATGCATTTCCCCATTGGTACCCATTGAAATGCTCAGTAATGGCTGTGGGAAGAGAAACAGCCATGGAAAATTAGCAATTCATCATCACATTCTGTATTAATGTAATATTTACTATGTTAAAATAAAATTGAAGTTAAATGTTGGATTGAACATTAATTCAGACTCTTCCCATTAGTTTGTGGAAGTAGATAATTTATTGTAACAATGTGAATTTAATATTTAACACGTAATTTTATTGCTGAGAGATGTCTCTGTAAATGTTCAAGGCAACAATTAAATTTCTATTTATTAGAGTAAATAAAACTGACTTTATATTTATTTGAAATAATTACAAGGTATGATGATGTCAGCTGATTGATGTAAATGGACTGATGATAAACTCTGAGCTTATTTCTCAAGGGCATTACTGGGTGATTCAGTGAGCACCAGTGATGATACACACATCACATACACATTTGCCTAATTCTACACATTTTCATGTGTATTGGCTTCTACAACTTCAGCTGTTTGCAGGTCTGTGGTGGTACATCCTGCAAAACAACTGTGCTGGTCTGTGCATGGTGGTTACCTCCTTGATAATTTGGCCACCAGCGCTGTGTCCACATTATGATCAGAATTATATGGAAGCTGAGCCTTCACCACCGGTGGCTCGGACAGGAAGTGGTCTCCTCCACTGTCAGCTCGTAGTTGCATTGAACCTCCTCCTTGGAGATACGATCTGAAATTGTCATTCTTGGGGCCACAGAGACGTATACTGCTCTTGAGGCTCACAGACTTCTGATTCAAACCAGATTATGGATCCTTTATGGAGATACAATCAGATACTGTATATATGGGCAAAATTAATTCAGTGTTTTCAATGTACACCAATCATTTCTTCGCGTCGTGAAAAGTCGTGTAGTTCTCTCAACAGCTGCTGCGAGTCATCACCTCAGTGGGATACATTTATCTTTCTTGCGCTCTCTATCTCCCCAAGGCTATGTCACTTCCACCAACACCTTCTGGGGCAGCACAGTCTGCAAGGGATAAATGCCTGGTCACTGCCCCTTTTGGGTAATAGGCTATTCCTATTTGTTCTATCTGCCCGCAAGTAAGTATCTAGTCTTCACAGACACTAACACTTCAGCAGCAATATTTGTAAATATACTGTGCCACTATTAAACATAATTATATGAACTTTTAATGTGTGTCATTACAATGTATTTTACAAAGAATTCTTACAGTGTAGTTTTGCTTCAGTTTCATTCATGTGGACCAGCGTTTCTCAAACTTTGGTCCATGGACCAGTAGTGGTCTGCGAAGATGAGACAGGTGATCCGCAGAAGAATATTAAAAATTTAGATACTGTATTATTTGGTATAAGGTAATAAGCTATAAGCCCAACTTTTTTAAAAGCCATGAATATTTTAGATACCAGGCAAAGATCTGGCCATTTCAGGATTTGAAGATATGACTGCATTGATATTATTATAGTCCATTCACCAAATATGTTTCTAATCAAAGTCAAAGACATAGATGTTTGTTTAAGGATTAAATTAATGACCTTTTTCTGACTGTCTTGTGGTAGGTGTGAAGGACGGTGGTACTGGTGGGATTGTTAACATAAAAGCGGTGAAGTAAATGACAAGTCTGGTTTCTTTTAGTTTGTTTATTTATTTTTGTGTGCATGTAGGTCAGTGGTACAGTGTAGCATATTGCCTAAAGGAACTTATTGTTCATTTGGTTAGTAAATATGAAGAGTCTGTTCAGTATACAATTCACTTTTAGTAGTTCACTTCCAATTTCATAATTGTATTTAAGTAGCAATTCAGAACGTGTAATGTATTGTTATAATGATACAGTAAAATTTGTACCAGATGTTAATAATATACACCTCGCATCGAAATGTATGCTCAGGATTACTTTGCGTCATCATTAGATGGCTGAAATCGATCGGAAGAAGAAGATTATACACATAAGTAAAATATTAGTCCCTTATAAGTTAGTGGTCTGCAGCATTATGTTTGATGTTTTAATTGTCCTTGGGTCAAAGAAGGTTGAGAAACGCTGGTGTAGACCAAAATTATCTACAATATTCCTTTGTCCTGTATTACAGTCATCCATTGTTATTAAATATTCTTCATACACTTACTTAGCTCTTTTATTTTACTCTCCATTTTCTCTGTACCATTATTGTAATCTTCTTGTGATGTTGATGTGTATATTTGTACTGATATAGTTGGTGCAGGGCTTAGTATCAATCCTCATTAATACGATTCTTCAAGTCAAGTCACCTACATTCATATTATTTGTCAAAACTCCAGTATCACTGTCATTATTATGTGTTAGTTAATCTGTATTTTCAAATCTTTAAATATTGTACATCCTTCCATTTAACCTCAATAACCCCGGCATTTTGCAAGTGAAGCAAACCGGTTCTCACTTTAAATTTTCTGATTCGCGCTCCATTTCCTTAACACACAAAAGTAGTTCTAACTCCCCCCCCCCCCCCCCCCAGCCCCCCTATTCTTTTCGGTAACTCCTTCTGTATGTCATGTAAGGATATGATTTCTTTTACACCTCTGCATGATCCCATGGATGAAGTTGATGGGTCACCAGAGCCATCACCCCCATTAACACCTGTGAGTTTAGCATCTTTTTAGCAGAGTCTGTTATATTTGAAACACAGGTCTAGGACATGACCATTATAAAACTTACGTAGTTAGAATATTTCACATGGCTACTGTGTGCATAAAATGCAATTTTTGCCGAAGTGTTTTTGCAAATATTATGAACCAACCCTCCAGTTTTTGTATTGCAAATGAGTATAGATGCTATTACATGAACTGGTTCTTTGCCAGATTGTCATATTTTTCACACCTGAAATTAAATAGTGTAATTGTAGGTGAAATTTAAATGGTTATCCTTGTTTATTAAAGAATGCTAAAAAATTTTAGTGTTGGCATTTTTTTCCCCACTTAACTTTGTCTCTTTAGCAGCACTAGCACTGAACATGCAGTGTTATATAAAATTTGTATATTCACATCCCCATCAAAATGTACGCAGATAATGATGCAATACCATGCATAGCTTATCAGTAATGACTTCATCAATTTTTTACATTGTACAGTTTCTAGCTTCACACTTCATCATTATATTTTTACTCTGAATTGCAGTTTTAATTACAACCACACCACTTTCCTTGCCTTTTGTTTCTTCAGGTCTTGTAAACAATCTCTCTTCACTTTATGGTTCTCTTTCTTGAGAATATATAAAGAAGGAAATTGATGATTTAATTTATGGATAGGTTTTTCACTGTTCTGCCTTCAATTTTAACAAATAAAGGTTCCTTTCCTGATGCCAATTTACATCACTGTTCAAAATGTGTATTTACTATAGGTTGTAAATGATTCTAATTAGGTGTGTGTGGTGAGATTGGTTTGAAACTATTTAGTAGAATCTTGTAATACACAGAAAGTAAATTTGTGTTCACTCAAGCAACATGAAATTTTTAGATATAACCCCTTCTTCATGGGCAGATAAAGTATGAGTGGGCTTATTCTTTAGAGAACCAAGAATTTTTTAATTGGTTCTAATTGTAAGTGACACATTATCTCTTTTCACTTATGGCTTTATTCCTCATTGGTGTCTAGGTCATTAGAGATGGAAAAGGATTGGGGGAAGAAATGGGAAGGAATTCAACCATGGTCCTTTTAAAGGAACCATCCTGGCATTCGCCTGGAGTAATTTGGGGAAACCACGGAAAACCCAAATCTGGATGGCTGGATGGGGATTCGAACCTGAGTCCTCCCGAAGTGAGGTCATAACGTTACTGCTTTCCCACTATACTCACTTCTCATTATCAACTTAAATTGGCTTCTTCTTAGGAGGACTCAGTAATAATTGTGCATTTTCTTTTGCAAATTGTTTGTTTTCTGTCCATAAATTATGAGAAGGTTGCTGCCCTATCAGATTAAAATGTTGAGGTAGTTAAAATTATGAATACAATTAATTCATCTTCACTGAGGACTGAGAAATTAATAAGTTAAATCTTTTGTTTGACAGCTGTTAGGCTACTGTATGATATACTCTGGCAGATATCATTTAGAAATCATCTTACATTCTTATATGAAATACCTCAACAATACAAAATTAATTCTGTAGGAGAAGTGAATTATAAGGAAATAACAAACACTTGGTTCTTAGATGCTATTTGAAAATTGCCTTTGAAGCTTTTAGCAGTTTTGAGATGGGTAAGATTTATGCTATTTTGGGAATTAGAACATCAAAGTGGGAAAACTGAAGGGCATGTCTGTTAGGAACTTAGGAAGGTAGTTAGCATTAGTTTTTCCAGGGACTGGCTAACTTTCCTGCTGATGTGTCATTAGTTTAAGAAACTTTAAAGAATGAATTTTGTGTAACAGATTGGGTGATGATATTAAGTGTATTTTTGCTTTGTATAAAGCAGGACATAAAAAAAGCACAAACATGGCGATTGCTCTAGAGTAAGATAGTGGACAAACATTTTTAAAGGGAAAATAAATTTTGCAGACTTTATCAAAGTAAAAGTTTATTGTGGAACAGAAGTCATAGACACTGTGTGCATGGAAGGGGAGGGGGATATATTTGTGAAGCCTTCTTTTTCATGGGCAATGGGAAAGCATAAAGAACATCTGATAATAACCAACCTCTCATGACGAAGAAGGATTTATACCTGAGAATATAATTTTGTAGTAAATTTATATGCTATCTTTCATTTTTGATAGAGGTAAGCAGTTATTTTTCTTTAACTGATCACACAGTCATGATTAAAGTTCAAGGGACCATCTCTTTACTTCTTTGGTTCAGTCTTTTGCATTTTCCATTGATTTCAAACAAAAAAAATGTTTGTTTTCATTAAAAGGCACATCATACCAACATAAATTCATTATCCTTAACTGTTTTAAAATTTTTCTTTAATAGCAGAAAATTTGTGTGTAATTGGAAAAGAAGTTCTGTTAGCTGACATATCTGTTAGTGGGTGTTTGGTGCGAAATGTGTTACAGGGTCTTAATAATATTTATTTGTATTTATTGTTGGTTATTTGTTTTGTGTAGCTTGCTTTAGTAGGTGTTACATTTTAAACTGTTGTGCACAGGTGGGTTGGAATATTTAGTTATATGTGTGAAGTTATTAAATTCCAGAGAGACAATTCTTTTTGTTAAGAATATTAGGATCATTATTATGTTATATCAATACCAAAGTTGGGTTATTATGGTTTATTCCCCAAAGCTTTGTAATTGATCATTTGATTTAGAGTATGCATTTTTGTGTGTAAATGGTTTAATCTTTGTTTTTCTATGCCAAAATAGTAACATAATTCTTTTACTGTTGTCACCAGTCCTATAAATTTTATTTAGCAGGAAAGAAATATACTATTGCTTCTTAGTTTTCCTTCAGAACTTCCTTAGGCTGCATCATGTAAGGACAGATTATCTTGCACATTGATTGACTCATGTGGAAGGATAGTTAGTTACATTGGTATTAAGAAACTTAAAAGGAATAGTTACCAGTTCAGTTTGTAATATGGCTGCCAGTTTTGCCAACTAAAGTTTTGTGTATAAACACAATTATTGTACCAAGGTCAGTTTTGGGGTTGTATGCTGTATGCATTGTTTGTGAAATTCACAAATGATTGATATTTATCATTGTACTAATATTGCCAGTGGATCAGGAAGAAATTATCACTTGCCAAATATGAATGACAAAGATGAAAGCAAAAATTCACTAATGAATAAAAAGGAAAACATATTTTTTGTGTAGGACCCCCCCCCCCCCCCCCAAGTATAAGGTGTGCTCAAATTAAAAGGTAAAGAATATTTTAATCGCAAAATGTTTTATTATAGTTTATGTGTAACATTACAACTACACATAGTTGCCATTTACGTTGATGCATTGATCCAAGAGCTTAGGAAGGAAATGGATGGCTTCAGTGTAGAAACTCCTGGGTTGCTGATGGATCCATTTTTCAATTTTTCAACAGTGTCCTGCACTTCCTTGACACAGGTGGACCATTTTTTTAAAAAGGGGCCGAAGATAAAGGTGTCACATACAAAGATGTAGGGGCAATAAGGAGAATGTTTCAGGACCTCCCATTAAAATTTTTTCAACAAGACATGATTCCTATTTGCCACATGTGGCTTAGCATTGTCCTGGACCAGCACCATCCCTTTCAAGAGCTTGCCTCTTTGTTTGCTTTTGATTGCATGTTTAAGCCTATCATGTGATGTGGTACTGTTCAGTGCTGATCTGAAGGATCCCATGGTATGCATCTGACCACACAAACTAACTTTCCAGGAATGAAGAAACTGTCGCATCTCCTTTTCATTTGTGCATGTCATATAGCAAAGGACTTTTGTACTATAAAAAAATCTTCATAGAAATAGCAACCAATCTATACATATTATGCATTCAGCTGTGGCAAGTGATGGTTTAAATCCTTTATGTAATTAATTTTGTTCTCATAAGAGTGATTTGCATTGGTTTTTGTTGTACTAATTGTGGGGCATGAAAGACAATGAAACTTTCTGAACAACTAAGGGTGCATCCATTAATTTGGTGAAGTATATTTCTTAAAATTTGGACCACTTCTCCCCCTTGGCGAGATTTGGTGGACCTCACCCCAATGTGAAATTATATTTGAAGACCTGGTGACCCTTTTTTTAGTTTTACGGCACAGGAAGCAGAATATTCTTTGAAGGGAGGGCAGCAAACTGATGTCAGATTTTTATCCCACACCCCCTCTCCCTTGGTGAGATTTGGTGATATTTTGCTGGACCAAGCCTCTATTTTGAGCTAATGTATTTAATGAATGCCTTCTAATGATGATGACAGTCATAAATAGTTTATCCTTAATGTAATCCAGTATTGGTGTTCTATAGAATATGATGACTGATTTAACATTTATTTTTGTACCTGCTTTAATCAGCTGGCACTTTTTTATTGACAATCACATGTCTTCAGTAATTACATTAATGTTGTCTAACAAAGAGTAATTTTTGTTTTTTAAAAAGGGTAGAAAGGTACTTGTGCAATGGTTTTGTTTAAAACAATTTTCAAAATTACTATCATTGAATTATTTTAGATAAGTTTAATTTGAATGCCGTGTATACAGCTGAAGCAAAATTTAAACAATCTTTGTATACTGAAATGAAATAATTCTTATTTAAAATTGTCAGAAAAGGTCATATATTAAATCCAATGTACATTTTTTTTTTGTTTCAATGTGTCATATGAGGGATATCCAGAAGAAAGGTTACAAATGCTGGTAAAAATCGAAAAATGAATATATTTCAACCCAGGCTATGTTACAAAACATATCTTTATTTCTCCACATAATTGCCATAAAATTTGATGCACTTCTTCAGCATGGGCACCACCAGCTTTTGTATACCCTCCTCATACACTCTCCACTTCACCTCCAAAGCCAATTTTCCAGTCTTTTTCACTTCCTGATCGTTGGAAAAATGTTTCCCGCCAAAAAACACCTTTAATTTGATGAAAAGATGATAGTCCGAGGGCACAATGTCGGGGGAATAGGGTGGGTGGGTCCGACATGCCATCCAAAGTATACAAGGAGGTTCTGGGTGACACGAGCCATGTGGGGTCTTGCATTGTCATGAAGAAGGGCCACACCCAGAGTCAGCATTCCTCTCTTTTTGTCTTTAATCTTCTTTTTTTAAATGTTTCTAAGGTCTCACAATAAGCAACAGCATTGATGGTGATCCTATGTTCATGAATTCCACTAACAAAACACTGTTTCTGTCCCAAAAAACAGATACCATAATCTTCCGCTCTGACAACTCCACTTTGAACTTTTTGGCTGTTGGGGAATGGGTTCAACGCCATTGTTGGGACTGCCTTTTGGACTCTGGAGTATAGTGATATTCCCAAATTTCATCACCAGTGACAATTGAATCACCGTCCGTTTCATAACGTTCAAGAAATTCATGTGCGGCCAAAACGCGATTTTGGCGATGCTCTGCATTCAACATTTTTGGCACCCATCTTGCACTCAATTTCCTGTAATCAAGCTTTTCTGAGACAGTTTCACCCATGAGACTACGAGATAAGTGTGGGAACATTTCATGAAGGCTGTAATTAGTCACGTGATGATCACTGCGAATTGTTTCATCAATTTCCTTCAGAAGCTCTTCTGAAATGAGAGGGGGCCTCCGACTCCTTTCTTCGTCATGTGTGTCAGTGCTTCTTCCTTAAGCAACCTAACCCACTTGTAAATGTGCTGACGTGACATTACATCAGGCCCATAGGTTTTACTAGCTGACTATGGATTTCGGCCGCTGATTCTTGCCGCAAAGTGAGGAATTTTAAGAACAAGCGAATCTCATGTTGACGGTAGGTGGAACGAACGGACCCTGCGGAGGTTGACAGAAGCTCCTTCTCTTACGACATACCTCAACAGCCTGAATTGGAGTGGGGCTCAGTTTGATTGATACTGCCCCCCCCCCCCTTTCCATGCAGGTGTGGCTACCTTTGAATAAAAAATTTCCCTGTTCCCTTCAGGGCACTTGTAACATTTTTTTTTCTGGATGTCCCACGTATATTTTCAACCATCTCAGTGTATGAGAAAAAAAATCACGGTGCCGAGAATGTGATGTTTGAATGATTCATTTATGTTGGGTTAGTAACTTTCATGTAAGAATGTATTCAGTAGTGTGCTTTCAATTCCTTTATATGTAGAACAATAACCATAAAAGTTATCACAGTCAGTACACAGACTGACAAACATGACAACAAAAATAGTTCCATTCAGAGTGTGGCCACAGAACCGAGTTTTTTTTTTTCTTTCCACAGTTTCTTTATGTTGATTTATGTCTCTCTCTCTCTCTCTTTTTGAAAGAGAAACCTTAAATTTCTATTTTCTGGAAAGTTAGCAAATAAATCATTCAACTAGGATAATTATGTGTGTGAAAATATAAAATTCTATTTTTCCTCTTCTTTGTGGTTTCTTGGGTGGGATGATACAATTAATGAAGGTAGTTGTAATATATTTTTGTATTTTTTATAGTTACCAATTTCTTTTCTTTCCAAGCTGCACATTAATCTTAGTACCAATCAAAATTCAAAAAGGAATGCTTAATTTCCAACACTAGCTTACATCAGGCAGGCATAGTAAATAAATAAAAAAAAGCAATATGGTGCTTGTCTGTATTAACACACACAATATTATGTGTGTATTTTATTTTGTTGGATGTTCATAGTTTCACGTTTTCAACTTATAATTTTAATTTTTTTTACTGTATTCATAAAAATGATTTGTGTATTTCTGTTTATGAACATTTTTTGGTTTGTGAGGCTTGCTTTGTCATCATTTTATGTCCTAAAATTTGCACTAGTTTCTAATTTATCGTTAGTTCATGCTTTTATGAAAAAGGGAGGGAGGGATAGGCCTTGTAATTGTGTTTAACACCATAACTTTTGGTAGTTTGCTGCAAAATATTAAATTTTTTAATGCTGGCAGACAGGCAACTAAAATACATAGCTTTTTAACATTGCGTTTGTATGTAAGCAGTTTATCTGTTTTTCTTGTTAAGTTCTGCCTGATGATATTGAGTGAAAGCTTGTGTTTGATTTTTAGTTTTGACAATGAAATAGGATTTCATTCCTTTTTGATGCTCTTGGAAAGACTTATGATTTCCATTATCATGTCTTCCAGACAAAACTTTGACCATAATAAAGAAATGGGAAACAATGCTTTAAAGCAGTATGAATTCGTACAGGATTAGAGAAAGTAAACCTGTCACTTACAAGAGCTGAAGAAAGATTGGTTGCAGTGATGGAAAAAAAAGGCTAACAAGTATAAAGATTATTGGGTGGCACCTTAGTGTTGTCAGATATTACAGAAATTATATGGTAAGTCTTAAATGGGTACCCACTTCAAAGGCTATCAAATTAGTTGTGTGGTATCTTCTGATGCATGTGCCCACATTAGACTTATTGTACTTCTTATATACTTTCACATGCTTAAGTGGTAATAAGAAAAATTGTTTATTTGTTTTCATCTTACTTTTTGCGACTGCAACTTTCTTGTCTTCCACTTTAGGAGACGGTAGATTTTGGCAGCTCACGATGTTTCCATATTTAATAACCTAGCAGTATTATACGATTAGCATCAACTTTTAAAAAATTTTCCCGGGTGAATAGGTCATTTTTAAGAGTTCAGTTTAAAAAATAAAAGTGACACATTTTCTGATTATACTTACATAATTCTTCTCAGTTCTTCGAGCAAGTTTCAGTACAAAACTCCTACAGTCTCCCTTAATTTATGATTACATATTGCTTATTATTAATTTTTTATTTACTTTTTCTATGATGACAAATGTACAAGTTGTGTACATTACTGCAATACAATCTAAAAACATAAATTGTTGTTTGAACCAAGAAATATAAAACATAGAGATGGAATAAGCATTCTACTTATATTTTAATATGTAGTTGAAATTGTTTGCATTGCAATAAAAAAAAAATATGCATGTGGTAGTGAATGTGACATGTCAATCATTTTTCAAATAGCAAATAAAAAAAGGAAACTAAAATAAAGGATGATGGCATTTGATCAAAAATCTGCTGGGGTCTGATTAAATGTAATATTTGTATCAGTATAGTTGTCTCAATAAGAAAAAAGGTCAACACTAACAATGTGTCAAAGCAGTCATATTTCACTTTTAATACTAACTAAACATCAGTGAGATTTTATTTGGTATTACCATGAATTTCCTTCAAATTTTTTAATTATGAATTACTGTATTCTGGATGTAAGTATCATGTTGCCAAATCATGAAACTTCACAGTGTGCAATTCCTTTGTTATAATCAGACTTCTAGTTTACTTTATTGTATGTAGCTACGTTATATCAGCCTGAGTTGTGTAATAATAGGCTGTTAAAAGATCTGAGATGATTATGTAAGTATTGTTAGAATATTAGCAGTGTCTAATTTGTGGAAGAGAAATAAAACTTGCTTATTATTAGGATTTGTTATATTACAACCAAGAGCTCTCATGACAAGAGAAACTCATAGGGTGATGTTAAAAAACTCAGAACCACAAATTATTTTGTACTTGGCAGAGAAAAAAATATGACACAGCCACATATTGAATGAGAAAATGAATAAATGTTTGCAATTGTTTCATTTTGTTGTTGTAGTATTTTTTGGCATCATGTCTGATGCTGTGATAAATAATGTGCTCTTTCCCTCTGATAATGCTGCGTCCGTACTGTTTAGAAGCTGTACTGGAAATAAATCTGTACGTGACAGTGAGATAGTAAATTTAAGTTTTAAATGTGTTGCTGTGTTCTGTTATTGTGGGCATACTAGTTTTATGAGTAAGATTGTATCAGGTTTCAAAAAGCAATATAGAATAAAGTAGTATGGTATGAATATTTTCTTACGTAAATCTTATGTAGCCAAAGATGTAATTGAAAATAAGTGGAAAGCAACAAATCAAATGATACTCTTCACTTTAATATTTTTGAGATGATTGTTTTAAACTTCACATTTCAAAATATACTGAGTTTTGAAAAGTGGTGTAGTAGTTCAGCTTCAGTACTACAAGCACCTGAGAAATAGGGATATTTTACACAAATATAATTGTTTATTATTATTATTTTTTTTAAAGAAAAAGGATGTCAGTTTTTCTTATGAAATGTCATTTTTTTGTATTCTATTACATTTAATAAGGAATAAACATTTAGAGGCCTTCTTGGATTAAAAATATTTAGTGCATAAAATTGCAGATGCTCTTATAGATTAAAATTCTTTATGGCGATTAAATTCTATGGGCATAAAAGTATGTATTTTGTATCAATATGTGTTATTATTATGTGTTCTGTTGAGTTTGAGTATTGTTGATGATAAATAATGGTGCTGTTTGTGATTTTTTTGTTTGTGTACTCTCCCTTAAGACATAACTGATATGTTTATATTGTCTTCCGTTTTTGAAATTCCTTCTATTTGTGTTCTCTTTTTCTTTGATACTTGTTATTCCTTCTCATTTTCCAGAATTGAAGCCATACGCCTTTTTGGTGTCTGTTATCATAAAAACTATTTTCTGCTGTAATTTAAACATTGGTACCATTTGTTTTGATGCATTGAAATAGTATTTATAAGTTTTACTTATTTGATATTTTACATTAACTTATTTGCAGCATAGAGGTTATAGATGATGATAGGTTGAATAATGTGAATGACACTTAGCAGTGATAGCTTTACAGTATGTATAAAATTCAAACAACTTTTCAAAATTTTATTGTTGTAATTTATGCATTGACATTTTCCTTAATGCTCTGTAATATCATATGATTTGTAATTTATGTATTGACTTTTTCCTTAATGCTCTATAATATCATATGATTTGTTGTCTCAGATTTAAAATATATCATGTATGGGACAGTTACGTACTATGAGACACTGATACTGAAAGTTATGAATCATGTTTAGTTTTTGTCTTGGCTCTGAGCAAGAATGGAGAAAATCTACATGGGAATGAAATATGGATAATATATTATTGGTCTGTGCTATAGATGCAATTCCTCAACATCTTTTTATAGAAAATGCGTATCATTTTCTTTTTGTTATATCTTTATCTTTTTTATAGCAGAAATGTATTCCCCATATAATTACAGTTTTGTATGCCTTTTCTATTGCCACAACTGGCTTTGTTTGTGGTCTCAGTTTAGCGAGAGAGAAAGAGCATTTTATATTTTTGTTGTCTGCTAAGTTACACAATTACTACTTTTTGTACAACGAAATTTTGTTTTCTTTCGTGTTTACATTGAGTTTAATTATGCTTACCATGGCATGTGTTGGTTAGAGTTATTTGCATTTGTCAATGTTCCTGCCAGTAATTCTAAGATTGTAAAGAAAAAAAAATGTTATATGATCTAGTTATACAGGCTATTTATTTACTGAGATGGTACAATTTTGAATGTAGACAGTAAAATAAAGTTTTTTGGAAAAATTCTTCATGTGTTCAGTTTTTACAATATTCAATTTATCTGTTCCTGAAATAAAACTTCATTTACACATTGTGAATGATTGACAAATTTCTTTAGCAAACTGCTTAACTGGCATGTCACCAGGGTCCTTATTTGTTCTTTTAAGCACCATGCTGTTTGTATTATTGATGAGGAATTAACAAAGGGGGAGGGTGAAACCCAATGATTCCCATTCAGATGTGTACAAGAGTTCATCAAAGAGCTGCCATGTTTACTACCCCCATGAGATAAATTAATCACCATCAACAATGTCCAATACCCTCACTTGAACGCTGACAAGTTTGAAATTTAATCAGACACAATCTATTGATAACATGTTCTGTAATACTGTATCTAACTTGTTGTATAAGTCTCAAATGAGGAAAATTTTTGCACCACTTTAACTCGAACTAGCTAATCACACAAAAAAATGCCAGACATAATCATAGTGCCTAAGCAAAGTTAGCAATGGGATAGGTGTGCTTTCACCATTGAATTGATTAGTAGAAGTAGTTCTACTTGGCATTCTTGGCCCCATCTCTTATCCAGAGCAGCTTTTAATTCTAGTATCTTGCTAGACTAGGTGCAGTGCCATCATCTGAGAATGGAATTTCTGAAAAGTGCCTAAACATGCAACCAGGCTGTTTGGTACAAGGCTTTATGTTCCAATCAGTCTGTTGCACATTCCTGTATCCAGTGCAGTGACAATTTAAAGTGTGTGGCTATACTGGCGAGTCTCTAAAATGTCAAACCACTGTAAATTCTTAGGTCCTGTGATACTATTATTATTATTATTATTATTATTATTATTATTATTGATTAGTAGAAGTAGTTCTACTTGGCATTCTTGACCCCATCTCTTATCCAGATGTTATGTGATGAGACAATATGGGCGTTTGGTAGTTGCTTGCAGCCTAAATGTGAACTGTACTGAAAATTTGGTTTTTATTATATTATTTGTCATTATTTTTGTTACCCCACAGTGTAGCTGAGTGCATTATAGTGCCACCTCACTGAAATGGTGAGACACAAGGCTCCAAGGTTAAAATCCCAGGCCCAGCTGATATGCCAATTAGTTTTTACATTTATGCTTTTGGAAAATGTATTGGCTACTGATTTGTAATCATATATAATTTCTAATTTGGTATAACTTATTCCATCTTATGCATAAAATTTAGCATGGACTTTGACTGTTGGAGCTTTTTGTTAATGGAGCTGCTGACTTTCCAAGTTTGAGATGCGTATAACAAGATGGCCAACACTTGGGTTGAATATAGTAAGATTGGTCCTCCTAAGAATGGTTTAGTATCTCCAGTTTGGTTACAGCTCAAAAGAAACTACATGACTTTCTTTTTCTCCTTTATCTGACCCCTATCTTCACATCTTCAGCATTTCCATCCATCCTTGTTTACTGCAACACTCATGCAGACGAAACATGCACAGTTTAATACTGTTCAACAAAAACTGATACATGGAGAAAATGAAATGTAGTGTGTTTCTCCAACATTTATTGGCTCTCCAATGTAATCATCTGTATTTTGGCTCCTAGTGAATGCAGCGAAAATTCTTTAAAAGATCATAGCCAAATTCCTTCTTATTCTTTGTCCCCAATCCTCTCCTTTCTCTAAATATCTCTAATGACAATATGTAAAGTAAACCGCAACTGCTTGTAATAATAAACACACTTGTAAAACCCTGAATAAAAATAATAATAAGTTTTGAAATAATGGCTTATTTAAGTGTGTAAATTGACTGCATAGGGGTATGGTTAAACAATGAAAGAGGAAAAGATCAATTGGAACTTGGCAACCATGACAGAAATATTGTTAAGTTAATGGAATTATTTTTGCAGATTTTTTAAGATAAGTGAATTTTAAGCAGTGAGAATTTTGTAATTTTTTAATTGGTTGTGTGGACTTTCAAAAATTTATGGTTATTTTTGCTTGAATTTATGAACTGTAAGCTGTCATAAACAATCTGTTGGTGAAATACCTTGCTGTTTCACACCATTCTCCAAGTAATACATATCATTTAATATTAAGAAAGTGAAAATTTCCTCGTACTCCTTTTTAAATAGTGAATACGAGAGATACTTCTGTAAAAATCTCTTGCTATCACTATTGCATGAATTACAAGAGTAGTAGTTTTTTTAAATATGGACCATTTTTTAATAAGAAGAAAAATATTCTAATATCATTAAAATATTTATTTCTATATTCTACATACTTTCATCTACTTTTCTACACAATTTTCATTTTTGTTCAAACATTTGTCATACTGTTCAAAAGTTTTTGAATTCTGATGTCAAAGAAATCTGCCACCTGTTGAAGCACTATCCATGACTGCAGTTGCCATTTCTTCATTGTTGTTGAACTGTTGACCACCAAGGAATTCGTTTAAGTACTGAAACGGGTGAAAATCACTGGGTGCAAGATTTGGACTGTAAGCTGTATGATCCAGACCTGGTGTGGAAAGATGTTGCTGTGCATTGTCATGGAGCAACATCACTCTGGAAGACTAGACCATTGTTTTGAATGTTTTGTCTGTTTGGCTTTCACTGGTAGGCGATGATATTTGTTGCCATTTCATTGACTCACAAGTCATGTGACACCCAAGTCTCTTATCCTGTAATGATATAGTCCACAAATTCATCTCCTTCCTGATGATATAAATAAAAAATGAAAAAGCACAGCCCAATATTTTTGTTTTGTGGTGGTCACAAAGCAGTCTTGGAACAAATCAACAACACAATTTTCAATAATACAGTTTCTCCGAAACAGTGGTACACAAAACTGACCTCGAAACCTTTGGAAAACCAATTGATAACTGTTAAATCATGATTCATCTGTCCTTTCCAATTCTGCTGTCCACATCACGAACCAAATCTTCAGAAATCAAGGCAGGTCAGCATAGGCGCGGCTCATCATGACCAATAATCCACCTGTGCTTGAACAGCCTTGCCCATTCGAACTTTACTATAACTTAGAGCATTATCACAATACACTTTACGTATTTGACAGTGAATTTCTGCTGCTGCCAAGTTTCTTGCACTCAAGAATAGAATTACAGATCGGGAGGATGCCGGTTCGAATCCACGTCCGGACATACAGATTTGGGTTTTCCATGGTTTCCCCAAATCACTCCAGGCGAATACCGGGATGCTTCCTTCAAATGGCCATGGTTGAATTCCTTTCTGTTCCTTGTTCCCAGTCCTTTCCTGCCTCTAATGACTTCGTTGAGGCATAAAGCCATAAACAGAAGAAAAAAAGAATTACATATCGTATCTCGCATTCGGTGCGTGATTAAATTTTCTTAAACATAAACTTCTACAGCTCAGCACAGAGATGATATGGCTGCAAATGGCATCTTAATGCACACAAAGCACGCTGGGAGCAAACTAAGATATCGAAACCTTGATCAAAAACATTTAGAGCAATATACTGAAATTACTGAAAATGTTTGAATGTATTACTTTCAACAGTTATTTGGTCATTCAGTAGGAATTATTTCTTATAAATCAGCAGTAAACCAGTACATGAAATTAATTGTGTGGCTACTAAGATTTGAATAACGTGCAGAATTGTAGATGGTAAAACATTGGTTGATGGAGTTATAGAACTCTTGCATTGTAGCAGATAAGAGAACTTTTAAGTATCACAGCATAAGTAGAATGGCATTTAAAGGCCATATGCTGATGAGCTAAATGTTAATAGTTACAATGGTCGTGGTACTCCTCCGTGTTGTCTTTTTGACAGTTTCAACTGTTTTTACTTCCCCAGTGTAAATTTGTGATGACATAATTGTGGATGAAATATGATTGTGTCTATAGTATATAATGCACAGTGGATGAGAGATCAAAGAAGAGAAGTAGAAACCTGGCACCAGTACGCTCCAGACTACTATTCAAAAAGGCACCAGAGAGTTGGTAAGTTTAATGTCACCACCAGATGAACAAATTCCTTGCAAGAATCTGATCACTTAATACACACTAAAGAGATGTTTGGAACATAATCTTGTGATTTCATATTATTATATCTGTTACCATGGTATAAATGTTTATTTCCTGCGATAACTATGTACTTTACATTGAAGTTACTTTGCAGTGTGCAAGATTGTTCAGTTCTGATTGATGTTATTGATACTAAAAAATGTGGAATTCTGTGAGGGAATTTAACTTCCAACAAAAAATTAAATTAATTACAAAAACTGTAGCAGAAAATGTTACAGACACTGCTTGTGAGACTTGAAGAAAGTACGTACTGTAGTACTTTTGTGTGTGTGTAAATTATTGTCCCACAAAATCAATTTTGTAAAAATAGGCCAGGTCTTGTGCTTGTGGTGTGACAAACAGTTATGAGATCTTGTTCTGAGCCAAGGCTACACTTTACATTGTGTATTCACTTTCTGAAATAGAATAGTTTCTTTCACTCTTATAGATCATTTCCTTCTTCTTTCATTTCACCCTCTTTGGGGTATGATAAATCAGTCACTTCTTTGCATGTTCTTCCTTCCTTTGTTCCCAGTATTTCTTCATTCTCTCGGACCTCCTCCTTCTCTCCTCTTCCAAGATAATGGGTTTCGACTTTATTTTAGATTTATCCTGGAATCTTATCCTTTCATCTTTAAATCTTACCTGTTTTGTTCTGTCAAGTAATGACTTTTCCGTAATTATTAATTCTCTTAGATTTTTTCCAATTTTGTGAACCAGATAGGCTTCGGTGTGCAGTTATGGAAGAAATCAAAAATTTGTTTGGTTAGTCTACCGGAGTTCATTCTGAGAAGATGATGTCAAAATTTAGTCTCCTTTTGCGCATAGTATCGGAAAGTTTTTCAATTTTTTTTTTAGAGAGTTTAATTTTTGATGTATACTGTTTTATTATTTTGAAATTTTGTTCCTATAATTTTTCTTAAAATTTTTCTTTCTTTTAGTTCTAGTTGTTCTATCTTCCCTATGCGATTTGTGGTTAGAGTTTCTGCTGCTTGCGATGCTTCCGTCTTTATCACTGTTTTATAATGCTTAATTTTGGACCCCACGAAAGGGATTTCTTGTTGTATATCCCTCTTGTAAATTAGAAGGCCAATTCAAGTTTATTTTTTCTTGATTCTATTGCCTTGTGTTCTGTTGCATTCCAACTACTCCATTCCCCAGATGTTTAAATTCTTTTACTATTTATATTTTTTGTTCTTGAATTTATAAATATTTCTTTTGGTGTTTGTTGTTTGTCATTATTTTCATTTTTTCAAAGGAAATTGTAAGACCTATTTTAGCTGCTTGTTTCTCCGATTCAGTGATTTGTTCTTTTTCTTCCTCCATTGTTTCAGCCAACAGGGCCATATGCGCAAAGGCAACGCAATTGATTTTAGATTCTTCTTTTTGCAACCCAGTGTTATTCCACTTTTTATATATTTTTTGCATTCTTATATTACTTTCTCAAGTGCACAATTAAACAATAGTGGCGAAAGTCCATGCCATTGTCTTCCCTGTTTTTATTTGAAAATGGTCTGATACTTCACCCATTAATTTAACTTTCGAAAATGTGTCCGTAATAACGGCTTTTATTAAGTTAGTTGATTTCTTATCCAATCCTCATTCTTCAGGTACTGATATTACAGATTCTCTATCACTCAAACCATATGTTCTTGAAATCAATGAAAGTAATTACATATGTCTTTGCTCTTGATTTTTGGTACGCCATAATGTACTTGATGTTTACTATTTGTTCAGAGCATTATCTACCTTTTCTAAACCCTCCCTGTTACTCCTCCCGTTATGGGTCCAATTGTGGTTCTGCTCTATTTAAAAGGACTTTTGAAAGAATCTTCTAAGTTACATCCACCAATGATATACCTCTGTAATTGTTTGGGTCTGTTTTAGAGCCTTTTGTGAGGAGGGCGGATGAAGGCTGTTTTCCATTCCCCTGGGATTTCTTCTTTTTCCCAAATTTTATTGAAGACAAATTGAAGAGATTTAATGAAATTTTTGTTATCTTTTCTCCAAAGTTTTGCCACTATTTGATTTTCTCCTGATGCTTTGTTATTTTTAATTCTGAAATGATTTTTTGTAATTCTTCAAATGTTGGTGGTTCTGAATCTAGTTAGTCAGAGGTATTTGGAGTAAATCCAAATTATTCACAAATGGGTTCACAGTTCAAGAGTTTGTTAAAATAGTCTGCTGATACCTTGGAATTCTCTGTGTTGTTGTGAGTCATGTTCCCATTAGCATCTCGAAATTGAAGGGTTGGTGCTTTGTACTTTGATAGTTTTTGTTTGAAAGTTCTATAAAAGATTCTTGTGTTGATTCTACTAAACTCTTCATCAATTGAAGATTTTATTTTCGTAAGCCCTTTTAACTTTTTTTATCTATCATTTCCCTAATTCTAATGAAATTTACTCTGCTTTCTTCTTTTTTCTGTGTTTGCCATTGTTGCCATGCCTGTTTTCTTGCTGCAATGTATGTATCTAAATGTTTTCTAATTTTGGATTGGGGTGCTGTTTGTTTAGCTTTATTAAGTAAGTTTTCCTTGATATTTTCCCAGATTTGAGTCTGTATGTTTTCTGTTGCCTTCGTGAAATCACCTGAACTTAGTAAGTTTTCCACATTGTATTTCCAGCCTTTAATTTGCATTGTTTTTTATTTTCTATTGGGGATGAGTTTAAACTTGATTTTAGACAAATACTGATCCGAATCCAAGTTTGCACCTCTAAGCACTCTAACATTCATAATTTCTTTGTGAAATATCTTTTGAATTGCTGCTGCTAGGTTGGGATTTGGGGAAACTCAAGTTTTTTGTTGACGGGTGGGATATTTTCCAATGATTTTCTTATACCCTTTTTTCCTTTGCCAATCTGCATTAAAATCTCCATGAAGAAAGATATTATTTTTTCTGGAATTTTCTAAAAAAAAATCATCTAATTGGTTCCAAAAGTTCTCTACGTTTTCCTTATTCCTTGTATTGTCTTCATTTATGGGTGCATGAACGTTAATAATAGTATATATTTTGTTTGTGCTTTTAAATGTAAGACTTGACATTCTTATAATGATTCCTTAGTGTGTCCTATTTATAGGTTGCTAAGTATGTTGGTTGTTTAGTTTTGATTTGGATGAGAATCCAAGACACTCCGACTTGTCTTTGAGCAGTGTTGCAGATTCCCCAGGATTCGAATGTCTGCTTAGGTACTTTTGTACGGTGGATCATCCACCTGGGGTAGGTAAATTGTTTAACATCACACACTTCCATGACTGTTTGGAGTGACTCAAGGCCACAGTTATTCAACCAAGATTGTGAATTCTGGAGAGTAATCTCTTCCGCCCTCTCCGCCATTAGGAGATTCATCTCTTCATCTGCCATTGAGACCGTTGGCCAGTTTTCATCTAGTAACCCTAGACAGGGACTCTATAACAGGGTGCTACCATCAGAAGCACGATGGGCCCTGGTTTTTTAATGAGGTTGTTACCCCTCCCCCTCCTCCTTCCCTATCACTTGTGCGATGGGGCCTCAGGCTTGGGACCGGTATTGGCGGAGTTTTATAGTTCTTTTATTTAGAATAAAAATAATAATAATAATTAAAAAATCTGGTGACATTGCCATTATACATGCTATGTTTTTTTTTTTTTTTTTTTTTTTAATCGAATTTACAAATAAACAAAAGCCAAGATTTCCCTCGCACGTTTTTCAGGTTTCATAGTTTAAGATCCCGACTTACATCGACCTTCTCTCATTGAGTTTCCTAATAAAATGTATATTGTGAAAAATATAATGTATGAATAAACAAAATGTGATAGGGTTGTCACACCATATTCCTGCACAGCTATTATTAATTAAAAATTATGTAATTAATTTTTTCCAATAATAACTGTCATACAGTTTCTTAAAAAGTTCATCAATGAAGAGTAAAAGATGTAAATAAAATGGCAAAGAAAGGTTGTGTAACTTTTTCCAGACAATAATGAAAGGTTGCCAGGTTTAAACAGGTAAGCGTGTATGAGTAATTTACTCTCATCAAGTTTCTTTACATAATCTATATAAAAATGTAGATAATTTTATTGCAAACAGGATGGTACAGGGTTGTATTACCAAAAGTAGGCAAATCTCAGGGTTGTCGTGATTTGAAGTTTTAATAAAACGACACAGAATAACAGTTGTTTGTGATAATAGAAAAAATATAATCTATTGTGCAATTTAAAATACAAAGAATTGATACACTAATAATTATTCAGAATCATATTCATCGTAAGACATAACATTAAAATCACATTCTGAGGGATTGTCGTCATTACTAGTCCTATCTGTCACTAGTTAAACAGTATCACCTCGTAAGGGTGTTGGGTCCCCGAGGAATACTATTGGTTTTAAATAGACAGTCATGTACCATCCGCAAGATTCTGGTCTTAGTCTTACACAGCAAGAATTTGTAGCATTAAGCCACACAGAATTAACATACATCACGCGCAATATTTTTTGTTTCAAAGATTTACAGCATGGCGGAATCATATTAGAATTCAAACTTTTAATTTTTTCCATAAATTGCTCATTATTTTTCTTGGTGGAATAATTTGTTTGGAACTCTCACTTCATTAATACATGTATATTTCCTTATGTTATATATGAGGTCTGTGAGAAAAGTAATGAGATTGGTAATACTACTAGCGATCTGCCAATGCTGTGTCTACTGGTCTGTTGTAGACTGGTTTGATCATTCCATCCACATGCTCAGTCCGAGTTTCAACTCCTTTCAGCCAACACATTATTTTTGACAGTGCCATGAGTGTAGTTTTTGTTGTGTGTTACAAAAATGGAACCATGGGAATTTAGAGATAAGTTGTGCAATCAAGTTTTGTGTTAAACTTGGGGAATCCACGAGTGTGACCATTGAAAAGTTGAAACAGGCTTATGGGGAAAATTGTTTAAGAAGATCACAAGTTTTCCGCTGTTACAAATCATTTTTGGAAGGCCGAGAACATGTTGAAGATCAACCTCGCTCAGGGAGACCTTCACCTTCAAAAACTGACGAAAACGTTGAATGTGTGAGGGCTCTTGTGAGATCAGACTGTCATTTAACAATAGGGATGATGAGTGAACAGGTAAATTTAAACACTTTCACCGTACATAAATTTTGACGGACAATTTGAACATGCGAAAGGTTTGTGCAAAAAAAAAACCTCATAACTGAACAGAAGGACAATCGAAGAAACATGTACGTTGATCTTCTTGAGGATTGACAATGACCAAGAATTATTCAATCATGTGATCACAAGTGATGAATCCTGGATATCTGAGTACAATCCAGAAACAAAGAGAAGAGTGGCACACTCCGTCATCTCCTCGACTGAAAAAATGTCGAATAAGCAAATCAAAGATCAAAACAATTCTGACTTGCTTTATCGACAGTAGGGGTATCCTGCATAAAGAATTTGTTCCTCCAGGACAAACTGTCAACCAAGTGCTTTACAACGGTGTTCTTGAAAGACTCAGGAAAAGAGTGACTCATGTGGGACAAGACATTGCAGACAAGTGAATGCTTCACCCCGTGTTATACGGCTCTTTGCATCAGTGAATTTTTGTTCTCAAAATACATTCCTGTTGTTCTTCAAACCCCCTATTACCTGATTTAAGTCCTTGTGACTGTTTCCGCAGTTGAAAAATGTCTTAAAAGGACGTAATTTTGGGACTCTGGAGAACATTCAAAAGACTGTGACCGAACAGTTAACATCCCTACCAACCGAAGCCTTCCAGCGCTGCTACCAAGAGTGGAAACAACGACTCCGCAGGTGTATAGCTGCCCATGGGAACTTCTTTGAAGGGGATAATATTGTTGTCTGAAAAAAAACCCCTTTTGTTAATACAAAATTAGTCTCACTACTTTTCTCACACACCTCGTATAAGAGCTGTAAATTCTTCAACTATTTCAATTTTTTCGTCATTGAAAATGTAGGCATCATCTGTTAATGTTGCAAATGTTTTTTTTTGTAGGTCTCATTTTTTGAAATTTCTGACTTTTCCTTTATTATAGAAAGCAGTGGTGTAGACGCAGTCTGTATATAATGCATGGAGTAAGTGGCGGATCCAGGATTCTGGTTTGGGGGGGGGGGGAGGAGGGCTTGAGCGGATTTCGGTTTGGGGGGGGGGCTTGAGGGCTTGAGCGGATTTCGGTTTGGGGGGTGGGCTTGAGTAGGGAAGCGGTAAAGCTTTATAGTCATGCCGCCTTAAAAAAAACCTCAAAATTATGATGGCGGGGGTGTACCAAGATACTTTTGTGGGGGGGAGGTGCTTGAGCCCTCTAGCCCCCCCCCCTCCCCTGGATCCGCCACTGCATGGAGTGCTGGTAGACTTACACATAGCAAGTATTCCGAAGAATTTTATATTTCTTCATGAACACTATCACAGTGCCTCTGCCTACAAATAAAAACAACAGTAAGCTATAGATATTTAATACGTTTAGGATAGTAACCAATAACAATTTTTTTATTTTGTTTTCATAATTTATACAGAACTGTACTTACTTCATAATCTGTGACAAAAGATTAAGTATTATTCGTTATATTTTTGGCTTAAATGTCATAACTTTTTTTTATAACACGTGGTATGATAATCTAGACTCAACTGACTCTTTGGTGATCTTCGCATTCGGAAGAGTTTTTGTCGCTGCACAAGCATGAGATTTGGCCTATTTTTTTTACAAAAGTTGTTTTTATGGGATCTTATTTCTTTTCATAAGTTGATCGCTTATTCTGAGTTGTCGAACAGATGTAATTATTCCATTTGGATTTGGCGGATAATGAAATTTAAGAATTCAAGACATCAATATAGGTTAACGGCTTCGCATTCGGGAAGATGTAGTTTCGAATCCCCGTCCGGCCATCTCGATTTCGATTTTCCATGATTTCCCAAAATCACATTAGGCAAATGCCTGGAAGGTTCCTTGCATAGGCCATGGCTGAATTCCTTCCTTTTCCTTATCCCCGGTCCTTCCACGCCTCTAATGAAATCGTCGTCGATGAGGCGTAAAGCCAAAAGAAAAAAAATATGCCATCTTGAAGAAAGACGTGATAAGAAGATCGTAGTTAGAAATCTCGCAGGTTAGTCACTAAAGTCCACGCCACCGCCCACAGAATACATCCTCACCCATTCACCTAGTGACACTGTGCTGAATAAAAATTGTTTCCTTACGCTGTTATTAGTAGAATTTAAACCTACACACGTGTATCAGACTTATGAACCAACACCTTTCAGGAATAATTAAGCTATCATACTTTTATTACAGGATGTTGAGACACTTAACTACAATAAAAACCACCAAAACAGTTATTTCTAGACGTTACTTAATAGTAATTTTGAACAATGTGCTGAACTGAGTTTTCGAGTTTCGCGTGTACGGGAACAGAGATGGACGACAAGATGCTTTCTGCACGTCGTTTGCTTGAACCAACTTCGCAGACTTCAGAACATCTGTATAAAAAATCGCTCCAGAATCCTAAACACTGGGGTAGATCATATACTAAAACCACCTGCAGTGAGTGAAGTAAGTAAGAATGGTTTTCTGTTCCGAGACAGGCCTGAGACTCCTGCAATAGGCGCACAATGCCTGATTACGGAGATACGTTGGCCGGCTCCGTTTCCCTGTGTGTTTACATGTTGTTTGTTGTACGTGTGTAGGTTATTGTGATGACTAGTGAAGTCTAGTGTGTTGTCCGCTTTATCTACATAAAAATGAAGTAAGGGAGAAAGCGAAACACATTGCCGACCTATTCAGGTCTCCGAAAGATGCCAAGGGGGAACAACAATTTCAATGTCTCCATCCGACGGACCACACACCATCAACAGTGCCGTATGCCCTCACTCCATACGCAAATGCGGAGAGGTTTGGGATTTAACCCCTGGGCTTCGGCACACGATTTAGTGATTAGGAATACAGTACATTCATTTTCAATAGATCTCAATATTAGACTGGCTATGTGGAATGTGAAAAGTTGTCAATTTACAAACAAATAATTACATAGCAAAATAGATGTATACACCAGAAAATGCACTGTCACAAATTAATCAGTGCCGGATCTAGGGGGGGGGGGGGGGGGTCAAGCCGGGGCGCTTGCCCCGGGCGACAATTTCTGGGGGGGGGGGCAAAATCATCTTTGAAGGAGCGTTAAATGGCAAATTCCTGTGGCGGTGACCTTTTTTTTAACTCTACTGCCCCAAGCGGCAACCATCAGGGGGCGGCAAAATCAAAGAATAGCTCTGTACCGCCCCGGGCGGCAAATTCATGTTTGAAGGGGCGGCAATCTCAAGGTTTTTACCCGTCTCGGAAAAATTGTAGATCCGCCACTGAGATTAATATGTAGTACCCTAATTATATCAACTACATTTACACAAACTGTTTACAATAATTTTGTAGATACCTTAGAAATAAATTCTTCTATGGAATAAGATGAGTTGTAAATTGAAAATTCTTTTAATTTTTTCATGGATTTAGTTTTATTCCCTGCCAGGCACTTAAGATGTGTTGGAGGTTATTGAAGATATGTATACCTGACCCCTTTTTGAACAAATGTCAACGACTCGTCCTCGTACTTGTACTCTTTGTGAAGGAGTGCCATGACCGTGAATTTTACCAGAATATAATTGGTAATTAAAAAAGATATTAATATGTATACATACTCTGTCACCAATTTTAAAATTCCAGATTTCTTGAACAGCACTCTGCATGTAGTTCTACTGCTTACCAAACACACAATTTTTATTTCTCGCTTCTGGGCTCTGAATGGTTTGTCTCTGTGACTTGAACTGAATTGCCCCATAATATTTTGCACCACCACTTCTGCTACCCTATTGGCCAACTCCAGCTTACACCAACTTATACCATCGTGGCTTAGACAGCTAACGTAATAGGTGATGAGCCCAACGAGCCTGGCAGAAAAATCTTTAATTACCAGGAAGCCTTTTATGCCTTTTTTTTTTTGGTTATTACTTTACACAATGTCGAAGTCGAGGTCATTAGTTGCGGGAAAGGACTGGGGGCCAGGTACAGGAACGAATTTGGCCAAGGCATTTTAAGGAACCATCCCGGCATTTGCCTGATCTGGAGAAACCATGGAAAACTCAAAACTGGATGGACGTACCGGGATTCGAACCCGCGTCCACCCGAATGTGAGACCAGAGTGTTATCACCTCTTTTCCAGCAAAACAAGGCCTTACATAAATTGTCTAATGAAAGGCCTTCCGCATGGCAGAAATTTTGTAAGTACTAAGAATATATTATTATTGCCGGTGTAGTGAACGTTTAACTAACGGATTGCTTATCCCGTTTTTACGATAATCCACTACGATGAATTTTATGGCATCTATCTACAGTTTTTCACCACGTGTGTTGTTACGATGATAAAATATCATCCGGTAATTGTTGATATATCAACTCGGGATAGTTTTTCTGATAACAAATACGAGAAAATTCTTTTTGTTTCACCAAGAAAGGTGGTCATAGAAATTCAACTGTTGGAGATTGGAACACATATACAGCGAGATAATAAAAGAATGTAAGCAATAATGAGGAATAAGGAAAGAAGCCAGTATCAAATCTTATTTATTATTCTTCCTGATTATTATTATTAATTAATTTTAAACAAGCCGGCTCTGGCAGTGTAGGGGCTAGCACGCTGGCCTTGCATTGCAAGGGTCGCCGGTTCGAGTCCGGCATCGGGCATGTGTGGTTTTGATTAAGTGTTGTGTTCGTCTTGTGTCATCCTCACTGTAGTGTCCACAACATCATAATTAAAGCCTCATACAGCGGTTAGTACAAATTTGATTTTGCTAACTGGTCGCAAAGACCGAAGGTCATACTTAAAAAGAATAAAAATTAGAGAAGCATACTGTATGTCTCAGTGGAAATTTCCTTACACACCTGCTTTTGTAGTACACGAATTTACACCTTACATTCTTTCAGTGTTTTGAGCATTTGGTCTGTGAAATCGTCGTTAATCGATTCTAGCCACTGACTCCCTTACCTACCAACGAAATTTTTTAATTCCATTACGCCTGAAATGAAGTGTCAGTTTATGGTCGTGGTTGTATCACAGCAGATATACTGATATTGATTGATAAGAGAGGAAAATACAAAAATGCTTGCGGTGAAGAAGGAAGAGAGCAATACTGTTATTTTAGGAATGACCTTAAAAGGTTATGAAAGAAGGATGAATGATAATATGTGCAAAATGAATGGTAAGATATTAAAAAATGAATGATACATATAAAGTACATGCAGCACAGGGAAATATGGGGCAAGATATTACTTAAATAAAACAATCATTAACCTCAGGATGTTTCAGAGAACCTCTTATTAATTTTATATTTATAGTTGACAAGGGGCGGAGATAACTGTATATGTTTAGAGAATGGTTAACGTTTTCAAGGTAGATCTGAATAGAGTTAAAATTTATTTGTGCTTTGTGCATCACTGCTTGCTTTACTGGAGACGGCAAACGGCAAGGGCAGACGACCGCACATCCGCTCGGACAAGCGTTATCTATAAGCAGAACTCCCTACACATTCCTGCTCTTGGAAGTAAAGAGGGTCGCTTGAGCTCCAAGCATTGGCCGTGGGAGCGTAAAACATTCTGAAGCACGTATTGAGCAGCAATCATATTCTTTTAGATGATCTGAAGTGTATTTGACAGTTCCTGTTAAAGGCAAACCTTTTTAAAAATCACTTGAGATGCGAATGTGTATTAACCTCAGACGAAACAAATTTTATTTACCTAAAGTGCGTAGCAGTTTTCTGAATTTGTCGTAAGACTGTAGGTACTCAATACTAAGTCATTGAATGATGGCCGAGGTACAGGGACGGCGGGCAAGCGTGGTAAGTCAAATCTACAGGAATCTACTAGTAATCATTTTCGTAGCTGCAGAAATTATTCAGTAACCATGTATGATCCATCAATATATTGCTACGTCAGTAGTATTCTGATGATTAGTGTTCGGATCTTTATAACATGTCATATTTTTTCCCTGCCCTCTTTTTGAGCTGTAATGCTGAATTAAACACTGATTTCTGATTCTATTTAAATGTATTTTATATACAATATAAACGCATATTCAGGCCATTTTACTACTTTCGGTCATATTACGATAATATTTACGGTCATATGGTCATATTTTGAGGAAAAATCTTATAATGTTTAATAATATTGGAAGTTCACTAGAAATTATAGATGAGAAGAAATTAAGATAATTATTCACAGAACTGTTCTCCTATTATACATTGGAGGAAAAAATCAAAACTAACTGTCACTGAATTGGCCAGAATTCACCAGTCAAGAATTAAAGTTATACATTATTGTCACTCTCTAAACGTTAATATTCCGCCCGCCTTTTAATCTCGACAAAGCAGCAGCAGTATGACTGTGTTGATCCCCGTCATTCAATGCCTTTTTATCACCAATACTTTTGAAAATCAGTATCAGCAAGTTTTAAATTTGCGGTGGATCAGTGAGTAGGCCCTACCGCCATGCCAAAAACAAAATTTTCTGAAAGTGCGAAGTTGGAGAGGAGTATTTTAGTACAGAAGAAAGAGTTCTTTTCTGTAAATTATGTGAAATTAAAGTGACTTCAACAAAGCGATTTAAAATTTAAATTCCCAATGGTGCAATGAGTGCACGGAAGCAAATTATGCTGTCTACATGAAAGTGACATTACTAGATAAAATAAGCGATGAATAATTTATCATGTTTTAATGTATAGCAAATTTAAATGTTTGGTCAGTTTTTGTTGCTTTAAGTCATATTTTCCCGTTTTTAAGGTCATATTTGCACTCATATTTCTATATTTTTTGGTCATTAGATCCAAACCCTACTGATGATTGTATGAAATCACAAATCTCAGTAACAAGGAACTTGCGTTATGTTCACAATATGCACGTGTGAACTTTCGAAACAAACTTGACAAATACGTAATTTAATTTTTCTATCACTTATGAGCGCTGGTGGTAAGCCACACGTTTCAAGAAAATATCTCAGCATTCGAGAAAATTTAAGAGTTGAAATCTGAATACGAAAACAAAGGATCCAAGTCACGTTGTTTATAGGATGAGTCTACTCACACGCTTTAATATTCCGATTAGAGCTTTCCTTTTAACATCTGCATGTCGTGGACTCAAATTGTGTTAAACGCCACAAACTTGACAAATACGTAATTTAATTTTTCTATCACTTATGAGCGCTGGTGGTAAGCCACACGTTTCAAGAAAATATCTCAGCATTCGAGAAAATTTAAGAGTTGAAATCTGAATACGAAAACAAAGGATCCAAGTCACGTTGTTTATAGGATGAGTCTACTCACACGCGTTAATATTCCGATTAGAGCTTTCCTTTTAACATCTGCATGTCGTGGACTCAAATTGTGTTAAACGCCACATTCATGTAATACAGATAGTACTGTATCACGCTGGGCGTACCCGAGGTTAAATCCGCTCAATCATTTTTAGACAGCAGGTTGGGAGGAAGCGATCAGAAGTTCCTGAAGCACGACTATAACATAAAAATCTTTAACCTCTTCACTATATGAATTTGGGTCATATTTATACATTGGCGCTCTACCACCTGTCGACACAATGTTGATCACTAAGGATGGACCGATCGTGGTGGTGTAACGGCTAGCGTTCTGGCCTCGCATTCGGGAGGACGGCGGTTCGAATCCCCGTCCGGGCATCCAGATTTGGGTTTTCCATGGTTTCCCAAATCACTCCAGGCGAATGCCGGGATGCTTCCTTCAAAAGGCCATGGCCAAATTCCTTCCCATTCCTTGCCCCCCATCCTTTCCCATCTCTAAAGACCTCGCTGTTAGAGAGACGTTAAGCAGATAAAAAAAAACTAAGGCTGATATAACGTAAGAGATACTGGCGAGTGTTTCTATCTGCAGACGTCTTTGTTTTGTGCTAAAGTGTTAGATTAGACTCGGTTTTGAAGTCGATAGAGGGGATGAGACCTCCAGTCGCTTAGGTGATAGTGGGAAATCTCTTAAGAACCTTCAGGATGTCCAGTACGCTTGGGTTGAGGGTTAAATTCTCTCTCGTAATACGGTGATCCATCGTATAGTTAGTCGTTCTATTAACTGAGCTAAGAGAAAACTAATGCAGTAATTATTATCAATTAAACACTTATGACCGTGTCTTTGGTAACCATTCATTATGCCAACAAGAAAACATTAATTAGAAGAACCTGAGCTGTCTTCCAGTCAGAAGGTGCTTGTTCTCTTCTAAAGATTTACGGAATATATCAGACAAAACTGGTTCTATTTCCTCCGTGTACTCTGAAAATAGTCTTACTGGTACACCCTCAGGCCTCGGTGTTATCCCCCACGTCAGGAGGATCCATTTCTAATTCCACAAGATATGGGAAAATGGATATGTTTCCTATATTTTTGTCAGTAAAATAATTTTTAAATTTGGTGTTAAATACGGTAGCCTTGTCACGGATGTTGTCAACTTCACGTCTTATATTAGTACTGGCATATTGTTGTCACTACATCTAACGTTTTTTTAGGTACGAGCAAAATTTCTTTGAGTTTTCAGCGAGGCTTTTTATAAAATGAATTGCAACGAAGTCATTAAAGGCATCGAATTTTTAACATGTCCTCTTATCTCATCTAACTTTTCTATATCCCTACGGTACCTTGTTCTTCTTGAGCATGCATGTATCTTACTTTGCTTTTTTAGTAACGTTTTATCTTCACGTGTATACCATGGGGGATTATTCCATACCCTGATTGTCCGTTTCGGTATATGTATGTTCAAACCTTCCCTGACTATCTATACGTATTAATCGATGCCACATGTCTTCAAACCAATCGAGAGTATAAAAGTTATTTAAACGAGCTCTTGATCTTATTCCTCTGTAAGTCAGTTTTATCTCATATCGAATTTATGAGTTTCTCAGACACATCTCAACATGCAGTTATGACGTTTTGGCTCTATCGCTAGTTTCGCCAGGTCGGTTAGCTCGCGAACTTGGACGAGACTTGATTATGGAGCCTGATGTAGGTTTATTTGCAAATTTGTTAGCCGGGATGAAACTCTTTGGCGTTCATGCATGGTGTAAATTCGGATGATTAGCCTAAATGCCCTGTTTAATATGTCCTAGCATTAACTTAGACTGGCCTCCTCTCCTGCTGTACAATAGTGTCATATGATGTCGCATAGGGTGAAAAATCGACTGTTATTGTAATTGCTGGGTATATACATGTGTTGAACCATTCCAAATTTCTACATAAAGGTGATTGTTTTGATTTTGGCAGCAGGTATTTGGTGGTCTGATAATATCAAAGTATTAAATGAACTACATGAATGTCTACGTGCTCAACAAATAAAGTAGAATTGTGTGTAAATTTATATCATTTAAGTTACCCTGCAATACACCTACAAATAGTACCGTCAAACTTCATAGAAGTTGACGATCAATAATAGCAATAAAAACCATCTAATATTTATATGTGACATGCACAGTTAAAATAATGTATTCAATATTCACACAGAGAAGAAATTCATAACATGTTACACTTTCAAATGAATGATTTTTTTTAAAAAAACTTAGTAATTACTATTAAATTTGTTACTGGGATAAATCATATTTGATAATCATTAGCACTGCGAATGGGTGATTGGTCTGGTGGCTCACTGGAGATCGAAAGGTCCCGCGGTGGGGATTTCATAGGTTCTTACCATGACCTTGATTTATGCCACAGCTTTCTGTGTAATGTGAAGTATGCCAGAACGCTCCCGTGGTTCGGGTTCCACGTTAAGCTGTAGGTCTCATAAACCCGGTAGAATTACCGGGCTGTGTTAGCCAGCTACGACAAGTAGTGCATTGCGCGGCAAATCGAAAACCCTCTCACCTGGTGGCCGAACAATCTGTCGGGATCTCCCGGCCAAAAATGTTATACGATGATTTGATTTGACTATGAATCGGTAACAGGATACCCCTGCCACACTCACTCTTATGCATAGTGTGTTGATTTACTCTTGAAGAGAGTGACTTTTGGACAAAGGATCTCAGAACAGTGAATAAGTCCGTATCAACATATGGTAGATTTTTTATAGTTCCCTAGAAACAATTCTTCTATGGTTCTGATAGGGTTGTTTTAATTCAGGCTCACACACCAAGGTAACATACATCGCATAGCTATTATTAATCAAAATACATTTCTTTTGGTCATGATGTCCTAGTGAAGAGGTGCATGGCATTGTTTCATGCCCGCCGTCTAAAGTGGGACTTGAGAGTTATGTGGATTGCAAACTATAGGCATTACAGGTGCTGCTTACATACACAGGGTGTCCCATAAATAGGAGTACATACTTTAAGGGAAAATAAAGAGCATCAAACTGATTCAGAACTACACAAAAACCTATTGCACTAGACGTCATAGAAAAGTGTTACCGGCGGCAGTGGTAGAAGAAATAAAAGGATACAGGGCAGACAGTAGGAGAAAATATTTATTCCAGTTAACAATATAATAGAAGATGTTCGAAGTTTCCATCAATACTTTCAATGTATTTATTACTACGCGGGACCATGGATTGGTGGAGGCGGTGGAAAATTGTTGTATTTTATTGGATGTCAACAGCAACGCAGACGATTCCTGTAACGAGATCCATTTTATAATCGACACGTGTTTCGTGCACAACAGAGTTCAGTGTCACTCTATGAAAGAAATACAGGATGCTCAAATCAGAAGAGTGTGGAGGCCAGACAATCGGTCCACTACGCCCAATCCGTCACTGACCAAACGGCACAGTCAGATATTGATGAACACGCAATCCATATTGGGGAGTTGAGTCTTACATTTTGTGAGTAAGCCTGGAAGAGCCTGTTCTAGAAAATTGCGATGATAATTTGCTCATGTCATACATGATGGCAACAGGTAAGACCTGACTACGTCAAGACGCGAGGTACCTCTGAAAACCATGGTTGACGATTCAAGAGGTATTATGTTTCTGATATAGCAAGTAAACAGTCGCGTGTGGAAACATTAATGTAAATTTCTTATTTAATTCAAATTCAAGGTAACATCATAATCAGTAGTCTTTTTTATCCAGTAACACTTCCTACTAACAGAATTAAGAGGAATTCTGGTATAGAAAATAAAATTTTAGTTGCTAATTTATGTCGCAGATCACTGTTTATCTGAATAAGGTGCTTTAAAAATTAACGTTAACTTTGTAATACATCTACACCAATACACTGTGATATTCTGCAAAGTATTTGCATCAGAAAAAATACTCTTTCCAGTTTATCAAATACTTGCTGTTAAACTGAATGGTTGTTTTAAAGTTCCCAAGTAATCTTCAGCAAGTTGGATGACTGCTAAAAGTCAGCATTTGTTTGCTGCTCTAGATTCTGCCTTGTTACCTTATGCATCTAGGCTCCATAGTCCACGAAACTCCTGGCGTTGTCAGGAATGGTCAGCCAGTGGTGCTAGAGGACAGCGTTTTGAGCAGAATTATCTTGCAGCTATAGCCAGTGGATTGGCACTCATAGATACAGACGCAAATACTCTCACTGACAGACAGGCATTCAATTCCTTGGATGAATTGGAACTGCTGCGAGCGGATGTGTCCTCAATTTGCACTCATTAATACCCTCACAGAGCCGACAGCCACCACAGACGTGGAAAGGGGTCAACGGAAGAACCACCCGCTGCTGCAGCAGACGTGGACGAAGCCTTCGTCGACCACTACTGGGTCGTCCGCGGGGAGCAGCGTGTACGCGTCGCTGACACAACCAAGACTAAGAGCGTTTTCACACACACCGGCAAAACCGGAGCCGCAGCCAACCTTTTCGTAAAGAATTCAGAACCATTTAAGTCTGGCGGAAGAAGGATGCGTGCATCACTCAATAATTACTAATTTTTGCGAAATTATGAGGCAAATTGGTGTGACTGAGATTAGGTCACATAAGCACCTCTCCTTCACCTGGTTGCCAGCATATTTTTTTTAAAAAAAGAAGACGAAGTATTGTATATCTATTTCTAGAAGAGAAAATTAAAAAGTATATGAAACGATTTTTTTTAAATTAGATATTTATTGCCTTAAATAAATATTTTTTCGTGTTGATGAAACAAGCAACTAATCTAAAATTCTTTTCAATTTGTGACAACCGGCACTGCATTCTAAATCTAGATTTATAAATTAATCGGAAACTCATTTTTAATTAAATTTAAGGACGCTCTCTTTCTCTTTTCCCACCATTTTGTGTTCATTATCTTACTCTCTTTAAGGAAGCTGAAATGGCAGGAACAAGAGCAGTTGTGAAATAATTACTTTTATATTTTGTAAATTATTAAGTGCCTTTTCAAGCACACACACTCACACCAATATATATATATATATATATATATATATATTTATTGCTGTCATCAATCATTCGACTGGCTTCATGCAATCCTCCATCCCTTCCTAACTTGTGCTAACCTCTTCATCTCCATATCCCTTACAACCCACGCTTCTGCTTCATATATTCTAACCTCTGTCTTCCTCTACAGTTCTTACCTTCGACTGTTCCCTCCACCAGCAAACTAAACAATCCAGCTTATCTCAAAATATGACCCACCAGCCTGTCTCTTCTTTCTGTAAGCTTCTTCCACAAACTTCTTTCCTCACCCACCATTTCCAAAACCCAATCATTTCTTACTTTGTTTGTCCACTTAATTTTCAGCATTCTTCTGTAGCACCATATTTCAAATGCTTCAATTTTCCTTCTTTCCGGTATTCCTAAAGTCCATGTTTCGCTACCGTAAAGTGCTGTGCTCCATACATAGAGTTTTAAAATGTTCTTTCAAATGCCTAGATCAATATTATAAACTAGAAGATTTCTCTTTTTCTTGAAGGTTCTTTTTACTAGTGTTATTCTGCTTTTAACATCATTCCTGCTTCGGACATCGGTTGTGATTCTACTTCCCAAGTAACAGAATTCACTTACTTCCCCTATTGCATCCGATCCTATTTTTATATTTAATCTACTAGTATTGGTATCATTTCTGCTACATTTCATCACTTTTGTCTTGCTTTGATTTATATTCAGTCCAAAATCTTCCTTCAGTATTTTGTTCATGCCATTCAGTAACTTCTCAATATCCTCAGTCCTTTCTGCTAACAAGACAATGTCATCAGCAAATCGTATCATACTGATTTTTTCTCCCTGAACACTTATGCCACATGGAAATTTTTCTTTGACTTTCTTTATTGCTTCCTCTACATACCGGTTGAATATTAACGGGGATAGACTACAACCTTGTCTCACACAATTTTTAACTGATGCTTGTTTTTTTTTTTTTTTTTGTAACAGTTTAACGTCCCTTTTTAACAACGTGGTCTTTAGAGACGGGAAAGGATGGGGGCAAGGAATGGGAAGGAATTCGGCCATGGCCTTTTGAAGGAAGCATCCCGGCATTCACCTGGAGTGATTTGGGGAAACCATGGAAAACCCAAATCTGGATGCCCGGACGGGGATTCGAACCGCCGTCCTCACATTATCAAAAGCTTTTTCTAAATCAACAAATGCCATAAAATATCTTTGTTTTTCTTGATCCGCCCTTCAAGTATTATTCTTAAAACCTTAATTGCTTCCCTTGTACCGCGATGTTTCCTTATCCAAACTGATCTTCACCTACTATGTCTTCTATTACCCTTTACATTCTTTTGTATATTATTCTGGTCGGTAATTTTAAAGCATGTGTTGGTGCGATAATTATCACATTTTTGGGCTTGTGCTTTCTTCGGAAGTGTGAAGATGATATTTTTATTGAAATTAGTTGGAATTTCTCCTGTTTCATAACTTTTTGATATCAGCTTGAATAATCTATCGATTCCTTTTCTCCTAAGGATTTAAGAAGTTCTGCAGAGATCTCATCAATTCTAACTGCCTTATTTGTTTTCACGTCATTCAGAGCTCTATTAAATTCTGTCCTCAAAACAGGATCTCCTAAGTCATCAATGTCGACATCGCCTTCCTTTTCCATTACGCTATTGTTCAAGTCGTCCCCATCATACAGTTTCTCAATGTATTCCTTCCATCAGTTAGCTCTATCTTCTGAGCTTAAAAGAGGTTTCCCATCGGCGACTTTAATGTTCACACCTCTTTTCTTCATTTCTCCAAAATACTGTTTGTTCTTTTTATATGCAACATCTACTTTACCTACGACCATTTCCTTTTCTACTTCTTTACATTTTTCTTCTAGCCATTTTTCTTTTGCTTTTTTGCATTTCCTGCTTATTTGAATTCTAAATTGCTTGTATTGCTCTCTTCCTGCTTCATCCTGAGCATTTTTATATCTTCTCCACTGATCCATTAGTTCCAAAATTTCTTCGGTGATCCAAGGTTTTCGGGCAGCTTGTTCCCTAAAGCCTAATGTTTCTTTACCAGCTTTCATTATTTCAGTCTTTAATGCATTCCACTCGTCCTCGGTTGAGATCCTTTCATAGTTGCTTGTTAGACCTAAGTTTACCATTTCTGCAAATTTTTCTCTCGTACTAGATTGTTTCAGTTTATTCACTTCCAGTCTGTTTTGTGTATGCTGCTTCCTTATGCACTTGAATTTCAGCCTGCACTTCATTACTATCAAATTATACTCAGAGTCTATGTTTCCTCCTGGGTACGCTTTATAGTCTAGAACTTGATTCCTTCATCTCTGTTTGACCATGATATAATCTAACTGATATCTGCCTGTATCCCCAAGACTTTTCCATGTGTATATCCTTCTTGTATGGTTGTTAAGCAATGTGTTTGCCACAACTAGCTTATATCTTTCACAAAATTCTAACAACCTGCTTCCCTGATCATTTCTTTCTCCTAGATCAAAACTTCCAACAGTATACCCCTCTTTTCCTTCTCCCACTATCGCATTCCAATCACCCATGATTATTAGATTTTCCTTCGTCTTCACAAATTGGATTAATTCTTTAATTTCGGTGTATTTTGTATCTAATTCTTTGTCATCTTCCTGTGACGTTGGCATATACACCTGTACTAAGGTGGTTGGGGCGGACATAGTTTCTAACCTCATCAAAATAATCCTGTCACTAAACTGTTCATAATGATTCACCCATTTCCCTACTGTCTTATTTATTACAAATCCTACACCAGTCACTCCATTGACAGCTTGATGTGCTAATTATCCCTTGTTACTCAGACCAGAAATGCTGTGCGTCCTTCCATATAATCTCGCTAATCCCAACAATATCCAACTCAAGTTGTTCCATCTCCCTTTTTAGGTTTTTTAACCTACCTGCTCTATTCAGACTTCTAACATTCCACGCTCTGAATCGGAGAATGTTTCTATCCATTCTGATGACTCCTCCCTGAGCAGTCCCCATCCGGATATACGATTGGGGGACTATTGTACCTCCGGAATATTTTACCCAGGAAGAAGCCATCATGATATATATATTTTAAGAGGATATCATGTCCTCGGAATACCCTTTGTGTATTTAGTGCAATGGTTTCCCGTTAAATTCTGCATCCCCATGCCGTTGATCATTTTTAATCATCCGCGTATAGGGGCCGGCAAGAGGGTGCCGTGGACCACTCACCGCTCTTCCGCCCTTGGTTTGGAGGCCGTTGGCAAGCAGTGGGTGGTGACTCCTATTACCGAGAATCATTCAGTCTCCAGAGCCTCGTCCGTGCACACAGGATGCACCACGTGAAAGAGAGACATTTGGTTGCAAAAGTCTAGTATAGTCTCTCCCAAACCCTTACACCCCATATACGTATATATATATCTTACAAATAAAGTATTTAATATAATTCATGTTTAGGATATAGTATACTATGGATTGAACATAAGGTACGATACTTTAAAATTAGCATGGTTGGAAATTTTAAGCACCAATGTGGATATATGTGCATAAGGAAAGAATGAAATCAAGGACCGGCGTCCGATTGTCGAGTTCAACACTGGCTGCGATTACCGGTGCCGGACGCCGGACCGTCGAATCTGCCCGACCGGATTATGTGTTATGGATCTAATTTGATTACAATGCATCCGACGCCGGCTCCGGTTTTTCCGGTGTGTGTGAAAGTGACCTAACGCCCCCATGTTACCAGCAGTAAAACGTCAGTCTTAGAACAATATTGTGCTCATAACATTCGTAAAAGTGTAATATCGCACACACAGAGCAAATATCAGAAAGGCAGATGATTAACACACACACACACACACACACCGCACCATATACGTATACACTGATGAGCCAAAACATTATGACCACTACCTAGTGCGATGTTGAATGTCGTCTGGTGACGTTGCGGGTACCTCATACATTAAAAAAAGTAAATAGTTTCAGCAGAGATGCATGGGGAGTCATTTTAGCGACATTAAATGCGGCCAATAGGGAAAATGACTTTGACAGAAGGTAGAAGTTAAGGCCCGACGCCTGATCTGACAGCGTGTAGTGTTCATTTGGCACACAGTATTCTTTTTTTAATGGCATTACGCCTCATTGACGTCCAGGTTAGAAGTGGGAAAGGAATGGGAGGAAGGAAAGGGAAAGAATTCGGCTATGGCCTTTTGAAGGAACTATCCCAGCATTCACACGGAGTGATTTCGGGAAACCATGTAAGACACAAATTTGGATAGCCAGACGCCTACTCTCAAAAGCGAGGCCACAGGGCGTTATCGTTCTCCCACCACGTTTGGTACACGATATTAGAGTTTTAGAGAAACAGGTTGGTACAGGGAACAAATCTGGATGATACGAAGCCTGGTCGGATCATCGAAAAATTAGAAGCCGGCCACAGATTTTGCAAGGTGAGCCAGGAGTTGCATTCAACTCGTAGTGCTCATTTCACGAGTGTGGAGAAGATTCCAGGAGTTAGGAAATATTCATCAGCAGTACAGGCAAGGTCAACCACGTGCTACAATCCAGGTTCAGGATCGTTTTCTTGCCTTAAGTACCCGAAGACGCCCAACCAGCACTGCGGCTGTACTGGCTAGAGACCTCGCAGCAGCCTCTGTATCACATATCTCCCGTCAGACGGCGTACTGTTTGCTTACATAGACGTAAGCTAGGCGATCCGCCAGGTGTATTCCTCTCACGCAAAGGCACAGAGTGGCTCGTCTAAAGTGGTTTCCTGATCACCAATACTGGGCCCAGTGAGGCGGAGTAGTGTTCACAGATGAGTCGCGGCATAGCATGGAGTATGACTCTCGCCGTCTGTTCATCTGGCGTGCCTCTGGGACACGTTATAACCTTACCAATATTGTGGAAGAGCCCCAATATGGGCGGTGCCAATGTTCTCATCTGAGGCGGCGTAATGTTAGGAGCACGTACACCACTTTATGTGTTTCCTGGGAGTGCTGTGACGATTGCTGTTTATAGGGATGACATCTTGCAACAGCATGGGCGACTTTTTCGTGATAATTATGAACCTTGGTTCGATCTGATGGATGATGATGCCCTCCCACACAGGATGGCCTGGTGGATGAATACCTGCCACCTGAGGACATCACACTTCTGGAGTAGTCAGCTCGCTCCCCGGCATGTATGGGACGCACTAAACCAATTCCAGTCCTAACATCACCACAACGGATCATTGTTGGCCTCCAACGGACGCTTGTCTAGCAAGGGGATGCGTTACGAGTCAAGTAATCGTGTGACCACGGTTTTATAACCCAATTCAGTCACTACCCTAGTACATTGTCGCATCTCCCTCCCCAGTAAATGAAGGATTTTGAAACCTCTCCCTACCATCTGTCCAATCAGCCACAGCTAGTTTAGTTTCCAGTCAAATATTATGCCGAGATATTTAAACATAAGGTTTTCAATAAGAAATTCCTGTAACTATTAAACGTTTATTTTCCGATCTGCGTGACTAATAAGTTGAATCTTTTTGGCATTTATCTTCCTTCTATGGTGACCTGCCCAACTAGATACCTTGTCACGATCTCCCTATAGATCCTCTCAGTCCTTTCCCGTTTTAATTTAACTATATGGCATTCTGTCATTCCAAACAACTTAACTTTTGACTAAACCATCATTTATTAGAATAATGAACAGCAATGATTCCAATAACTACCTTGCGACACTCCCATTTATGCTTACACCTCCTTTGATACTACATTTCCTACCAAAAATCAATGATTTCTACCACTCGAGAATTCCTATAACCAGCCACTTAATTTTTACTTTATTTGATCCATTCTCAATATTTTAGGCATCTCATTTATGTGAAGAAGATCCCAGCTGGTTTTCCCAATCCCATTCTTGAGTGATAGTCCCTAATGGTCTCATTAAACCAGGTTACTTAATATCTCTGCCTTTTTCGAATCCTCAGTAACCTATTTTCCATCCTTTTCCACAATTCCCTCCCTTACATCAAATTTCTAATATAGCCATTTTTTTTTTTTTTTTTTTTTTTTTTTTTTTTTTGCATACAACATTCGGTAATCCCCCTGAATTTTTTTTTTATCAACCTGTCTTTAGTTTCCCTCTTTGTTGCTATTAATTACTTTTTTAGTTGTTTCAAGTGTTGACTACTGCCTTGCTGTCTCTTAACTCATTTTTCTGTTCTTACCAACCTCTTTACTATCACCACCTTCCTATTGTAATTTGTAGCTTCTGCATTTTTTTCTTTATTTTCTGCTTTGGAATAAACATTTCTTCTCTTTTTCTTTTCATGTTCCAACTTCTCTTTTACTGTGCTGATGCTTTCCTTCTATATACTGAAACTATCCTGGAAATATCTCTTCACTTCTGAAAATGTGCCTTTTTATAATTGTACCCACCACCAACTTCAATTTTGACAACTGGTTTATTGAACCCTCTAATATCCATCAGTCCACACCTGGTCATGACGCCGGCCACTACAGGTTGAAGGTCGAGCAAGTACAGTCAAACAGATTCCCAGTAAATCACGCCACTGGCAAGATACCTATTGGCTTAGAAACATACTCGTATTTTTTCACCGGATACATAGCACGGCAAGAGATAATGTGGTTGTGGATTGGAACGCTTGTTCTGGTGCAATAAGGAATATTGTTAAATAAATCGGAAATTATAACCAGCACCTGGATTAGAACGCCGTATTCTTCATACGTTAGTATGAGCTTATTATCACCAACATGGTAAGCACCATCACAGGTGAAAAATCATTATTCGATGATAGTATATCATTTAGCCGTTTGGTATCACTGTTGTTTAGTTTGTAATTGGGCGCGAACAAGTGCACGTGAAAAAACATTTCAACAGACAAATCCTGGCGTTTTATATAGAGCAAGAGGATGAGGGAGGCAGGTTTGGCCTTCATAAAAAACTAATCTAGCTTTCAGAAAACGTAACACGTCTTAAAGGACAATTTTCTTGGCGTGGAGTGGGAGGGGAACGAGTTGATATAGCGCTCTGCGGATACTAGCATATGCTGTCAGTGGTCGGATTTAGATTAATACCATTTCGCGGCGAGTTTTCAAATAGTGAATACCAGTATCCCTCATCAAGTTTGCGCAGCGCTTCCGCGTTGAAAATTGTTAACAGTCACATATTGTCCACGGCAGACTTTAAGTCAACGAGACTACCATATTGGGAGTTATCTCTAGTTTAGGCACAAAGCAACGGACGTGCCGCAGTATTATGATACGGGACAAACAATTGGTACAGCACTTCAAGCATGCGATGCCAGTAACATTCCACCAGTCACTAATATCTACATTCGATGAAATGCCTGCCGCCCCGGACCACCCACCCATACTTCCAACTCCGGACCAGTATCCGCCGATTCTAGAGCACCAATATCGAAGGATTAACAGACCTTCCACGGCCAGCAAGCAGCAAAGAAGTGCTAACGTTCTCCTCCCATATTGGGTGTAACCGCATAACCTGATGAATCCGTGACTACGAAAGCGAGGGAAGAAGGTTGCAACATTCCAGAAGACATCGGAACTAACAGAATGGAGACAGTAGCAGTCGACCAGCTGCCAAACACGGCAGTGGAAGTAGCAGGTTAGCAGTTAACGCCACTCAGAGAACAGTTGCCGCGGAGCGTCAGCGTCAGCGTCAATATCGTGCAACTTAGGAACAGTGACAGTGTAAAGTGGCGTCTACGAACAATTGTTGTTTCTAATGTTATTTTATTCCCCAAACGCTTTTCACCCTTGTGGTGTGGAGCATGATCAGTGGCCGTAAATGTATGGTTTGACATGTGTATCATTACAGTTATCAAATGAAACAAATCATTATATATGTACTTACAGGTATGGTGATGATCTTTACATGGCGGTCTCGAACAGCACTTTCATGCACTTTAACAGAACTGTTTGTACATGTGGCACTATTTGGCACTTTTACAGACTTGAAATAAACACATGGCACTATATTCAATTACAAGCCTTTACTTGATTGTGGAACATGTATGTCAGCCGAATCATCGCAACGACAGTCTTATCACCACACCAAAGATACATTGCGACTCGTATAGACTAATTAACTTGGTCACAGGTTTGATAACAGTTTCAACAAACTTGCGACATTACCTGTCTGCTTTACGACCAAATCCATTCACGATCGTATTTGTTGTAAACGACCGAAGTCCCTGGGACAAACCGTGCGACCGTCGTAACGTATATGGCCCCCTTTATGCAACAATCGCTACTGAGCCTCCAAGCTCTTGAATTCCTTAAACGTAGTCTGTAGCACTTCCTTGCGAGCCGAATCGGCAGATTTCCTCAACAAAATAATGAGCAAAACCCCGTAAATAGGTATTTTTAAACAACAAAAATTCACTCTTCACAAAAGAAAATCCATATTTGACTATAAGGCAGCAGTTGTATACATACAATAGTAATATGTCTCCAATCATCACGATTCCTCATTTACCATCGGTTTTCGATGGTCAAATGGAAATACCGCAAACCGGCACCCATTCCTGGGACAGACCACAAAATGCACGTCACATTCAACCAGCAACAATACAACATCCCAATATCCTTCATGATCCTCCAAATATGCCACCTAACGAAAATGGAAGTTTATTAGAAATTTTTTAAATCTTAATCGTGCTCGTGAATAAAGATACCAGATCCTCAACAGATGATTCATCCAATCCAACAGCAATATTAGGAATGATCGCAAACATCTTCCAACAAGATGGCCGAAATTAAGATCTTGCAATGGAACTCTTCATCAGTCCGAGCAAATAGGAAAAAATGACAACGAGACTTATATGGCAATAATATAGTTATCGCTACTATAGCAGAAATCTGGCTCAAACCAGGAGCACCCCTCCTTTTAAAAGGATACCAAATACCACGTAAAAATTGGAACAATGTAAAAGGCGGAGTAGCCATCTAACACAAGTATATATCCGTTTTGCAGCAATAAATATCAATGACGCACGGCGTCATAATCTGAATTTATCGTTTCATTGTACTGTCTCCCTAAAACGAAAATCAGAATTGTAGAGTGGCATGTACTTCTATAACAAATAGAGGAGCCTTACCTAACAGGTGGAGACTTTAACGCCCATTATCCGTCATGGGGTTGCTAGTTAAACGATACATTCGGAAAAACCATAGTAGAGATCACAGATGAATTCATCGTATTTGTATCTAAGCCCGTGTAACGGCCATCTGCAATAGATTTATCATTTTGCTCCTCCTCCCTCGCAACCGAATTCCAATGGAAAATCTTCTGACAGCTTTGGGGATCGGATTACTACCCCATCATTATAACGACAAAACAGCTGAATGTGCTTTAGAACTTCCAACCTAGTACAAAATGGAACATACGATTGGGTTAAATATAATCAATCAATTGTATTCAATATTAGCATGGGCCCTTAGTCCCATGACAACTACAATATCAGGTCTTCCTAACCATTATAAACGAAGCAGCAGAAATATTGATACGTCTGTGTAAACGAGAATATTGTGTACGTAGTAATCCAGTACCATGGTGGAACGAGGACTGATCACGAATGATAGCTAAACGGAAACTAGCCTTCTCGAGATATAAACAAGAAACTACGGGGCAAAATTATTTAAATCATAAAAAAGTAGATGCAGAAGCCAAAAGATTCTTGAAAGTAAGGAAAACAGGCCTGCTGGAGGGAATTTTGCAACAATCTGAACAGTAACACGCCGATGGTAATAAAATCGTAAACTGGTTGGTTAGAAGACTTTGCAAATAAGGTTACCTCTCCATCTGTACCATATAAACAATTAAGCCTAATAATCTAGGAATAGAAACAATATCAGCAAAATATATTAAAAGATGCATTCAAGCCTAGTGAATTGGACTTGGCTCTCAAACCGTCGGCAAAAAAGGCGCCCGGAATAGATAACATCAATTATTCGATGCTCCACCATCTACCTCACTGCGTTAAGGATGTTCTTCTATAAAAGTTCAGTAATATCTGGACAAAAAGTGAGTTTCAGAAAGACTGGAATGCACACATTATCATCCCAGCGCAGAAGTTAGATAGTAAAATTGCAAGCTCTTATCACCCAGTTTCTCTTTGAACGTATCATAAAGCTGAAACTGCAGTGGTGGCTGGAACACTATAATATGTTGCCTAGAGCATAATATGGATTCGGGGGGGGGGGGAAATGAGCAGGTCAACAGATTATCTGCAGCATATATATAATGAAGCGTGATGCCATTACGAGTGAAAATACCGTGTGGTGGGATGACGATTGTCAGCAGATGTTGGAAGAAAAGAAGGAAGCACTCCATACAAACTGTATGTCGACCACACTTCCTCGCTCTAAATAAGATCCAGGTAAAAACCAAACGTCTTTTCAAAGAAAAACACAGAATGGCCTGGAAAGAATTATGTTCTGCTTTTAATAAAGTCATGCCCCTATGAAGACTATGGGCGAAAATTAGAACAATCAAAAGATCTCAGCAAACATCCGAACCCTAGATGGAACCAACGGAAGCCATGCTGGAAGAAATCTTAATGTCGTTAGCACCTCCATGGATGGAACGTCTTGTTTCATCAAGAGATAACAATGATAATAGCTACTGTAAATTTCTAATGCAACCATTTCGTCGTTGAAGAATTTAATCGGCATTACTTGGTGGCAAAGCCATCAGCCCAGATAACATCGCCTATTCTATGCTGGCCAATGTACCTCCCACTCCCAAACTGTATCTCTCAGAGAAACTAAGCCAGATTTGGTCAAAGAGCATAGAAATAACAGAAATGAAGACAGCAAGAATAGTAGCAGTAAAGAAAGCGTCCCTGAATCCCGCCAAATGAACATCACATAGACCATTAGCGTTACCAGCGTGTTTTTACAAATGCCTGGAAAAAAATCGGTAAATGGTGGTTTGAAAATAACATGCTCCTATCACGCCTTCAATTGGGGTTTATGAAAGGCACAGGGACGAAAGAAACACTTGCTCATCTGCTAGGCGACACTCGATTATCTCTTAGTAAAAATAAATACATGGTTGTAGTATTCGTGGACTAAAGAAACGCCTATTATAATGTACTATTGCCGATGTTTTTTAAGAAGATGGACAAATTCGGGGTGCCCCGAAGATTTGCTGCGCAACTGTACACATTATTGCCTAATAGGTGGCTAACTGTAAAGACAAATGGGTAAGTTTTGGGGCCTCGATGTGTCAATAAAGCATTTCCCCAAGGGTCCATCCTGGCCTTGTTCCTGCCCAATATTTACACGGCTGAATTATTGTATTATTATTATTATTATTATTTTGCTTCTGACTCTACCCCTCGTCGACGCCGAGGTTATTAGAGGCGGGAAGGGACTATGGGCAAGGAATGGGAAGAAATTCAGCCATAGCCTTTTGAGGGAAACATCCCGGCATTCGCCTGGAGTGATTTTGGGGAAACCATGGAAAGCCTAAATCTGGATGCCCAGAAGGGGATTCAAATCTGCGTCCTTCCGAATGCGAGTAGTAACCAATGACATATGCATTATGTTGGGTAAGAAATGATTGTTAAGAAATCTATAGTAAGTTCAAGAAATTCATGTAAGATAAATGCAAATATTCGAAGCTGGCTGTATGGTCATAGAGACAGAAGACCGTTAAAATAAAATGAAATAGAAAAAAGACAGGATGAATATCTTCGGTTACATAACACTGCGGCCACCTAGAACTTAATATATAAATTAAATAAAGACTCCTTAACCTAGGTCATCTAACTAACGGAACCATAATTATCCCACACAAAAATTAAGCGTCTTAAATTGCAAAAAAATTCGCCTTAATTAATATAAACATGTGAGATAACGGACAATTGCATAATAATATATAATTGAAGGAGTGATAACGGATGCCTAAGAGGTTGCACATGACCTTGAGTGAACTGAATCTGAAGTTAGCAACCACCTTGAACAGAATGGTACGGGCCCGATTAGTCCAAAAATGTCTGTTGAACAACCTGCATATTCTAATTATTAGCGAAAGTAACTTTTTATAAATGACATCATAAAACTCACTGATTACATCATTAAATAGAAAGTTTATCATAATTGGTCTCAACAGATTTCTGATTTTTTTCTAGCTTTACGCCTCGTAGACATCGAGGACATTAGAGGCGGGAAAGGACTGGGGAGCAATGAAAGGAAAAGAATTCAGCCATAGCCTTTTGAATGAACCATCCCGGCATTTGCCTGGAGTGACTGCTTTGTTAATTTCATTTTCTGTTTCGTTTTTTAACCAAAATGCCTCTGTTTGTGTTAGTTCAAACTATGGCCCACGAAGAAAATTATAAAATTTACTTGTTTTCTACGGAAATGAAATGGAAGTTCTATTTATAATGAGCTTCTAGTTCAGGAGACATCTCTGGTGCATATGAAATGTTTTACGTAGTTGTAATGATATTTTTAGAATGTATCAAAGCATTTGGGTCACCATGGTAATAAATTCTGAATAGTTACAAAGTTATTCTGAGGTGTAGTGTATGTGTAGGATGATGAATCGATTTCATGTCACTTATACATCACTTTAAAGATGTCGATACTATAATACGATAAATTATCTTCACAAAGGCTGTTTCTCATAAAGTTATAAAGTTATAAGGATGTTGAGCTTCAGCAGCCGTTAGCAACAGTTGCCGACTTTTGTGTTTAATTTAAAGTGTGATAGAAAGCATTTGTTTATCTTTGAATATTTCCTGTGTGCGTAGTGAATCAGCCAGTTGAGCTACAGCAGCCGTTAGCAGCAGTCATTATACTCGAGTCTTTTACTTGTAGCTAGACCTGGATGATGAGATTACAATCAAATGAATCCTTGAACTGGGTATTGATTTTGGTTGCTCTTATAGACGCCGAAATTAAATTTAATCCTTCTGTTAGCCTAGTTTTCAGGATGTATGGCATTAATGGAAATAATACTGTATTGTCCTGCGTCACCGACTAATGTTGCGTCCTTAGCCACTTACGAATTGCTTGTTTTGTGTGTAACACATATGAGGATTTTATTTTAACCTTCATCCCATTCACTGAAACAATTGATGTACAATTTCTGGAGTCAACACTGCTTACGTCTATAGGTAATTTGCAGTGTTCATCTTTTTGATCTTTTACATGTACAAAATTTGGAGAATTTATATGGGTTGGTAGCGAAAGTGGCCGATACTTCATCCCTTCTGTATTAATTCCACTTGGTCTCAGATCCACTGAATACTGTGCAATGGCCTTTTTGAAGGAAGCCTGGAGTGATTTGGTGAATCCATTGAAAATTCAAATCTGGAGGCCCGTACGGGGATTCGAACCGGCGGCCTCCTGAATGCGAGGCCAGAGCGTTAACCATTCACCCACAACGCTCAGTGGTTTCGAAAGATTATCTAGTGTCTTTATGAATGGCGCCATTTAGTTCAACCACCTTCTTTAAGTCGTTATTGAAAGCTTCTCATTATTAAGGGGTCGTGATATTTCAATGACTCTAAAGAGACAACTTCATTCGAGATAAAGTTTTTCTTTTTAGTTGGAAATCAAAGTCTTGTAAATGCTCTGATGTTGCGTGTGGTGTAGCTGCCTGTGTTAAATAGCCGCCATACTGAAACGCTCAGGGCAATAGAGCTAAAACCAATCGTCGCCGCCACACAAATTTGCCAATTACCATCATTTCAAACACGATTTTGGCGCCGCACTGAACTTGCTGCTAGGGCAAGCGCCCTAGTTCAACCTTCCTAGATCCGGCACTGACCAGCTGTCCTGTTTTCGGTTTTTAGCCACCTACATGAAAACTAGAACGGTCCCCAACATGCTCAAAAAAAAAAAAAAAAAAAAAAAATAAAAAATAAAAAATAAATAAATAAATAAATAAATATAAAAACAATATTATTCAGAACACAGGTTATACGTTTAGCAGACAGTGGTCAACTCTTAACTCTTCCCCGTCAGAAAAGGATCACCAATGCGTCACTGAGGTAGTCGTGATTAAAAGGACACACAAACGCGCACACAAGTTAGTTCTTACTTCGTTTCTGATAATCGTCTATTTAAGACAGTTAAGAAAGTGAAATCATACGTCAGATTGTCATGTGAAATAACATATATGATTTTCAACTCTGGATCACATAGGAACTAAGTTAACCATAGAACAAAGCGGATGGTGCTAAGAAATTCGTAAATCTGTTGTGTTTACATATTAGATTCTTTTATATTTTAACACTTGGGCCTCGCTTTGTGGAGCACGAGGGTTCTATCCTCCATTCGGCAATACAAAATTCAGTTATCAATGGTTCTTTCAAAAGATCATGGCCGAATCCCTTCACTCAATCGACCCCCAGCTCTAATGTGTTTGGAAGCGACGAATCTTAAAGCCCTACTATAAAAATTCGAATTGTAAACTTCTAACGCGAACCACGCTCTGATAATACGAGCCTTCAAAATCGTTGAGTAAAATACTGCTAAGCAATAAGGGAGCGTTTATAGATTACTTAGCCCCATTTTGGCCTCCTCTGAAAGCCCCCGCTCTCTACGTAGGCTGACGTGGTTTTCCCTCTTCTCCCCCCCCCCCCCATCATGGCTCGTTGCTTCTATCCCTATTGATTCCAGAAGACATTTTGTACTGTTTTCTCTTGTCAGACTATCGCAAATTACATACGGAGATAATTAAATGTTGGAAATAAATATTCACTTATTGTTGGGTGTTCTGTACTTTATTTTAACTATGACAAATAATATGTTTGTAAAGCTACGCGGCTAGGCTCCGAACCCCTACCCCCCTCCCCACCACCTCCACCACGTAGCTTTCAACCCCCCCCTTTCCGCCCTAGACCGAGCCACGTAGTTTATGGACGCTCCCTAACCTCAAATATGTGCTTCAGTTCAAAGTTGAACATGTGGAATTATGTAGATATGTGTTGGTAAAAAAGATCATAAACAGTCCTTACAACAAACTATGAAAGATATAGAAGGGAGTAGAGTTTTTTGTAGATTTTTTAGCTGTGGAATTTGATGGTCCTGCTAAAATTATTTCTGATATTTAAAACAACAACAATGTTGCTTTTTATGTCTAGGTGTAAAACTTATTTGAATAACAATTTATGTCCTCAAGGTGCAACGTTAAATAGCCCATTTTTGGCGATATGACGTAATCCACACATTTCTGAAGAATCTGCGGGCCTCATATTAGTTCCTGCAGATAAGGCGCCAGCTGAGACAGTGTTAAACCATTTTCGATGGCAGTTACGAGTATCGAAGGCTGTTCAGGATATCAGATAAGAGTTGATGCATTAGCTGTATTACTAAGTTTCAGACCAAAAGTTATGTGCGGTATTCAAGACCAAAGTATGCATGATGTGATGCTGCCACACCCATATTCATGATTACTAAATAATGATTTTCTTATATACGCATTACTCTTCCATACCTGAAGCAAAAACAAAAATTTATTTCCTGCTTACTTGACTATATATATATTTCGGTTTGGGTGAACCTAACCGTTTGCTATAGACTTTATGCACACAAAACCGGTTAGTTTTGGAGTAGCTTGAATTGGAGACAATTTAAAACATACATTCGCCCATCTGAAATTTAAAGATTCGAGGTCTAATTTGAATTACTATTACTGCTTTTTTGTTGTTTATATTATCTGATTGTCGTGGTATTACACGAGTCGTGAAACCAACTTATATGTGCAACAGATAACGTTATGCAGACGAAAACTCTAATTTTATTCCGTTCATTAATATTTTAGTCGCATTGTTTCTTACTGGTTTTCACATTTCTCCGTTACAGCGAAGAATCTAGTCACCGTAACATCCTCACGGAATTGATCAATTCACAGGAAATTAAACGGTAAACGGCTGGCTTCCAGGACTAAGATAATGAGACAGACGAAGTATTAGAATTTGTTTCCCGTAACGCCCAATAGCTTCTGCACTATTTACATGATGGTTCAATTCAGATTATTTTGATGAAGAAAATGAAACATACCAGGATTGCCTTTTTAAAGTGCTTATAACGACAGCTGCGTTTATTGTTAATCAGTGAAATTTTGTTAATCGGCTTGCTGCTCAGAAAGGGTTAATCGAAAGCAGAACAGGTGGCTCAGATTAAAGTCCAATGTACACCATAGTGGGAATCAACCAACACTAACTGTAGATCCGATGTACAATTCTATATCTCGTATTGTGTGAAGACATAGGGGGCGTCCATTAATTACGTGAGGTGTTTTTCCGGAATTCCTGACCCCCCACTTTTCGATTAAATAACCCCTCTAAAGTCGACTTTCGAGTCATTTATAGACCTTCACGTGAGATTTGCGTTGACCACCTGACCCCCTCTCCCCCTCGGTGAAGTTTCGTGATATTTCGCCGGACCACCCCCCCCCAATTCACCTCACGTAATTAGGACACTTAAAATAATACTGTATTTGTCTATTCATGGAGGCACTGAAGCCTACATGCAGACAGTAAGCTGCGTATCCACTACGCGCGGCAAACCCTCGAACATTGGCTCGCGCGGCAGCCGCGCATAATGGATACGCTGTTGCCACGCGAGCCAGCTCGAACATTGGCGCGGTCGAACATGCCGCGCTGCGAGCCATTCTCTGTCGGTCTCTAGGCGCGCGGCAAAGGACCCCCACTAATTGGCTCGCGCGCAGTTGGGACGGTGGTGTTTTTCTTTGAGTTGGCTTGCGCGGCACAGCGACAGTTTACTGCCATGAACAACGAAAAGTGTCGATTTCTAATAATACAGCTGTATGGTGCGAAAGAATTTTTGTGGAATAGTAAATGTGCAGATTACCACAACAAAACGCTGAGGGACGATGCATTGAAGTAGGTAAGTTCAGCAATGGGCTTAGGGGATATCCATAAATTACGTGAGGTGTTTTTCCGGATTTTCGGACCCCCCCCCCCTTTTTCTGGTGAGATCTGGTTGGTCCCGTTAGACACCCCCCCCCCCCACACAGATCGTCTTCGCAGCTTTTTGAGACTTTTTTCTTAGGTCTCACCGACACTTTTCTACGAAATACCCCCCTCCCCCCCGTAAAGTCGACTTTCGCGCCATTTATAGACCTTTTTTTTAGCTCTACAGTCCTACCCAATTTTAAAACATCTCACGTGAGATTTCCGTTGATCCTCCCTCCCCCTTGGTGAGATTACTCTGGACCCCCCCCCCCCTATTTCACCTCACGTAATTTATGAATTTATGGATGCCCCCTTACGCGTTTCCGACTTAAAGAAGAAGATGACTACGCTTCTGGCATCATACAGAAGAGAAAGATCAAGAATAGCCAAGTCTTATTACTGGTTCTGGAAAGTATTTATTATTTAACACTTATAATGATCCCCACGGTGTAATTTATCGATTTGTGCTATGTATGTCTACAATATAAGCCATATGGTAGCCTGCAGGACAGAATATAGCATCACTCGTATTCCTACTTGCGGAAGTCTCAGTAAAAATGGTCGCGAAATCTGACTGTGCCTGCATTGCTTGCCGCGCGACTCTGGCGCGGCGATACCTGCCACCAAGCCAGGTATCGCCGCTCGAGCCAGTGTTCGAGGGTTTGCCGCGCGTAGTGGATACCCAGCTTTACAGCACATGCTATCCGCAGCGGCCGGCTTACGGAGATCCCCTGCAAGCACGCTGACCCGCAATGTGGGCCGCCTCGTTTGGAGGGCTAATATTACAGGCTATAACTCGATAGGTTGGCGATTCGTGTTCCGCTTCAGGTTTAATGGTTTTAACTAAACGTTATGATCGTCCGTTGATGTTTTATGTTGGCGTTAAAAACAGTGAACTGAATGCAAACATAAATATTGATAGTTAAAATGATGCAGCAGCAATTGTGGCCTAAATTGCTGAAGTGCCATTTTAGAAAAAGGAAAAATGATATTACTGAATTAAAAATCTTAATCACAAGCAGATGTAGTTAGATTTCTCGAAGGACCAGAGAAGTTTTAATCGAGATTTTTTTTTTTATTTAAAATAATGTTTTTCAGCAATTTGAACTTCCTCTTGAGACAACGTCTTTGGCGTATACCCAGTATCTCTTGAAGAGATGTGGTACACTTCTCTTCGATAATTTCTTTGTTGTTATGTGATAGTAAATAGTCAGAACGGCCCACTACATGGGGGTCGCCTGCAGGCACGCTAACCCGCAGCACTCTCGCCGTATGCATGGCCGGTTTCCGTGTCTATGGGTGTAAATAATACGGATCATTTAGAGCAATCGATTACTCTCAAAAATGTAAAATGAATGTTGACACAAGATAGTTTTCATTACAAAATAATAAGCTTTGAGATTGAATAACTTCAGTCTGAGTAGATATAAGTGATGATTTGGGTATGGACTACACTCTTGTGTTAAAGAAATTTTATGGAGCAGGCTCTAATCAAAGTGTTATATTTACTAAGATGACATCTGTTTTCTACAAAGTCTACGTAATAAATAATGAAGAAAACATAATTAAATATTTTTTACTAACAATTGAGGTTTCATCAGATTCTCTATTTTATTTATAATATAATAAGATAATCAGTCTAACACATGAGTTAAAATTGAGAAATTGTTATTACATAGTACATTTTATTTAGATAGCCAATAATATGCATAGAAATAGTAGTTTTTGGACACTAACACCATCTGTCGGTCGATCTAGCAAATACTCGCCAACGGTGACGCATTTCCTCACTCAAAGTTCTTAAAATTTAATTCCAGAATTATTTGATATTTAATATTTTTTTCAAAGGAATTTTTAAAATAAATTACAAAAATAAAATTGGAGTTTGCAACAAATCAACATTGTGAAAATACTCTAGGAAATTTTTGTGAAGCTTTCTGTGATTGGTCAGTTAACTCCTTCTAGTTTCGTAAGACGTGACGTAAGGAGGCAAGAACCCTGGTCTCGTCCATTTTGTTTGCGACTGTTGACGACTTCGCACTGTCCGTCGGTTCGCTCCTTTCATTTAGTGCGCAGTAAAGTGTTTAACTTGCTAATTTCTTAAAATTGCGATTGTAGCCAGTAGTTTCAGTGTTAATGTGCGAAGTGATGATGTTTGCTAAAGCATATTTTGTGTTTTATTGCGGAGTATGTTCAACACTTACTAATTGCGTGATAAGTCTTCCGAGACGTTTCTTCGAGTGGTAGTTTTGTATTTAACCATCTTTCGGGAGTTTACAGCGTTAGTTCGTATGTACGCTAAATCTCAAATCGCGGATTTTGATCATACGAGTTCTGATCTTGCACCGAAAATTTCGAGGAATTTTCCGGACACACCCATCCGCCATTTTGGTAAGTATTTGCACAGCTTTCCTCTACAGAAAGAGCTATTTTTTATTCTTTTTTCAACGTGTAATGCTACAGAAAACGCATTTCATTTGGGATAAAACTTATCGAATTAATTTATTTTTCTTTATAACCTACAGTGCGAAACGTGACTTTAAGAACAAAGTTTCGCGAAAAATTTCAATAGGTCCATTAAAGTCTAAATGAAATGTTTTTTTTTTTTTTTTTTTTTTTTTTTAAATGGCATTCGGCCATGTTAGCCATTCAGCCAGCTCAATGTGCTTTTTTACAGTGTATAGATTTCATCCAAGTGTAATTGTTTTCTCTCTTTTGTAAGGACGACACAAGACGAACACAACACTTAATTAAAACCACCCATGCCCTCGGCCGGACTCAAACCGGCGACCCTGCAACGCGAAGCAAGCACGCTACCCCTACGCTGCCGGGGTCGGCTAAATGAAATGTTCATTAAGTATTTGAGGTTGATTCATCAAGTAGATGATACGGAACAGCGCTGATGTGGATAGTCCTTTATTACTTCATGTCCATTAGAAATAGAAAAAATAATACTTAACTACGTAAGTTTAGGAGAAATTATGCTGCAAATGTTAAATTTGATTGCCGGTAATTTTATTGTGTATATAATGCTAATTTTGATTCTCTAAAAGTGATGCATTGCTTCTACGTTCTTATTGTTTCAGGTACTTTGAAAAATGTAATAGAATAATTATTTCGTCCGAAGGTTATTAAATGCACAATTTATTTTGTTATTCAGTTATACGCTGCTGAACGGTAGGGTCGTGAACACTAGTGCTTTGTCTTTGGCAATAACGGTTATTCCCCCCCCCCCCGCTCTCACTCTGACGTAATCTTCAATTCCTTCCGAAATTCTTAGTAAATGCTTCGTGGTATTTATGTAAAGAGCAATTCGTTTCAGAATAATGTATATAGAAATTCTGAGTTTACAGATGGCGAAAACTAGGAAATCACACCGGGAATTGAGGAAGCCATTGCGTGATTGGTGGATTTGTTCGTCTGGTTGCGTAAGTCGTGACGTATGCGGACGTGGGCGCCATTACGTTCCAGACTGTTCTTCCCCGTGCTCATTGTACAGTTGTAATTAGCGAATTCCTCAAACTGTGGATCGTAAAGAATAGTTTCAGTATAAATTGAATCGATTTGAATAGATTAACGGAATGGTGTTTGGTGTGGTGTAGCATAGTGGAGGCAACAACTATAATACCGAAAGCAATATGTCTTCCGAGACTTCGTCCAGTCTGAATTTTTAGTAACCGCATCCAAGGTCGTCATCCGCGTTATTCATTGCATACGCGATTGAAATATCGGATCATGGATTTGTGAATTTCAGAGACTCATTCATTTCCAGTGAATGAGTCTAGAATATTCCAAACACACCCCGGCAGCAGTCGTCCGCCATTATGGCAAGTAGCTGCTTTGCTTTTCACCGTAATAACAGTTATTGTTCAATGTTTTTAGGTGGCTGAAAACTAAGGCTAATTCTGGAGCGTATTGCAGTAAAAATATTTCAACTTATGTTTTTATTATTTTTTCCCCGTATAGTGCAGCTGACATAAAATCTTTTGTTTTGGAAAACGCGTTTCGATTTGTTAAATCCTCTTCGATGCCATAACATAGATGGAATATATCGAACTACTTTTCGGCTGGACCTTCCTTGAGAAATATTTCTTTGTTTTGTCGAAATACTATGAATTGATTTAGGTTCTCTTCATTGATATCTTTTAGCGTACACGGTGTTTAAATATTCAAAGTTGCCTTACGAATCGCGGATTTGTAAATTTCAGAAAGCTGTTCTTCCAGTGACTGCGTCTAAAATCTTCCACCCATACACCGACAGCAGCAGTTCACTGTTATGATAAGTAACCGCGCTGCTTTTCGCTATAATAACAGCTATTTTTCATTTCTTTTTCCAATGACGTAAGTCTAAGACTGGTTCTGAAGTAAATTTCCAGTCCAAATATTCCAACTTATATGGAATTTGTTTAGTAACTATAATTAAATGTTCCCACAAACGGTACTGTTAACGATGTGTAAGACACTATATTCATTGCTGCCAACCATAAAGGTAGAGATACCAGATAGTTCTGAAAGACGGTCTGGCTTTGTACGAGTTATCAGAGATTTTTCTCTCTGAATGCTATTATTATGCGACTGTCACTGAAAAATACATTTCAGCCTGTTCTATACTGTCTTTAACTTTGCGAAATTGGTAACATGCAAATGAAGACATGACAGATAGCAGAACATGGTGTATGTGGCGCTGGTAGCAAAGGCTGGTGGAAGTTTTTTGAATTACGGTCGACTGCCTTCCGGCGTGTATCGATAGTCGCGGCGCTACCAGCACTGAGTTGCTATCGACCTGCCTTCGCTGCATAGGAGGTTTAATTTAATTTCAATTGAGTGCATCCTCCTTTGGTAATTTTCCTATATACTTATTTTCGCCTTTGTCGTTGCCGGATCTTCAGAATGACGTGGAATCCGAGCGACGAAATGAACTGGTGTAGTTCATATGATCAAGCAGAACTCTTAAAAATTTCTGACTCCAGAGGGCTCTGAACCCGGGACCCTGAACTTTGCGAGCAACAGTCTTAACCACATTTTTTCTTGGGCCTCCATTTTCCCCTTCAGTTTTTCTTTTCGCTCTCCAAAAAAGTGGCTCTTTGCTTTTTTCTATGCCATTTCATTAGAAAATGATATAAAAAAAATCTAAAATCTTGAGCGATCCTTTCCCTTTTTTCAACATGTGCATTGTAAGTGGTAATTTTCAACTTTTGGACTTTTTCTGGCCATTCGTGTTCTGATTGTTTGGATTTTGACAATTATTTGAGTTTATTACGTTCAGTAAAGAGTTTCAGCGTTGTTTTTGTAGATACCCTTGTATTTATTCCGGTCCTTTCTATTGTTCTAAGGTATTTCGGATGGTACTCTTCACCGTTCAGTTGAGTCTGTTGCTGAGTTTAGTTTCTCTTGATTTGTTGGGCCAGCGAGTCTTTCTTTTCATCTTAATAGGTTGTATTGAGGAGTTTTATGTTTGGTTAGAGTGTGATCATTGAATGGTTTCCACCATTATATCAAGTATCCGTGAGAAGTACTTTATATAATTTTGAATTTGGACTGTTTCGAAGTTTAGAACATTCATATGAGCTAAACATTCCGCACAGATCATCTTTTCGTTTTGTAGTGCGTATGCTAGAATGTGTGCCTTGTTGTGTTTCGTTTCGGATATCTTAGTTTGTCGGGTTTTAATATTTCCTGGGTACTCACGGTTAAAGGAGAAGTTTTCTCGTGGGAAGCTATGTGCTTTTCCTGGCATTCTTTTATTTGTTTTCCTGTTGTTTATCATTTTCTCGGTAGTGTTCGGCTTTTTTGCCTACGGATTGGTTTCTGTGTTGGCCCCTACATTACTTAAACGTCTGCGTGGTCTGCGTGTTACTCTCTTCTCTCTGATTTCTGCTTCGGCTTTATTGGTGGTAGTTTCAGTGTACTTCTGATTTGCTGTATTGTTTCGGGGTCTTCCTCTACATGGTGACTTGTCGATTTCTTGCACTCTATTTCTGTTTCTGTCGCAGATTTTGATTACTCTCTGCTTCCAAGTTTGTGTCTAGTCCATTCTGCTCCAATTCTTCCCTTTGTACTTCTTCTTGTCTCAGCTCTTCATCTTGTGTTCTCTCTTTCCCGTTTTATCATACAGGTTTTTTTTAATGGCATTCGGCTACCTAGGCCATAGTCAGTTCAACGTGATTATCGACTTTTCTAGTGTTTCAATTTCTCCAGCAGTACAATATAGATACTAAGTATGGACACAGGAACACTATAAGACGGACAGGACATACACACAACACCAAACACCCATGCCCTCGGCCGGACTCTAACCAGCGACCTTGGGCACGATACCGAGGCCGGCTCCTCTATGCCCCTCCCCATATTTTCCGTGTGTTGGCCTGCTTCCTGATGTTACTACGTGGTGGATGTTTGTACTACTGACTTGTCGTGTAGTGGCTCCTGCATAAGTCGCTTTGTCACTGTATTTGATATGAAACTCTGCGCATGTAGCATTCGCTGTTGTTTTTTCGGCATTTTCTCTGTTGGAAGCTGTAATTTACGCCGTTTGATTATTTAGATCTTAGGTGTACTGGTTCATTACAGATCGTGCTGATGCCTGGCTGTACCTTTGTATTACTAAAACTTCAAGCCCAGAATCGTTATTTACGAAGGTATATGTGTATATGTTTTTTTTTTTTAATGCCGTTATTGTCTTTGAATCTGTACAATGAGCTCCATTTTTCGTCCGTTGCCGTTATTGTGTTGCCATAATTTCGGATTGCTGCTTTTACACTTGCGTTTCTTATTTCAAAGGCATTTTCAAAACCCATACCGATCGGAGTTCAAGTCCTGTGTGAATTATGTATCCGGTACCGATCCGCCTTGATTCTGGTAATCGGCTTTCGCTCCCGTTTTCTCTACTATAATGTTTCGCAAGTGTGACTTATGTATCCGGTACCGATCCGCCTTGATTCTGGTAATCGGCTTTCGCTCCAGTTTTCTCTACTATAATGTTTCGCAAGTGTGACTTATGTATCCGGTACCGATCCGCCTTGATTCTGGTAATCGGATTTCGCTCCCGTTTTCTCTACTATAATGTGTCGCAAGTGTGACTTATGTATCCGGTACCGATCCGCCTTGATTCTGGTAATCGGCTTTCGCTCCAGTTTTCTCTACTATAATGTTTCGCAAGTGTGACTTATGTATCCGGTACCGATCCGCCTTGATTCTGGTAATCGGCTTTCGCTCCCGTTTTCTCTACTATAATGTTTCGCAAGTTGTTGTTTATCATTTTAACGTGGACTGAATAGGTCAAGAACTCCATTTACAGTATATTCCTTATACGTTCTTTTGCGTGAAGTCTGAATATTTCGTATAGCTATTAGTGGAAGTCATATGTTCGTTCTTTTACATCTTTTGCATCAAAGGTACCATGTGTAGTGGGTGAGCATTAACGCTCTGACTTCGCATTCGGGAGGTCGCTGGTTCGAATCTCCGTCCGGCATTCCAGATTCTGATTTCCCATCGTTCCCTGAAATCACTTCAGGCGATTGCCTGGATAGCTCCTTCAAAGTCCATGGACGAATTACTTCTCGTTACTTGCCCAAGTCCTTTCCGTCCTCTAATGACCTCAGCGTCGAAGAGACGTAAAGCAATAAGGGAAAAAACCCGTCGAAGCTGAATTTTATAGTGTTTATACGTATCGTCGATTACATTTCATGTCGTCTACCATGTAAAGCAAAGTTTACACAGTCGCGCTCTCACCAAATGTCACCAATGGGGAGGGGGAGGGGGAGGGGCGTCAACGGAAATCTCACGTGATGTTTTCGAAATTTTTTTGGACTGTAGAGCTAAAGAAAAAGGTCTACAAATGACGCGAAAGTCCACGAAGTCTCACCAGAGGGGGGGTGTCCGGAAATTCGAAAAAACACCTCACGTAATTTATGGATGCCCCCTTAGTGGTGGGAAAGTATGGGGGGGGGCAAGGAACGGAAAGGAATTCTGCCATGGCCCTTTGAAGGAAAGATCCCGGCTCCCGTCTCTAATGACATCGACGTCGACAAGGCGTACAGACAGAAGCAATAAATAAATAAATAGTCGTGGATATGGCAAGAATTTATTGATAGCCATCCAAAAGTTTGGCTACAACCAACATCATCGACTGGTGGTTGAAGCTGTATGAGAGATGTCAATCCAAAATGTGAAATGCAATGTTTGAAAATCTTCACTGGGAATAAGATATTGATCGTGTGACCGAGTTCCTACACATAATAATCATTTTCACTTTTGTTGAATTGTACCTATCTAGTCAATACTAGACACAACAATCTCTGAACTTGGTTTATATTTATGCATACAGATTGTTCTCCTTCAGTTTATTTACTGTGAGAATTGCTGTGTCATAAGTGGGTCATAACAGCAGACAATTGTAATTGTATGCTGGAGAGAGAAGTAATGAGATTCAGGTCATAACATAAGTGTTAGGTAGGTCAACGTAATTATACGAGACAAACCGAAGTGAAGGAAGTTATATACAACAAAGGTATAGGTACAAAAGAAGTTGATTAAGTACTTTTGTTCTCGTGGATATTGGTGCCAGGTATTTCTCACTGCTAAAAATGCAAATTAACTTTTCCAATTTTCCATGTACAAGTTCCATTAAATAACTCATTTTTGAAATGCTATTTTACTCGTTTCCATGGAAACCAGCTTCTACAGTTTTACTCTTGCCGATTCCCTATTCAATTTCTTCTCTGACCCCTTCTTGTTCGTCTCTCTGTTAAAACCCATGCTAACATCATCTTTGACCATCCGTTCTTGCACAGAGCGTGGTGGGTGAGTGGTTAACGCTCTGGCCTCGCATTCCGAAGGACGCCGGCTCGGATCCCCGTCCAGACATCTAGATTTGGATTTTAGATGGTTTCCCCAAATCACTACAGGCAAATGGCGGGATGTTTCCTTCAAAAAGGCAATGGTCGAATTCCTTGTCCCCTGTCGCAACCCACCTCTAATGACCTTGACGTCAACGAGGCGTAAAAAAAAAATCGTTAATGCGACTTAGATGACCCAACCATCGTCTGAATTATGGTGGTACCCATATGTAATTGATAACTTTTTTTCATCGTTCATTCTTCTATCAAGTAATGCATGCCTAGAACTATGTCTCCTGCATCCCACTTCTACTAATAATAATTTCTTGTTTAAGCGTTTGGTTATTTTCTAAGTTTCCATACCATTACTTACAATATTTGTTTGCTACAATAGTCTTGTATATTCTAATTTCCGTTCCAGTCTGAATTTGTGTGTTCTGTAACACACCATTCACTTGTTCCCAGTCTAATACAATTTTAATTTCAGCTTCACTGGATCCATCTTTAGTAATTAATATCTCCACATATCCATACAAATCGACACATTTTATTACATCTTTGTTTAATGCTGGATCCTGGTTACCATTTATGTTTTGGTCATCGGTCTCTCGACTGGTTTGAAGCAATCCTCTACTGGTTCCTATTTTGTGCTAATCTCTTCCTTTTAACTTACCCATTACAATCTATGTTCCTAATTATCTGCTCCATATACAATAAATAACCTTTGTCTTCCTCTACAGGGTTATTCCGTGATGATCTTATAAATTTTCAATGATGCTGGGTAAATATATCAATTTGGGTTACGAGACCCTGATCAGGGGTCGACCGAGTTGAAATTTTATAAGTGAAAACCTACTTAAGTTGTGCCTTGGCCTCACACTAAGTACCCCAACTTCCGAACCTTGATTACGACGTATAGAATTACCGCTGAATACTCTTCAATTCCATCAGATAATTACCCCTGTTGATGGACTACTAATGACACACGTAAACTGCTGTCAGAGAGTCTTAATAATTAATTTGATTTACACGCACTAGTTTCATGGGCACCCGTGCCACTGGTTCGCCATCCCTGGCATACTACATCCATCTTCCCAATCAGAACATTTGGATGTGTATGGCAACCGCACTGAGGATCACAATTAAGCGTCCCCAATCGCAGTTTACCCTGTCGGAGTCTCTCCCTCGCTTGATTTATCCTCACTCCAGATCGTTCGACGCGAGATTCCATTTGCTCCGGTGTTTCCGCAGCCCTCGCTGTGGAAGCTCTATTTCGCTGTTGTTCGACGCGAGCTTCCATTTGCTCAGGTGTTTCCGCAGCCCTCGCTATGGAAACTGTAATTCGCTCTTATTAGACGCGAGCTTCCCTTTGCTCTGGCGTTTCAGCAGCTTGGGACGTGGAAGCCCTGATCCGAACTTGTTAAAGGCGAGCATCGCGGTGTTCAGGTGTTTCAAATGTCCGCATCCGTTCTGCTTGTTTATCTTTCGGATTTACTTGTCCTATTGATTTCCTTTTTTTTTTTTTTTTTTTTTTTTTTTTTTTTTTTTTTTTTTTTTTTTTTTTTCGGTGGCACTTTTGGTGCTTTGTCAGATTCCGTTGCAGTGATATGATCTGTGTGTTACTGTTAACTGATGTGAGCTCAAGTGGACCCGCTAATACAGTACCTTTCGCAAGGGAAGGGGTGAAGGCGGGCATGAATAGAAACTTCTAGAACACTCTGCTAGAATATTCGAAATTATTTTACCAAAGAATAGATAGAACGTCTAGAACACAATGGAAAGTTGAAGAAAAGTGAGTTAAATAATTGTAGTTGCAGGGACGTAGATTCGAACCGAGCTGATACCCGCGCGCGGTACCGTTGAGCTAAAGCGCCAACTGCTTGGCGAAGCGGCGAGAGGGCTACTTGGGCTGAGCCCTGCTCGGCCGGAGTAGAGACGCGCCCGCTGCAGCTCGCGGAGTATTACCGATTGTGGTGGAATACTGCAGAGTATCGACACAATTTAAGTTACGAATTTTTCGGCAACATTTCTGTCATTTTAATTACGAATTTCTCGGCTCCTAATTACCCGGTTTGAACCGGACAACTTCGATTCGACGGGAAATTTTTCAATTAGATGTAGACAGTATTTTTCTTCTTGTTTCAAAGGATAAGTGTGCAAAAGTTTCATCGAGATCAGATGAAAACTGTGAATTTGTATGAAGAACAAACAAACAGACATACATTCATCTTTATATATATATATAGATTTAGTCTAGCAAAATAAATGATTCAGATAACGCTAAGAACCGCTGAAAGGGCTACAAAACAATAGTTTCACTCACGAAATTTTTCAGAATTGTATTTCTTCTTCACGTTATTTTATTGGGAGAGGAAATTCAGTATAGATCCTTGAAACTTTGAGTGAAAGAGGGACATCCTAAAAGCATCATGCCGGAGTATAAAAGACATTTCAAAGATAAATCTTATTTGCCAACACCACGTATTCCTTTGTTGACTTACAAAATACATCAGAAATTCAAATCTATTCGCCAGAAAATTTATCAGCGTTGGAACACGCTGGAAACTTTGAGAGGAAAGAACGACAAAGCGGCTTTCTAACCATTTTAATTACATTTCAAAGAGAATATTTCAGAAATGCCGAAGCCTTAATATCAGGAAGCTTGTTAATTTCTCTTCCGTTGGTGAAGCATTCTTGGTCTGCATTTGTGTATTAAAATCAAATACAGACTAAGTATGCTTTGCTAACTGAGAGAAACTACGTCAGTCGAAATAATGGCACTTTATACATTGCAGTAGGGCTGACAGTTTTAAATTATCAGTAAATAAGTGAATGGAAATTGGATGAGATGCCACAGGGCCGTCAGCTCATGAAACAGGTCTGTCGGATCCTGCTAACATATTTTGTGGAATTTTCAAAGCAGCGCATTGTTTCCATGGCTCTGGGGAGATAATCAAAACGTAGAATTGCAGTTTGAGTGAGTAAGAGGACCAAATCACTCCAAAGCAGTTTAAATAGTTTCAAAAGTGGTACGATGACTAATACTAGGAGACACTCATTTGTATTGGTTCCAAGTGGACCAGCGGGTTATGCACCTAGAAATGTATCTGGCTGCTATAGTGTTGAAATAGCGTATAACGGTAAGGAGGCGTCCATTAATTACGCGAGGTGAAATAGGAGGGGGGTAGGGGGGTCCTGTGAAATCTCACGAAACCACACCAAGGGGGAGGGGGAAGTCAACGGAAATCTCACGTGAGGTTTTGAAATTCTTGCAGGACTGCAGAGCTAAGAAATGGTCTACAAATGACACGAAAATCGACTTTAGGGGTGTGTTTCGTCGAAAAGTGGCGGTATAACCGCCCTTGGAAGTCGATACCTAAAAATAGGGTGGGGGGGGGGTCTCCGTCAAAATATGACATCATTTTAGAGGGGGGTCGGACCAGATCTCACGAATCTCACCAAGGGGGGAGGGGGATCCAGAATTCCGGAAAACACCTTACGTAATTAATGGACGCCCCTAACACATCGTCGTGTTCCACGAACGAGTTTTAACACCTGTTACGTCCTGACACATATTCAGGTTCACATAAATTGAAAATCCATTTCGTTTTCATTCATAGCTGTTCTTGTCACGTTAGTTGTATTCGGACAGATAAGTGAATTAATATCCGGAAGCTGGGTACTTTCTCTTCCGTTGGTGGAGTATTCTAAGTCTGCTTTTGTGTATTAAAATCAAAAACAGTCTTAGTATGCTCTTCTAACTGAGAGAAACTACATCTGTCGAAATATTTGGTACTTTATTCATTGAAATAGGGCCGACAGTATTAAATTATCAATAAATCAGCGAATGCAAATTGGATGAGATGCCACAGGGTTCTCAGCTTGTTGCACATTTCGTGAAACAGAAGTCTGTCGCATCCTGCTAATATATTTTGTGGAATTGCCAAAGCTGCGCATTGTTTCCACGGCTCTGGGAAGAGAATAGAAACGTAGACTTGCAATTAGAGATGGGAAGAGGATTAAAACACTCCAAAGCAGTTCAAATAGATGCAAATGTGGTACGATGACTTGCTGTTCGAAGTACCTGAAGTCCACACACCAATATTACTGTTCATGTTGGTTGTATTGTTTATTGGTTTATAACTTCCTGAATAACACGAAGGATGATTCAACTACTTTGTAAAGGAGTAATCGGTATTATTAACAGCAACATCCCACAGCACATTACTGTGTACATGGTGGACGTCAGGAGTGAAGTAGACAATAACTACTCATTTTTTAATTAATAAACAATAATACATTGTTAAAACCGCTTTTTCACCTGCTCGTAAGGGAAATATATATATATATATGCAAGAGTTAAATAAAAATTCTTTTGAATGGAAGACTTAAAGTAGCTGCTTCTTAAACCACGAAGTATATATAGATGGTTACATGTTAAAAATCGAGAAAGAGATTCTTCAACAGATTTGATGGACATTTCTTTTGGTTATTCATGCGTTTATAAACTGAGAACATTTATCCATGAAAGAACTATGTGGTATGTATTCGGATTGCTGGAAGTAATGTGGAAAAATATGTTATGAATTAGAGCTGCTTTTTTTTAGGATAAATAAATGAGGTAACTCAAGATAACTGTCTAGCGACTGGGAGTTCTCTGACAGAAGGTTTTTTTTTTTTTATTGTAACCATTCTCTCGTTCGCTTCCTGTCTTGCACCAACATCTTGATCTCGACATACCTCTTACAACTTACGTCCTCAATTATCTGCTTGATATATTCTAATCTTTCTTTAACTCTATAGTTCTTACCTTCGACAGTTCCATCTACTAATGAATTAACCAATCCTGCATGTCTTAAAATGTGACCCTCCATCCTGTCTCTTCTTTCTGTAAGACTCTTCCTCAAACTTCTTTCCTCACCCATCGTTTCCAACACACGTTTACATCGTATTTATCTGTCCACTTAATACTCAGCATCGTTCTGTAAGCCACATTTCACATGCTTCAATTCTCCTTGTGTCCGCTATTCCTAAAGTTTATGCTTCGCTACCTTCAGTGCTCGCAACATAGTTTTAAAAACTTCCTCCATAGTCCTAGATCAATATTTGAAAGTAAAATATTTCTTTTTTTGATGAAAGCTGTTTTCTGCAGTGCTATTTTGCTTTCAACATCATTCCTGCTTCTGCCGCATGTTGTTATTTTACTTCCTAAGAAGCAAAGTTTATTTACTTCTCCTATTGCATCTGATCCTATTTTTATATTTAATCCACTATTACTGCTATCATTTCTGCTGCGTTTCAGCGCTTTTGTATTACTATAGTTTACGTTTAGTCCAAAATCTTCTTTCAGTAATTTATTAAAATCCGCAGTCTGTTCTGCTAACAAGATAATCTCATCAGCATTTCGTAATACACTAATTTTTCTCTCTTTGAACACTTATGTCACATTCAAATCTTTCGTTTACTTCCTTGAAAGTTTCATCTACATACAAGTTGGGATAGACTAGAATCTTGCCTTGCACCCTTTTTAACTTATGCGTGTGACTTTAATATTTTTCTACGTTTGTTACAGCTACTTGATTCTTATATCTCTATATTTTTAAGCCTAACTTTTTTTAAAACTTTAAACATCTTATTCCATTTTCCAAGGCTTTTTCTAAATTAACAAATACCAAAAAAGCATCTTTGTTTTTTTTTGTTCCGCCCTACAAGTATTAATCATAAAGTGAGAATATCTTCTTGAACCCCGATTTTTTCTAATCCAAAACTGATCTTCACGTACTATCTCCTCAACTATGAATTCTAGTCTTATCTATACTATCCTGGGCAGTAATTTTGAAGCGTGTTCTATTAGAATTATAGTGCGATAATCCTCACATTTGTGAGCTTGTGCTTTCTTCAGAAGTGAGCAGATGATATTTTTATTAAAATCCGTTGGAATATCCCTTCGTAACTCCCGCTTCTAACTAATGACCTCGCCGTCGTCGAGGTGCAAAGCTATAAGAATAATCCAGACGCAAAGTACAGATGCTTCAGTTGAGATACAAAGTATAAACCATAAACTCAACTACATTAGGAGGTACACTGCAGTGCCAAAAACCATTGGACGGGAAGATACAAATATTTAGATGGCAGTAGCACCGCTGAAGAAACGTATAATGTTCCGTGCAATGTCCGGACTTAACACCGCTATCCACACCGGGAGACGGCTTGCCACTCCCAGTGTAAGTAACTGCATGATACCCTATTAACCAGCTAACCACTCCCACGTCATCCTCAACCATAGGATAGTTTCTGTCGCGGTACTGGCAATATCTTAGCTAGCCGCCCTTATATCCCACCTTAACTGTCGCAGAGGTTTTTTCCCGGGGGTAAAACCCTGGCACTTTTTCCCCTCTGCCCTCTCTCTTCTTTCAAAAGTTTCCGTCTATCTTATCCGATGGACCCATGTAAACGGGTGGACGCCTGGACGCATGGAATACATCACAATTCCGTTCCAGAGATCACCTATAGATTTACTAACATAATGCATGTGCAGAGGCGAGCAGTAGTAAACAGGAAGGCCGCCATGCCTGGAGGAGCGGGTTTTGGGGGCTCCTCCATTAAAAACAATTAATAAAATAACGGGACTTTCATTTGTACTCTCGTGAGTCGTATGTAAGGTTTTCTTACGTTATTATGACCAAACTACATGAATTAAGAGAATTTGAACCCTGATACACAGTGTCAAAGTGCAGTGAATATGAAATTTCGGGCATTATCATATAGCGTGGTGGGTGAGCCGTTAACGCTCTGGCCTCGCATTCGGGAGGACGCCGGTTCGAATCTCCTTCCGGGCATCCAGATTTGGGTTTTCCATTGATTTTCCAAATCACTTCAGGCAAATCCCGGGATGCTTCCTTCAAAAGAAGGCCATGGCCTAATTCCTTTCCGTTCCTTCTCCCTATATTTTCCCGCCTATAATGACCTTGACGTCGACGAGGCGTAAAGCCATAAGGAAAAAAGTGGCGTTATCTCCCACTATGGGCAACTCAGCGGCCGAGAATCGAAGTTTGCACCGTGGTGTCAGTGTTAAAAGGTGGGTTCCCATGGCACGTGGGTTTGTATGGCGTGCCACAGGCTAGCCCTCGCCACTAATGAGATGTTTACATGTAGTATTGCTATTAGTATCATTGACGTTAGAAAAATATTATTTTATTGATAATTTACGACACTAAAGATGTGGATAGGCGAAAAGAATGCCAAAATAAAATAAAGAATTTGGAGGAGGACATTCTTTTGTCACATGTCTTAAAACCTGACGAGTATTATTTTTAAGCAATGCTGTTCAGAATTATCAAGAAGGTCCAAATATACCTGGACAAGTTCGAAAATCAATTAGGGGGCGTCCATAAATTAAATGAGATGAAATGGGGGAGGGGGGTCCGGCAAAATCTCACCAAGGGGGAGGGGGTCAACGGAAATCTCACGTGAGGTTTTTGAAATTTTTGATGGACTGTAGAGCTAAAAAAAAAAGGTCTGCAAATGACATAAAAGTCGATTTTACGGGGGTATTTCGTCTAAAAGTGTGAGGGTGATTTCTAGGGGGGGGGGCTCACGGACCTGATTTCATCATGGGGGGGGGGATCGGACCAGATCTCACGAAGTCTCACCATAGGGGGTGGGGGGGGGGGGTCCGGAATTCCTTAAAAACACCTCACGTAATTTATGTACTGTACGAAGTAGAAATAACTACAAAAGGAAAATTGCAAGAACAGTTTCGATATTGCAATGTTGTTGAAGGCCATTTTTCCGCAGTTGCTCAGTAAATTAATTCATAAAATAACGCCAATGCAACTGTATTATGTAGGATTATTGCCGTATGCGTATTATTTTGAGACTTTTGAATAGAAAAACTTCCTCAACAAAGGCGGTCATATAGATTTTCAGTCGATCTATAGTATTTTTAAAGGTTAATTCTGTCACAGAACGTAGCAGAAAAAAGGAAACAACTGACAGAAAATCTATCTTATGTTGCACAACCACAACATAAAAAAATTGATTTCTAGCCAAGGTTCATACTCTTAATTCCAAACGTGAAAATCAAGCAAGCACTTGCAACAGCAGTCAAGCGATGAATTAAAATCTGACACAGCAAAATGATGATTACACACTTGGGTCAACTTCGAAGGCGTTTTTCTATACCGCAGTTGTATTCCCCATCGCTTTTGCCGGTCTTTATCTTTTGGAAAAACGTGATAACTGATGCCCTTATTTTTCACCGAAATCGACGAACATCCATAGACGCAACGATTAGCCGGCGTAATTCAATCTTCAATAAACCTTGTAGCGACCATAATACATGTAAACACAATGGTAGAGCCCAACCCGAAGTCGAGTGAGCTCTATAATATAATGCCGCTCGTAGGCAAAAATCACGATAAATATTTCGACTGCAAGAACTTAATTTGAAATTAATTCGTGGACGCTTTCATTTTAATTTATTAGATTTTCGACGATACATCAAAATGAAACAGACCCTACTTTGTCCAAGTCACCATTGGCTGTAAATTAATTGAAAACCCATACAAATCTGACCAATATGAGGCGTGAATCGCGTTCAGTGAAAATCACCCTAATGTTTTCATTTTTTCGACGTTACATCAAAATGAAACATACCCAGCTTCACACACGTGACGAAGGGCTGTACATTAATCAGAATCTCATCAAAATCCAACCAATAATTACGAAAAGTGATACTAAATTGGTAAATTTCTTATTTTTCAGACTTCACATCGATTTGAAACATATCCAAGTTTATCCGTGTCACCACGGGCTCTATATTGATCGAACTCCATAGAAATCGGACCAGTAAGTTTTTCTTGAATTGCGTTTTGCTAAGAATTATCTTAAATATATCTCTTTACTATCAAATTGAAATACATCATATTTTACCCGTGAGACCAAGGGATATAGGCCTACATTAATGGAAACTACAACAGGATCTTCAGCCATGTAATCCATTTTATTTATTATTGAGGTTTGAAAATTTCTGGTTCCCTGTATGGTTTCTGTCTCGTGGTCACACTGTACGTTTCTCACAGCCAGAATTTTCTGTTTTAAGGAATGGCAGTTTTTTTTTGTTATAGTTTTCACAATACACGTTTACAAACTGACATCTAGTGTTTTGGTTTCCGACACTTTTTCATACCAGGGTGCTGTTAGTTGGAGGGTTGTGTCCCAGAATATTTGAAGGAGAGCTGTTATGTTCTGTTTAGTTTGACAACAGTTGCATATGTGAATGTCATAAGAATTTCGTGGTTGTTTTTATATGTTTGGTCTTTGTATGGTCAGCAAAGATATCGTCCATTAACGAGGGGTTTGGAATGTGCACTTTCTATAATTTTCCTTACCACTCCTCTCCATGGTGTTCCGAGACTTTTATGTTCCATAACTGTTACAAGATAATTGTGGTCGATTAAGTCAATGACTTCTTCAAAGTCTAAGAGATTTAACGACGACGCGTTGTGTTTCTCTACAGTTACGCTTGTAATGTCACAGTATTCACAGACGATGTTTTGGATGTCACTTGCTTGGTAGTGGCCATGAACTTTCTCCGTGAGGTATTCTAGTCGGATTTTTTAATTTCTGCTTAGTACCCTGAAGCCTAAAATTGATAGTTCTTTGGCGTTTTACACTGATTTAATTTTCTATCCTTCTGATACTACTACTACTACTTCGTGAATACTGTGACTAGGACACTTTCAGACCATACATCGTTTAGGATCTTCTTGAATTTGCCCCTTAGTGTAGGCCAATAACATTGACAGAAATGAATGGGTATTCCATCAGATTTTCGTGTTCTTGCATTTGCCGCTTTATTTCATGTAGCTCGAAATTTGTTAGAGTTGCACACTCTTCTTGACTTACTTTGTTTTATAGATTTGTTGAAAGCTTGATGCATTAATTCTAACGGTAGTTGATTTTAAAATAATTTCATAGTATACTGTGATTTCTCTGATTGATTTCCTACCGTTGCTTATGTTTTACCCATTTTTATTTGGTTATGTTCGTTAAAAAGGATTCTTTCACTCTTCTGAATCACCTAATTGTATGGTAAAAGGATGCTGCTTTTTAGAGACTGTATCTTAGCGCTCTGATGTTACTAATAGATTGTAAATTTTCCCATAATGCAATAACAGGATTTTCACCTTGTCTCTTTTAACTCTAATGATCGTATCGGTAGTTTTACTAGTTCTTTGATACATCCCTAATATATCTGTAATAGTATTTAATTGTTTCCATGAACCAGTAATTACTTCTCATACGTTATGAATGTTAATTCTTCCGTCAAGTTTCCCCAGTTCTTTGCAGTCGTTAAAGTAGGGTATTTGTTTTTTTTTTAAATCAATAACACAACAATGATGACAGGATCACTGCACTATATTTATTTCGAAGTAAGTATGGTATCTCCTTGGTTCCTATTGTTGTCGGATGGTGCATACGCAAGGTGTGGCTATAAAATAACGATACTATTGCTGTAAAAAAAACGTTATAAGTTTATACATTCCTAGTTATTATCAACTTTAATATACGCCCTCTATCCCTACAACGTTCCATGTTAATTTTCCATTGTTAGAAACTGTGCTGGAAGTCTTCTTCTGTGAACTCTAACGTGACACGTTCCACTTTTTCTATCACAGATTCAACGAACTGAAATCTTGTTCCTTTTACTGCAGATTTGACCTTGGAAAACAGATAAAAGTCACGTGGTGCAAGATTAGGCGAATGAGGGAGATGGCCTAAAACTGGGATGTTATATTTCACTAAAAATGTCTTGACAGACAATATAGAATGACCCGGAGCGTTGTATTGATGGAAAACTCATGTCTTGTTATTCCACGATTCGGATATTTTTTATTTCTTCATGATAACTTCAAGGTTAGTGAACCGACGGTCAGATCGAATCAAATTGCCATCTTGAAAACTCTTAAACCACTCAAAAACTTACACGCATGGTAAACATTCACTGTCATATACTTCTCGTAATAAAATATATGATTCATTGGAGTTTTTTTCAGGTTTCATGTGAAACTTCACGACAGTTCGTTGCTCTGTTATCATTTTTCGGGCAAAACGAAACAACAACTCGTATATAAATGAAGGCCATGGTCACACTGATTTGTTTACAGACACGACTTCAAAAGAGAAGGCTTCACGCTACTCAGCTGTCGGTCGTTATCCTTTGGCGCATGCTTACTACTTCTGTAGAAGCATCAGTCTCGTTAGTTTTAGCCACACCTCGTATGTTGTAGGCGGTTACTATTAATGGACACATCAAGGTCTCTTCTGTTGGCTAATCTATCTACGTCTTTTTAGGTAACTAGCTGATACCCGCGACTTCGTACCGTGTATTAAGAATTTCTTTTCCAGAATTGAATACAGAAAGTTGTTGGTAACGAAGGATTGCTTCCAAACAACACCGAGTTGGCATAATATCACAAGAAAGCCATCACTATATCATTCTACCGTCGAACCTGTCCCATGAAGAGAATCAATTTCTAATATAATTAAAAACAGGAAAACAAACGAAGATGCGGGGATGTGTGTGTGTGTGTGTGGGGGGGGGGGGATGTTAACTAAGGGCAGCTTTATTTTAGCTTGGTCTTCCCTTTTTTCTTTAGCATGAGCATCCGATTCTTGGGTTCTAATAACATAAGCTGCTCGTGCTCTGCTAGAGCTACATCTTAGGCCAGTATATGCCCGCAAGGCATGGCAAAGAGAAGGCATAAACTGGTGCCAGAAATATTTAAGCAGACACAAAGTTATAAGACAGAGAAAATACGTTTTTACTCAACTAAATTTATTGTCAAAATATACACTAACATAATACGCGAGAAGCACAGCTTGAGCAACCAAAGTAACATCACAGACTAACACATACATACATACCAAAGTAACATCACAGACTAACACATACATCCGTCTCTCTGTCACCGTTCGATAAGTTTTCCAATTTCGTGACTACAACTGTTAATCATGCCGAATAAAATGTCCGGTGCCTTTCCTACAGATACAAAGTATTTCCGTGTCAAATTCCATCAATATCGGTATAGACATTTAGTCGTCAAAACGTAACAAAAATACAGAGACTTACTTCCGCATTTATAGTATTATTTCTGCAGATCACACACACAATGCGAACAACCCCTGAGGGATCAATATAACGTAAAAAAGTGTACACCTACAGCATTTCAAGACTACCTACGATTTGCCTCGCATTGCACCCCTAAATTTGTGATATCTACAGTTTCACATTCAACCCGAATAACCGACGGCCCAGGCGTGACACTTACGATCAAAAACAACTTTTAAAAATCTTTGCCTCCACGGAGAATTGAACCGGAGATCACGATTCAAACACCAGTAAGCAATTGCTTTAATCACTGAGCTACATGACCGCTGTATCGAAGGCACTACAGAGACCCAGACATCCAACGCGACTGTCTATCACCGTTCAGTAATTTTTCGAAATTATAAGACAACATGTATTATTTATACACATAAATTTTCAACAAAATATATTTCTCTCCTTGTTTCAACGGATAAGTGTGCAAAGTTTCATCGAGATCAGATGAAAACTGTGGATTTGTATGAAGAACAAACAAATATACATACATTCATCTTATAGATTTCTATATTGTGATATCTGTGTTCTTCTAAAAGGCTGATTACTTGATTATATCCGAGTATATTGAAATCCGTTGGTGTCAGTTCTAGCAACCAGGTGATATCTGTTCACATGTTGCGAAGTAAATCTACCAGACATTGTATCTTGATGGATGGGTCGCGTGGTAGCCGAGCGAGCGCCGTGCGAGCTGCTACACTTACCCCAGTTTGTGGATCCGTCCTGGCACCTACTTACTGTCGGCTGAGGTTGTAAATTTTTCTATTCGGCATCTGTAAGCATCTGGCTGGGAATGGAAACAGAGACTTAGCATTACTTAGTTATAATTACGTCGGTAGCTCCTTGGAATAATCTAAAATGATATAGTGAACTGAATTTATTACAAAAAACTGTTGCAAGTCATTCATTACACAGGTTGGAGGTTTTTCCGATAGTGAAATAGTGGATCAACAGATACGAAGTGGTAGCGATTGCTTCCGGAGCCAGCGGAGGGGAAAATGGTAGAAATTGCCTAAAAATGACGGTAATGACTTATAACAGGACTACCCTACATAACTTTACATCGTGTACTGGGGCGGCGTCTCTGCCGCAAAGAAGCGTCCCCGCTCTCAAAGTGGGGAATCGGCTGAGTATCACGCCGCCTTTGCGTGTCTACAGCCTGCATGACGCCTACCTCTCGTGAACACAGAGTAGACCTTACTGTTCCCACAGTGGGACTACCACGCTAGCGACCTTGGATGAGGGTGCCAAGTAAAGTGGTGTGGTGTTACATCGTGAGTCTAGCTCAGAACAACCTTTCTTAAGTCTAATAAAATGTCGCCAAGAATTATTTATTCATGGGTGGGTGGTATTTAAGATTTGTTTTATCATCAGACCACAGTAATGTGGTTTTCACTCTCGCTCATATTACATTCGGCTTCTTTATGTGGCATCTCTCCACATTTTCCATAATGACTTTCATTTTCTCTATTCAGACTTTAAAGTTTTTTGTCTTATTTCTTGATTTTTATGCATTTTCAGCGTTCTGCGTGTAGGATGCAGCCATTTCCGACATTTAATTCTTGACTCTATTATCAATAGCTTTGTCTTCTTTCTCGTTAATCATTCTTTTTGTCATCTCAATACACAAACAATTAAAAATCCATTCAAACACAAACAATTGCCACAATTCAGTCATTTCATATCCAGAATGTGATAACAACCTACTTAGGACAGCCACGAAGACAGTTCCAAATCAGATACAAAGAACACATGAGAGCACTGTATTATAGTTACTGTTCCACATTAGCTGAACAAGCTTTGTGAGGAAAGCAGAAATGTGCATCTAAAAAACCTGATAGCATCCGTGTAAATGGTAAGATGAAAACATCAGCTAATTTAGAATTACGTAAAAATAATCTAATCAAAAATGTAAAACTAAGTGTACATTTCAATGCAGAACTGTTGCTGATGGTACACAGATAAGAGGCGAAATGCGTACGGCAGTAAAACATAAAAACAGTTTCATTAAATGTTACTTATTGAATGTTCAATGTAGAAAAATTGTCTGAAAAACATTGAATTAATTGGTATTTGGCAGTTGGTAATATTATTCTTTATTTTTGAGTAATTACAGTATATATATTGTTACACATCCCCGAGACTTTTCTCACACGAGATCGATACGAACATATCTATGCTAAACTCTCCATCACCAGCCCCAGAATCGTATGCCCTCATTGTATGGACACCAGTGAAGATTGCATTGCAATTATTGTTTCCACGAAAATACATTTTTGATGACTTGAGACATAAGACAGATTACAATCAATGTTTCAGAAAATGTCTGGTCATTCAAAACTGCTGGAAACATCAGAAAACAAGGACAACGCTTGATTAATTTAATCTCCACTACCTTTTGAGTGAGAAATTCTTAGAAACGGTGAAAAGGGAATACAATGAAGATTCATACTTTCTCTTAGATCGTCAGACCATCCTTTGTCTGGTTTTGTGAATTAGAATCAAATGCTGCCTAAGGGGGGTCGAAGAACTGAGAGAAGCTATCTGCTTCCATCAGAATAATTGCAGAATGTGGACTAAGACTTGAATGAGTATTATGCTGAAACAGTGGCAGGAATAATGGATCAGATGCAACAGTACAGTATTTTGTCACATCATGACCGTCACGTAAATACTACTGGGTGTGTCGTTTTTTGGTTCCTCCCAGCAGATCGCGTGGAGACGCCAACACTGCCCAACATTTAGACAGGTACGTTCTACAGCTTCAGCGAAAATTCGGAGGCAGTGGATTCAGTAGAAGTAACAAGAGGCCCGATAGATAAACTTGTGCATTAAGCTTTGATCGAAGAATGACTCGCTGATCATAGATACAGTCGGTGCCGTTCTCCAGATCTGATACTGTGACTCGTTCCAGTTAGGGAGCGTCCTTAAACTATGTGGCTCAGTCTAGGAGTCGGGGGGAGGGTCTTTGGTATAATGCTATGCTTGGGGGGTGGGGGTTTGGAGCCAAGCCATGTAGTTTTTAATTCATATTATTTGTCACAGTTAAAATAAGGTACAGAATACACAACAACATGTGAATATTAATTCCAGTCATTTAATTACCTCCATATCTAATTTACGATAGCTTGACAAGAGAAAACAGTACAAAATGTTCTTTGGAATCAATAGGGGGAAAAGCTACGTGCCACGAGGGCGGAGGGGGAGTAGAGGCAAAAGCCTCAGCAGACTTCATGGAGGGTGTAGAGGAGGTTGGGGGAGGGGAGGTTCAGAGGAGGCCAAAATGAGGCTACATAGTTTATGGATGGTCCCATCATCAGCCATCACGTGATGAGTGTAGTGATGCAGTTAATGCTGGAAATTAAATATAATAATGGGATGATACCTAACGAATTGTTAATCAGTTTTTATAATGTTATTGATTTGTTATTAATTATAATTACTGTACCATATCCCCAAGAATGTTCTCATATATTATCAATGTCGACGTATCTAAACTCAGTGGTAAGAGCTGCAAGAAAGCCGTGACTTACCAATTATGGTTTCATATTAGATTAGCATGCCTTTTCCATTGAATTCATTTGAATAGACTTAATTATTGTTTAAAGATTTTTTTATTAGCCTCTCAAGGTTAGAGCTGTCATGCCCAATCTTACATCAAATGAGCTGAAAATATTATATAATTTACACCTTACTTAAGTTAAATTTATATGATAAATACCACACGTTGAGTGTATTTATCAAATATAAGATGAAGACACTTAGGACCATATGAGATATTCAGTAAGAAATTCGTTCCTCACCATGTAATCATTAACAACCATCAGTTTATTTATCTGTATACCTAATAAAATTACTCTTCTTGGCATTGGCATTTAACTTCATTCCATGTAGACCTATCCGATATCTTGTCCAAGTCATCCTGCAGCTGTTTACAGTATTCTTCTCTTTTGGTTGTATTATCTACCACTACGCCATCTGAAACTATTCTAATATCTGACTGAATTTGTTAACACAATGATTCATAACAATATCAAATATGGTAGTGGCTAGGAGTGAGCCTCAACTTATTAGCGTAAAATCAGTTTTGTATTTAATATATTAGATGAATGGTTGATACTAATTATGAATCTAATTTTTTCTATTTTTGTACTGCTAGGTAGATAGATAGATAGATAGATATGTTCACTTTGATCCCATGTGAGAATAATCTTGGGGATGTGGAACAGTACATACACTTATTAGTAATATCAATATTACTATATTGCCGCATGAACGCCAGTGTACCGTCTGCCAGCATGGCGCAGCGGGTAGCGTCACGTATTTCGGTACCGAAGGTCGCCGGTTCAATCCCGCCCACTGACAAAAATTATTTAATTCTGTTTATTATTTCCAGAAGATTCTACATGTTTCCTAAGGTCACTTGTAACTTCTACACATTTCATTTGTTAACTACTCTTGTAATCTCTAGTACGTTCTATCTGTGTATAAATAGAAGAGCATTCTGCCCAAGAGGCAGTCAGTGCTGCGTGTATGTTTGAGTTCTCAATAAACCTGTTCTCAGTTTAAGTGCTGTGTTCATTGACAAGTAACCTTCGAATTCACACCTGTCCCGGTTCCAACGCGACATAGTTTGGTGGAGGCGCCGGGTACCCTGTGCAACAGCTGCATCGTCGTGGCTCCGATTAGGCAACGTAAAAGTCGCCGCCTACACGGACTGGAACCGGACTACAAAGGATATACTCAGTACGTCCTTCCGAAAGTCCGCGTCATTAGGAAACCCATGGCGGCAAGCCAGCTGCACATTCGACACCCATCGGTGTTCTCTGGAGACGCTGGACAGGATCCTAACAAATGGCTAAAAGGGTTGGACCGAGTCGCCAAGTACAACAGGTGGGATCATACCATGTGCTTGGCAAATGTTTATTTCTATCTGGACGGAACCGCCCAGCAGTGGTTCGAGAACAACGAAGAAAAACTGAATAACTGGGAAATGTTCCAGACGGAACTTAAGAAAACGTTTGGGGACCACCAGCGACAAATCCGCTCGGCGGAAGAACAACTGAAGAACCGGGCCTAACGACATGGGGAGCCGACGCAATCTTACATACAGGATGTTTTGGCCCTATGCAACGTAGTCAACCCGAATATGACTGAAGCCGACAAAATCACGCACCTAATGAAAGGTATTGCAGAAGACATGTACCAAGCTCTTCTGATAAAAGACGTCGCTACGACGGAAGAGTTCATCAAGTGGTGCCAGCGGATTGAGGAGATGCAACAAAGGAGGGTTGGGCGAAAGAAGTATGACAGACTTCCCAACGTAGTCCCTATGGCAGTTGTGGAAGACCAGCACGACTTTGCGTCTCTCATACGACAAATTGTGAGAGAAGAATTACAACAGTTCATGGCAGCTGGGACTCTTGAACCGAGTGAGCATCAGATCATGGCCATGGATGTAAGCCCAGTGGGTCATGAAGGAGCCGACGCGGCGGAAAAAGAGGTATTTCAGACAATAGCTCCTGTCTGCCGAGCCAATCGCACTCGACGTGAAGAATGGCCTCGCCCTAATATGACATATGCTGCAGCTGCCAAACGGCAGCCTAGGAACCGGCCGACACGGCCACAACCAAATCCTCCGGCACCTATGACGTCCCGCAGACGAACGGACGTCTGGAGGACAGAAGACAACGCGCCAGTATGTTTCCACTGTGGGCGCCCTGGACATGTCATACGCTACTGCAGAGAGAGAAGACGAGTATTTGACGATTATTTTGCCGCAAGACGTCCGCCATCCGAACAGTTCTACCCCAGGCAGCCACCCGCTGACGAGTTCGGTCGACCTACGGGAAGAAGCCCATCGCCGTACCCTAGACGAGGTCGATCCCCGACGAGCCGCTGCCGTTCATCGTCGCCGGACAGAGCTACCAGCCGCTCCCCTAGCCGCCGCACGCAGGAAAACTAAGCAAGGCGACCATCTACGGAGGTGAGGCCGCCGCAGATGAAAATCCTCCATGGATGACAGTCACTAAGATGTCGGGAAATCTCATCAACGTTATAATCGACGGCCAACCTGTCCGGGCGCTGGTTGATTCAGGAGCTTCTTTCTCCGTATTGTCGGACAATTATCGTCGCACACTAAAGAAGACAATGTTCCGTGATACGGGGGCAACTGTGCTAAAGGTCGCAAATGGAAAGTACGTCCAGCCAGCTGGAGCTTGTGTCGCGAGAATAACCATCAACAACAGGACCCAGCCAGTTGAATTTGTCATTTTAACAGAATGTAGTCATAATGTCATCCTTGGATGGGACTTCCTTAAGGCATCCCAAGCTGTCATTGACTGTGGAACGTCTGAGCTGCAAATTGAAGAAGTCGTTGCGACGGGTACACGTAACACAGAATCTTCTGGGAAGTTATTCGCCGTTGACAACTTGACAATCCCGCCGTTCGCAATGAGAAGAGTCCCAGTCAAAAACACGGACGACCGCAACCTTGAAGTGCTTGTCGATAGTAGAAAGTTTATTAGGCTCACGAAAGAAATCTACATACCAGCGGCTATCATAAGCATTATCGGTGGTCGAGGAGACATTTGGATCACCAACTGTCACGAGCAGTCACAAATTATCCCCAAGGGAATGTGCATAGGGACAGCTGAACCAGTCCAGGAGGGCGAGCTCAACGTCATTAACGAAGATCCATGCTCTGTTACTAGTACCGACAACACGCTGGAGGAAACAACTATGGAACTGCCAATAGGGTCCGGCCTGACCAAGGAACAACACCACCGGGTGTTAGCTATACTACGCCAATTCTCTGGTGTATTCACACCCCAGCAAAAAAAAGGTCAGACGAAACGGCCCACGATAAAGCATCGTATCAATACTGGGGATCATCCGCCCATTAGCCAGCGCTCGTACCGATTGTCACCAGTCGAAAGGCGAATAATTCGAGAGGAAGTGGAGAAGATGTTGCATAATGACATTATTCAACCTTCGGAGAGTCCTTGGTCATCTCCGGTGGTCCTCGTAAAGAAGAAGGATGGTACGTGGCGATTCTGTGTCGACTATCGGCGGCTGAACAAAATCACAAAGAAAGATGTCTACCCACTGCCGCGCATCGACGACGCCTTAGACTGCTTGAAAGGAGCTACATACTTCTCAACCATGGACATGCAGACAGGCTACTGGCAAATCGAGGTTGACGAAGCTGACAGAGAAAAGACGGCTTTTATTACACCTGATGGCCTCTATGAATTCAAAGTAATGCCATTCGGATTATGCAACGCTCCGGCCACATTCGAACGCATGATGGACAACTTACTTCGACACCTTAAGTGGACGACGTGTCTTTGTTATTTAGATGACATTGTTGTTTTCTCGAAAACATTTGAAGAACATCTGAGTCGCCTGTCAACTGTGCTGAAGTGTGTTCAGACTGCAGGACTCCGCCTCAATCCGAAGAAGTGCCTCTTCGTCGCCAGAGAGATAAAAATCCTGGGGCACCTGGTCAACGGAGATGGCGTCCGCGCTGATCCAGATAAAGTAAGGGCAGTCATGGAATTTCCAACTCCTCAGCACATTCGTGATGTGAGAAGCTTTCTTGGGCTGTGCTCATACTTCCGGCGTTTCATAAAAGGATTCTGTAACATGGCACGTCCACTGCAAGGGAGACGCCAAGTTTTACTGGGATGAAACTAAAGAAAGATCTTTCCAGGCACTTAAGGAGGCTCTAACTTCCGCACCAGTTCTAGCCTTATACGACGAGAATGCAGAAACTGAACTTCACACTGACGCCAGCGGTTATGGGATCGGTGCAGTGCTTGTGCAAATTCAGGAAGGTGCTGAGAAGGTGATAGCCTATGCATCAAGAGTATTCTCTAAGCCCGAGATAAACTACTCTACAACCGAGAAAGAATGACTCGCAGTTGTCTGGGCTATCAACAAGTTTCGTCCGTATTTATTCGGCAAACCTTTCACCGTCGTAACAGACCACCATTCTTTGTGTTGGCTAACCAGCTTGAAGGATCCATCAGGTCGACTAGCAAGATGGGCACTTAGACTTCAAGAGTACGACGTCACGGTGGTATTCAAAAACGGACGCAAACACAAGGATGCCGACAGCCTTTCAAGGAATCCTTTAATAGAACACAACAGCATGAATGGAATTTCAGCCCTCGCTGAATTAGGTGACGTTGCAGCTGAACAGAGGGAAGATTCAGAGTTATTAAGAACCATAGACGCCTTGGAGAAAGGAGAACCGGCCAAAGGAGGGTTTCAATTGATAGATGGGACATTGTATAAGAACAACTACGATCCACTAGGCCCCAAGTGGCTTCTGGTCGTTCCAGCTCATCTCCAGCCAGCAATTCTCAAGTATTTCCACGACGCTCCAATATCCGGTCATCTGGGATTTGTGAAGACCCTGGACCGAATCAGACGCAGGTATTACTGGAAGGGTCTCTACCGATCTGTCAAGCATTATGTGAGTCACTGTAAAGAGTGCCAGCGACGGAAACATGTGCCGCAATTACCTCCAGGTCATCTAGTACCAATTCCACCTGCAGCAGTTCCATTCCACCGAATTGGGATCGACCTTTTGGGGAGGTTCCCGAAGTCGACAACCGGTAACCGATGGATAATAGTCTGCACCGACTACCTCACGCGCTACGCTGTCACCAAACCTGTGCCGACTGCAGAAGCTCCAGAGGTTGCAAAATTTCTAGTAGAAGACATTATTTTGAAGCATGGAGCACCACGTGTGATGATATCCGATCGTGGAAAGGTATTCCAGTCAAGACTAGTATCAGAGGTCATGTCAAGATGCGACGTTGTCCACAGGATGACAACTGCATACCACCCTCAGACAAACGGTCTCACAGAACGCTTCAACAAGACATTAGCCGATATGCTGTCGATGTATGTGGATGTTGAGCAGAAGGATTGGGATACAATACTGCCAGTGGTCACATTTGCTTATAATACAGCAAGGCAAGATACGACAGGCTTCACTCCGTTTTTTCTGCTCCATGGCCGTGAAGCTGAGACCACAATGGATACGCTGTTCCCATTCCAGCCGGACGACACTCAGGATGACTATATAAAACAGCTCATTACCAGGGTCGAAGAAGCAAGACAGCTGGCTCGCATACGAACACTGGCCACCCAGGAGAGGGACCGTCAGCGGTATGACGGCAAGCACCGACCTGTTGCGTACAACCCAGGAGATCTCGTATGGATTTTTACCCCTGTCCGGAAGGTTGGGCTATCAGAAAAGTTACTGAAGCGGTACTTTGGTCCGTATCGTGTCATACGCCGCCGGTCAGACGTCACATACGAAGTCGAGGATTATGAGCCGTCTTCGAAACGACGAAAGCGAAGGGACATTGTTCACGTCCTCCGCATGAAGCCTTACTACAATCCTGACGAGCAGCTAGGCACAACCAGCTTCTTGTTCAAGGACTCTGAGGACGGTTTGGATACTGAGGAAGTCGGACAGGAAGATAATAGTACAAACAGGAGGGGCCCTCCAGAACTGCCATACAGAGGACCCACGACAAGATCAAGATCCAGGACACTTCAGCGTGCCCCAAAAGAAATCTAACAGCGGGACGCTGTTTTCCTCAGGAGAGGGAGCAATGCCGCATGAACGCCAGTGTACCGTCTGCCAGCATGGCGCAGTGGGTAGCGTCACGAATTGCGGTACCGAAGGTCGCCGGTTCAATCCCGCCCACTGACAAAAATTATTTAATTCTGTTTATTATTTCCAGAAGATTCTACATGTTTCCTAAGGTCACTTGTAACTTCTACACATTTCATTTGTTAACTACTCTTGTAATCTCTAGTACGTTCTATCTGTGTATAAATAGAAGAGCATTCTGCCCAAGAGGCAGTCAGTGCTGCGTGTATGTTTGAGTTCTCAATAAACCTGTTCTCAGTTTAAGTGCTGCGTTCATTGACAAGTAACCTTCGAATTCACACCTGTCCCGGTTCCAACGCGACAATATAATTGATAATATTATTATATATTGACAACAAGTTAGCTACAACCCATTAGTATAATCAATATCTCCTGTAATCTATAAATACAATCCCGAGTTAATTAATACTTATTATGTGGAACAGTGTATACACTTGTTACCAGCTTCTAATAACTAGTTATTTTCTTACCAACCAGTTACCACGATAAGTTTCACTGTAATTTGCAACTACATATTATATCATGTTAGTTGCTATTTATTTGGAACCGTACACACACCTATTAACAATATCAATTATATTACCAACAACTCATAAGCAGTCAGTTACTTAAAAACCTGTTAGTATGATAATTTTTCACATCAGTTTTTGAGTGCATGCTATCCCATGTTAGTTACTATATATGAGTGAATATTTGTAAACAGTGTAATTACTTAATTTGTCAAAAGTTTCAACAGAAAGAAAGCCATATATCATTTTAGTGATTGTGGACAACTTTTTCACCTTCCCCTTCCATACACCATATATACTATTGTATCAGTCATTCTTAGTTACCAAATTCCAAGAAGAAAATTCTTTCACAGTTTAAAATGGGTTCTGAAGCAGAAACTATTTCAGTTTGGACTTAAAGTAGTCAGGTTTTTGAAGATAACATTTAATTTCTATTGGTAAGACATTGAATAAGGAAGCTCCAGTAAATGCTATCCCTTTCTGTACAATTGACAGTGATTTGTAATCCTTGTGAATATTATATTTATTCCTAGTATTATGGCTATGTATGTCAGCATTAAGATTGAAGTGTTAAGGATTTTCCACTACAAATGATAGTACGGAGTCTACATACTGTGCTGGCGTTGTTAGTACATCCAGGTTTTTAAATAGATTTCTGCACGACGTCTGTGGACTTGCTCCACAAATAGTTCTTATAGCACGCTTTTGCAATTTAAATACCCTCTGTGCTTGTGACAAGTTTCCCCAGAATGAGATGCCATAAGTGAGCAGGGAATGAAAATATGCAAAATATACTAACTTTCTGGTTTCTATATTAGCTATTCTAGATATTACCCTCAGTGAAAATGTTGCAGAATTCAGTTTTTTAAGAAGTTGTTGAATTTGTTGTTTCCAGTTTGATTTGTTATCTGTATATACACCCAGGAATTTTGTGAAACTGCTTTCATTGATTGCTTTTCCTTCTGATATCACATTATAGCTGTCCTTTGTTTTATTTTTTGTAACATACTGAAGTAAATGTGTCTTTTCTCCATTAAGTATTAGTTTGTTGGCATTAAACCACCTGTTAATTTTCTTCATAGCATCATTTGCTGTGTTTTCGAGGTTTTGTGCTGATGGGTCTTTCAACCATATGCTAGTATCATCTGCAAAGACGACCATGTGCTCATTATCCCCTAGTATATATGAGAGATCATTTATATAGATTAAAAACAGCAGAGGGCCAAGAATTGAACCCTGAGGCACACCACATTTAACTATTCCCCATTCTGAGTTTATAACATCTTCTGTATTAACATCCTTCAATGATACACATTGCTTTCTATTTTCCAGGTATGATTTAAACCAAAGTCCTGGCTTACCACTAACTCCATAGTGGTCTAATTTACCTAGTAGAATTTCATGATCAATACAGTCAAAAGCTTTAGCAAGAGCACAGAATATACCTTGGGAATTTAATTTTTTTATGCGTTGATTCCAGTATGTTGTTTACAAAAGCAAAAATTGTTGAATCTGTTGAAACGCCTTGTCTAAAACCAAACTGTACTTTACTGAGTAGGTCATTCTTTGTTACTTGGTTACTGACTTGATTTTCTTTCAAAGCTTTAATAAAGGACTCAACACAGTCTGCAGTACCTACATTAATTATGAACTTCCAAGGCTGTGATAACTGGTATTTTCTGTTGTTCTTTCAGCTTAATTTTGATATGAAACGATGCATCCAAATTATGTTAGCTTACTTATATCGTATACAGATCAGCTGTGGTGCACGAGATGCTGTTGCAGCACGAAGAATCATGTACACGTTTCCTCGGAAAATCAAGCTGCTTTATCTCCTTCAGATGAAACACTGTGAATCTGATTGTCTAGGACTGATCCAACCTCGCTTTTATTAATTTAGTGAGGTTGGTCTGTCCTAGACAATCCGTTTCGAAACTTCGTCTCTTCATCGCTACAATTATAACCTAACATATTAGCGTTACATCAAGTAGGCGCTGACTAAATTTTATACATTCTAATTAATTTTTAGTAAATTTCTTCCAGAATTTCGTCTTACCAGCTGAAGATACGTGTAATCTTATATGATGGATGCATTATAATTTTAACATATATGTATGCAACATACAGAGATCAGCAGGAATAGAAGCAATTTTTGTGAATCCAAATTGGTATAAAGTCTAATTGTTACTATGGCTGCATGCCAGTTGCATGCACATTCTTATCACACAATGTGTATCTTTTTTTTTTTTGCACTATCCGGGAAGGCACTTTTAAGGGATGCATGACATTTTGGCTACTGGATTTCATTACATTGATTGATGAACACAGAAAATGGATTGCTTATTAGTGATAAGAGAGTATTATGGGAAAAACATGCTGAACGGGTCACGGTGAAGGTCGCGATGAATACCGATGGTGCAGTCGATGGAAAAAAACAGGTTGCAGTCTACATTTTATTTGAGAAAATCGCTAACATAAAAGCTAAATATTTACATTCTTGAAATTTACGATGACTGTTATTGGGTTCAATTGACCGTCTGATTTTCTATTTCGGTGGATAGGTTATGTAATTGCGAAAAGTGAAATGACAATCATTAAATAAATCACTATTTGGATTATGGCAATATTGATAATTAATAAGCCTAATTGAACCAAAATAAGTTAATTGGAAGAATCATATTTTGATTGATTTAAAAATAAACAAGAAATCATTTCATTTTTTTAAAATCTGCTTAACGTCTCTCTAACAGCGAGGTCTTTTAGAGACAGGACAGGATGGGGGGTAAGGAATAAGAAGGAATTCGTCCATGGCCTTTTGGAGGAAGCATCCTGGCATTTGCCTGGAGTGATTTGGGAAACCATGGAAAACCCAAATCTGAATGCCCAGACGGAGATTCGAACCGCTGTCCTCCTGAATGTGAGGCCAGAATGCTAGCCGTTACACCACCATGCTCGGTAAATCATTTCATAAATCACTATGTTTTTACATCATTTACTTATTGATACAAATTCAACTGCTATTTTCTTCCACTCTTTTTCCTAAAATGAAACTACTGTGGTGACATCTGTGATGTTTAATCAGTAGGGCGTGGCATATAAACACTGTCCTTATTAATTCTTCTTTCACTGCAGGAAACAATATCACTCTGTACAATACAAAAGGAGAATTGCATAATCAAGTGTAGAGGCTGGCTCACATGACTAGCTCGACGAGACACAGCCAGTAACGCGCCAGGCCGTGAAGTGAAAAACAGAATAATTTGTCTCTCATCGGCATCGCTGTGAGGGTCGATGGTGACCTCCTTCGCATGTACAGTAATTACCAATTACTTTCAATGTTTTTATTTCACATGGATGAAACGACTACCGTGACAATGAACTTCACCATCACCGCAACCTGCTTGGCATGTCTTCACCCCTTAGCGTAGCACCATGTGAATTAGCAACGCAGTGCTGTAAGTGCTACAAGTAATAGATTAGTCACTGTATCACTCTAGATAGGTTCACGTTCACCAATAGAATTGTTGTTCACCATGAACCTATACTTCCTGCTATTTACATCTGTAATAACGTTCTATAATTATGGCAGCATTCATTTAGCGAGCATCCTTTATGAAACCAGCCGACAAAACCACTACCAGTTCTGGCCTTGAATTGGAGGACGACGGCTTGAATCCCCGTACGAGCATCTAGATTTCGGTTTCCCATGGTTTCCCCAGATCATTCCAGGAGAACGCCGGGATGCTTCCTTCAAATGGCCAGGGTCGAATTCCTTCCTGTACCTTGTCCCCAGTCCTATTCTGCCTGTAATGACCTCGAGGAGGCATAAAACCATAAGTAAAAAAAAAAAAAAGAGAAAAACAACACTACCAGATTCCTTGACTAGTCGTAACTTCTCCAGAGCCCGACAAGCTATCTAAGCGGATGATAGGACACAGAAATGAGGATCCTTCGACTTGTTGAGAATGTTACATAGATGGATAAGAATAGAAATGATAATGATGGTAGGGGTTTAGGTATTTAAGAATTGATGTAGAAGATGCGGTTGCAATGGCTGGATTATTAGTTGGGGGTCAACAAGGTAAGAATGCCAATGATAGCACTTGATAAAAAGAATGGGCTGAAGAATAAAGGAAGGTGAAGGAATGATTTTCCATGATGGTGATTTTTGCCTAATGTCCATAGTTGATATGATAACTGTTTATATTACTAGTCTTCCGTCTTGCAATAAAACAAAATGCTTTTTATGGCAAACGTATTGCATCATAATTTTGAGGGGTATTCAGTGCCCCGGCTATAATACACAGAGCAGTGAATAACCTGTATAACAAAAGCACGTTAGACAAACTTAACCAAAAAATTAGAAAGCAAACAAGTAGATAAACACAAAACTTAAAATGATCACCACACAAAACTACAAACAAACTCTCAACAAGACAAAAAACATCGGTACACCATGACGTAGTTAAATACAAAGACGCACAGGATGGCCAACATGTTTGGAAAAATTACAATAAAGATAGCATTTTAAACCAATACCACCATCCAAAATCTGGTTAACAGAAATAAAATTGCAAATAAATACCATCAGCCTGGAATATGCCAATTAACCTTCCAACAATGTGTGATACCTGTGACAAATAGCCAGAAATTCTGAAACCAAATATAAGAAACATCCGAGAGCACTCAAATGTACCAAACACTCAACATTCGCTGATAATTTCTTACAGAAGAACTATTCACACACCGACAGACAGGCACTCAAGTATTAAAGAATAATTACCACAAGAAAAGCAAGATGACTTTGAGCGGAAACTTTCACATACAAAAAGCTTTCTTATCGATAGAAAAGTTATGAATGAATAAATACACCTAACAAACCAAAGACTGTTCAGGGCACTAAAAGTGAATAAATAAGGACTCCCCTAAGCTTAAACATACCGCCACAAGGCAGATGATAACAAATAACCAAAAATTTAAAACAAAATATGAGGTCAACAAAGCAGAATCTTTGGCTTCCGTTGGTTTTCAAATTTGCAACACGTTTATAAACAATTAGTAATCATCATAATTTCAGAAATATATACTATAAAGCATTTTAGAAAAGTAATTGTCCGAGATATGCAGTTGGTATGGACCTACGAACTTGCATGTACTGATCCATAATAAAAATCTGTAAGTAGTTAGCAATCTAAGTGAACTTAACAGAATTAAAAAAAAAAAATCAATTTGCAATATATATATGTTCCGAGGCAACTTAAATATCATTGAAACGCGTTTTCCGTGAAAAGCATTTTGTTTACATGCAAGATGTAAAAAAAAAAGCGGCGAAAAAATAGAAAAGTATTATATTAAATATATACTTCCAAGACTGAGTTATATTTGCTGTTTTTCTTTAAGTTTAGTTGTTATTGTGATACATAATAATGCATAAGATTTATGCTAGGTTATTTATTTCAAGGTAATAGATCAGCTGTTATGTTTCGGATGCCGTTGCAGTATGAAGGTATGAACTAAGAATCATGCAGGTATTTCCTCCAAAAAATCAACTGCTTCTTCACCTTCAGGTAAAACACTGAGAATCTGATTGTCTGGAACTGATGCAACTACACTTATGTTGAAAGAGTGTGGAGGGTCAGTTCTAGACAATCAGATTCAAAACTCAGCAATGGCTAGGGAGATATTAGTGGGTATTGCCCAAATGTTATATATTATAGCATTTAGTTGTAGGTTATCTTTCTTCCAGAATTTCGTCTTATCAGTTGATGACATATTCTGTCTCATATGATGAGTGCATTATTATTTTAACAAATAAGTATTTAACACAAAGAGATCAGCAGGAACAACTGGAAGACTCTAGGACCGCATATTAGAGGGATATCTACGTTTTACTGTTGGCTACACGCCAGTTTCAAGTGTATTTAAATTATATAATGTGACATGTTATTGTTTTCTTTTGTTTTGTTAACAGGATCCAGGAGGACGCTGTAATAGGGTGCGTGACATTACTCTGTCTAATGAGTCCAGAAAATGGATTGGTTAATAGCGACAAACAGGTATTACTTGCACAGCAGGGCCGGCGTTTCGTGTTAGGCCCGGGTGGGTAGTCAGACAAGAAAAGGGGGGGGGGGCAGTCACCTGAAATATCTTACTTGAAACAATAATAGTGGTAACTATGGAATAAAATTCTTAAGGGACATTTATAGGAGTAAAAACTAGAAAATGAATTTAAAAATTTATTCACTAATATATTTATTCAGGGGCTCAGGGGGCCCCCAAGCATACCTCAGGGGGCCCCAAGCGAAGTTTAGAGAGCCCACGGGCCTTCACGGTAAACTGGCGACCTTTTTTTTAGCTCTACCGTCGTCTAAAGTCTAAGGGGGCCCCTGAAACACATGGAGCCCCTCACACTAAGGGCCCCTCACACTAAGGGCCCCTCACACTATGGGCTCCTCACTGCTCATGGGGCCCCCAACCACTGCTCAGGTCGCCCCAAGCACAACTCAGGGGCCCTCATCCTCAGCTTAGGGGGCCTCTAGCAGCAATACAAAGCAAAAAAAGGTTGCCCATTTGGCCTGAGGGCCAACAATAATTTTTTTGCACCGGGGCCCTTGTTGACCTAGCTACGCCACTGTATTTATTAAATATATTTTTGCTGTGTAAAAAACATCATTATTTTTTAAATTTACTATTATTCAGTATTAATTGCGCAATGCAAAAACTGTACTGCGCTTTTGTTTGTTTGGAAATGAAACGATTCAATAATTTTTCCAAATCAAGTTCGTCAGTAAGGTTACTATATACAATGTTATTTAATCGATCTTGCAACATTGTCGATCTTATGTAACTCTTGAGGCGGCGTAAGACCAAAAAACTTAGTTCATTTGAACGGGACGACCCAGGAATTGTGATGAGTAGTCGGAAAAACCGTACAAACTCTGGTATGAGTTTTCTAGTCCATAGGCACTTCTGTAAAAAATCTACACCCGTTCTTAAATTTTTTGGCTCCTCCTTTTGCCTTTTCAAAAGTTGCAAAAACATGAGCAATCTTTCTTGGTCAAAATCATAATTTTAGAAATTTATAATTTTTTGTACATTTATGGGCTGTCCCAGAATAATAGTTCTAACGATTTGAAGAACTGGGAGGAATCGTTGTCGAATAGACTCTTTAACGACATTAGTACTTGGTCACAAACTTCAAAATAAGATTTGCGGAGAAAATCTTGAGGTGTTTCGAATCGGAGATTTTCACTCTTACCTTGATCGAGACGCTTCGAAATTTTGCGTTGATGTGGGATTTGAGGGTCACCGAGTTCATAGTTAGTACCTAACTGTTCACTTTTCCACCAAATATCTTCGAATTTTGACTCTCGAGCTTAGTACAACGGCGGTGATTGCTTCTGTCTTCTCGCACAATTCAATAACACATAGATTAGATTTCTGTAGATCTGCATTCAAAATTTCGACGCAATAAAAAATTTCTATAATCAGTTGTTATTTGCATTACTACAGTTTGAGGTCAAATATTGCTTTTCGAATATGGCAAGTATACCAAACATTCAAATCTGGGTGAATTTTTTGATACGCTAAGAGAACTACCCAAGTTGTGGAACGTCAAATATGAAATTTTCAAGGATCGCAACAAAAATAGAATGTGTAAAAAAATCATTGTTCTTTTCCAAAAAAAATTGGTCTAAATACGAATATTGATCGTTTTAAGAAAAGAATCAGAAATATTAGAACTGGCTACCGGAGGCAATTGAAAAACATACAACTGAGCTAAAGGTTTGGAGCAGGAGCCAAAGAGAGTACATGGCATGTTACTTTAAATCACTATTCGCTACGGTACCAGGAGGTTAAAATCCCCAAAGAAAAACTTTTTTCATGACACTACAAGTCTCTTTCTTCCAAGAATTTATGGCGATATAACGGTGAAAAATTTCGAAATCCTCGACGCTTTTACCACTAGCTAAAAGTATCGGGGCTGCGAACGACCATTCGTTCACAGCAATAAAATCCTCATGCTGGTTTCTTTTTAAATAAATTTTCGCAATTTGTCCTACAATTCATAGTAGGTTTTATTTCCCAGTCTTAAAAAGTTTTGAAAATGGTCAGGTTTAGTGACGTGTATCTCCCTCACTAAAAATTAAATGGAGAAATCTGTGCAGTTTTGATGCCATTCCTTTGAGACTAGCAGGATGCATCTCATCTTCACACAACTCTCTTAAAACTAAAAACTACAATTTTCACCCACTCATATTTCACAAACTACGCTCTACTATAGCCAAAATGCTTAAAACCGCTATACAAAATAATAGAAAGCAGCAAGAGAAAACATCCAGCAAATAAACCTGATGACACGTACTAGGACCGCGGACGTGATGTTTATATATACAACTTGGTTGCCAATAAACTTCACTACAAAGTTGGCAATCAAGTTGGTCGTCTGTGGGCCTCTTATGTATGTGTTTTATCGTATGATAGTAGCGTGTCTCAAAATGAAACCAAAACTAAGTCCTATTTAGATATTTGTGTACAAAAAAACTGAATCTATGACAAAATGTACATTAGGTAAAAAGAATATTATCTGAAAGAACATACCACCATTGCTTAAATAACAAAAAAAAAAAAAAAAAAAAAAAAAAAAAAAAAAAAAAAAAAAAAAAATTAACTCCATCTAACCAGAAGAATTTAAAACGTCTGAAAAATTAAATGTTGATTTTAAGTTACATGAAAAAAAACAACAAAAAAAAAAAAAAAAACGAATATCACTCTAGTTAAATAGTAAAAGCAAAAAGGACTTCAATTAAAAGTACATCCTCTTAAGTGATGGTAAATGAACGATCGCAAATATTCTATGTTGTCTCCATTAGTCCGCAGGTTTTTGTTAGCCCCGCCTAGTAGTGTCACTAGCGAAAAATTGTTCAGCAAAAGAAGGTTTAATTTGTGAGGGGGGGAGGGGGAGGAAGAAAAAAATTAAAAAGGAAAAAAGTCTGCTAAGCGTTTGTTTTTAAAATATAACTTGTCACTTTTAACTTCCGAATATTAATTATAGTAATTAGAAAACTACTACTTCAAAGTCAGTTATTGTTAGTTTGATTTGATTATTAAAATAAACATTATTTCACATGTCATTTTTATTAAATAGAAGTAACTAGACACGAAATGAAGATTCTGTGCACAATTAAACTTCGGCTTCTGTTTCCGCTTCCATAATGCCGCTTCCGTTACATCTCTAGTATATACACGTGACTATTCTTTACATGCACACGTATTTATGTATATAGTGAAGAACAAGAATAAGAATTTTACTTTTACTTACTTTCACTACTTTGACTGTCAGCTGACTGAACAAGGCCATCTTTTAAGGTTCCAGTGGATCCTTCGTCTAAGGGCGATGTAAATTTATCCTCCACGTTCTGCTGTCGTTTAGCATTATCTACACTCAATTCATTTCTCCTTTTCAGCTTCACTATGAATTTATCCATTTGATTTTGAAACTCCTTCGAAATACACTAATGCAGCTTTCACACACGATTGTTTTGGACATACACTATGTTACCGTAGCATTCTTGTTTCACGCACATCGATTGTTTGCTCAGTTGGCGACAGCTGGGGTGGCGGTCTCTATTGAAACATCAAAGGGATTTAGCGCGTCGCTAATGGTGTTGTGGAGAGACACGCATTTTGAAGGATGAAACTAACATACTTATCTAGTCTACTCTCTCTTTCTTTCTTTCACGCAATTCTTTCCTCTATGCACTCTCAAATTCCGGGTGGGTAAAATACCCACCCGGGAATTTCCGGGTGGGTACTGCTACCCACCATACCCACATTATCCGCCGGCCCTGCTTGCACTACCTCAGCGTGGGCACCGTGTGTTTCGGAAACATAGCGACAAGTGTTTCCCAAAATAGATTTCAGAAGAACCAATATCGCGTGGCTTAATACAAAACAAAATACTAATAAACTGATTTCTGCAAAACTTTAATTATTAATTAGAACTCATTACGGCAAATAAAACGATTTTATTGTAGATTTTTGGAAGACCTATTGAAATATGATTAAGAAATAGGTCTTCAGAATGTAGCACTCATTTTAAACTACTTAGGAGTCAGAGTGAATATACGAATTAAACATCTAAGAACCATTATTTCTTCGCTCAAAGAGTTGAAGGAAATGTGATTAATATCTTTGTTGCTCTCAAGCTAGTATAGCTTCGGTAGTCTATCTGGATTACTTACGATAAAGTAACTTCAGATCACCAAAACGAGAATTAGTTCCAAACACCTAAATATGATTGATATTTGCTCAAAAATTTAATGTTTACTCTATGTATTCTGAGCTTTATTTTTGTCTCGCAAAAATCCAACCCCTCATCCATGTCATGGGACGTGGGCAACGCTATTGAGCAGGGGACTAATGCCTGTAAGGGTGAAGTTCACTAAGTCCTCCGTAAGATTTTGGAGATGGCCCCGCAGGTATCCTGAAAACTAGTGGCGAAATGGCCTCTGGTAAATCTTCAGCTATCATACCGAGCGTAGTGGGTGAACGGTTAACGTTCTGGCCTCGCATTCGGGAGTACGTGGGTTCGATTCCCTGTCTGGGAATCAAGATTTGGGGTTTCCATGGTTTCCCCAAATCACTCCAGACAAATACTGGGACGCTTCCTTCAAAAAGGCCATGGCTGAATTCCTTACCGATCCTTGTCCCCAGTCCCATCCCACCTCAAATGACCTGACCATCAATGAGGGGGGAGAGGGAATGAAAATTCATCTATCATGTTTAGTGTGGTGTTGTGTTACCATTGTCCGAGGGAATAACCCCTGATGTAAAATGTCATGGTCTTGTATGTTGCGGTTAGGGAAAGTTGGTCCTGTTGTCAATCTCCAGAAAATTAAATACGATGTATTGCGTAAAGTAGCCACATAAATGCAGTAGATGATGAATACATAAAACGAAAGTCTTATAAGGAATACTAGGAATGTGGTTTGACTGTTTTTCTTGGTGAGAAAAGTTCGTCTCATATAGAAAAATGTACTTACGTACATGTAGGTGGTCAGTAAGAAGAACTTTTAAAATGCTTAGTGATAGATCTGATCAATATGCTCAGAAGTAACAACCAATCAAATTTAATATTCAACAAATTATATATAGTAGAACATCTACTTTTTAACTTAATGATATGGTAGTAAAGGAATTATATGCTTAGCTCATCTCAGGGTAACATAATGTGTCTTAATCATTGCTGTTTTCTACCGATTTCTATAACTGAAATTTTAGAATTGCAATAATTTGGTGAACATATAATTTTAACTAACTATTATGATGTGTATAGGTTCTATAATATGTATCTTTTACGTTTCAGATATTTCATCTCAGCAGAATATACAGTGAGATTTGGTAACTCTACTCCCGTTGGCATGATTTCATAGCAACCACCAACGATTGTGGAGTTCCTTGACCTCACTTCAATCAAGCGACAAGGACCTGAGGGGATCTCTTTGGTTCAGAAGTGATGCAACTATTTCACAATAATATTGCTAATCTGTTAACATGTTTCACCCCTCTTTATTTTTTAAAAAAAAAAAAACAAAACAAAAAACCATTTAAACAAGGATCAGTTCCGAAGACTTACCAAAGATTGATATCTACTTAATTATAGAATGTATCCTGTAGTTATTTTGATTTTGTTTTGAGTCTCACCAAAAATCGAATCCCACGTCAATGTCGTGGAGGATGTCGTGGAGGCTTGGCAATACTATTTACTAGGGGACTACTTCCTGTGATTGTGAAGTTCACTGAGTGCTTCGTAATCCTTGATGGCCTACCGGTTCCCTGAAAAATAGTGGTGATCAGGCTCGTGTAAATCCTCAGTTGGCTTGATCAATGTTGTGTTGTGTTACCACTGTATCAGGAAAGAATCACTGAAGTAGCATCCCGGGCTCTCATTTGTAGGGTTAGCTATGATGAGTCAGGCTGTCAATCGGGAAATTTAACTATGATTTATATCATATGGTTGCCATGTAAATGCAGCAGAAGATGAATACATACATGCAAACTGTTATAGTTAATACCAGGAATGCAGTTCGTCTATTTAGATTAAAGATAAATCGTCACTTTTTTGGCTCGTGGTAAAGTGTACTTATGCTCTTGGAGACGGTTTGTGATAGAACTTTCAAAATCCTTAGTGATAGATCCATGCGGACAGAAAAAATTGCAATTGAATATCATTTGCAAGGTAATATATGTTTTAGCACCATCACTTACCATCTGAAGGAGATGGCAGTAATATTCTTCATTTCTTTGCAGCTTGAAGAGTAATATAGCACCTCTTAATTATTCCTGTGTTCTATTGATTTTTGTAACTAAGATTTTAGAAATTTACAGAAAATAAATTATTTTTGATTGCAATTATTTGTTTTTTTTCACAGCCCTTTCTATTGGCTGCTACATCTTTTGTTTTCAAAAATTTTGTTTTGAATTTTTTTATTGCTGTACATAAAATGGTTCTCACATATCATAAACTTTTAACTACCTGTTATGAGCTGTTAGGTTCTATAATATGTATCTTTTATCATTCAGATGTTTCATCTCAGCAGAATACATTGTGAGATTTTGCAACTCTGCTCCCGTTGGCATGATTTCATAGCAACTGCCAATGGTTGCAGAGTTCCAAGACCTCACTTAAATCATGCGACAAGGATATATTGGGATCTCTTGGGTTCAGCAGTGGTGGAACTATTTCACAATAATATTGCTAATCTATTATCACGTATCACTCTTTTTTTTTTTAATACTATTTATACAAGAATTAGTTCCGAAGACTTACCAAGGGTTTATATCTACTTAATTATAGAATGTATCCTGTATCTTTATCTAGTTGTTCTTTTTTCTATCCCAAAAATTGAACCCCTCATCCATATCATGGGAAATGGGCTACACTATTTAGTATGGGACTAATGCCTGTGAGGGTGAGGCTATCTGATTATTACGTAAGCCTTTAACGAAAAGCGTTTGGAGATGGCCCTACAGGTACCCTGGAAAACAGAGGCGAACAGGATCTGGTAAGGCCTCAGCTAGATTGTTCAGTGTGGTGTTGTGTAACCACTTTATAAGGAAAGAATCATTTTTGTAGATTACCAGGGACTTGTTTGTAGGGGTAAGCTAAAGTGTGTCAGGCTATCAATCTGCAGAAAGATAATTATAATATCAAACATAAGGTATCCATATAAATACCATAGACCATGAATACATACATTTAAACTGTTATAGTTGATACAGGGAAAGCAGTTCCACAGTTTATATGAAGCTGAATCATTTTTTTTATATCTCAATTGAAAGTGTACTTCTGCACTTGGAGATGGTCTGTGAAAAGAATTTTCAAAATACTTAGTGATAGATCTACCCCGTATATACAGATGTAATTGGCAATGGATAATTATGTTCTAGAGATAATATACTTTGGCTCCTTCACATACTGTCTGAAAGAGATGGCAGTAATGTTGTTCATTCATATGTTCTATTGATTTTTGTAATTGAGATTTTAATATTTCCAGAAAAGGAATTGCACTAGTTTGGTTTTTCCACAGTGGTTTGTGTTGGCTGCAACATCTTTTGTTTTGAAAAGTTTAGTGTTTGAAATATTTTCATTGCTGTGCATAAAATGGTTCTTAGATGTCATGAATTTCATGTCATTCTTTTTGCGGATCAATGACGTTTGAAAATGTTTACTAGAGAGCATAAAGTGGTTAACAGTATAAAAGTGACAATGTACTTTTAACTATCTGATATGGAGTGTTTGGGTTCAGTGATATGTATTTCTTAAGTTTCAGACATTTCATGACTGCTGAATATGTAGTGGGGTCTGGAGCACTACTCCCGCTGGCATGATTTTATAGCAACTGCCAACGGTTGTGGTGTTCCATGACCTCACTCCAATCGAGCGACAAGGACCAAAGGGTATCTCTTCTGTTCATAAGTGGTGCAACTACATAAAAGTAACATATCTAATCTATTAACATGTTTTACCCAGCAGCCCTCTTTTTTTTTTTAACTCCAGTTGATCAAATCAATGATTCATTCGGTAGACTTACGTACGATTGATATCTATCGAGTTATTCAAAGTTACTTATATCAATTTTGAGTTGTATGGTTGTCTCCCAACAATCCAACCAGTCGACCATGTTGGGGAGAGACACGCAACACTGTTGATTATTGGACCAATGCCTGTACGGGTGAAGTTTACTAATTGGTGAATAAGCCCTATGAACTTTCAGCTTTTGGAGAAGGCCCTGCAAGTACCCTGAAAAGTAGCGGCAAACAGGGCTCTGGTAAGTCTTCAGCCAATATGTTCAATGTGCTGTTGTGTCACAACTTTCCAAGTGAATAAACCCTGAAATAAAGTGTCATGTTCTTGTATGTAGCGGTTAGTGAAAGCGGATCCTATTGACTATTTGCAGAAAACTATCATGAATAGCGTAAAGTAGCTACATAATTTGCAGTAGACGATGAAAACGTAAATGGAAAGTGTTATTAGGAATATTAGGAATGTGGTGAGAAATATTCATCCCATGTAGAAAACGGTACTTATGTACATGTATGCTTTCAGTAAGAGGAAATTTTAAAATTCTTAGTGATAGATCTGATCGATACTCTCATATATAACAACCAATCAAATATAATTTGCGATGAGTTATATATTTTAGAACCGCTATTTTTAAACTCACTGACATGGTAGTAAAGTAATTAATAGCTTTACTGCTGTGAGGGTAACATAGTGTCTCTTAATCATTGCTGTTTTCTACCGATTTTTATAACTGAAATTTTAGAATTTTGCAAATAAGGAACTGCTTTAGATAGCAATAATTTGGTGAACATATACTTTTAACTACCTTTTTTGAGATGTTAGGTTGTATAATATGTATCTTTTATGTTTCAGATGTTTCATCTCAGCAGAATATAAGTGAGATTTTGTAGCTCTACTCCCATTGGCATGATTTCAAAGCAACTGCCAATGGTTGCAGAGTTCCATGACCTCACTTGATTAATGCGACAAGGACATATGGGGATCTTTTTGGTTTGGAAGTGATGTAACCATTTCACAATAACATTGCTACTCTGTCAAAATATCTCACTCCTTTTTGTTTTAAACCATTTAAACAAGGCTTAGTTCCTAAGACTTGCCAATGGTTGAAATATACTTAGTAATAGAATGTATCCTGTATCTATATTTAGTTGTGTTTTTCTCTCCCAAAAATCGAAGCACTCATCCATGTCGTGGGAGATGGGCAACACTACACAGTAAGGGACTAATGCCTGTAAGGGTAAAGATATCTGATTGATTCGTAAGCCTTGGGAACCAAAAGCTTTTGGAGATGGTCCTACAGGTATGCTGTAAAATAGCGGCGAACAGGAGCTGGTATTGCCTCAGCTAGCTTGTTGAGAGTGGTGTTGTGTTACCACTGTATAAGGAAAGAATCCCTTTAGTAAAATCCCAGGGTCTTGTATGTAGGGGTTATCTAAAGCGTGTAAGGCTAACAATCTGCAGAATTTTAATTTTAATGTAAAACGTATATTAGCCATATCAATACAGTAGACGATGAATACGTGCATGGTAACTGTTAAAGTTGACACCAGGAATGCAGTTCACTGTTTACATGATGATAAATCATTGTTTTTTTTATCTCAAAGGAATGTGTAGAAATGCACTTGGAGACGGTCTGTGAAAAGCATTTTCAAAAGCTTAGTGATAGATCTCCTCCGAACGCATAGAAGTAAATGACAATGGAATATCATTTTCAAGAGATAAAATATTTTGGCACCATCATTTACTGTCAGAAGGAGATGGCAGTAATGTTATTCATTTGCATGTTTTATTGATTTTTGTAACTGAGATTTTTTAATTTTTCAGAAAAGGTATTGTTTTAGATCAGAAAAGGAATTGTTTTTGATTGCACTAGTTTTTTTTCCCCCACAACTGTTTGTGATAGCTGCAAAATCTTTTGTTTTGAAAAATTTAGTGCTGAAATATTTTCATTGCTGTACATAAAATGGTTCTTATATGTCATGAATTTCAGGTCAATCATTTTGTGGATCAATGATGTCTGAAAATATTTACTGGTGACCAAAAAGTGATGAACAGTATAAAAGTGACAATGTTCTTTTTACTAACTGTTATGAAGTATTTGGGTTCAGTGATATGTATTTCTTAAGTTTCAGACTTTTCATGACTCCCATTGCCATGATTTTATAGCAACTGCCAATGGTTGTGGAGTTCCTTGACCTCTCTTCAATCGAGCGACAAGGACCTGAGGGTATCTCTTTGGTTCATAAGTGGTGCAACTACATAACAGTAACATAGCTAATCTATTAACATGTTTCACCCACCAGCTCTCTCTTCTTCTTTTTCTAACCGCAGTTGATCAAAATAATGATTCATTCGGAAGACTTACCTACGGTTGATATCTACTCAGTTATTCAAAGTGTCTTATACCTATTTTGGGTTTTATGGTTGTCTCCCAACAATCCAACTACTTGACCATGTTGGGGGGAGACACAAAACACTGTTGAAAATTGGATCAATGCCTGTAAGGGTGATATTTGTTAAGTGGTGAGTAAGCCCTATGAACTTTTAACTTCAAGATATGGCCCTGCAGGTACCCTGAAAAGTAGCAGTGAACAGTGCTCTTGAAAGTCTTCAGCTAACATGTTCCATGTGGTGTTTTGTTACCACAGTCCGAGTCAATAATCCCTGATATAAAGTGTCATGGTCTTGTATGTAGTGGTTAGCAGAAGCTAGTCCAGTTGACTATTTACAGAAAACTGACCATGCTGAGTAGCATAAAGTAGCCATATAAATGCAGAAGACGATGAATACGTAAAATCAAACAGTTTTTAGGAATATTAGGAATGTGGTGAGAAATTTTTGTTTCATGGTGAAAATGGTACTTATGAACATGTAGGCAGTCAGTAAGAGGAACTTTTAAAATGCTTAGTGATAGATCTGACCAATATGCTGGCAAGTAACAACCAATCAAATATAATTTGCAACAAATTATATGTTTTAGAACCTCTATTTTTAAACTCAATTTGATGATTGTAAAGTAATTAAATGCTTTGCTGCTCTCAAGGTAATATATTTTCTCTTAATCATTCCTGTTTTCTACCGATTTCTATAAAAGGAACTGCTTTAGATAGCAATAATTAGGGGAACATATACTTTTAACTACCTTTTTTGAGATATTAGGTTGCATAATATATATCTTTTATGTTTCAGATGTTTCATCTTAGCAGAATATATAGTCAGATTCTGTACCTCTACTGCCATTGGCAAGTTTTCATAGCAACTGCCAATGGTTGCTGAGTTCCATGACCTCACTTGAAAAATTCTGCGACGACATATGGGGACCTTTTTGGTTCAGAAGTGATGCAAATATATCACAACAATTCAACCACTCGACCATGTTGGAGGGAGACACACAACACTGTAGAATATGGATCTATGCCAGTAAGGGCGATGTTTGTTAAGTAGTGAGTAAGCATTATGAATAAATTTTTGGTCATGTCCCTGCAGGTACCTTGAAAAGTAGAGGAAAATAGGGCTCTGGTCAGTCTTCATCGATCATGTTCAATGTGGTTTTGTGTTACCACTATCCGAGGGAATAATCCATGATGTAAAATGTCATGGTCTTGTATGTTGCGGTTAAGGAAAGTTGGTCCGGTTGCCAATCTGCAGAAAATTAAATATGATTTATGGCGTAAAGTAACCACATAAAAGCAGTAGACAACGAATACATAAAAGGAAAGTCTTATAAGGAACACTAGGAGTGTGGTTTGACTGTTTTTCTTGGTGAGAAAACTTCATCTCATATAGAAAAATGTACTTAGGGACATATAGGCGGTCAGTAAGAAGAACTTTTAAAATGCTTAATGACAGATCTGATCAATATGTTCAGAAGTAACAACCAATCAAATTTAATTTGCAAATAATTATATATATTAGAACCCCTACTTTTTAACATAATGAGATGGTAGTAAAGGAATTAAATGCTTTGCTCATCTCAGGGTAACATAGTGTCTCTTAATCAATACTGTTTTCTACCGATTTCTATAACTGAAATTTTAGAATTCCACAAAAAAGGAACTTCTTTTGATTGAAATAATTTGGTGAACATATACTTTTAACTAAGTGTAATAAGATGTTTAGGTTCCATAGTATGTATCCTTTACGTTTTAGATGTTACATCACAGCAGAAGAATATACGGTCAGATTTAGTAACTCTACTCCCGTTGGCATGATTTCATAGCAACTGCGAATGGTTGTGGAGTTCCCTGACCTCACTTCAATCAAGCAACAAGCCCTGAGGGGATCTCTTTGGTTCAGAAGTGATGCAACTATTTCACAATAATATTGCTAATCTGTTAACATGTTTCATCCCCTGTTTGAAAAAAAAATATAAAAAAAAAATTTAAATAAAGATCAGTTCCGAAGACTAACCATAGATTGATTTCTACATAATTATAGAATGTATCCTGTATTTATTTTGATTTGGTTATGAGTCTCCCAAAAATCGAATCCCACGTCAATGTCGTGGAGGATGGGCAATACTATTTAGACGGGGACTATTCCCTGTGAGGGTTACCTTCACTGAGTGCTTCGTAAGCCTTGATAACCAAAAGCTATTGGAGATGGCCCTACCGGTTCCCTGAAAAATAGTGGGTGATCAGGCTCGTGTAAATCCTCAGTTGGCTTGATCAATGTTGTTGTGTGTTACCACTGTATAAGGAAAGAATCCCTGATGTAACATCCCGGGGTCTCATTGTAGGGTTATCTATGACGATTCAGGCTGTCAATCTGGAGAAAATTAACTATGATGTATATCATAAGGTTGCTATGTGAATACATCAGGAGATGAATACATACATGGAAACTGTTATAGTTAATACCAGGAACACAGTTCGTAAATTTAGATTAAAGATAAATCGTTACTTTTTTGGCTTTTGAAAAAGTGTTCTTATGCACTTGGATCTTCTCCATATGGACAGAAAAAATTGCAATTGAATATCATTTGCAAGGTAATGTATATTTTAGCACCATCACTTACCATCTGAAGGATATGGCAGTAATATTCTTCATTTATTTGCTGCTTGAAGAGTAATATAGCCCTCTTAATTATTCCTGTGTTCTATTGATTATTGTAACTAAGATTTTAGAAAGTTCCAGAAAAGGAATGATTTTTGATTGCACTAATTTGTTTTTTCGCAGCTGTTCCTATTGGCCACAACATCTTTTGTTTTCAAAAATTTTGAGTTTGAAATTTTCATAGCTGTACGTAAAATGGTTCTTACATATTATGAAGTTCATGTCATTCTTTTTGGCCTCAATGATGTTTCAAGACATTATCTACTGAGCAAATGTGGTGAACAGTATAAAACTAAACATGTACTATTAACTACCTGTTATGTAGGGTTTAATTGCAGTAACATGGATTTCATAAGTTTCAGTTATTTTGTCACAGCTTAATTTGTAGTGGGGTTTGGAACTCTACTCATGTTGGCATTATTTTATAGCACCTGCCAATGGTTGCAGAGCTCCTTGACCTCACTTCAATCAAGCGACAACGTTGTGAGGGTATCTCTTAGGTTTATAATTTGGGCAACTACATAACAGTAACATAACTAATCTATTAACGTGTTTTACCCACCAGCTCTATCTTCTTCTTTTTACTTCAGTTGATCAAAACAAGGATTCACTCAGAAGACTTACCTACAATTGATGTCTACTCAGTTACTGAACTTTTCTTACATCTATTTTGTTTTTTATGGTTGTCTTCTATCAACCCAACCACTCAACCATGTTGTTGCTTAAGTTTCAGATATTTCGTCACAGCTAAATATGTAGTGGGTTCTGGAACTCTACTCCCGTTGGCATGATTTCATAGCAACTGCCAACGGTTGCCGAGCTCCTTGACCTCACTTCAATCAAGCAACAAAGACCTGAAGGTATCACTGTTGACTATTGGACCAATGGCTGTAGGGGTGAAGTCTGTTAAGTGGTGAGTAAGCCCTATGAACTTTTAACTTTTGCAGATGGCCCTGCAGATACCCTGAAAAGTAGCGATGAATGGGGCTCTGGTAAGTCTTCAGCAAACTTGTTCAATGTTGTGTTGTGTTACCACTTTCTGAGTGAATAATCCCTGATACAAAATGTCATGGTGTTGTAAGTAGCGGTTCGCGAAAGCGGGTCTTGTTGTCTAGTTGCAGAAAACTATGATGTATAGCATAAAGTAGACACTTGAATGCAGTAGACAATGAATAACTCAAAAGAAAGCATTATAAGGAACATTATGAATGTAGTGAGAAATATATATCTCATGTAAAAATGGTATTTATGTACATATAGGCTGTCAGTAAGAAGAAATTTTAAAATGCTTAGTGATAGATCTGATCGATACGCTCAGAAGTAACAACCAATCAAATATAATTTGCAACGAATTATATATTTTAGAACAACTATTTTTTAACTCAATGAGATGTTAGTAAAGGAATTAAATGCTTTGCTCATCTTAGGGTAACATAGTGTCTCTTATTCATTGCTGTTTTCTACCGATTTCTATAACTGAATTTTTAGAATTCCACAAAAAAGGAACTGCTTTTGATTGAAATTATTTTGTTGAACATATACTTTTAACTAACCATTATAAGGTGTTTAGGTTCCATACTATGTATCCTTTACGTTTTAGATGTTTCATCTCAGCAGATTATACGGTGAGATTTGGTAACTCTGCTCCCGTTGGCATGATTTCATAGCAACTGCCAACGGTTGTGGAGTTCCTTGACCTCACTTCAATCAAGTGACAAGGACCTGAGGGGATCTCTTTAGTTCAGAAGTGATGCAACTATTTCACAACAATATTGCTAATCTGTTAACATGTATCACCCCTTTTTTGTTTTCGACCATTTAAATATGGATTAGTTTGAAGACTTACCAAGGGTTGATATCTAATTAATTATATATTGTTACCTGTATTTCTTTTAGTTGTGTTTTTTCTCCCAAAAATCGAAACCCTCGTCTATGTCGTGGGAGATGGGTAAACTATTTAATAAGGGACTAATGCCTGTGAGGATGAAGATTTTTGATTGATTCATAACCCTTGTGAGATGGCCCAACAGGATCAATGGAAGATAGTGGCAAACAGATTCTGGTAAAGCCTCGGCTAGCTTGTTCAATGTGGTGTTGTGTTACCACTGTATAAGGTAAGAATCCCATAAGTAAAATCCCAGTATCATGTATGTAGGGGTTAGCTAAAGCATGTCAGGCTATCAATCTGCTGAAAGTTTATTATAATGTAAAGCTTAAGGTAGCCATATAAATACAGTAGATGATAAATGCATTCATGGAAACTGTTATAGTTGATACAGGGAATGCAGTTCCACTGTTGACATGTTGATAAATCATTATTATTTCTTTATCTCAAAGGAAAGAATATGTATGCATTTGGAGATGGTATGTGAAAAGAATTTTGAAAATTCTTAGTGACAGATCTCCTCCGTTGGCACAGAAGTAAATGACAATGGAATATCATTTTCAAGGAATTATACTTTTTCGCACCATCACTTACTGTTTGAAGGATATGGCAGTAATGTTGTTTATTCCTGTGTTCTATTATTTTTGAAATTGAGATTTTAGAATTTTCCAGAAAACGAATTGTCATTAATTGCACTACTTTGGTTTTTCGACAGCTGTTCGTGTTGGCTGCAACTACTTTTGTTTTGAAAATTTTGGTGTTTAAAATATTTTCATTGTTGTACATAAAATTGTTCTAACATGTCATGAATTTAGTGTCATTGTTTTTGTGTCTCAATGATTTCTCAAAATATTTAATAGTGAGCAAAAAGTTGTTAACAGTATAAAAGTGATGATGTACTTTTAACTATATGTTATGAAGTGTTTGGGTTCAGTAATACGTATTTCTTAAGTTTCAGTTATTTCATGACAGCTGAATATGTGGTGGGGTCTGGAACACTACTCCTGTTGGCGTGAATTTATAGCAACTGCCAACGGTTGTGGTGTTTCTTTACCTCACTTCAATCGAGCAACAAGGACCTAAGGATATCTGGTCGGTTCATAAGTGGTGCAACTACATAAAAGTAATATAGCTAATTAATATGTTTTACACACCAGCTCTCTATTACTTTTTTGAACTTGAGTTGATCATACAAGTAATCATTTGGAAGGCATACCTACGATTGATATATACTGAGTTCTTCAAAGTTACTTATATCTATTTTGAGTTGTATGGTTGTCTCCCAACAATTCAACCACTCGACCATGTTGGAGGGAGACACGCAACACTGTAGAATATGGATCAATGCCAGTAAGGGCGATGTTTGTTAAGTAGTGAGTAAGCATTATGAACTTTTAAATTTTTGGTCATGTCCCTGCAGGTACCTTGAAAAGTAGAGGAAAATAGGGCTCTGGTCAGTCTTCATCTATCATGTTCAATGTGGTTTTGTGTTACCACTATCCGAGGGAATAATCCATGATGTAAAATGTCATGGTCTTGTATGTTGCGGCTAAGGAAAGTTGGTCCGGTTGCCAATCTGCAGAAAATTAAATATGATTTATGGCGTAAAGTAACCACATAAATGCAGTAGACAACGAATACATAAAAGGAAAGTCTCATAAGGAACACTAGGAATGTGGTTTGACAATTTTTCTTGGTGAGAAAAATTCATCTCATATAGAAAAATGTACTTAGGTACATATAGGTGGTCAGTAAGAAGAAATTTTAAAATGCTTAGTGACAGATCTGATCAATATGTTCAGAAGTAACAACCAATCAAATTTAATTTGCAAATAATTATATATATTAGAACCACTACTTTTTAACATAATGAGATGGTAGTAAGGAATTAAATGCTTTGCTCATCTCAGGGTAACATAGTGTCTCTTAATCAATACTGTTTTCTACCAATTTCTATAACTGAAATTTTGGAATTGAAATAATTTGGTGAACATATACTTTTAACTAACCGTTATAAGGTGTTTAGGTTCCATAGTATGTATCCTTTACGTTTCAGATGTTTCATATCAGCAGATTATACGGTGAGATTTGGTAACTCTGCTCCCGTTGGCATGATTTCATAGCAACTGCCAACGGTTGTGGAGTTCCTTGACCTCACTTCAATCAAGCGACAAGGACCTGTGGGGATCTCTTTAGTTCAGAAGTGATGCAACTATTTCACAATAATATTGCTAATCTGTTAACATGTTTCACCCCTCTTTTTTTTAAAATTTAAACAAAGATTAGTTCCGAAGACTTACCAAAGATTGATATCTACTTAATTATAGAGTGTATCCTGTATTTATTTTGATTTGGTTTTGAGTCTCCCAAAAATTGAATCCCACGTCAATATCGTGGAGAATGGGCAATACTATTTAGTCGGGGACTATTCCCTGTGAGGGTGACCTTCACTGAGTGCTTCGTAAGCCTTGATAACCAAAAGCTTTTGGAGATGGCCCTACCGGTTCCCTGAAAAATAGTGGGTGATAAGGCTCGTGTAAATCCTCAGTTGGCTTGATCAATGTTGTGTTGTGTTACCACTGTATAAGGAAAGAATCCCTGAAGTGACATCCCGGTGTCTCATTTGTAGGGTTAGCTATGACGAGTCAGGCTGTCAATCTGGAAAATTAACTATGATGTATATCATAAGGTTGCAATGTGAATACATCGGGAGATGAATACATACATGTAAACTGTTATAGTTAATACCAGGAACACAGTTCGTAAATTTAGATTAAAAATAAATCGATACTTTTTCAGCTTGTGTAAAAGTGTACTTATGCACTTGGAGACGGTCTGCGAATACAACTTTCAAAATTCTTATTGTTAGATCTTCTCCATATGGACAGAAAAAAATTGCAATTGAATATTATTTGCAAGGTAATGTATATTTTAGCACCATCACTTACCGTCTGAAGGATATGGCAGTAATATTCTTCATTTATTTGCTGCTTGAAGAGTAATATAGCACCTCTTAATTATTCCTGTGTTCTATTGATTATTGTAACTATGATTTTAGAAAGTTCCAGAAAAGGAATGATTTTTGATTGCACTAATTTGTTTTTTCACATCTGTTCCTATTGGCCACAACATCTTTTGTTTACAAAAATTTTGTGTTTGAAATTTTCATTGCTGAACATAAAATGGTTCTTACATATTATGAAGTTCATGTCATTCTTTTTGGGCTCAATGATGTTTCAAAACATTATCTACTAAGCAAATGTGGTGAACAGTATAGAACTAATCATGTACTATTAACTGCCTGTTATGTAGCGTTTAATTGCAGTAACATGTATTTCATAAGTTCCAGTTATTTCGTCACAGCTTAATATGGAATGGGGTTTGGAACTCTACTCATGTTGGCATTATTTTATAGCAACTGCCAATGGTTGCAGAGCTCCTTGACCTTACTTCAATCAAGAGACAACATCGTGAGTGTATCTCTTTGGTTTATAATTGGTGCAACTACATAACAGTAACATAACTAATCTATTAATGTGTTTTACCCACCAGCTCTATCTTCTTTTTTTTACTTCAGTTGATCAAAATAAGGATTCACTCAGAAGACTTACCTACAATTGATGTCTACTCAGTTACTGAACTTTTCTTACATCTATTTTGTTTTTTATGGTTGTCTTCTATCTACCCAACCACTCAACCATGTTGTTGCTTAAGTTTCAGATATTTCGTCACAACTGAATATGTAGTGGGTTCTGGAACTCTACTCCCGTTGGCATGATTTCATAGCAACTGCCAACGGTTGTGGAGCTCCTTGACCTCACTTCAATCAAGCAACAAGGACCTGAAGGTATCACTGTTGACTATTGGACCAATGGCTGTAGGGGTGAAGTCTGTTTATTGGTGAGTAAGCCCTATGAACTTATAACTTTTGCAGATGGGCCTGCAGATACCCTGAAAAGTAGCGATGAATGGGGCTCTGGTTAGTCTTCAGCAAACATGTTCAATGTTGTGTTGTGTTACCACTTTCTGAGTGAATAATCCCTGATACAAAATGTCATGGTCTTGTAAGTAGTGGTTCGCGAAAGCGGGTATTGTTGTCTATTTGCAGAAAACTATGATGTATAGCATAAAGTAGACACTTGAATGCAGTAGACAATGAATAGCTCAAAAGAAAGCATTATAAGGAACATTATGAATGTGGTGAGAAATATATATCTCATAAAAAAAATGGTATTTATGTTCATATAGGCTCTCAGTAAGAAGAAATTTTAAAATGCTTAGTGATAGATCTGATCGATACGCTCAGAAGTAACAACCAATCATATATAATTTGCAACGAATTATATATTTTAGAACAACTATTTTTTAACTCAATGAGATGTTAGTAAAGGAATTAAATGCTTTGCTCATCTCAGGGTAACATAGTGTCTGTTTTCTACCGATTTGTATAACTGAAGTTTTAGAATTCCACAAAAAAGGAACTGCTTTTGATTGAAATAATTTGGTGAACACATACTTTTAACTAACCGTTATAAGGTGTTTAGGTTCCATACTATGTATCCTTTACGTTTCAGATGTTTCATCTCAGCAGATTATAGGTTGAGATTTGGTAACTCTGCTCCCGTTGGCATGATTTCATGGCAACTGCCAACGGTTGTGGAGTTCCTTGACCTCACTTCAATCAAGTGACAAGGACCTGAGGGGATCTTTTTAGTTCAGAAGTGATGCAACTATTTCACAATAATATTGCTAATCTGTTAACATGTTTCACCCCTCTTTAAAAAAAAAAAATAATAATATTTAAATAAAGATCAGTTCCGAAGTCTTACCATAGATTGATTTCTACATAATTATAGAATGTATCCTGTATTTATTTTGATTTGGTTATGAGTCTCCCAAAAATCGAATCCCACGTCAATGTCGTGGAGGATGGGCAATACTATTTAGACGGGGACTATTCCCTGTGAGGGTGACCTTCACTGAGTGTTTCGTAAGCCTCGATAACCAAAAGCTTTTGGAGATGGCAGCACCAGTTCCCTGAAAAATAGTGGGTGATCAGGCTCGTGTAAATTCTCAGTTGGCTTGATCAATGTTGTTGTGTGTTTCCACTGTACAAGGAAAGAATCCCTGATGTAACATCCCTGGGTGTCATTTGTAGGGTTATCTATGACGATTCAGGCTGTCAATCTGGAGAAAATTAACTATGATGTATATCATAAGGTTGCTATGTGAATACATCAGAAGATGAATACATACATGGAAACTGTTATAGTTAATACCAGGAACACAGTTCGTAAATTTAGATTAAAGATAAATCGTTACTTTTTTGGCTTGTGTAAAAGTGTACTTATGCACTTGGAGACGGTCTGTGAATAGAACTTTCAAAATCTTAGTGATAGATAAATGGACAGAAAAAATTGCAATTGAATATCATTTGCAAGGTAATGTATATTTTAGCACCATCACTTACCGTCTGAAGGAGATGGCAGTAATATTCTTCATTTATTTGCTGCTGAAGAGTAATATAGCACCTCTTAATTATTCCTGTGTTCTATTGATTATTGTAACTAAGATTTTAGAAAGTTCCAGAAAAGGAATGATTTTTGATTGCGCTAATTTGTTTTTTTCGCAGCTGTTCCTATTGGCCACAACATCTTTTGTTTTCAAAAATTTTGAGTGTTGAAATTTTCATTGCTGTACATAAAATGGTTCTTACATATTATGAAGTTCATGTCATTCTTTTTGGGCTCAATGATGTTTCAAGACATTATCTACTGTGCAAATGTGGTGAACAGTATAAAACTAAACATGTACTATTAACTACCTGTTATGTAGGGTTTAATCACAGTAATATGGATTTAATGTTTCAGTTATTTTGTCACAGCTTAATATGTAGTGGGGTTTGGAACTCTACTCATGTTGGCATTATTTTATAGCAACTGCCAATGTTTGCAGAGCTCCTTGACCTCACTTCAATCAAGCGACAACGTCGTGAGGGTATCTCTTTGGTTTATAATTTGTGCAACTACATGACAGTAACATAACTAATCTATTAATGTGTTTTACCCACCAGCTCTATCTTCTTTTTTTTACTTCAGTTGATCAAAACAAGGATTCACTCAGAAGACTTACCTACAATTGATGTCTACTCAGTTACTGAACTTGTCTTACATCTATTTTGTTTTTTATGGTTGTCTTCTATCAACCCAACCACTCAACCATGTTGTTGCTTAAGTTTCAGATATTTCGTCACAACTGAATATGTAGTGGGTTCTGGAACTCTACACCCGTTGGCATGATTTCATAGCAACTGCCAACGGTTGCGGAGCTCCTTGACCTCACTTCAATCAAGCAACAAAGACCTGAAGGTATCACTGTTGACTATTGTACCAATGGCTGTAGGGGTGAAGTCTGTTTAGTGGTGAGTAAGCCCTATGAACTTTTAACTTTTGCAGATGGCCCTGCAGATACCCTGAAAAGTAGCGATGAATGGGGCTCTGGTAAGTCTTCAGCGAACATGTTCAATGTTGTGTTGTGTTACCACTTACTGAGTGAATAATCCCTGATACAAAATGTCATGGTGTTGTAAGTAGCGGTTCGCGAAAGCGGGTCTTGTTGTCTAGTTGCAGAAAACTATGATGTATAGCATAAAGTAGACACTTGAATGCAGTAGACAATGAATAGCTCAAAAGAAAGCATTATTAGGAACATTATGAATGTGGTGAAAAATATTCATCTCATGTAGAAAATGGTATTTATGTACATGTAGGCTGTCAGTAAGAAGAAATTTTAAAATTCTTAGTGATAGATCTGATCGATACGCTCAGAAGTAACAACCAATCAAATATAATTTGCAACGAATTATATATTTTAGAACCACTATCTTTTAACTCAATGAGATGTTAGTAAAGGAATTAAATCCTTTGCTCATCTCAGGGTAACATAGTGTCTCTTAATCATTGCTGTTTTCTACCGATTTGTATAACTGAATTTTTAGAATTCCACAAAAAAGGAACTGCTTTTGATTGAAATAATTTGGTGAACATATACTTTTAACTAACCATTATAAGGTGTTTAGGTTCCATAGTATGTATCCTTTACATTTCAGATGTTTCATCTCAGCAGATTATACGGTGAGATTTGGTAACTGTGCTCCCGTTGGCATGATTTCATAGCAACTGCCAACGGTTGTGGAGTTCCTTGACCTCACTTCAATCAAGTGACAAGGACCTGAGGGGATCTCTTTAGTTCAGAAGTGATGCACCTATTTCACAATAATATTGCTAATCTGTTAACATGTTTCACCCCTCTTTTTTTTAAAAAAAACAAAACAAACAAATATTTAAATAAAGATCAGTTCCGAAGACTTACCATAGATTGATTTCTACATAATTATAGAATGTATCCTGTATTTATTTTGATTTGGTTATGATTCTCCCAAAAATCGAATCCCACATCAATGTCGTGGAGGATGGGCAATACTATTCAGACGGGGACTATTCCCTGTGAGGGTGACCTTCACTGAGTGCTTCGTAAGCCTTGATAACCAAAAGCTTTTGGAGATGGCCCTACCGGTTCCCTGAAAAATAGTGGGTGATCTGGCTCATGTAAATCCTCAGTTGGCTTGATCAATGTTGTTGTGTGTTACCACTGTATAAGGAAAGAATCCCTGATGTAACATCCCGGGGTCTCATTTGTAGGGTTATGTATGACGATTCAGGCTGTCAATCTGGAGAAAATTAACTATGATGTATATCATAAGGTTGCTATGTGAATACTTCAGGAGATGAATACATACATGGAAACTGTTATAGTTAATACCAGGAACACAGTTTGTAAATTTAGATTAAAGATAAATCGTTACTTTTTTGGCTTGTTTAAAAGTGTACTTATGCACTTGGAGATGGTCTTTGAATAGAACTTTAAAAATTCTTAGTGATAGATCTTCTCCATATGGGTAGAAAAAATTGCAATTGAATATCATTTGCAAGGTAATGTATATTTTAGCACCATCACTTACCGTCTGAAGGAGATGGCAGTAATATTCTTCATTTATTTGCTGCTTGAAGAGTAATATAGCTCCTCTTAATTATTCCTGTGTTCTGTTGATTATTGTAACTAAAATTTTAGAAAGTTCCAGAAAAGGAATGATTTTTGATTGCACTAATTTGATTTTTCACAGCTGTTCCTATTGGCCACAACATCTTTTGTTTTCAAAAATTTTGAGTATTGAAATTTTCATTGCCGTACATAAAATGGTTCTTACATATTATGAAGTTCATGTCATTCTTTTTGGGCTCAATGATGTTTCAAAACATTATCTACTGAGCAAATGTGGTGAACAGTACAAAACTAAACATGTACTATTAACTACCTGTTATGTAGGGTTTAATTGCAGTAACATGGATTTCATAAGTTTCAGTTATTTTGTCACAGCTTAATATGTAGTGGGGTTTGGAACTCTACTCATGTTGGCATTATTTTATGGCAACTGCCAATGGTTGCAGAGCTACTTGACCTCACTTCAATCAAGCGACAACGTCGTGAGGGTACCTCTTTGGTTTATAATTTGTGCAACTACATAACAGTAACATAACTAATCTATTAATGTGTTTTACCCACCAGCTCTATCTTCTTTTTTTTACTTCAGTTGATCAAAACAAGGATTCACTCAGAAGACTTACCTACAATTGATGTCTACTCAGTTACTGAACTTTTCTTACATCTATTTTGTTTTTTATGGTTGTCTTCTATCAACCCAACCACTCAACCATGTTGTTGCTTAAGTTTCAGATATTTCGTCACAGTTGAATATGTAGTGGGTTCTGGAACTCTACTCCTGTTGGCATGATTTCATAGCAACTGCCAACAGTTGCGGAGCTCCTTGACCTCACTTCAATCAAGCAACAAGGAGCTGAAGGTATCACTGTTGACTATTGGACCAATGGCTGTAGGGGTGAATTCTGTTAAGTGGTGAGTAAGCCCTATGAACTTTTAAGTTTTGCAGATGGCCCTGCAGATACCCTGAAAAGTAGCGATGAATGGGGCTCTGGTAAGTCTTCAGCGAACATGTTCAATGTTGTGTTGTGTTACCACTTTCTGAGTGAATAATCCCTGATACAAAATGTCATGGTCTTGTAAGTAGCGGTTAGCGAAAGCGGGTCTTGTTGTCTAGTTGCAGAAAACTATGATGTATAGCATAAAGTAGACACTTGAATGCAGTAGACGAAGAATAGCTCAAAAGAAAGCATTATAAGGAACATTATGAATGTGGTGAAAAATATTCATCTCATGTAGATAATGGTATTTATGTACATGTAGGCTGTCAGTAAGAAGAAATTTTAAAATGCTTAGTAATAGATCTGATCGATACGCTCAGAAGTAACAACCAATCACATATAATTTGCAACGAATTATATATTGTAGAACCACTATTTTTTAACTCAATAAAATGGTAGTAAAGGAATTAAATGCTTTGCTCATCTCAGGGTAATATAGTGTCTGTTAATCATTGCTGTTTTCTACTGATTTCTATAACTGAATTTTTAGAATTCCACAAGAATGGAACTGTTTATGATTGAAATAATTTGGTGAACATATGCTTTTAACCAACTGTTATAGGGTGTATTAGGTTCTATAGTATGTATCCCTTATGTTTCAGATGTTTCATCTCAGCATAATATATGGTGAAATTTGGTAACTCTACTCCCGTTGGCATGATTTCATAGCAACTGCCAATGGTTGCTGAGTTCCATAACCTCACTTGAAAAAAACAACAGGTTTACAAGTGATGTAACTATTTCACAATAATATTGCTATTCTGTTAACATGTATCACCCCTTTTTTGTTTTCGACCATTTAATCATGGATTATTTTGAAGACTTACTTAGGGTTGATATCTAAATAATTATATAATGTGTTTTGTATTTTTTTTAGTTGTGTTTTTTCTCCCAAAAATCGAAACCCTTGTCTATGTCGTGGGAGATGTGTAACCTATTTAATAAGGGACTAATGCCTTTGAGGATGAAGTTTTCTGATTGATTCGTAACCCCTGTGAGATAGCCTAACAGGTTCCCTGGAAGATAGTGGCAAACAGATTCTGGTAAAGCCTCGGCTAGCTTGTTAAATGTGGTGTTGTGTTACCACTGTAAAAGGAAAGAATCCCAAAAGTAAATTCCCAGTATCTTGTATGTAGGGATTAGCTAAAGCATGTCAGCCTATCAATCTGCCGAATGTTTAGCATAATGTAAAATATCAGGTAGCCGTATAAATACAGTAGATGATGAATACATACATGGAAACTGTTATAGTTGATACAGGGAATGCAGTTCCACTGTTTACATCAAGATAAATCATTGTTATTTCTTTATCTCAATGGAAAGTGTAATTATGCGTTTGATGACAGTCTGTGAAAAGAATTTTGAAAATGGTTTGTGATAGATCTACTCCATTGGCACAGAAGTAAATGGCAATGTAATATCTATTTCGAGGGATTAAATATTTTTGAACCATCACTTACTGTCTGAAGGACATGGCAGTAATGTTGTTTATTCCTGTGTTCTATTGATTTTTGTAACTTAGATTTTAGAATTTTCCAGAAAACAAATTGTTTTTAGTTGTAGTAGTTTGGAATTCACCAGCTGTTCGTGTTGACTACAACTACATTTTTTTTGTGAATAATTTAGTAAATAAAATATTTTTATTGTTATACCATGTCATTCTTTCTGTGTCTCAATGATTTCTGATAATGTTTATTAGTGATCAATAAGCGGTTAACAGTATAAAAGTGACGATGTACTTTTAACTATCTGTTTTGAAGAGTTTGGGTTCAGTAATATGTATTTCTTAAGTTTTAGATACTTCATCACAGCTGAATATGTAGTGGGGTCTGGAACTCTACTCCCATTGGTGTGATTTTATAGCAAACTTCCAGCAGTTGTGGAGTTCCTTGACTTCACTTCAATTAGACCACAAGGACCTGAGGTTTTCTCTTCAGTTCATAAGTAACAAAGCTAATCTCTAAACATGTTTTACCCACAAGCTCTATAATATTTTTTTTTAACTTTAGTTGATCAAAACAAAGATTCATTGAGAGACTTACCTATGATTGTTATTTATTGAGTTTTTCAAAGTTTCTTATATCTATTTTGAATTTTATGGTTGTCTCCAAAAAAACCAAACACTCGACCTTGTTGGGGGAGATGTGCAGCACTGTTGGATATTGAACCAATGCCTGTAAGGGTGAAGTCTGTTAACTGGTGAGGAAGCCCTATGAACTTTTATCTTTTGCAGATGGCCCTGCAGATACCCTGGAAAACAGCGGCGAACAGGATCTGTAAAGCCTTAGATGGCTTGTTCAATATGGTTTTGTGTTACCACTGAATAAGGAAAGAATCCCTTTTGTAAATTCCCAGGGTTTTTAGTGTAAGTGTTAACTAAAGCATGTCAGGCCAACAATTTGCAGAAATTTAATTGCATTGTAAAACTTAAGGTAGCTATATAAATACAGTAGACGATGGATACATACATGGAAACTGTTGTAGTTGATACCAGGAATGCAGTTCCACCATTTACATGAAGATAAATCATTCCTCAGACTTCCACAGCTATCTTTGTTCATCTCTGACGAAGGCTGGAGGATACCAGCCGAAAGCTTAGGTAAGGAAATAAACAATGCGGCAAAACCCAAAACTCAATTAATCAAGATAAATCATTTTTTTTCTCTCAATGGAATCTGCTCCAATGCACTTGGAGACAGTCTGTGAAAAGAATTTTCAAAATGCTTCGTGATAGATCTCCTCCAAATGCACAGAAGTAAATGGAATATAGTTTTCAAGGGGCTATAGATTTTGGCACTATCACTTACTGTCTGAAGGAAATGGCAGTAATGTGGTTCATTCCTGTGTTTTATTGATTTTTGTAACAGAGATTTTACAATTTTCCAGAAAAAGGATTGGTTTTGATTGAACTAGTCTGGTTTTTCCACAGATGTTCCTGTTGACTGCAACACCTTTTATTTTGAAAAATTTAGTGTTTGAAATATTTTAATTGCTGTACATATAATAGTTCTTACATTTCATGAATTTCATGTCATTCTTTTTGTGGCTCAATAATGTCTGAAAGTATTTACTACTGAGCAAAATTGGTGAACAGTATGAAAGTGTCGATGTACTTTTAACTACCTGTTGTGAAGTGTTTAGGTTCACTAATGTGTATGTCATAATTTTTAGATATTTCGTCACAGTTGAAATTGTAGTGGGATTTGGAACTCTACTCCCGTTGGCATGATTTTATAGCAGCTGCCAATGGTTTTGGAGTCCCTTAACCTAACTTCAATTAAGCGACAAGGATCTGAGGTTCTCTCTTTAATTCATAATTGGTGCAACCAAATATCAGTAACATAGCTAATCTCTAAACATGTTTTACCCAACAACTATATTTTTTTTTTTTTACTTCAGTTTATCAAAACAAGGATTCATTCGGAAGACTTACCTACAATTGATATCTACTGAGTTATTCAAAGATTCTTATGTCCATTTTGACAATCCAACCACTCTGCCATGTTGAGGGGAGACACACAACACTGGTGAACATTGGATTAATGCCTTTTAGGGTGATGTTTGTTAAGTGATTAGAAAGCCCCACAAACTTTTAAATTTTGGAGATTGCCCTGCAGGTCCCATGAAAAGTGGCTGCAAATGGGGCTCTGGTAGGTCTTCAGCTAACATGTTCAATGTGGTGTTGTGTTACCACTTTCCGAGTGAATAATTCCTGATATATAGTGTCATGGTCTTGTATGTAGCGGTTACCAAAAGCAGGTCCTGTTAATTGTTTGCAGAAATCTAACTATGAGGAATAGCATAAAGTAGCTACATAAATGCAGTAGACTATAAATACGTAAAAGGAAAGTGTTATAAGGAAAATTAGGAATGTGGTGAGAAATATTCATCTCATGTAGAAAATGGTACTTATGTACATGTAGGCGGTCAGTAAGAAGAACTTTTAAAATGAGTAGTGATAGGATGTGATCGATACACTCAGAAGTAACAAGCAATCAAATATAATTTGCAACAAATTATATATTTTAGAACCACAATCTTTTAACTCAATGAGATGGTAGAAAAGTAATTAAATGCTTTGCTGCTCTCAGGGTAACATAGTGTCTCTTAATCATTCCTGTTTTCTACCGATTTCTATAACTGAAATTTTAGAATTTTGCAAAACAGGAATTACTTTTGATAATAATAATTTTGTGAACATACACTTTTAACTACCTGTTATGAGGTGTTAGGTTCTATAATATGTATCTTTTATCTTTCTGATTTTTTATCACAGCAGAATAAATAGTGAGATTTTGTAGCTCTACTCCCGTTGGCATGATTTTATAGCAACTGCCAATGGTTGCAGAGTTCCATGACCTCACTTGAATCATGTGTCAAGGACCTATGGGGAATACTTTGCTTAATAAGTGATGAAAGTATTTCACAATAATATTTCTATTCTATTAACATGTTTCACCCCCCCCCCTTTTTCTTCTTTTTAACCGTTTAGACAAGTATTAGTTCCGAAGGCTTACCAAGGGTTGAATTCTACTTTATTATAGATGTATCCTGTTTTTCTTTTAGATGTGTTTTTCTCTGCTAAAAATCGAACCCCTTGTCCATGTCATGGGAGATGGGAAAAACAATTTAGTAAGGGACTAATTCCTGTGATGGTGAAGGTTTCTGATTGATTCGTGAGCCTGTGGAACCAAAAGCCTTGGGAGATGGCCCTACAGGTTCCCTTGAAAATAGCATCGAACAGGCTTTGGTAAAGCCTCAACTCAATTGTGCAATGTGGTGTTGTGCTACCATTGAATTAGGAAAGGATCCCTTTTGAAAATTCCCAGGGTCCTGTATGTTGAGGTTAGATAAAGTGTGTCAGGCTATTAATCTGCCGTAAGTTAATTATAATGTAAATCATTTGGTAGCCACGTAAATGCAGTAGGCGATGAATTCTTACATGGAAACTTTTATAGATGATACCAGGAATACAGTACAACTGTTTACATGAAGATAAATCAATATCTATTTATATCAATTTAAAGTAAACTTATGCCCTTGGAGACGAGAAGTGAAAAGAATTTTCAAAATACACTCTTGGAAATTGAAATAAGAACACATTGCCCCCGGTGTGTAAGACCAACCATACTTGCTCCGGACACTACGAGAGGGCTGTACAAGCAATGATCAAACGCATGGCACAGCGGACACACCAGGAACAGCAGTGTTGGCCGTCGAAGGGCGCTAGCTGCGCAGCTGTTGGGCACCACCGCAGTCAGTGTCAGCCAGTTTGCCGTGGCATACGGAGCTCCATCTCAGTATTTAACACTGGTAGCATGCCGCGACAGCGTGTACGTGAATTGTATGTGCAGTTGATGGACTTTGAGCGAGGGCGTATAGTGGGCATGCGAGAGGCCGGGAGGACGTACCGCCGAATTGCTCAACATGTGGGGCGTGAGGTCTCCACAGTACATCGATGTTGTCGCCAGTGGTCGGCGGAAGGTGCATGTGCCCGTCGACCTGGGTCCGGACAGCAGCGACGCACGGACGCACGCCAAGACCGTCGCATCCTACGCAGTGCCGTATGGGACCGCACTGCCACTTCCCGGCAAATTAGGGACACTGTTGCTCCTGGGGTATCAGAGAGGACCATTCGCAACCGTCTCCATGAAGCTGGGCTACGGTCCCGCGCACCGTTAGGTCATCTTCCGCTCACACCCCAACATCGTGCAGCCCACCTCCAGTGGTGTCGCGACAGGCGTGTATGGAGGGACGAATGGAGACGTGTCATCTTCAGTGATGAGAGTCGCTTCTGCCTTGGTGCCAATGATGGTCGTATGCGTGTTTGGCGCCGTGCAGGTGAGCGCCACAATCAGGACTGCATACGACCGAGGCACACAGGGCCAACACCCGGCATCATGGTGTGGGGAGCGATCTCCTACACTGGCCGTACACCTCTGGTGATCATCGAGGGGACACTGAACAGTGCACGGTACATTCAAACCATCATCGAACCCATCGTTCTACCATTCCGAGACCGGCAAGGGAACGTGCTGTTCCAACAGGACAATGCACGTCCATATGTATCCAGTGCCACCTAACGTGCTCTAGAAGGTGTAAGTCAACTACCCTGGCCAGCGAGATCTCCGGATCTGTCCCCCATTGAGCATGTTTGGGACTGGATGAAATGTCGTCTCACGCAGTCTGCAGGTCCAGCACGAACGCTGGTCCAGCTGAGGCGCCAGGTGGAAATGGCTTGGCATGCCATTCCACAGTAATACATCCAGCACCTCTACTATTGTCTCCATGGGAGAATTGCAGCCTGCATTGCTGCAAAAGGAGCATATACACGGTACTAGTGCCGACATTGTGCATGCTATGTTGCCTGTGTCTATGTGCCTATAATTCTGTCTGTGTGATGATGTGTTGTATCTGACCCCAGGAATGTATATATAAAGTTTCCCATTCCTGGGACAATGAATTCACGGTGTTCTTATTTCAATTTCCAGGAGTGTACATAGAGATAGAACTCCTCCATATGCGGAGAAGAAAATGGCAAGGAATATCATTTGCAAGGGATTATATATTTTGGCACCATCACTTACTGTCTCAATGAGATGGCAGCAATGTTGTTCACTCCTCTGTTCTATTGATTATTATAACTGAGATTTTAGAATTTTCCAGAAAAGGAATTGTTTTAGGTTGCACAAATTTGGTTTTTCCTCAGCTGTTCCTATTGGCTGCAACATCTTTTGTTTTGAAAAATTTAGTTTTTGAAATATTTTCATTGCTGTACATAAAATGGTACTTACATGTCAAGAATTTCATGTCATTATTTTTGTGGCTCAATGATGTCTGAAAACATTTACTACTGAGCAAAAAGTGGTGAACAGTATAAAAGTGACGATGCACTTTTAACTACCTGTTGTGAAGTGTTTTGGTTCAGTAATATGTGCTTCTTATGTTTTAGATACTTCATCATAGCTGAATTTGTAGTGGAGTCTGGAACTCTACTCCCGTTGGTATGATTTAATAGCAACTTCCAGCGGTTGCAGAGTTCCTTGACCTCACTTCAATTAAACAACAAGGACCTGAATATTTCTCTTCGGTTCATAAGTGATGCAACTTCATAAAAGTAACTTAGCTAATCTATAAACATGTTTAACTACAAGATCTCTCTTCTTTTTGTTAACTTCAGTTTATCAAAACGAGGATTTGTTTGGAAGAGTTACCAACAATTGATATCATCTGAGTTATTCAATATTTCTTCTTTCTATTTTGAGTTGTATGGTTGTTTGAAACAATACAACCACTTGAGTAGGTTGGAGGGAGAAGCTCAATACTGTTGAATATTGCACCAATGCCAGTAAGGGTGAATCCTGTTAAGTGGTGAGTAAGCCCTTTGAACTTTTTAGTTTTGGAGAAGGCCCTGCTTGTACCCTGAAAAAGTAGCGGCGAATAGGGCTCAGGAAGTCTTCAGCTTACATGTTCAATGTGGTGTTGTATTATAACTGACTGAATGTATAATCCCTGATATAAAATGTCATGTTCTTGTATGCAGTGGTTAGCAAAAGCGGGTCCTGTTGTCTATTTGGAGAAAACTAAATACGATGTATAGTATAAAGTAGCCACATAAATGCAGTACACAACAAATACGTAAAAGGAAAGTGTTATAAGGAATACTATGAACGTGGTTTGACTGTTTTTCCTGGGGAGAATAATTTGTCTCATGTAGAAAACGGTACTTATGTACATGTAGGCAGTCAGTAAGAAGAAATTTTAAAATGCACAGTGATAGATCTGATCGATATACCCAGATGTAACAACTATTCAGATATAATTTGCAACGAATTATATGGTTTAGAACCTGTATTTTTAAACTCAATGAGATGGTAATAAAGTATTTAAATGCTTTGCTGCTCTTAGGGTAACATAATGTCTCTTAATCATTCCTGTTTTCTACCGATTTCCATAACTGAAATTTTAGAATTCGAGAAAAAAGGAACTGCTTTTGATAGCAATAATTTGTAGATCATATACTTTTAATCATCTGTTTTGAGGTGTAAGTGTTTCTAATATGTATCTTTTATCTTTCAGATGTTTCATCGCAGTAGAATATGTAGGGAGATTTTTTAGCTCTACTCACTGTTGGCATGATGTTATAGCAACTGCCAATGGTTGTAGAGTCCCATGACCTCACTTGAATCATATGACATGTACCTATGGGGCAATAATATTGCTAATCTTTTAACATGTTTCACCCCCTCCTTATTTTTTTAACTGTTTCAACAAGTATTTGTTCTGAAGACTTACCAAGTGTTTAAATCTACTTAATTAAAGATGTATCATTTTTTTTTAGTTGTGTTTTTCTCTGCCAAAAATTGAAACCCTCATCCGTGTCATGGGAGTTGGGCAAAACTATTTAGTAAGGGACTAATTCCTGTGATTGTGAAGGTTTCTGATTGATTCATGAGCCTGAATAAGGAAAGAATTCCTTTTGTAAATTCCCAGGTTCGCATATGTTGAGGTTAAATAAAGCATGTCATACTATCAATCCGCCGAATGTTAATTAAAATGTAAATCATTAGGTAGCCATGTAAATTCAGTAGATGATGAATACATACATGGAAACTGTTATAGTTGATACCAGGAATGCAGTACAACTGTTTACATAGAGATAAATCAATATCAATTTATGTCAATGGAAAGTAAACAAATGCCCTTGGAGACGGGCAGTGGAAAGAATTTTCAAAACACATAGAGATAGTGCTCCTCCATATGCAGAGAAGAAAATGGCAATGGAATATCATTTTCAAGTGATTGTATATTTTGACACCATCACTTACTGTCTCAATGAGATGGCAGCAATGTTGTTCACTCCTCTGTTCCATTGATTATGATTACTGAGATTTTTTAATTTTCCAGAAAAGGAATTGTTTTAGGTAGCACAAATTTGGTTTTTCCTCAGCTGTTCCTGTTGGCTGCAACATCTTTTGTTTTGAAAAATTTAGTTTTTTGAAATATTTTCATTGCTGTACATAAAATGGTACTTACATATCAAGAATTCATGTCATTATTTTTGTGGCTCAATGATGTCTGAAAACATTTACTATTGAGCAAAAGTGGTGAACAGTATAAAAGTTACAATGTACTTTTAACTACCTGTTGTGAGGTGTTTTCGTGCAGTAATGTGTATTTCATAATTTTCAGATCTTTCGGCGTAGCTGAATATTTAGTGGGATTTGGAACTCGACTCCCGTTGGCATGATTTTAAAGCAACTGCCAATAGTTGCAGAGTTCCTTGACCTCACTTCAATTAAGCAACATAAACCAGAGGTTATCTCTTTGGTTCTCAATTAGTGCAACAAAATATCAGTAACATAGCTAATCTCTAAACATGTTTTACCCACAAGCTCTCTCTTATTTTTTTTAACTTCAGATGATCAAAACACGGATTCAATTTGAAGACTTACATATGATTGTTATTTACTGACTTATTCAAAGTTTCTTATATCTATTTTTAATTTTATGGTTGTCTCCCATATTTTGTAAAGTGGTGAGTAAGCCCTGTGGATTTTTAATTTTTGGAGATGAGCCAGCAGGTACATTAAAAAATAGCTTTGGATGGTACTATGGTTGTTCAGTGTGGTGTTGTGTTACCACTGCCTGAGAAAATAATACCTGATGTAAAATCTCATGGTCTTGTATATAGGGATTAATGAAAGCCGATTATACTGTCAAATACAGAAATTCAACTATGATGGATAAGGTAAAGAAGCCATATAAACATAGTAGATGATGAATATGTAAAAGGAAAATGATATGAGGAAAACCAGGAGTGTGGTTGGACCGTACGTATTGAGCAAAATAGTTACTGATTCTTCTCAAGTAGGAAACTGAAATTTTTCTAGTAGAGAATGTCTTTGACAAGATTTTCTATTGTCAGACACTGTCCGTTAAATAATTAATTTCTTTTTAAAGACCATTGAGATGTTTTTTTTTCATACTAAAGGAATTGATAATAATGTGATCCTCTTACAGTGCACCACAACGAAGCTGCTGAAAAGATTCTCTTTCAAGCAGCAATATCATTTTGGTTTCAATCAAAGTACTACTCATTGCCTATTCTGTTGATGTAACCAAGTATTTCTTGGATCAGTTTGTTTGTATTCCTTAATTCAACTTTGGTTAATATTAGTAGCTGTAAATTTAACTACTTAGGTTTATCATGTATTATTTCTCTACTATTAGTGTTAACAGAATTTATGTTGTCTTATAATTTCTGATATTATATGTATCACTAAAAAAACTGAATTTTAGTTTTAACTGATAAGTGCAATCTTAATTTCCCAATTAACAGAACTGTGCATCCTTAATTTCCTAATCCCTATGAAACTTTTATTTTATAATACTGCCATAGTTAACAGCGTTCTATGCTTACAGAAAGTTTTATGTCACCTTATTTAACTACCTCCTTTTCTGTTTCAAGCAAACAAGCACTTCAATAATTGCTTTGTTTTCTTAATTTTCATTAATTTAACAAAGTGAGGCATGGGCACCAGAAATGATGATCTTTTGACATATTGAGAATGTCACATGGAAGGAAAGCATTAGTAATATAGTGTGAGCAGCAGATTAAATATTTAGCTATAGTTGGATCTACTAACGATAAAGAGATACCAATGGCTAAGCAATAAGAAAAATACCTACATCACTGCTTGTATAATCTGAGGAGTGATGGAGTCACTCATTGGCCATGCATATTACAGCTGGAATGGATTTTCAACATTGAAAATGCAGAAAAGGAATAGAGACAAAATAGTGGTGGAAAAAATATAAAATATAGAGTGAAAAGCTCATTCCTTCCACATTGTTTTGAACACTCTCCATATTTTTCATTGGGAACATGTTACCATTGTACCAAAATCAAAACATCTGTCAATTCTTGATATAGATAAATAAAAACTTCATCTGGCATTCGTTTCATTTTAACTCCATCTATAGAGCTTTTCACAATATTATGCCTACCTAGAATGGAAGCGGAAAGTATTATACTCTTGAATTCTTTTTTGGCAGTATGTTGAAATGAAACATCCAGTTACAACATTGTAACATCATGATAGAGGATTACAACATTATATAAAAATCAGAACCTATTTTGTTGTTAATGTTATATTAAATGTCAAGGATTAATTATTTGATCAAAATATTCAAGAAGCTTTCAACTAAGCTCTAATATGATTTGCTTACTTTGATTTTCATGTTATGCATAACCAATACCAAAGTGGCTCAATACAAGACAAACAACTAATTCAATGATTTCTGCAAAATGTTTATAGTGCATACCAATCCAATATGACAGCTAAATTTATTTGCTTTTGAGTAGTGGAAGTCCTATTTGAATGGCGATAATAAAGATTTTTTCAGAGTGAATTCAACATTTTCAGCTGCTTTGTGATAGGTCTCCTACATACGGTCAGGATTTAAAGCCAATTGATAATCATTTGTAAGAAATTGTATATCTTCAACATGTTATCACTTCTCTGAAGCAGATAACAGTAATGTAATTAATTTCTTTGTTTCCCTCCAGGTAATACTAGGTGTATTAATTGTTCCAATTGCATGTCAGTATCTAGGATTGAAGATTTGGCAGCAATCGAATAGAATTTGACTATACAAATTTTATTTTTCTCTGTAGTTGGCGACAACATATTTTGATTTGAAATTTTTTGTGTATTATATCTTCAATGCTGATGATATAATTTGAAAATGGTTACTACTGGGTCAATATATTGAACAGTTGTCTATATACTTTTGACTACTCCTTGTAAGGTATCTATGTTCTGTAACATATATTTCTTATGTTTCAGATGTTTCATCACAGCAGAGTATATACTGAGGTCTGGTGACTCTATATTTGTTGGCTTTATTTCATAGCAACTGCCAAGAGTTGTGGAGTTCCTTAACCTTACTTCAATCAAACAACAATGTCCTCAGCGGATCTCTTTAGTTGAGACAATTGTATTGCTAATCTATTAATATTTAACTTTTCATTTTAAATTTACATCATCAGAACTGGGAATAGTTCATAAGACTTAAATAGAATTGATGTCTACTCAGAAACTTAATGATTCCTCTATGTATTCTGAGTTGTATTTTTGTTTCCTAAAAATCTAACCCCTTATCTAAGTTGTGAGAGACGAGCAATGCTATTAAATAGGGGACTGTTGCATGTAAGGGTTGAGTTCACTAAGTACTGCGTAAGCCTTGTGATCTCAAAGCTTTTGGAGATGGCCCTACAGGTACCCTAAAAAATAGGGGCTAATGGGTCTCTTGTAAATCTTTTCTTTGTATAACTTTAGATCATCAAAATAGGTTTAGTTCCAAAAACTTACCCTAAGATTGGTAACTACTCAATCCACAGTAAAAAGAACAGATGGATGATTAACCACGAATTGGAGAGACTCAGCGGAGGAGTTATTAAAAGTTTTGCTTCCTGATGACAACCCGGAAGAAGAAACAGTAGAACAAGCTACACTACGAAGGAACATGTGGCAGCCCTGCTGGAGTCAAGAGGAAGGAAATAATATTACACCCGAAGAAGTAATAACTGCGATAAACAAAATGAAAAAAGGAAAGGCTCCCGGTCCAGATGGAATTCCAGCCGAGGTCCTGCAGGAGTTAATCATAAAATTAACCCCCGTCCTATGCAGGCTCCTGAACGAATGTCTATATCAGGGTAGAGTTCCGGGAATATGGAAGAAAAGCGAGGTGGTAATTCTAAAGAAAGGAGACGACAAGGATCCTCTACAACCGAAATCATACCGGCCGATTTTTTTATTGAATGTGCTTGGCAAAGTTCAAGAGAAGATTCTATGCAAAAAATTACAAAGCCACCGGGAGGTTCAGGGAATGAATCCTAGTCAATATGGATTTAGAACCGGGAAGTCGACAGAGGATGCCATAAATCGGTCGATGGAAATAATTTGTAGCAGTACAAAAAACTACGTAGTAGGCTTATTTATTGATATTTCGGGAGCCTTCGACAATTTATGGTGGCCCGCTCTGTTTGAACGGCTGAGGGAGATTGGTTGTCCAAGAAGATTATTTTACACCTTCAGGGACTATTGCAGATTTAGAACTGCTTCCTTGAGATGCCAGAACTCGTTCATCACGAAGATACTTACTAAAGGATGCCCGCAAGGTTCCGTTTGCGGTCCCATATTCTGGGATATAGGGATGGAACCAGTGATTGAACTATTACAAAGAATACCTGAACTTCTAGGTCTAATAGCTTTTGCTGATGACATTTTACTACTCGTGGAAGGAGCAACAAGAGCAGAAATTGAGTACAATAGTAATTTAGTACTTAACTGCCTTAGCCAATGGTGCAGTAAAGTCAAGCTGAGTTTAGCACCACATAAAACAACATTTATGTTGCTCAAGGGCAAGCTGACTCGAAAACCAACTATAAGAATCGACGGTAAATCAATTCGTAGAAACCCAGTGTGCAGGTACTTAGGCATTCAATTGGATGAACGTTTAAACTTCGAATCCCACTTAGAGATGACAATAGCAAGAGCAGTGGCGGTCATGAATAAAATCATTAATATTGGCCAACGAAAATTTACTGTTCCAGTCCAAACAATAAGACTATACCATGACGCAATTTTATCCTCTTTAGTGGGCTACTCAGCAAGTGTGTGGGCAAAGCATCTAAGAAAAGTAAAACTAAAACAGCGAGTCAGACGTGTCCAACGAGGAATACTTTTAAGATTGACAGGAGCGTACAGAACCGTGGCAACAAATTCATTAACCCTTGCCATTGGTGTATGGCCACTGGACCTTGAAGTAAGGAAACGGGGCGCCATATACTGGCTCAGAAAAGGGAAACAAGATAAGGTAGCAGAAATTGTAGGCAGCGAAGTAACATCGGAGACGCACATTCGGAAACTTCTATTGGCGGAATGGCAACAAGAATGGAACAACAGTGAAACAGGTCGAAGAGCTTACGATATGTTCCCATCCGTAGAGGAGAGGCTAAAGTTGAAGTACCTTCAACCCTCTCCCGGATTGGTACTCTACATTACAGGTCACGGGCCATACAACAGCTGGCTCCGAAGTCGAAATATTGTGGACTCGGACAGGTGCGAATGTGGTGAAGAGAGTACGCCAGAGCACGTGGTATGGGAGTGTGAAATAACAGCCAGTTTGAGAGAACACCAACAAGCTCGGCTGCAAGGTAGGAGCAAATTTGACATTCTGCGCGACGAAAGTTTGTGGCATTTGCTGGACGAGGCAGCTGATCTAGCCTCAAAATTTTGGAAGGAGAAATTTATAAAAAGAAAAAATGCCGAGCGAAATCAAAGGCCACAGATAGCAGAACAGGAAAACCCAATTACACCGGATTGACGGAAGATATCCCACGACAATGAGCAACATCAATCGTCGGAGGAACTTCAGTGTGCTCCAGAGAGGCTGTCTTCTGAGCGACCACTGGGGCCGTCTTGGTATTCCAGGAGGTCAACTCTTGATGGCCTGGGTGGCTGACTTTGCTGCCGGTTCCAGGGGACTCTGCCTTTGGAGCGCACACAACACCAAGAAAAATGAACAATAGTGGACCGAAGTGCGGCTGTGACAATTGGTGGTGGTAATAGTAAAATTAGTAGTATTAGTAATGGTTTTAGTAGTAGCAGTAGTAATGTTAGCAGTAATATTAGGGACAGTAGTAGTAGATTTAGTAGTGGTGTGGTACCCATTCTGTTTAATAACAGTAGATGTAGTAGTTATTGGAAATTGAATCAAAATTTTCTTTCATTCATTGTTTATTTGTTAATATGTTTTATATATATAAGATACAAACATATGTAAATGTAAATGAGTGGAAATAAGGGCCCAGATTAGATACTAGGTGCTGGGCTATGTTGCATATGGAAAATAAATAAATAAATAACTACTCAATTATAGAAAGTTTCCTATGTCAATTTAAAGTTGTATGTTAGTCTCCCAAGAATCCAAAGCCCCGCCCACCATTGTACCATATAGAAGCTGCTTATAAGATCAGTGGCGTAGCTAGGTCAACAAGGGCCCCGGTGCAAAAAATTTATTTTGGGCCCTCAGGCCAGACGGGCGACCTTTTTTTTTGCTTTGTGTGCTGGAAGGGGCCCCCTGAACTGAGGATGAGGGCCCTTGAATTATTCTTTAGGGGCCCCTGAGCAGTGGTTGGGGCCCCCCTGAGCACAGCGAGGGCCCTTAGTGAGGGGCTCTTGTACTCTCAGGGGCCCCTTAGACGACGGTAGAGCTAAAAAAAAAAAAAGGTCGCCAGTTTGCCGTGAAGGGCTCGTGGGGCCCTCTAAACTGCGCTTGAGGTGCGCTTTGGGGGCCCCCTGAGCGTGAGGGCCCCGGTGCACTGCACCGCCTAGCCCCATAGTAGCTACGCCCCTGTATAAGATTCATCTTTCAAGCAGAAATAACATTTTTGTATCAACCTTGGTGATAGGTATTACTTGGGTCAGTTATGTTTGCATTTGATAATTTCATTTCAGGGGACCATAGTTGTTGTTAATTAGGATAGCAGTTATTATTTTATTTGATTATTATTGATTAAAAGTATGTTGTCTGTAATTTTTGATGATTACATATATTAAAAAAAAAAGTTTAGTTTCAACTTATAAATGCAGTGTCATATTCCAAACTAATGAATCTGTATAAACATATTTTTAAATTTCCTATGCAACTGTTACTTTATAATCCTCCCATCATTAATAGCATTCTTCACTTTCATAAACCTTCATGTTACCTTTTTAATCACCTTCTATTTCTGGTGAAAGCAATCAACAAATCTAATAACAGATTCCGTGATTATTCCTATCTTTGCAAAAGCACCACTTGCTGTCTCTTCAAGGATTCTGTTGGCATTCTTAGCTGCCATAGTGATTGATGTTTGTTGTATAGTCATGTTAGAAAATGAATGGCAGCAGAAATTAATTTTTTTTTGACATGATGAGAATATCACAATGAAAGAAAACATTTGCAATGGAAGTTTTATCAGTTGATTAAATATTCAGCCAGTAGTATATCTACTGAAAACAAAACAATATCAACGCTAATCTATTACAAGAGGATTGCTGAGTTAAGAATATCTATGCTAGCACTTGAGAAATCAGAGGAGTGTCGGAGCTACAGATGTGCCATTCAGATTATAGCTGGAGAAGATGCAGCATACTGAAGATATAGACAGACACTAGATCCAAAATGTCGGAAGAAGAAATATAAAGAAATCAGTAGAAATTGAAGAAGATATGTAACCTTATACATATGTGTGGAAATGTCGCAGAATGATGGTAATGAGTATATAGACGAGTAAAAATAATGAATAAAGCCTAACAACAAAAGATGCTCTTTTCTTCTGTGTTGTTTGCAGCCCACTGCATGTTATGTTCATCAGGAATATGATATACTTGTGCTGATAAGAATCATCTGTCAGTTGTTCATATAGAAAGTAATCACTGGATCTGAAATTACTTTCATATTATCTTTGAGTAATATATTTCTTCAACTATAACCATCGTTAGAGTTCTTAGTAGTATTATATTGATCATATTTCGAAGTTAAAAATATTTGAAATTCATTATGATTTGGATGCTATTTTCGATTGGTGCCGTAAATGGCAGCTTACACTTAACTGCAAAAAGTGCAAGGCAATGCGGATAAGTAACAAAAAGAATCAGTTTGTTTACGAGTACAAAATAAGCAATTCAGCTGTTGACGCAGTTGATTATCTGAAGTATCTGGGGGTGATAGTACAAAGCAATATGAAATGGGACATTCACATAACTTCTGTCATAGGCAAGGCGAATTCTAAATTGCGATTGATAGGTCATATTTTGAGGAATTGTAATGATCATACAAAGGAGATATAGTATAGAACACTAGTGCGTCGACATCTGGATTACTGTTGTGGAGTTTATGATCCATATCGCAAGGTTCTGATTGACTCAGTGGATAGGGTGCAGAGGAGAGCCGCTCGATTCGTGACTTGTTGCTATGGCCCTTACGAAAGCGTCACAGAATTGATACATAGGTTGGGCTGGGATAGTTTGGAATAAAGACGACGTAGCTTGTGTTCAAATTTATTGGAGAACATACGAAAAAAAATTAAATTTTGAGTGCAATGAAATACTTCTTGCGGCAACCTATTTAGGCCGTAATGACCGGAGGGATAAGATTAGAGAAATAAGATGCCGTATGGATGCTTTTATGTATTCCTTCTTTCCTCACGCTATTCTGGATTTGAATGCATGGATTTAGGATTGGTGCTTAGCACCCTCTGGCAACCACAATGTTTGTGACTTGCAGAGTATGAATGTAGATGTAGAAGTAGAAGTAGCTGTAGATGTAGATTTTACTTGTGTATACATGTTCACATGAATGTTGAGATAAAACTTCCATATAGAACCAATAATACCTTTATTGGTATGATAGAGGATTACAGTGCCTTATAGGGCGTCAGAAGTTACTAAGTCATTAATATTTTTTTTTTTTTAATCAAGTTATAGTTTATGAAAAAAAAAGTCCAAGACTGTGACTGATGAGCTCTTACATGATTTGACATCATTGATGGCGGATCCAGGATTTTGGTTTGGGGGGGGGGGGCTAGGATTTGGCTTGTTTGGTTTGGAGGGGGGGGGGCTTGCCTCGGGCAAGGAGAGAAATCTCACATTTTTCCAGAATGCCGCCCTAATAAAAACAGTAGAGCAAAGAGCAAAAAAAAAAAAAAAAAAAAAAAAAAAATGTCGGGGTGCTTTTTTGGTGGGGGGCTTCAGCCCCCTAGACCCCTATACCCCCCCCCCCCTGGATCCGCCACTGCTTTCATCTATTGATTTCTATAGCTATGATTTTGGAATTTGAAAGAAGTGGCATTGCATTTGATTGTACAAATTTGGTTTTTCACTACTGTTCCTATTGGCTGCATCATCTTTTTGTTTTCAAAAACTTTGCATTTGCATTCTACTTTCAGGATGTACAAAGGTTTTTTATATATTCCTACCATCATGTTATTCTCTGACATGCTCAATAATGTTGGTTGAAAATATTTGCTACTGAGCCAACACGGTGAACAGTATAAAAATGAACATATCCTTTTAACTACCAGTTAAAAGGTGTTTGGGTTGAGTAATATGTATGTCTTAAGTTTTAGATGTTTCATCACAGCAGAATACATAATGGAGTCTGGTATCTGTAATGCTGTTGGCTTAATTTCATTGCAAGGTTGAGGAGTTCCTTGACCTCAACACAGTCAAACAATCTGGACCTGACAGGATATCTTCAGTTCAGAAGTGATGTAGCTAAATGACAGTAATATTACTAATCTGTTAATTTGTTTCCCACATTTACTCTCATTTCTTTCTTTGCCTTCGGATTATCAAAATAAGGATTAGTTGCCTACGACTCATATATACTTAATTATAGAATATCTCCTGTATTTATTTTGAGCTGTGTGTTTGTCTCCCAAGAATGCAAGCCCTTCTCCATGACTGCGCCACTGAGCGTGGTGGGTGAGCACTAAACGCGCTGGCCTCACATTTGGGATGACGCTGGTTTGAAACCCCACCCTGGCATTTAGTTTTTGGTTTTACATGGTCTCCCCAAATCAGTCCAGGTGAATGCTGGGATGCTTCCTTCAAATAACCATTGCTGAATTCCTTCCCACAAAAGTTAAAAATATACTCATGTATACTTGTTCGCATGAATATTGAGATGAAACTTCCAGGTAGAACAAATACTACCTCTATGATACAGGATTGTAGCTCTTAATTGGAGTCAGAAGTTACTGGGTCATTAATAATATTTTTTACTGAAAATTAAGGTTCAACTCTTTGATAAAAATGTCCAAGACTGTGACTGATAAGCTGTTACATGATTTTCCAGCATTAATTAGCATGTTAAGCAGGCTTATAGGTTTCTGAAAAAAATCCTTCCAAACTGACTCAATACAAGACATGCAACTAATTGAATGATTTCTACAAAATATTAATATTTCATTAGAAATCGTTACAGCATTAAAAATTATTTTAGTATAGATTGTTGGATGTCCTTTTAGAATACGAGTAAGAGGTTATCAGAATATATCTCTCATTTTCAACTGCTCAGCAAGAAATCTCTTCCATACAGTCAAGAATCTAAGCAAATGAAATATTATTTTCAACAAATTATATATTACAATCGTTATCTCTTCAACAAAGTAGTAGATAGAAAATATGATTAATTTCTATATTGCTCTCAAGTTAATTCGTGTATATTAATTACTGCTGTTGTCTCTCTGCAATCCTTATACTGACGTATCTTCAGAACATTAAACTAGTATTGGTTCTGAACACTTAACAATGATTGATATCTACTCAGAAATGTAATATTTCCTACATGAATTTGATGTTTTATTTTTGTCTCAAATAAATCCAACCACTTGTCCATATCATGGTGGATGTACAATGCTATTTAATATGTGACTATAGCCTGCGTGGGTGAAGTTCACTCAGCGCTGCGTAATCCAGGTGACCTTTAAGCTTTTGGAAATGGCTCTACAGGTAACCTGAAAAATAGCGATGAACATGGCACAACTAAAGGTTCAATTAACTTGTTCGAGATGGTTTTTTTTCTTACCACTGTCTAAAGGATGAATGCCTGAGAGAAAATTTCACGGCCTGGTATGTAGGGGTTAGCAATAGTGGGTCATGTTCTCAATCTGCAGAATAGTGAATACTTTTTATAGTGTACAGTATGCATATAAATACGGTAGATGATGAAAGCTGTAGGTGGAAATGATAAGAATAATGTTTCCTAAAATATATGAAGCATACAAATATAGCAGAAATTTATAAGAAATAAGATCATATCAAATAGGTGTGGCGTTGGCATTATGTATGTCTTTTATCATCATCGTTTATATGTCATAGTAAACTTCTGATTGACATTATCATATCTTTCAAAGTAAATGACATAAAATAATTGTGTAAAAAATCTAAAAACTGCCTTTAAAAAAAATCACACTAAAAATTTTAAAATAATTGCTTAGAAGAAAGTAAATCTAAATGGACAATATTTTACATTATTTTTATTGAAATTTTTACATTAATTAGTTATCTTTGGAGTAGGTGCCAGCTGCCATATCACGAAGATCGAATTACTGAACTTCATTTGGTGTTAGAGGCGAAATGGGGAGTATGAACAAAAAGTCCAAATATTTCACAGCATGTAGTGAGGCAGATATTGTTATTGCAGGAGACAGTTTTAAAGAAACAAAGTAGACAGTATTTTAATCTGTGCCTTGGACTCATTGGTTGTCCAGGCATATCTCTGGCGCTAGAGTTTCAGTTGGTAGGCTGCATCATGCAGTAAATGCTTTACAGTTAGTATAATATTGGCGTATAATCCGTATGTTTCAGTCTCAGTTTTGTTGAAACATGTTTCTAACATTAATTGTAGGTAAGTAGTAACATGATTTTTTATGTATTATTGTTTTTATCTTTTTGTTTTTCTTGCTTTGGCTGGCACTGACTCCAAAAATAACTAATTAATTTAAAATTCAATAACAGTAATGTAAAATATTGTCCATTCAGATTTAATTCCTTCTGAGCAAGTTATAAAATTATTTTAATTTTTTTTTTTTTTTTTTTTTTTTTTTTTTTTTTTTTTTTTTTTTTTTTTTTTTTTTTAAAAAGGTGGTTTTTATGTTTTTTAAACAATTATTTTATTTTTAAATGTATAGTGGTAGTATAGTTTGTTTTGTGTTTTAAATATGCTGCGGCAGTTCTCATTTTGCAAACTGCCTGGTAGTTCAGTGCTTAAAGTTATTGCTCTAAAAAAAAAATTGTCTTTATACACCATAACAACTTCCAGAACTAGGTGAATTGGATGCTGAGTTAAGCAATCTCAGGTTACATTTTGGTCCAGGCTGTCTTTTGACCTAATTTAACATCAGTTTAAGCTGCTGCTCGATAATCAAAACATATAACATCAGGGTATTAATACATACCACACACTCAAATCTGTCTCTGGAATTTACCTGTTTGTTCTGGCATCACACAGAAAATATAGATTTTTAATTAGTTTTCTCAAAGTGATAGATTGGGGTCCAAATTGAAATCTGAGGTACATGTTGCGACATTAGGACACATTTATTTTATGAATATTCTACCATGACTTAAAAATAGCTTAATTAATTTTGACAGGATTTAAAACTGTGGATTTTTGTAAAGAACAATGGAAATTAAAAGGGGTGGGAGTAAAGGGGAAGAGAGATTGGGCTTTTGTATACCAAATGTAGATGGTCTTTTCGGATTGATTTAAAGTGTATGTGTGTAAATTTCTGTTGATATCAGATAAAAACTGTAGTATGTATAAAAAACAATTAAGGGGTGTAGAGGCGAAGAGTAGTTTGGTTTTTGTAAAGCTAGTGTGGACAGTATTTTTCTTTTTGTTTTAAAGTATACATGTGCAAAATTCCATCGAAACCAGATAAAAACTGTAGCTTTGTGTAAAGAACATTTGCAAAAATTAAATGGGGTAAGGGAGTGAGCAGTTGGGTTTTGTAAACAGAATATAGATACTAAGTAGATCCCTTTATTTTTAAATATACATGTGCAGTGTTCCTTTGAAATCTGATAAAAAAACTGTGGGTATCTATAAAGAAAATTGGAAATTAGGAGGGGTGTGAGTAGAAGGGAAGAGGGGCTGGGCTCCTGCAACCAAATTTAAACAAAATAGTTGTGTATATTTTAAAGTATACATGTGCAAATTTTGTTCAGAATTGGATAGAAACTGTAGTTTTGTATAGATTAAGGGGATAGAGTTGTTTTGGCTTCTCTAAACCAAATGTTGATAGTATTTTTCTGTTTGTTTTAAAGTATATGTGTGCATGCTTCCTTCAAATTCAGATAGAATCTGTAGGTTTATATAAAGAACATTGACAGTTATTAAAGGGGTAGAAAGGGGGATGGGGTTTTAGTTTTTGTGAAAGTAATGAGGAGAGTATTTTTCTTTTTCTCTTTGTTTTAAAGCATATGCATGTGAAGTTCCACCATAATTGGTTTAAAATGTGGGTTTGTAACAAAATTAAGAGTTGTAAAATGGAATCTAGGGTAGTTTTTAGATTTTTTGGTCAGAAATCTTCTCCATAAAAAATACATATATGTGCCAACTTTCATAAAGATCGATCAAATGGTGTCGATTGCAGCTTTTTAAAAAGAAAATTGACAAAAATCAAGGGGGTGGAAACGGCGATAGGGTTTCAGTTTTTTCAAACCAAATGTTGATATTATTTTTCTCTTTGTTTTATAATAAAAATGTGCTAAGTTCTATCTAAACCGGTTAAAAACTGTGGGTTTGTATAAGAATTAAGCGGTTTAATGGGGAGAGGGCAGGTTTTTCGATTCTTTGGTAAGAAACCTTCATTGTGAAAAAATATATATAAATGCTAACTTTCATGGTAATCAGTCAAACAGTGTCGACTGTAGCTTTTGATAAAGAATATTGACAAAAATTAAGGGGTAGAAGGAGGAAGAGGGGTTGAGCTTTGTCAGACCAAATGTTGACAGGATTTTTCTCTATATTTTAAAATATACAAATGCAAAGTTCAATCAAAATCAGATAAGAAATGTAGGTTTTTATAAAATTAAGGGTTGTAGATGAGGAGATGGGGTGTTTTTTTAATTTCTTTTGGTCAGAAACTTTCTCCTTGAAAAATTACATGTAATTGCCAACTTCAATGGAGATCAGTTAAATGGTGTTGACTGTAGCTTTGTAGACAGAACATTGACAATATTTAAGGGGATGGATAAAACCAAAAGTTGACAGTATTTTTCTCTTTATTTTTGACTGTACATGTCCAAAGTTCCATTTAAAGCGGATAAAAAATGTGAGCTTGTAGAAAAATTAAGGGGTGCAAAGGGGTAGAAGGGGTGGTTTCTTAATTAAATTCATATGGGACCACTTTGGAGGTATACCCCAGCCACTAAAAAAATTTCATTTAAATTGGTTAGAAATTGGCGTAGATATCGCTGAAAAAACCTCCTCCTTTTTCTGAAGTCAGTTAAAAATGCAAGACTTTGATTCAGGCCCACTGAAATGTGATTATTGAGATAGGTGTTCCCATAAACTCTAAGATTTTTCCTTGGAAGAATCATATAATTTTCAATCTTACTCTTAGAATTGGATTGAATAGAATGAATGGTCTTCCCCTTTAAATGATATTATTATATTTAACAGTGTGATGCATATCATTTTTGCCTTTCACAGTCAAACGATAACTTAAATTTCCTCCATCCTGTTGACACTTTCAATATTACCAGTACATGAAAGGTATTACATTCAAAACAACACATAAAGATTTGCATCATAAAAGTGATCACCTGGTTTAACGTCTGCCTGTTGCAAATAATGCATTGCAAATCTTAATCAATTAAAAGAGGTAATACTGGGAGAGGAGGATTACTGTTTACATAGAGATGAGAAATTTCTTCTTTCATCTCAATTAGAAAACTGAATTTAGGTGCTTGGAAACAGTCTGTAACATGATTTTGCTATTGTCAGACACTGTCAATGTTACATCTGATATCAGTGGTTAAGGTCATACAAAAGGCAGTAATAAAGGAACTGAAAATAGTATGATACACTTACATTGCTCCAAATAGGAACATATTACAGGTTTTATCATTCAAGCAGCAATTATCATTGTGGTTTACCCGAGGTGATAGTTATTACTTCAAAGCTGTTTTGGTTGTTGTGGTGAATTATTCCTTGGGTCAGTTGTGTTTAAATTAGTTAATTCAATCGGAGTTTACATAAATGCCTATAATTTTAGATCGAGTGAGGTGGGTAAGCGGTAATGTTCTGGCCTCTGCTTGGGTGGATGTGAGTTCAAATCCCTGTCTGTCTATCCAGATGATTTTTTTTTTTTTTTTGGTTTCCTCAAATCACTCCAGGTGAGTGCTAGGTTTGTTCCTTCAAAAATCATAGCTGAATTCCATTCTGTTCCTTGCACACAGCCCCTTATGCCTCCAGTGACCTTGGAAAGGCATAAAAAAAAAGCGACCTTAGTTGCTTGTGAATACTGGTAATATTTAACTGCTATTATTGTTGAATAACTTCTATTAAAGCTTCTGATATCATAAATATCCCTACAAAAGTGTTACTTCATAATCCTCCCAGTGTTAATAGGGATCTATGCTTTCATAGACTTCCATGTTTCATTTTTAATGCCTTATTTTTTTGTGAAAGCTTTCAACAAAGCCACTATCATCTTCCTTGACTATTCGTAACTTTACCATAGCAACTGAAATTTTTCAGGATTTCTATAGGCATACCTAACTATCGTGGTAATCTGTACCGGTAGTGATAAATCTAAGCAAATGATGGACAATGGAAATGAGGATATTTTGATGTGTTGAGACTGTCACATAGATGGATAACATTATAATGAAAGCATTGGAAACAGATTAAATATTCAGTCATTACTAGAACTACTGAAGAAGAGGCAATTCGAACAGCGAAGCTAGTGAAGGAAGTGTCCTGAGTTAAGAATACCTATAGTAATGTTTGAGGGATCATAGTAGTGATGGAACAGTATGAATTTGATGCATATTATAGCTGCAGGGATGCGGCACATTAAGGATATAGACAGAGAGTAGTGACAAATGGTAGACAAAGAAATGTAGAGAAATATAAAGAGAAATGCTCTTCTCTTCCGCATTGTTTTGAGCACTCAACATATTTTGTCTTCTGGAATATGACAAAGTTGTACCAATAACAAAACATCTAGCAATTCACCGTATATAAATTTAACACAGGATTTGGAATTAGTTTCGTGGGTCTTGGCATATAGTATTTTTGTGAGTTCAACCATTGCCAGAGATGTTGACAGTATTATTCCTATGTAGAATGGAAGCTGAAAGTATTTTACTCTTGTATTTATGTTTGCATGGAACTTCTTGTTAAAACAAATACTATCTGTAACTCTGTGATAGAAGATTACAGCACTTATGGAAGTCAGAAGCTATTTGCTGTTAATTTTTTTTATTTTATAATTTGAACAAAATGTTAAATTAAGTGACCAGTAGGCCTCTTACATGATTTTCTTGCATTGATTAGCATCTTATGCAGGGGTATTCATCATTCAACCAATACCAAAGTGGCTCAATGCAAGACAAGCAACTAATTGAGTGATATCTGCAAAACGTAAATAGTTCATGAGAACACGATACAGCAGGTTCAGTACAATGATTTTAGTGCCAAGTTTAGGAAGTCTTAGTTAAATGTTAGTAAGAAACAAGCTTTCAGAATGTAGAGCTCATTTTGGCTGGTCAGCGATAGAGCTTACACATTTTTCAGGAGTAAACACCAGTAGAACATCATTTGCAACTTATTATATAGCTAGGAACAATTATCCCTTTACTCAACAAGTTAACAGTAATATAAGTTGATATAGAATCTAATAATTAATTTTTGTCATCTTTTCAGAATTCTTAGAGTAAATTAACTTCATATCATATAAAAAGGATTGGTTTAGAGGACAACTAGGAAATGTAATGTTTCATCTATGCATTTGAAGTTTTATTTTTGTCTCCCATAAATCTAGCCCCTCATCCATGTCATGGGAGACAAGCAATGCTATTGAATAGGGGACTAATGCCTGTAAGGGTGAAGTTCAAAGAGAGCTCTGAAAGCCCTGTGAACTTTAAGCTTTTGGAGATGGCCCTACAGGTACCCTGAAAAATAGCGGCAAACGGGACTGTGGTAAAGCTTAAGCTAGCTTGTTTATGGTGGTGTTACCACTGCATGAGGGAACAATCCTTGATATTAAATCTCTTGGTCTTGTATGTAGGGAATAGCAGAAGTGGGTAAGTGTTTCGATCTGTAGAAAACTAACTACAATATCATAGTGTAAGGTAGCCATATAAATACAGTACACGACGAATATTTAAAAGAAAGTATTATTAGGAATACTAGTAGTGTGGTTTGATTGTTTACATGGAAAGAAATAGTTATTCATTGTCTCTAGTAGAAAACTGAACTTACTGATGCAGAGTTCCTTGATCTCAGTTGAATCAAGCAACAAGCACCTGAGAGGATCTCTTTGGTTTAGAAATGATGTAACTAAATGGCAATAATATTGCTAATCTTTAACATATTTCACCTATTAATTATCTCTATTTTCTGTAATATAAACGTGGATTAATGCCAAAAACTTAATTACAATTGATATTTATTCAGAAATGTAATGATTCTTACATGTATTTGAAGTTGTCCATTTATTTTTAACTACTCCTTGTAAGGTGTTGAATCTTTAAAACGTATCTCTTATGTTTCAGATGTTTCACCACAGCAGAATATATAGATAGGTCTGGTAATTCTACGCCCTTTGGCTTGATTTCATGGCAACTGCCAATGGTTGCAGAGTTCCTTGATCTTACTACAATCAAACTACAAGGGCTTGACAGGCTCTCTTCAGATCTGAAGTGATGTAACTAAATGGCAATAATATTGCTAATCTGTTAACACATTTCACCTATTAATTATCTCTTTTTTCTGTCATTTAAATATGGATTGATTCTGAAGACTTACTTACAATTGATATTTATTCAGAAGTGTAATGTCTCCTACATGTTTTTGAATTTGTCCATATAATTTATACTACTTGTTATAAGGTGTTGAATCTTTAAAATGAATCTCTTATGACTCTTATGTCACAGCAGAATATGTAGTTGTCAGGTGTGCACTACACACGTGAATCAGCTACACGGGTGGCAGGGGCCATGTGGAATGCACTGGGTGGTTTTTTAGGCTGAAGGAGGAAGACCCGAAACACGAAATTCAGTTACGGGCAACCCAATCAGATGCAACACCGGAATGTAGGAGCAACGTAAAAGAATCTCGACAGTTCTCGTAATTAACTGTAGAAGCGTTTGCAACAAACAACCGGAACTTGAAAGCATTATTTGTAGTACAGAAGCGGATATCGTTATCGGTACAGAAAGTTGGTTGAAACTGGAAATTAGTTCAGCCGAAACTTTTAAAGATAGCGTGAACGGTTTTCGTAAAGACAGATTACATTCTCATGGAGGTGGGGTATTTATAGCTGTGAGTAAATTTCTCCCATGTAATGAAATAGATGTCAATACGATCTGTGAAATCATATGGATTAAACTCAACGTTGCTGGGTCAAAACTCATCATAGGCGCCTTCTACTGTCCACCCAATTCCGACATAGTTATAGTCGAGGAGTTGAGAAATAATGTAAATAGTATAGCTAGCCGTTTTAAGGATCATGCTATGATTCTAGGAGGCGACTTCAATCTGCCTTTGACTGGCATAATTATGTTCACATCACAGGTAGCAGGGATAAGGCAGCTTCTGAAATAATTCTCGAGTTGTTGTCAGATAATCATCTCGAGCAGCTAGTTAATGAACCTACGCGGTGTCAAAACGATAGCGAGAACATTTTAGACTTCCTGGTTACCAACAGGCCAGAATTATTCACCGACATTTCAACGACCACAGGAATAAGCGTTCACAAAGCGGTAATTGAGACTATCAAATTAATGACCTAGCGAAAAAGGAAAAAAGGGGAATTGTATACAGATTCAATAAGGCCTCAAAGGAGTGTTTCAGAACCTACCTGAGGAATAATTACCATAACTTCAAGTCAACAAAGGACACCGTTGAAAAGATGTGGCATCGTTTTATACATATAGTCAGGGAAGGAATGGAAATACATATACCAAAGCGGACAATAAGGGGGTAGAATGATCCACCGTGGTACACATGCGAAATCAAAAGATTACTCAAAAAACAAAGAAAACTACACGCACGCTCAAGATGGAAGGGGTGTCGCAGCGATTTAGAAACCTTAGCTGATTTAAGAGGACGTATTAAGAAAGTAATGCGCGAGACCTTTAAGAGTCTCATAGAAAACCCAAAGAAATTTTGGTCATATATACGGAAAGTTAATTGTACCAACAGCAATATTCCAGCACTAATTCGTGAAGGTTCTGAGGTTAATGAAAGCCGCGATAAAGCTAACGTACTAAATACTGTATTCAAAAATTCATTTACAAATGAACATAAGGATAATATTCCCGTTTTCTCACGCCGTGGCGAGTCGGTGATGAAATCATTACGAATAGATACTGCAGGTATCATTAAGCAATTAGAGCTCCTGAAGTGGGGGAAAGCACCGGGCCCGGATGGAATTCCAGTAAGAGTATTTTCAGAGTATGCTGCGGAAATCGGGCCATTTCTGTCTGATATATTCAGTAAATCATTAGAAGAGCGAAAAGTACCTTCAGAGTGGAAAATCGCGCAAGTAACTCCGATTTTGAAAAAAGGTGATCGAAGTGATCCCGGGAACTATCGTCCCATATCTATAAAATCTGTTTGTAGTAGAGTTATGGAGCATATTATATGCTCGAACATTATGAATTTTCTAGATGATAATAATTTGCTTACAACTAATCAACACGGATTTCGGATGAAAAGATCCTGTGAAACACAGCTGGCCCTATTCACACACAACGTAATGAAAGTTATCAATGCAGGTTCACAAGTAGATGCAATTTTTCTAGATTTCCAGAAAGCCTTTGACTCTGTGCCACACAACCGCCTTTTAGCGAAGCTTCGAGCGTATAGTATATCGGATTAGCTTTTGAATGGATAAAGGATTTTCTAACTGGTCGGTCGCAGTATGTTGTCGTTGAAGGAGAAAGTTCTTCTAATCTAGATGTTACATCGGGAGTACCTCAAGGACTACTTCTTTTCTTAATTTTTGTAAACGATCTCGGAGACAAATTGAAAAGCCTTTTTAGATTGTTTGCTGATGATGCGGTTATTTATAGGGAAGTAAGAAATTTGGCCGATTGCTTAGAAATTCAGCGCAATCTGGATGTTATTTTGGCTTGGTGCGCTGAGTGGCAACTTACTCCAAATTGTAAAAAGTGCAAGACAATGAGCATAACTAACAAAAAGAATCCAATTTTTCAGAAATACGAGTTAAACAATACACTTATTGATATGGTCGATTCTATGAAATATTTGGGAGTAATAGTACAAAAGAATATGAAATGGGACATACACATTAATTCGTTAGTAGGTAGAGCAAATTCTAGGCTGCGATTCATAGGTCGAATCTTGAAAAATTGTAATGAACAAACAAAGGAGATAGCGTACAAATCTCTTGTGCGTCCACATTTGGACTATTGTTGTGCCATTTGGGATCCGTTTCGTAAGGGGTTGGTCGAAAGTATAGAGAAAGTACAGACAAGAGCCGCTCGATTCGTGACCGCTTGCTACAGTCCTTATGAAAGCATCACAGAACTGATTAGTAGACTAGGTTGGGAGTCTCTGGTAGATAGACGACACACATATCGTTTAAACTTATTGGAAAACATGCGTACTCCCACTTCCACCAACCTATTTGAGTCGGAAGGACAGGAAAGATAAAATTAGAGAAATAAGGTGCCGGACTGATTCTTATATGAATTCTTTTTTCCCTCGTACCATTAGGGATTGGAATGCACAGCAAAGATTAGCGTTGGTGCTGAGCACCCTCTGCCACCCACAATTTTGTGAATTGCAGAGTATATATGTTGATGTATATGTAGATGTAGATGTAGTTGGGTCTGGTAACTCTACTCCCGTTGGTCTGATTTCGTAGCAACTGCCAACGGTTGTGGAGTTCCTTGACCTCCCTACAATTAAACGTTAGGTAATGATGGAATAGCTTCAGTTCAGGAGTGATATAACTAAATGACAATAATATTGCTTAGCTGTTAATGTATTTAACATATTAGTTATCTCTTTTTTTCTGTTATTTTAACATTGACTGATTCTAAAGTCTTATTTATGATTGATATGTATTTAGAAATGTAATGTCTGCTACCAGTTTTTGAAGTTGGCCATATATATTTTAACTACTTATTGTAAGGTGTTGAATCTTTTTAAATTATTCTCTTATGTTTCAGATGTTTCATCACTGCAGAATATTTAGTGATATTTGGTAACTCTACTCTCATTGGCCTGATTTCATAGCATCTGTCAACTTTAGTGGAGTTCCTTGACCTCCCTATAATCAAACATTAAGGGAATGATGGGATCCCTTCTGTTCAGAAGTGATATAACTAAGTGATGATAATATTGCTTAGCTGTCAACATATTTCAAAAATTTATTATCTCTTTTTTCTGTAATTTGAACATGGATTAATTCTACTTATGATTGATATTTATTCAGAAATGCAATATCTTCTACATGTTTTTGAAGTTGTCCAAATATTTTTAACTTGTTATAAATTGTTGGATTTTTAAAATTAATCTTTCATGTTCTAGATGTTTGATCACAGCAGAATATGTAGTTAGGTCTTGTAACTCTACTCACGTTGGCATGTTTTTATGGCAACTGCTAATGGTTGTGGAGTTCCTTGACCTCACTTCAAGCAATCAACAGGGATCTGAGGGGATCTCTAAATTTCATAAATGATGTAAGAAGAATATTGGTAATCTTTTACCATTTTTAAAGTATTTCACGCATGAACTATTTTTTTATTTAGCTTTAGATCATCCAAACAAGGATTGGTTCCGAAGACTAACCTAAAATTGATATCTGGTCGGTTATTGAATGTTTGCTATAAGCATTTTGAGTTTTTTGCTTGTCTCCCAAGAATCCAACCCCTCATCTATGTTGTCAGAGACAGGAAAAACTCTTGAATAGGGGATAATGCTTGTAGGATTGAAAGTCACTGACCACTGCTTAAGCCCTGTGAACTTTAACGTTTTGGAGATGGTCTTACAGGTACCTTGAAAAATAGTGTTGAATGGGACTCTGGTATAGATTCTTGTGTCTTAATCAAGGTGGTGTTTTGTTACCACTGTTCGAGGTAAAAAAATCATTGATGGAAAATCTCATGCCCTGTTTTTATGGGTTAGTTATAATGCACCACCCTTACATCAGTGGAGAGCATTTAAAATGTTGAACAGGTATATAAATATAGTACGTGGCAAGTGTATAAATCAAAACCTTTATGAATAATGTTTTCCAAAAGATATAAGGCTTATAACATAAGGTTGCCTTCTGTCGTCCTTAGACCTATAGTCAACATAAATTTGTATCAAGTTGGAATTTAAGTAAATACATTGATTTAGAAAACTGCGCATTAAACAAACAACATTGACAGTTTTACTGGTCAATGTGAACACTATCACATTTTCTGTGAATTTCTCATCTGTTGAAGGTGCACAGATTTTCTATAGTGTGTGTATACAATAATTTCTGCATCTTCTCCCTAGATATGTTAAATGTTCACAAAATAACCATTTCTCTGCATTTTCAAAAGTGTAAACATAACGCCTCACGGTGTGCTAATTATATCCATAAGCATTTGCGTAGTTACAGAAGTTGTTCCTGTTCCCAGCTCACAATATGATGTTCATTGATCTACCTGAATTCTTCTCTCAAATCTGAAACAGCTTTAATTTGACCTTTACTAACTAATGCCAGTCCACTATAGTGATGTAAAGTCTCCTGAAAAATCGAGAGGATACAATCGCTCCAAAGAAATATCCCATGCATTTGCGTTAATGAGCCATGGTTCGTCCGCAGTACACAAACGCATGTTACACATTCAGAACGATTATTATTATTTTAATGATGTTGGGGGACCCGGCAGGAGCTAACCTCACACCAACTGGCACATTGTTCAGTGTTTTACATTTTTTTTAAAATTGAAGATAAAAGAAAAGACTACTGTCACTTGATTTCTTACTTGATTTTCTTTTAATTCTTTAATTGAGGAATAAATATGACATACTTATATTAAATATGACCTTTCATCTGATAACTGGTTTAACAATTCTTTTCTCTCACATTCTAAACTTTGTTTTTGTTAGTTGTTTGTAATCAAGAATAAAAAGTATGGAAATTGCTGTAGATTAGTGAGGGCAGGAATTTTTTTTGTAAAGGGTGTGAGAAATGGTTTCATTGGGGAGGGAATTGTAGTGGCATCAACAATGAGACAATTGAGGAGGCTCTCCCACAGTTCTGTACAGACTGTTTCAAAAATACGAAGATATTAAATAGGGGGTAAGGATTAGTGCCTATGAGGCTGAACTGATAGATGCTAGAAAGACGTTGAATAGGCTATGGATGGGGTGAAACAGAGATGGTTGGTAGTTCTTTATATAAGGATTTCACAGATCAGGATCATGTGGTAACAGTGGTAGGAGCAGTAAATAGTCTGAGTGGGGAAGATAGTCATAGTATTAGATATGACCTGGAGAAAATAGCAAAAGCAACGTGCCATGGTCGGATCAGCATGATGCCAGTCCTGAGACTTCATGATTAGCCACATATGAACTCTGCTGTGAGGCGAGTGTGCCTGGAACTGGAATGACTTCTTATATCTGATGTCGGTTCTGGCATTAGATTGATACCTGTGGATGCTATTGTTATTTGGGGTTATACTAGGCATGGCCTACACCTCAATACTAGAAGGAAGGGGGTTCTTTTAGATTGGTATCAGGACATTTAATTGGGGCCACAAATTGTCATGGAAATATTCCTGTCATTAACAGTGTCAGGGCGATTCCTTTTTTAGATAAGGGTCAAGTATTAGGAAGAGAGTTTTAACAGAAATTAGTTTCAACAGTAATGAGTTTTCAGATAGTAAAATTAAAAATTGTGTTGGTATTAATATATTACATAAGAATTTCAGAGGGTTATCAAACAAAGTGGATGAATTGCTAGTTCATATAAATGTATTAAATGCTAATAATAGAATTGAGGTTTTATGCTTATCTGAACACCATATAACTACAGGAATTTGTATGTCTAATATAACTGACTTCAATTTAGCTTAGAATTATTGTGGAAAAAACCTGGAGAAAGGAGGAGTTGTCACTTATATTAGTTTGTCAGGCCACTAAGCTGCCCGGGGGTTATGCAACACCTTTACCTGAACTGTGAACAATTAAGTTCATGACCATGTGTAGCCTTCTGGTACCTATAATATTAAATAACCTGGTCGCCACACATTCGTATTAAACCCCAAATGCGAAGGGTAATTTAAATAAAGTCACTTAACACAGTTTGAGAGTAACAAAATACTTATATTCTTGATAATAGTTCACTTGAACATTGTCGGTACCAGATACGTGATTAAAGCATCGAACAACAGTTTCTTTGAAGATTGCAGATTAAGTACAATTCTATGAGAAGACAAAAACTCACAAAGTCCCCCTAACATTAGTGAGTACTATGGCATGATCACTTTCTGGTGTAAGAATGAGACAATCTGTGCTTGCTGCAAGGTCTTTTATAGACTTCTCAGAGCCTATAACTTCAGCAAATTTTTTCTTTAATTAATATCTCCAAAAGTACTAAATGAAATTTTTACAGGGACTTTCTATGACCATGTTCTATCTGTTTTAATTTAATTTAACATTCAAAAGGGTTCCAATAATCTTAAAATTGAAGTCATCACATGACCAACTTGGCAGAATTTTTACGTGCTCCATCAACAATCAACGACAATCTATCATCAAAAACTTAATTACCAGACAAATGCTTATACTTTTACCAAAACCATTATATATATTCTTAATCATCTTTATTTGGACTATCTACTGATATAAATTTCAAACTAATATTCCTTTTAATTAAAAAGTTCATTTTTTTCCTTAATTAAAACTGCTAATTAAACTTTGCCAAATTATTTAATTGTACTACCAAAATATCAGGAACAATGCTGACTATGGCTGATGATAAAAGTTCAGCTGTAGCTTTACTCGATTCAAGTATATTTCAAATCTTAGATTTTTACTTTTCTGATTGCGTGTTTCAAAATGTGAACAAACCAGAATATCTCTTAAAATAAATGTTTCCCGATATGATAAATAAAATGATTTTTATGATGAATTCTCACTGTGGGAATGAATACAGGAAAATCCCTTCAAGTTGACAATTACTCTTCTTGAAATTTCTAAGTCCAGCATAAGCAACTTTACAATCAATCTATAGAATATTTTACTACTGGGGATAACTAGTGGGAGTGCTTTTGGTGAACTAATAGGTACTTTACAAGTTTTGGTGATACAAATATAGCACATATTGTATTGATCAACTTTTTGAAGCCTGTTCTACACAGCTAAATTTCAATAACGAAATTTTCATAATAAAGCTGTCAATAGAGTCACTGGTGTAGGATTTGTAGCGAACAAGAAAGGAGGGAAACGGGTGAGTTATTATGAACAGTTTAGTGACAGGATTATTTTGATGAAGTTAGAAACTAAGCCCGTCCCAACCACATTAGTCCAAGTTTATATGCCAATGTCATAGGAACATGATGAAGAAATAGAAAAAATATATGCTGAAATTGAAGAATTAATTCAATATGTGAAGGGGGAGGAAAATCTAATAATCATGGGTGATTGGAATGCAGTAGTGGGAGAAGGAAAAGAGGGGAATACTGTAGGAAGTTTTGGTCTAGGATAAAAAAATGAGTGAGGAAGCAGGTTGTTAGAATTTTGTGAAAGATATAAGCTAGTAGTGGCAAACAAGCTGTTTAAGAACCATGCAAGAAGAATATACACCTGGAAACATCCTGGGGATACAGGCAGATATCAGCTAGATTATTTCATGGTCAAACAGAGATTCAGAAATCAAGTTCTAGACTGTAAAGCGTACCCAGGAGCATACATAGACTCTGACCATAATTTGATAATAATGAAGTGCAGGCTGAAATTTAATCGAATAATGAAGCAGTATAAGCTGAACAGAATGGAAGTAAATAAACTGAAACAATCTAGTACAAGAGAAAAATTTGCAGAAATGGTAGACTTAGGTCTAAGAAGTAACTCCAAAAGAGCTCAACCTAGAACAAAGACCGAAATAATGAAAGCTGGTAAAGAAACATTAGGCTTTAGAGAGGAAGCTGCCTGAAAACCATGGATCACAGAAGAAATTTTGGAGCTGATGGATGGCCAATGCTGTGAAATGCAACTTGCACTTGTAATTCATGACTTGTGTTGTATTATAGATGGGCAATCCCAGGTTGATATAGTTCTATTAGATTTAAAAAAAGCTTATGACACAGTGCCTCACACTAGGTTACTTAGGAAACTTAGTGGCTATGGCTTATTTAGACAAATATGTGACTAGGTTGCAGACTCTCTGAAGGGCAGAACACAGTGTGTTATTCTCGATGGTGAGAGTTCATCATTTACCGAGGTGAGGTCCGGGGTTCCCCAGGGAAGCATGATAGGGCCTCTGTTGTTTCTCATATATATTAATGATTTGTGTGACATAATAAGGGTGATAAAAAAAATATTTGCCGATGATGCTATTATTTATCGTGATATCAAAACCCAGGAAGACAGCGCTTTGTTACAAGACGATATTATGAAAATAATTGCGTGGTGTAAAGACTGGCAGTTGGGGTTAAATGCTAAAAAGTGCCAAGTCATGAGTATAAGTAAAAAGCTGACACCATTTAGCTCTGAATATACAATTAATGGTACTGTCCTTAGAACTGTAGATTCCACTAAATACCTAGGGGTAACAATTTGAAATACTTTGTCGTGGAATGAACATATCGAGAATGTAATTTGGAAAGCAAATCGTATGCTCCAATTTCTAGGTCATAATTTAAAACAATGCACTCTGGAAGTTAAATCGATTGCATATAAGTCACTAGTGCATCCTCACTTGGAATATTGTTGTTCTGTATGGGGTCCCCATCAAAAGGGGTTAATGGAGGCATTAGAGAGGGTCCAGAGAAGGGCCGCCCGATTTGTGACATGTACATATAGTTGGAGGGAAAGTGTAAGTTCGATGTTGAAGGAGCTAGGTTGGGAAGACCTGGAACAGGCTTTGCTCTCGATGGAAGCTAATTGAAAAATCCACGACTGACTTATTTCGGAATAAAAACAAAGAAATATTGCTACCAGCAACATTCGTATCTTGGAATGACTGTGAAAATAAGATAAGAGAAATCAGGGCCAGAACCAATTCTTTTCTGTATTCATTTTTTCCACGAGCGATTGGGGAATGGAATAGAAAGGATTTACTGGGCGAGTAAACTTAAAATCTGACAGGAGTAGCTTTAGATAAAGCTCTCCGGCCATCCTGATCTGGGTTTTCCGTGGTTTTCCCAGATCACTCCATGCGAATGCTGGGATGGTTCCTCACAATAGCCCATGGGAGCCTCCTGCCATATCCCGTATATCCCTTCCAAACTATTTTCCCTTTCGGGTAGGTGCAATACACCTTCTGCCACACACTTTTGGTGATTCGCAGAGTAATAGTAATAGTAATAGAGGAGAAGGTACAAAAATGCTCAGGATGAAGCAGGAAGAGAGCAGTACAGCCAATTTAGAAATCACATAAATAGGAAATGCAAAATAGCAAAAGAAAAATGGCTACAAGAAAAGTGTGAAGAAGTAGAAAAGGAAAGGTCCATTGGTAAAGTAGATGCTGCATATAGAAAAATCAAACAGTATTTTGGAGAAATGAAGAAAAGAGGTACGAACATTAAAGCTGCCGATGGGAAACCTCTTTTAAGGTCAGAAGATAGAGCTAACCGATGGATAGAATACATTACATTACTGTATGTTGGGGACGACTTGAACAATAGTGTAATGGAAAAGTAAGGCAATGTTGACATTGATGATTTAGGAGATCCTGTTTTGAGGACAGAATATAATATAGCTCTGAATGACTTGAAAGCAAACAAGGCAGTTGGAATTGATGAAATCCCTGCAGAACTTCTTAAATCCCTAGGAGAGGAAGGACCGAAAGATTATTTAAGCTGATATCAAAAACTAATAAAACTGGAGAAATTTCAACTGATTTTAACAAAAATATCATACACTTAAAAAAGAAAGCTCAAGCTGACAATTGTGAGAATAATCACACCATTAGCCTAACATCACATGCTTCAAAATTATTGACCAGAATAATATACAGAAGGATGGAAAGGGTAGTAGAAGAGATAGTAGGTGAAGATCAGTTTGTGTTTAGGAAAAATCACGGTGCAAGGGAAGTAATTCTGTCTTTAAGATTAATACTTGAAGGGGAGATCAAGAAAAACAAAGATACTTTTTTGCATTTGTTAATTTAGAAAAAGCTTTTCATAATGTTATGTGGGACAAGATGTTCAAAATTTTAAAAATGTCAGGCATAAAGTATCGAGATAGAAGAATACTCTATAAACTATATAAGAATCACGTGGCTACAATAAAAGTAGAGAATCATGAGAGACATGCATCAGTTAAAAAGGGTGTAGTCTATCCCCGTTATTATTCAACTTGTATGTAGAAGAAGCAATGAAGAAAGTCAAAGAAAAATTTCAATGAGGCATAAGCTTTCAGGAAGAATAATTCAGAATGCTACGATTTGCTGATGACATTTTCTTGTTAGCAGAGAGGGCTGAGGATATTGAGAAGTTACTGAATGGCTTGAACAAAATACTGAAGGAAGATTTTGGACTGAATACAAATCAAAGCAAGACAAAAGTGATGAAATATAGCAAAAATGATACCAATACTAGTAGATTAAATGTAAAAATAGGATCTGATGCAATAGGAGAAGTAAGTGAATTCTGTTACTTGGGAAGTAAAATTACAACCGATGGCCAAAGCAGGAATGATGTTAAAAGCAGAATAGCACTAGCAAATAGAGCCTTCATGAAAAAGAGAATCATTTTAGTTTCAAATATTGATCTAGGAATTAGAATGAACTTTTTAAAACTCTTTGTGTGGAGCACAGCACTTTATGGTAGCGAAACATGGACTTTAGGAATACCGGAAATAAAGAAAATTGAAGCATTTGAAATATGGTGCTACAGAAGAATGCTGAAAATTAAGTGGACAGACAAAGTAAGAAATGAACAAGTTTTGGAAATGATAGATGAGAAAAGACGTTTGTGGAAGAAGCTTACAGAAAGAAGAAACATGCTGGAATGGTTAATTTGTTAGTGGAGGGAACAGTCAAAGGTAAGAACTATAGTGGAAGACAGGGATTAGAATAGATGAAGCAGATAATTGAGGATGTGGGCTGTAAGGGATATGTAGAAATCAAGAGGTTAGCGCAGGGGAGGAAAAGATGGAGGATTGCATCAAACCAGTCTAAAGACTGATGACAGAAAAAAAATCTATATACAGAGCACCGTCCGGAAACTTTTCTTTAACTTACCCTGTATAGTCATATTGGAATCATTAGTCAGTTTATTCAATGTTATTCAGGAAGTTAATTTTCCAACTAGAATAATGAATAATAGTCACTCAGCTATATTTAATATTTTTCTAGATACTTCAAAATTCAGTTATATAATGAATCCATATATCAATGGACATTTGGATCACAATGCCCTATTTTTAACTATCAATACTTCAATAGGAACTAGCACCAATAGTAATGTTTTCAAACCTCAGCAAGTAATAAGTGATGGATCAGTTACTTGTTTTAGAAAGTGCCTTAGTACCACAAACAAGGAACATATTTGCAGTGTACAACGTATGAATAAAAAATACTACATTTTAGTAGTATTGTATTAAATTACTTTGAAAGTTACTTCCCCTTCAAAGTTTGTCATGATTCTAAAAAATAACAAAAACCATGGATAACTGTGGGCATCAGAACATCATTCATATGTCAAAGGAAGTTATACATTGCCTCTAGGAATAGTCAGAATGCTGTTGTTAAAATACATTACAACTAGAACTGCAATATATTGAATTTTTTTTGTTAAAGAATCTAAAAGTATGTACTACAAACATAAAATTCATGATTCTGAAAATAAAATTAAGACAATAAAAAAGGAAATGGGTAAAATTGTCAATCTAGTAATGATGTTTATATCAAAGAAAATTCAGTAGAATCTAATTTTTCAATTGCTGTTATATGTAGTAAACATTTTTTATTTGTTGCAATAAATTTTATTTGTTGCTAAGAAATTGACTGCCAATAGCTCAGCGACACATAGTATGGATTTTGTCAATACAGGCTTCCAAGAAATAATTGACACTATGTCTGCAAATTTAGCTACTCCAAAAGAAATTAGAAAACTTATCATGTCTCTCAATAGCAAATACTCAAGTAATTGTGATGGGATTTCCAGCAGATTAATTAAATTGTTCTTCACATAATTAAGTAATATACAAAGTTATCTGTTCAATATATCTTGATGGTACCTTTCCAGACAGGCTTAATTGTGCTGTAGTTAAACAACTCTATAAAAAGGGGATACGTCAGTTTTATCAATTTCATTACTAACAATTTTCTACAACGTTTTTGAATAAGCAATATACAGTATAGTTTACCAACACCTTAAAAATAATAATATTCAAACTAAAACACAATTTGGTTTTCAGAAGGGCCAATCAACAGAACTCAATGACAATATTTTAGAAGGAATAAATGAAAATTAATATCCTTTAGGAATTTGCTGTGATGTGTCTAAGGCTGTTGATCATAAAATTCTGATATAGAAATTAAAGTATTACAGTATTAATTGCATTGTTAATAAATAGCTTAGTTCTTACCTTCTGTATAGAAATAGAATGTGTCAATGGAACATTTTAAGGCTGCATTAAGTGGTCCATTGCTTTCTGAGTGGGAATTTATCAGATGTGGAGTACCTCAGCGTTCTATATTGAGGTCACTATCGCTTTTAATATATATAAATGGTCTACCCTGTGTTTCATCTAAAAACTCAAAATTTGTCCAATTTGCAGATGATACAAACACAGGAATTAAAAATAGTATAGATTCATCTGCATAACAAATTTCAATTTATGTCTTTGACCTTATTAATGAATAGTTTACAGCTAATGGCTTGTCTTTAAACTTTGATAAAACTCAATAAATGGAATTCAGTTAATCACACAGATTAACACCAGGTATAGACATAAAATTTGAAGGCCAGTCTATTCAAGAGGTAGAGTGTATAAAATTTCTATGTTTGGATATTAATCATAATTTAAATTGGAAGGTACATGTTTCTGACTTGCTAAAGAAAATGGGTACAGCCACATTTGAAATTCATGCAACTTCAGATATTTGTGATATCCATATGCAAAAACTAGTTTATTTTGCTTATTTTCACTCCTTAATGTTAGATGGAGTAATATTCTTGGTAATTCTACACACAGAGACAAAGTTTTCAGAGCCTAAAAGCGAGTAATAAGAATTATGTGTGGGGTTAGCAGTAGAACTTCATGTAGGGAGCTATCGAAGAAATTAGGGATTTTGACATTGGTGGCTGTGTATTTATACACATTAATGTCCTTTGTAGTAACAAATTATACTTTGTTTGAAACACAATTATGGCATTAGAAGTAAAAATGATCTTCACAAGGATTACAAGTCGTTGTTATTTGTTTTAAAAGGGGTCTGATATTGAGGGATACATATCTTCAATAAGCTCTCAATGCATTTTAAATCTCTAGCAGATGAAATTTTTATTAGACAACTCCTTCTACTCTGTTGATGAACTTATTTCTAGGGTATCTACAAAATAACTGCCAGTAGTTTGTGTAATTGTACTTGACATAATTAATGTACCATGTATGTCTGTGAATCTTCTGGTGTATGTATTATTGTCAAGCAATTGTTTAACTGTAAATTGAGATCTTTCCACATCCCACAAGTCTCTTATATTGGGATCCATGGAAAATAAATGCATTGTATTGTATTGTAGTTGTTGTTCTTTCAGCTAGGTTTTAATTTAAGTTCATAATGATACATATGATTAACTTAACGTATTTATATCAATGTAATGGATTGCTGAACTGTGCTAATTGCTGTTTCAGTATGAATATTGATGTAAATCCATCTAGATTTTTCCTCGTAGAAGTCAACTGCTTCTTCACCTTTAAGTGAAACACTACAACTCTGATTGACTGGAACTGATGCATCCTAACTAACATGGAAATAGTTAGATTCTTCAGTCCTAGACAATCTGTTTCAAAACTCTGCAAGAAGTGGTGTATTTTAATGACTGCAACCGTAACGTAACATTCTAGGATAATATTTAACAGGAGTTGATAAAGATTTTATGCATTTTCATTAATAACATTTATCCAACGTTTTTCAGAATTTTGCCCAGTCAGTTGCCGATACCTGCAAACTCCTATGAGGGATTTATTAAAACTTTAAGAAATAAATATGAAACATAAAGAGATGAGTATGAACAATTACAAGTTTTGTCACACACCAGTTGCATGTATTGTACATTCTAATCAAATAATGGGGTCTGTGTTTGCTACAATTTGTTGTTAGTATCTGGTAATGCACCTCCACAAATTGTGAAATGTTCTGACAGTTTGATATGTATGACTTTGATGGATAAGCGCAGGAAACTGATTTTTGAAAGTGACCATAGCTTATTACTTGCATAACATGGGTCCGGATAATGCAGGGACAGCTCTAATCACTCCTCAAAACAATTTTGTCACTGCATTGATCTAGACAAGCACACTTATAGATATCCAGTATCTATTCCTGGTTGTTGTTTTCAGTGGTTTTGTAGGTAACATTTTTTTCACATCAGATTGGCTAATTTGGTCTCCTTAAGACTATTTTTACTTTCTGTTATGCACATTAATTTTGCTAAATATGGCTTGTAACTTCTTGTATCTCAAATATTGATACATTAGCTTTGTTCAATTATTGTCAGTGATGCATAAATATTTTTTGCTGTTCACCATTAAAAAATTACATCTATTTCATCCTTGCTGTTGCCACATTCGATAGTAGTGGACCGTATGACTCACCAATCAGAAAATAAGAAGTGAAAGCAGTCCTCTAGCTTAGCGACAGTTGCATCACACTATTGCATTCTGAGAAGCACAAAATATATTTCCTCTTAGCAACATGACTATGAAGTTGTGGAATAAATCCTTTCAGATTAGGCTGGATTCAGTTTCCAGTTCACCTAGAATATTGGATTTCAGTGCTCCAACTGTCACTATTAGTGTCAACAATATTTCATATAAGATAACGTGAATCTGATGCAGTTATACTTTAATCTCTGTTACTAGTGCCATTAGTATTGGATGACACATTAATACACGTTCTGTTTGACTTCTACGATGGTTGAAGCTTATCTAATTTTTGGGAATTCAAAAAACTATTGGAAATTTTTGAATTTAGACTCAATCTTTTATCTAGAATGCAGAGAAGTTGATAGGAAAGCACAAGTTATTTTACTTTATACATGCACTTAAGCTATGGCCCAACACTATCCATGATATAATTCAGTTCAACTTTAACAACATGGAGATAACTTTTTAGTATTATGGCTGTTCCTGTTGATGGTTATACCTTATGTTTACTTTGCACTTCACCTGTAACCAGGCTGTAATTACTGAATAAGTGATATATTGTTCATAAGTTTAATGGGAAATGCCAGGATTTGGGTTTGACCATTTTCCTGGAAAAAAAATTATTACTTAGTATTACCAAGTAGTTATCAGAATGTGGCATTGAATGGAGGCATAGAGTTGTGAACCATTAGAAGTACAGTATTTGATTTCTTTTCACTGTATTAACTAAATTAAAAGATGTATTTCTCAAAGTCACGATGGCTTAACTTGGTGCTATGAAATTGGCATAAAAGGACAGAAACAAAAATAAGGAATATTTTTAAAACCACAGTTGTGAATATTACTTTGAAATCAGTTTAACTTCAGGAAACAACTGACTGGATGAAGAAAAAGTTATTATCAAAAGGATTCTGGAGACACTGCTGTGGGAAATGATGTATATAGACATGATAATGATGGCAAAATGTGTATTGTATGAGTGAAGTTAAACAACTTAAGAAAACCATAAAAGGTGTCATAGCTTGGACAACCAACTATCTAAAAGAATTTGGGTGGATGGCATAGGAACTGTTGTGACTGAGAGGAATTTAAAAACTAACAACTGGAGAAATACAAACCTTAAGAAAACTATAATCAAGTTTTATAGAAACACAATAATAATAATAATAATGACTCACTGATATCCTACTTGTGTAAAGGCGCCACTATATTGGGATTGGAAGGTACAATGAGACCAGGTCTGAGTACTGGTACCCACATACCAGGTTTCTAGGTAGTTTCATGCAATCATTTAGATGAATGCTGGGACCTTCCCCAAAATACACTCATCATACAAAACAAAAGTAACACATTTTGCAGACATGTGGCAACACATATGTTCCCCCAATATATTAAATGTTCCAGATCTCACGAGTCCAGTTCTAAAATAATGGCATAACAAATGTTCCTCCACCTGAGTAAACAGGCAATCAGTGTGCACTTGATCCAGTGTTGACAATTCAACAAATAAAATTTAATTTAATTTAATTGCTGTGGATTGCACACTCCAGTGGCAATTTCCTTACACACCTATTTATTTTCCCCTTTCTTATACCCATCTACTCTTGCCCTCTATAATGGCAAATTTTAAATCCTTATAGCCTTTTTGGTAAATTATTAATCAATTCTCTTGATATTTAATTTAGATCCCTGACTTCCTTATGCCTGGAATTGAGTGCCAACTTATGTTCATAATTATCTTTTCCCTTACGAAATTGTCTAACAATTCTTTGTTCTTTGTTTCTGTGACAACAGAGATTAAAACGAACTGCAAGAAAAACATTGTGAATATAATCATATGTACATGTTATATCAATGGTACTAGCTTTCTGACTGAATTTTATAATACAATATTTATAAAGAATTTTCTAAAGCACCAAGTACTTATACACCGATGATGGTAGCATTACAGAAGAAATGTGGAAATGTTCTGTGCAGTGTTGAAGCTTTAATTTGTACTCTCATAAGTTGAGTGAAAGATTTTCAGATATGATTATGGCCACACTACATGAATGAGTAGGCTTTGAACACAGAGTACTAGGTGCTAGATGCATTGAATATTCCATTTAGGATACTGTTAGTGAATTCAGCATTCCTCGATCCCAGCATGAAGAGCTGTGAATATGTAACTTCTGGCAGTACCTCCTCCCACAGATCTCACAGTGGTCAACCATGTCTACTTAATAACCAAAACCAGTGGCATCTACATAGTGTTGTCAGCATTGATAGCCCAGCAAAATTGTTTCAATGAACTGCAACACTCAACGCGGGATGTACGACAGACGTGTACGAACAGTACAGCGAAACTTTGCGCTGGTGAGCTATGGCAGCAGAAGTCTGATACCAGTACATCTGCTAACAAAATGCCATTGGCTGCAATGCCTAACCTGGGCTCGTGATCATTTTGGTTGAACCCTAGATGACTGGAAAAAGGTTTCTTGTTCAGATGATTCCATTTGGTAAGAGCTGATGGTTGGGTTCGAGTGTGCCAGAGACCCAATGATGCCATGAGCCCAGATTGTCTATAAAGCGCTGCTCAAGAGGGTGGTGGCTCCATCTTGGTGAGGGCTGAGTTTACAAGGAATGGAATGGGACCTCCAGTTAATCTGAACCAACCATTTGTGGAAATGTTTTTGTCAAGCTACTTTGAAACCATTTGCAGCCATTTATGGCCTTTATATTCTGGAAAGTAAATATCACTGGCTAAAATTGTTCTGGAGAATTCCAGTGAATAATTTAGCAGCCTACACCGTAAGATATGAACACAACCGAACATATCTGGCAAATGATCGAAAAGTCAGTTCAAGTACAATGTCCTGCATCAGTGATACTTTCACAATTATGGACAGCTGTACAGGAAGCATGACTGAACTTTCTTCACGGGACTTCCAATGACTTGTAGAGTCAATATCATTTCTGGTTTCTGTACTTCACCAGGCAATAGGAAGTCACACACAATATTAGTAGGTATCCCATAATACCTTTGCACTTGAGTGTATAAAAGAAGTACCATCAAGACAGTGAAAATAAATACTTTCTTATTTTCTCACAGTTTAGTTTTAATGTATTTAAAAATTTCTTATAAACATGTCTTTATTTACAAAACTCTGTCAGCTTCTTCTTTTCAAAGTAGCTGTGAGGCACCAAATATGGTTTAACTCAATTGAATTTATAAAGCTGGAGCTTGGTGTCAGTGTCCTTGCAAGAACCATTAACTTTTTGCCCCATGAAGAACAATCTGAGAACCTGATTTACTGTCACATTCTTGCTTGCATTCAATAAGAGAAGTGCTCCATACCAGTAAATCTGTTTCAACATGCTATGAAGAGTGGTGTTCTCTCTATAATAAAATCTTAATGCATTAGTGCTAACTCCAAAAGGCCTAGCCAAGAATGTACTAATTTTACTTAAAAGATTTGAATTAAACTTCCTCCAAAATTTCACATCATTCATATGATTTGAAATTATAAACTTCCTTTTTGTTTAATGCTACAGGATCTATGTAGTTGACTAACAGCAAGGATTCCAAAACTGAGGTAGTGATACTAAGTTTAAATCATTGTTATTGCATTATAAATTTCAGAACAAGATGTTTTGATTTAAATCTAGTTTTTTTTCTTAAAATGTAAGGTAGCTTACCTGTGACAAACATATTGTGTCTTTTAACTTACATTTTTATCTACCAAAAATCCAACCCAATCTCCACATCTTGGGTGATGTGTAATGATATTAAATATGGGAAACCTGTAAGGATGAAGTTCACTGAGCTCTGTGATTGCCCTATGAACTTTATCATTTCAGTGATTTCAGTGATGGTCCTGAAAAAGAGCGGCAAATGGGGCTCTGGTACATATTCAGCTTTTTTTTAAACATGGCGATGTGATACCACTATCTAAAAGAAGAAACCCCTGATGTAAAATTACTGGGTAGGGGTCAATCATATAGGGCATGCCTCTTATTCTGTTGGAAACTCACAAACTATTGTTTTTTTTTTGCCTTCGTCAGTCTTTCGATTGGTTTGATGCAATCCTCCATCCTATCCTATCCTGTGCTAACCGCTTCATTTCTACATACACCTTACAGCCTACGTCCTCAATTATCCGCTTTATATATAATAATCTCTGTCTTCCTCTACAGTTCTTACCTTCGACTGTTCCCTCCACTAACAAATTAACCAATCCAGCATGTCTCAAAATATGACCTACCAACCTGTCTCTTCTTTCCGTAAGCTTCTTCCACAAACTTCTTTCCTCACCCATCATTTCCAAAACTCGTTCATTTCTTACTTTGTCTGTCCACTTAAATTTCAGCATTCTTCCGTAGCACAACTGAAGTGAACTACACTTAACGGTTCCTTGAAGTTTATTACTCGGTACACAATACAACAGGTAAACCATAAACAAATGTGGGTACAGTTATCAGAAGACCGTCGAGAATTTCAGCCTGGTCCTGATCCGGGGTAGAGTGACGGCTTCTACTTCTCGCGAACTTCCGGTGGTCTTCTGTAGTTGATGCTGGTTCAGCGGTCAGGCTGGAACTGGCGGTGGAGCGGCCGGCTACGCTTATATAGGCGGCCTGGCGCAGGAATTCCGTTGTGTGGTAGTACGGCGACCTCTGTAAGAAATAGTCCCACTTAGCTTCTAGATGATTCTATTTGTTTTCCTGGTTTGTTTTGATGCCTCTGCGCCTGTTTGGAGTCCCGGCGTGCAGGCGCGTTGTGTGTGAGGTCTGCCTGACAGGGGCCTTTACTGGCAGACTGAACATACCTCCCTCCCGGGGGGGGGGGGAAGCGATGTCTGCGACGTCTGCGAGGTCGTCTGCCGCGGCGCCCTGGAGCAGGCTATGAAGGCTACCTCCAGGGGAGTACGGAGCTGTTCCCCTGGCGATGCGTGCCGACCTGCGTCGTGGTGCAGGTTGTGGTGGAGGTACTTGTGGAGCTAACGGCATCGGTTCGTCGGCGTCGATAGCCGGGGGCTGTACGGGGGGCGCTGAAGATGGTCCCCGCAGGTGGTCGAGAGGCTGCGGCTGAAGGGTGTCGGAGCGACCGACAGGTTGTGGCGTCGTTGGTGGCGCTGTAACTGTCCCTGAGCAACGGTTAGACGGCAGGAGTGGTGGAGGTGGCAGGGAGGAGAGGAAGAAGTGGATGGCCGTGCCGTGGTGGAAGAGGACGGTGCCGTGGGGTAGCGGGGACGTAGTTGGTTTCGATGGCGTCGCACTATCCGGCCATCCAGGCTGACGTCGAACAGTTGGCGGCCCCGGGGCCGCTGGATGACCCCCGGAAGCCAACCGGCCCGGGAGCCAAACCCGCGGGCCCAGACTAGGGAGCCCGAGGTGAAACGGAATGGGCCCGAAGGTACCTGTACTTTGGGCGGGGGTAAGAGGAGATGGAGGAGAGTGCGAGGTTGGCGGCCATGCAGCAATTCCGCCGGGCTTTTGGCCCCCACTGGAGTGGTTCGATAGGAACTGAGGAAGAGTGTCAATGCCTCTTCGAGTTTGTGACTTGTGGTGTATTTGGTCATTTGGGTTTTGAATGTTCTGACTAGCCGTTCCGCCTCCCCGTTAGATTGGGGGTGGAAGGGCGGGGTGAGGAGGTGTTGGATATTGTTGGCGGTACAGAAGGATAGGAATTCCCGACTTCGAAATTGCGGTCCGTTATCTGTGACGATAGCGTATGGTAATCCTTCGATGGAAAAGATCTTCGTGAGGGCTGAAATGGTGACCTCTGTGGTGATTGTGGAGCAACGGACGACATATGGGAAGTGGGAAAAGGCATCCGTCACTAGGAGCCACTGGTGGCCTAGGAATGGGCCAGCGAAGTCGAGGTGAATGCGTTCCCAGGGTCCGGACGGTGCCGGCCAGGAAAGGAACTTTTGAGGGGGGCGGGGCAGTTGTTGGGCACAGATGGTACAGCGCCGCACCATCTCCGTGACATCCGTGGTAAGGCCGATCCAGAATACATGGCGTCTGGCAAGGGATTTGGTGCGGGCAATTCCCCAGTGTCCTTGGTGGAGAGTTTGGAGGATTGTCGGTTGTAGGGATCTCGGAACGACGACCCTCGGGGTGGAATTTGGTTCTGTGCGGAGGAGCACTCCCTCTACTACTGAGAGCTGGTGGCGGATGGAGTAGTAGAACTTGAGGTCTTGATGATGGCGTGGAGGGGAACGTGTTTGCCACCAGTGTTGGATGTGGTGTCGGATGACACGGAGGAGGGGGTCCTCCCCTGTGGCTGCCGCGACTTTTGAGGCCGTGACTGGAAATGTCTTCAGTGCTTCTTGTATGTCATCGTCGATCTGGAACACCAGAAGTTCCGACTTGTCGAAGGAAAGGTCTGGTCCCTGCGGTAGTCTGGATAAGGCGTCTGCATTGGCATGCCTGGAGGTGGTACGGAAATGCATGGTATATCTGAACTGGGACAGGAATAGTGCCCAACGCTGGATGCGGTGGGATGTTTTGGTAGGCAGACGTGTGGACGGATCAAATAGTGATAGGAGTGGCTTGTGGTCGGTAATGAGATGAAAAGAAATCCCATATAAAAGGGAATAGAATTTGGAGCAGGCAAAAACAATAGCTAGCGCCTCTTTCTCGATTTGAGAATATTTAAGCTGAGCAGCCGATAGGGCTTTGGAGATGTAAGCTACGGGGCGTTCCGTGCCATCTGGTATTTTATGAGACAGAACTGCCCCCACACCGTAATCGGATGCATCTGTGGCAAGTATCAAGGGGAGGTTTGGAGTGTATGGCATGAGGCATGCTGCGGACTTGAGCTGCTGTTTAAGGGTGTGGAATGCGGTCTCGCAAGCTGGGGTCCAACGGAACGGGACATTCTTGCGACAGAGGTGGTACAGGGGTGCTGCCACTTGTGCTGCTGAGGGTATAAATTTTCTGTAGTATGAAATCTTGCCTAAAAAAGATTTCAACTGATGTAGATCCTGAGGCCGAGGTAAGTTGGAAATAGCGTCCTACATAGGAAAATGCTGGGGAAATGCCTTCCTGAGCGATGATGTGACCCAGGTAGGAAATGGATTGTTGAAAAAATTGACACTTGGAAAGGTTGCATTTCAATCCTGCTGCACGGAGGCGGAGGAAGAGTAGGCGGAGGTTGGTCATGTGTTCGGCAGCGGAGGGTCCCGTGACGACTATGTCGTCGAGATAGTTGATGCATCCCGGAATATCCTGGAGAAGTTGTTCGAGATACCGTTGAAAAATCGCTGGAGCACTGGCCAAGCCGAACATGAGCCGGTTGAGTTGGAAGAGGCCAGAGGGAGTGTTGATGACTGTGTATTGTCGGGACTGGATATCCAAAGGGATTTGAAGGTATGCTTCTGCCAGGTCAATTTTTGTAAAGTAGGTACCTCCTGCTAGTTTACGGAAGAGGTCGTCTGGTCTCGGAAGTGGATAATCGTCTACCAGCAGATGCGGGTTGACAGTGGTCTTAAAGTCACCACAGAGACGTAAGCGGCGTCCTGGCTTCTGAACTATGACCAACGGCGTGGCCCAGGGGCTGAACCGCACCGGCTGGAGGATCCCTTCGTCTTGGAGACGTTGAAGTTCTTCCTGAAGTGGTTGTTGAAGCGCTACGGGTACCTGGCGTGCCCGGAAGTATCGAGGCCGTACGTCCGGCCGGAGTTGGAGTGATGCTTCGAAGTCCTTTGCACAGCCGACGCCTGGTGAGAACAGGTCCTGAAACTCGGTGCAAAGGGCGTCCACTTCAGGAAAAGGAACATGCTGAGATACGAGGTGTATGTTATCCTCAATTGAAAATCCGAATAAGCGGAAAGCGTCCAGTCCAAATAAGTCTGCTGTGAGAGAACTGTTAACTACTAAAAAGGGGACTGAACGATGTACAGACTTATACATGACGTTTGCTGTGAATTGTCCCAGGAGTGCTATTTCCTGTTTGTTGTATGTCAGGAGGCGCTTGGGGGCCGGCGAGAGGGGGGGCGAGCCAATTTGCACATAAGTAGTATAATTAAGCAATGAGACTGCTGCTCCTGTGTCGACTTGTAGGCGCAGAGGCTTGCCATTGACCGTAACGTCAATAAAAAGTTTGGATGCAGTGGAAGTGTCTACCTGATTGATATCCATAGGTGCGCCGCTCAACCTGTCTTGGTAAGACCCTGGGCGGCGAGAGCCGGGATTGGCATTGGTGGTGTTGGTGCGGCAGACGGACGCCAGGTGTCCTTCCTTGCCGCAACGTGAGCATTCAGCCCAACGATCCGGACAATTTTCCCTCTCATGTGCTGAATAACAGGCGGGGCAGGAGGGTAGGCGGAGCGGGCTGCGGCGTCGGCACTGCGGGATCCGCTGCTGCTGCCGAGACTTGGTGCCCCTGCCGGAACGGGCCGGTTCGATGTCCTTCTGAGGAAGCGGTCCCCGGTTGTGGTGTCGGGAGGAGCGCGACTGGGAGCTCTGGATGGCGGCGACGTCCTGTGTGTCCTCTACGTCGGTTCGGATTGCGGCCACATCCGCCCAGGACTCCAGGCGGCGATCTGCGGCCGTAGATATTTCGAATTTGTAGGCAAGTTCGATGACCTGCTCCAGGGATGGGTCCTCTAACTTGAGGGCGTCATGCCGGAGTGCGGCATCTGGTGCAGCCTGTATGATGTGATCACGCACCATGTCGTCGGCGTAGGATTCGTGGGAACAACGAGTTTAAAACTTACATTTTCTGCTAAGGCCTTGGAGTTCGGCCGCCCACTGGCGATACGTCTGATCGGGCTTCTTCCGGCATTGATAGAATTCGACGCGGGCCGCGACGACATGGTACCGGCGTCTGTAGTATGCATTCAGTGTCGTACAGATGGTCGTGAAGGTGAGGGTGTCGGGGTCTTGTGGCTGAAGTTTGGTGAGCAAGACATACATCTTCGATTGGTTCCAGGAAAGGAAATATGCACGTTGGTCTTCTTCTTTGGTTATGTGGTGAATTGCGAAGTGTTGTCTTATACGCTTCTCGTAGGTCTCCCATTCCTCGACGTCGTCGTTGAATGCTGGGAACGGAGGCGGGGCCGTGGGTTGGCGGAGATTCCTGACTTCCGCAATCAGTTGTCTCTGAGATTCGAAGAACTGATGTAGAAGTCCTTGGAGGAACTGTTTCCATTCCGTAGGTGCTGCTGGCGTAGCCATGATGGTCGAGAGTTCTTATCCCAACCTTGTCGCCACTGAAGTGAACTACACTTAACGGTTCCTTGAAGTTTATTACTCGGTACACAATACAACAGGTAAACCATAAACAAATGTGGTACAGTTATCAGAAGACCGTCGAGAATTTCAGCCTGGTCCTGATCCGGGGTAGAGTGACGGCTTCTACTTCTCGCGAACTTCCGGTGGTCTTCTGTAGTTGACGCTGGTTCAGCGGTCAGGCTGGAACTGGCGGTGGAGCGTCCGGCTACGCTTATATAGGCGGCCTGGCGCAGGAATTCCGTTGTGTGGTAGTACGGCGACCTCTGTAAGAAATAGTCCCACTTAGCATCTAGATGATTCTATTTGTTTTCCTGGTTTGTTTTGATGCCTCTGCGCCTGTTTGGAGTCGTATATGTATCCCGGCGTCCAGGCGCGTTGTGTGTGAGGTCTGCCTGGCAGGGCCCTTTACTGGCAGACTGAACAACAACATTTCAAATGCTTCAATTTTCTTTATTTCTGGTATTCCTTAAGTCCATGTTTCGCTACCATAAAGTGCTGTGCTCCACACAAAGAGTTTTAAAAAGTTCATTCTAATTCCTAGATCAATATTTGAAACTAAAATGATTCTCTTTTTCATGAAGGCTCTATTTGCTAGTGCTATTCTGCTTTTAACATCATTCCTGCTTTGGCCATCGGTTGTAATTTTACTTCCCAAGTAACAGAATTCACTTACTTCTCCTATTGCATCAGATCCTATTTGTATATTTAATTTACTAGTATTGGTATCATTTTTTCTACATTTCATCACTTTTGCCTTGCTTTGATTTGTATTCAGTCAAAAATCTTCTTTCAGTATTTTGTTCAAGCCATTCAGTAACTTCTCAATATCCTCACCCCTCTCTGCTAACAAGACAATGTCATCAGCAAATTGTAGCATACTGATTTTTTCTCCCTGAAAACTTATGCTACATGGAAATTTTTCTTTGACTTTCATTGCTTCTTCTAGATACAAGTTGAATAATAACGGGGATAGACTACAGCCTTGTCTCACACCCTTTTTAACTGATGCATGCCTCTCATGATTCTCTACTTTTATTGTAGCCACGTGATTCTTATATAGTTTATAGAGTATTCTTCCATCTCGATACTTCAGGCCTGACATCTTTAAAATTTTGAACATCTTGTCCCACTTAACATTATGAAAAGCTTTTTCTAAATTAACAGATGCAAAAAAGTGTCTTTGTTTTTCTTGAT